>OY982559.1:28593836-29213438 GCA_963859945.1 Euplagia quadripunctaria | reverse complement strand
TTGCTGTCAGTTTTGCCACAATCAAAACAGTGATTGACGAATAACTATCGTATAATTCAGTGATTGACGGTTGCATGATCAACATCGGTCAATCATGGCTTTTGGTAATGATTGAAAACTCATGTTTTTTACTCTTAATTTTACATAATTAGGGTTTTCCTTGTAACTTGGATTTTATTTTGTCTAAGGTATGTAACGTTTCGTAAGTACGTCAGACTTTACTGATTTTATTATAATAACGCACGCAAAAGCACGAAGGTTTCAAGTATCTGTCAAGTTTATTACACATACATGTACCTCTGTATCAAGTCTTGAAGACTTCGCGTAAAAATTTTAAATACCTGCGACTCAAAATCCGTCAACAAATAAAATGCTGATGAGCTTCGAATGGCTGAACAGATTTTTCTTGAATTATAGCGAAGAACACTCAAAAAGGCACCTTACAAACATAAAAAAACAAAATCAAAATCGATCTATCTGTATAGGAGTTATGATGCCACAGACAGACACTCAAATACATAGATACACATAACATAACATCCCGTTTTCCGTCGCGGGTTAAAAATAGTAATATACTTAATAGGCTTTATTTATTACTGTTTTTGGACAAACCAGATCCAAATTAGTTAGTGTGTTCTGAACCTACGACACAAGAAGGATGTTAAGAATAAATCGGATGCATGCGAGCACACTTGAGTTACTTGCATAGGCCGGCAGGAAGGCGGCCATTATGTCCAGACTGTGCGATTGAACGGACGGACAACTTTAGACACGCTGACCTACAATCCCATTAAAACGAGAGAGTTGTAGGGCAGAACGGCCTCTTCTGTACAGAGAATCGAACCTAAACAAGACTACATGCCTAGAGTTCTCGCTAGTGAGAAAGGTCGCCTCGAACCGCTAACGTATTTAATATGCAATATAATTTGTATGTGAAACATGGTTTGTAATCAACACAGACGTCATTAGTTATATTGCAAACTCGTTATTTTATTAGACATAACCATCTATACAAGGGGCTCGTGGCTAAGTGGTAACCGAGTAGATTAGCACATTACAAGATTGAGTAATACTAGCCAGGTCAGTCTTAGGATGGGTGACCATTCCTTAACACATTGAGACCCCCGTGCCTCGGAGAGCACGTTAAGCCGTCGGTCCCGGATGCCACAAGAAAAATCTGTGGCATTCGTTACGGGTAATTGGAGCCCTCAAAAGTCCGACAACCTGGTCTAACTACAGAACTTCGATATCGCCTAGTACTTGGGTTGTGGAGGTCTGATGGCAGTCGCTTCACGTAAAATATCGAAGTTCGCCGTATCGTAGTTAGTAGAAAAAATATATATTTTTTCTTTGAAAATTAACCAATTAACCCATCTATCCAACATTTTATTACTTCATTTTTTATTTGTACTTTTATTACACTACTGATACAAAACCACTTTTATGCATTACACTAGCCGTATTCGCAACCTCATCTAGCGAGATAGAACATCTTCTGCCGCCTCGTTCTTGTCGAGGATAAAGCGAAATAGAGCAACACAAGAAACACCTTGGCCTCCATATGCCTTCTTCAAGAACTGCTTCACCTTATCATGTGTAGTAGGTACGTTACATACATATCTACATATCTCTTTTATCAATTGTTGCGTTATATTTGTCTTGATTGAGTGATTACATCCTCTGTGTGAGAATAAGGCTTGAACTGTCAACAATAGACCGCTTAACCAATGAATCAATTCAATAGCAGGACGCTGGTGGACCAAGTGGTCTTCGTGGATGTCATTGAGGGACCAGTGGACGCCCCTATGATGAAGATGATATGTACAAAATGTGTATATTGTGTACCTAAGCTTAACACTGTATTGTCAAACCACACGTTATTGGCAATCAACCCTATACTATCATTGATATTATCATATTATATACGTGCTTCTCAGGTGTCTCTCGAGTGCGATTCTCCACATAGAGTGTCAGTGTTATAACAAATATCATTTAATTCAATAAAGGCGAGGTTAACGGGTACAAGTAGATTAGATTGCCTAACATCGGCTAAGGCCAGTAGGTATGCTCTCATATACACAACCGAGGCAGGTGTACCGCTTTATGTTTACATATTTAATAAGCCTTCTACATAAGTAGTACATATGTGATGACTTGATGAGATTAGACGTCCTACCTATTGTAAATACTCCAAATGCTAGGAAATATAAAATCACAAGGGTATGCTGTGGTGGTTTAAGTACGTAGAAAGAATGACAAAACAAGTACATATATAAGGCAAACGTCATTGGGGAGACCTGATAAAAAAAAATTAAGGATAGAAACAAGTGGCAGGCTCTTGTCTCTGTCTACCCCAAAGGTAGAAGTACACTATAGCACTAGTCTAGCCGTTATATAAATGTAAATTGTTCTCAAATTTATTAAGTTGGCGTCTAACCAAAGGTATCTAAAAATCATCACAATTTCAGCGACTTGATGATGATGATTTCAGGGACTTGATTATCCAAAATATGCAAATGCCTAAGCGAATTGAATTTGATTGTTAAATTATGATTAAAAAATGTCATAAACACTGTGATGTTACCGATAACAGTCGTAGAAATGTTTATAATATAATGTTCACACAAAAGGGCCTCCGTTCCTCTACAAATCAATGATAGAACCACCCCGAGGACTGGTACTATTATGTATTCTGTGCCAGAGGGCAGAAGGTCTTCAAACTTAACTAGAGGCTAATGAACGCGAATTATTGTATCACGACTATAAGGAGTTTAGGTGCGAATTCCCAAAACTATTGACTCAAATAAAATAACTAAAAGGCCGCTGTGTAATGAACGTGACAAACTAAGTGGTACAACACCATTGATAAGTAAATAAAAACTTTGAAAACATTATTAAAGATACCTAATATACCTATACGGCTTTACTCACGTGTTTATTTCGGGACCGACGACGGGGTCCCTTTACCAAGCAGTGAAACGTCGTGCCGCGACGCTGTCAGACATCACATTCCTTATAGAAGTAGAGTACCCCCGTCGGATCTGAACCTAGTCGAGCGAAATATAAACGTGAGTAAAACCTTATATTATTAATAACTATAAAAACTTGTTTATTATGATAAAATTTGACCCTAAAGGACCTTCTTTATTATATTTAACCTTTAATAGTGCGAAGGTCATAGAACATTATAGGAATATATACAATACATAGGTATATACACACGCCTGTATTTATTTATTTGAGTTGCTGACAGTTCTTACATTTATTATTTTCATGAACTAAAATTATCATACACATACTTATTCTAAATGTACAACCATTTATGAGCAAAACACCGCATGCTCCTGATTTTTACTTTTTTTTACATATAACTAGTTACCAGTTTAAATAAAACAAAACAACAGAAGGTGGTTGGTAAATTAATAACTAATAACTTGTTTGTTAGAAAGGAACAATTTTATATCGCTGCGAAATTTGCCTAAACAACTTGAAAATATATCAGTACATCTACTACTTTCGTTCGCTAATTTGCACATACGTGGGATAGGAGAATTAGATCCAAGTACGGTTTTACGAAGCGGAGGGTAAAATGGAATAATTTGGGAACGGGGCTAACGAGCTGGAACTCTAATATTAATCCTTTTCAGTAATTCGGGGCACTCTATATTATTATTGATTATTTTAATAAAGAAAATTATATCCGTATCTGTCTGTCTGTATATCCGAATTATTATTTTTTAACTGGTCACCTTGGGAATTTAAGTTGGGAAAATTGGGATTATATTGAAGGGATAATAAGGAAAGGGATATTGCTTATACGGATGGATGTAAGAGTGTAGGCGAGCTCGAGCAACTCAGGGTCGGCAAGTGCGAGCCCTCTCATATTCGTCAACAAAAAGATCTGACATCTAATTTAAAACATCATTCAATTTCAATTAAAAAATGTTGAATGATGCTTACTTAGATATATTGGTGACAATACAATATATACGACAAGTTCCCGATCCTCGTGGGCCCTCGTGGACGCTCGCTCGTTGTTCTCGACGAAATATACCATAAACTCCTCCTCAATGAAAAACATATTTAAGTACCAAGTTTCATAGTAATTGTTTTAACATCATCGGGCTTTATCAACTACAAAACACATCCATATTCATCTATACCAACATCCCTTTCCATATCCCCTTTAAATCTAAATCCTCAATATCAATCCAGACCCAAAATAAATGCATTTTCTAATTAATGTGCCTGGTTACGGAGTTGACATCACGGATGGTGGACATTAAACAGCTGGGCACTGGGCAACGTTCAACTATGGGTTGTTTCATTGTTTGTAAATATACTGATGAGATACAAAGACAGCTGCTTATTCTACACCGCTATTTATATACAATAATATATATATGTGACCTATGTTTTGACTATGATAATTTATCATAGTCCATTCCTTATAGCTTACAAGTTCAATAATTTCAACTCGTGATGTGCCGAATCCACGACAGCGTATAACCGTGGCGCATTTAATAACATGTATGTATAAATCTCTCTTCACTCTGTTCAGGTGAAGTTTAAATATTAAAAGTTGATAAACAGTAGTTTGAGAGTTTGTGATTCCTATAAGTGATATCGGCACTACTATAGTTTTTAATTTATATAAGTACAAAATCATCAAACATCATCATCAAAAAAAGTAAGAAAATCTCAGCAGTTTCTGATTTTGAAGTGCTAATATCAGAAACTATCTGCCTCTTGGAATAATGGTATGCCGTTTTATGTACGGATACTTTCCGGGTTCTGTGTTTCATATAAATAAACATATAACAACCAACAACACCCTTTACCAATAACCCTATTTACTATACAAGATTTCTTGTATTTGGTTTATAGGGTCTCCTAGAACCCCCGAACGTATCTTATATATGAAAAACTACCTAAATAATACACTGGCGCTGACTTATATAAGAAATTGGCGACTACTATTTACGATGTTACAGCGGCAGCGCCACCAGCTGTTTCAATACGTCTAGTCTAAACTAGGTAGGTGCACATGCACACACTTGGCCAAAACTAACAGTGACAGAAAGATTAAATATTATCTTTCAAATATGCTTCATGAAAACCGTTGTTGATGAAGAAGTATGCCAAGTATTTTGTTAGTCATTTTCTTGAGAAAATATTACGCGTGTGTTCAATCACACGCCATAGTTTAGATGTAAACTGACATCACACGTTCATGAATAAGTAGATATACGTATATATTTAAGAACATGGTGTTTCAGGAAAATATTAGATCATGGGCCTTGATTTCAGTCAACATTTTGTATTAGTAACACGGAAATTAATGCCGTTTGTTGCTTGCATCTAATTGTGAGTGTTTCATGTGTTGTAAATATACTCTAAAGCAAGCGGGACGTATTTTTCGATATCAATAATCAATCGTTTTGTAAGTCCATAACTTTTTCGTTAATTGCTCGGTTTCTGCCCTAATATCTGCGACGAGGTGTTGTTATTTACATTAAATTCAATGAAAGAAATAATATGTATTCATTCAATACTTACCGTAAGTTTGGGTTCTAGAACACGAATAAACATACAAGAATGTTAGATAGTTTTTTCCAAAGCTCTGTCTATTTTTAATACAGATACTTATGTGTCGTCAGAGCCCCGTGAAGGACGTCTGTCGGGGGCTCGCCCACTAGTATTAGAAGAATTAGAAGGTCGTAGTATCTACGTAAAGATCTGTTGTTCACGTAGCTGGTAATTGGGCGATAATATTGTTTTGTTAACTAATTAGTGCAGATATGGTACACATCTCATCAACTGATGAATTACGAACGTACAAAGTGTAAAATCTTATTACTTTAAACGAGCTTCTTGTATGTATGTATTTATTTATGTATGTATATTTCAGGTATCTCAGGTATAAAAAAAACGACGATTTTACAAAAACCGTCTCCCAGGTACTATTTATATAATCTATACAATATGCTAAAGTGTTGTGTTTTGGCGTTAATCTCTGAAACTAAAAGTTGCATTCTGAAACATATTTTGCATTTGGTAGCTCAATTCTTGAGTAAAAATAGACTATTTTTTATTTCTTGCGCTGGAGCGGACTCAAAAAGCTATTCTTAAAGTTACCAGTTAGTCAGTCGAAAACCATTTAGATACCCTACAGATTTATCATATACTGACTGTCAAGTGCTAAGGGTACGACCAATTTTTGTCTCCTTTTGTGTCCTCTACCTAGTAGTGTAAACGCAAACATAAACAAGCCTGTCACAATATAACAAAGTAAATAAAAAACTGAACTTAAATATAAACTTAAGCAAACATTAAATTAAACCGGCCCGACACGCATACACACACTTACTCAATATTTAGTAATACCTATAAGTACTATATATTATAACTAAATATAAATGTAAAACTAATAAAAAGTTAAATGTAAAAGGACAGTAACACACATTATAACAACATCGTACTATAGCAATTTCGTAACATTGTAAGCATGGTGAGCTGAGCAGTATCTTCTGAGAGACAGGCCTCGACCTAGTTCAGAAGATAGTCAACATATTGAGTCAAACTTTATAACCACCACAATAATTTCAGAAATAGATTAATTATACATACAATTTGTAATTACATACATAACAATTAACTACTTTTGTACCTACTTGGTGAGTAATAAACTATTTAAAAAAAATCATATTTAATATCACGCTGCGACTCTCAAGAGCGGGACAATGCCCAAAAATGCTGTGGTCTGGCTAGTTTTGGAAATAACAATGACGAGGCTTCAGCCATGTTTTTGGATTGTACAGTTCGTTTCAATCGGTAGATGTTTATGATAACTGCTATACTCCTATGAATTGTACCGTAATGTTATATAATGTGGCGCAATGTGTTTAATAAACAGTTTATCTAATGTCAAGAGATTTTTAAAATCGATTCGATATCGAATATCGATTACTTTAAGATCGCGAGAGAAGAGTGTTCAAACAGACAAACTCTTTTGCTTTATAAAATGTATATATTAATACAGAAAGACAATAATTCTTCGTACCCATTTAAAAGCAAATTTTGCGCACGGAGGTATGTAGCATTTGAAATACTTAAAGTTTTTATGGAGATGAAGTTATATATTTATAAAATACTTGAAAATTTCTACATCAAGCTACACGTGCCCAGTATTCTTACTGGACTTATCACAGGAGGACAGTGGACACTGGCCTTTGGCAAAGCTCGTTTTTCGCAGCTTTAGCATAGTTGCGAAGAGTTATGATATATTTTTTTTCGTTTCATATTCCAGGAGCCAGAGGAATGGAAGCGGCGGCAGAGTGGACCTATGGTCAACCCTTCCTTCGAGCCCGACGATTTCCTACCCCAAAGGTAATTTTATTAATTATGGCTTATTTAAATAAATCACATCCCAGAAGTTAAAATTTTACCGTGATTCATTAAATTATTGAAAGCTAAAGCTGAAGCTCTGTCAAACTTAGGTATGGAAAATGTTTGTAAATGAAAACACTAACTAAGTAAAAAAATAATAAGTTACGTTAACGTGTATAAAATAAATAAATAAAATAAAATATTAATAATATTAACATATTGAAGCAGCAGTAGCGTAACTACTGAAGCATCGGACATGCAATCGAGTGGTTGCGGGTGCCAATCCCACCTGGTAGGTACACTAATGACGTTAAACCACTCTTTACGCAAGCATTTAGGTTCGCTAGAGGGGATAACAAGAATACTACTTTTAAAAACTAAAATATTTAACTTTTTTATGAAAGACTAGAATCTTTCCTAAAAAAAAGTTAGATAACAGCATTTTACTATATAAATTCATCCGAATGTTTACACAGCACATATACAAAAGAATCAGTATTTTTTAATTTTGTCTGTTTGTCGGTTTGTTCCAGGTAATATCCGTAATGGATAGATTGATTTTTACGGGGCTTTCACTGGCAGATAGCTAGTGTGATAAGGAGTAACTTAGGCTTGTTTTATTTTAGAAAAAGAATTAGGTACACGAAGGCACGCGGGTAACAGTT
The DNA here is from genome assembly GCA_963859945.1 of Euplagia quadripunctaria. Taxonomy (NCBI): domain Eukaryota; kingdom Metazoa; phylum Arthropoda; class Insecta; order Lepidoptera; family Erebidae; genus Euplagia; species Euplagia quadripunctaria. The sequence goes on along the minus strand of OY982559.1, from coordinate 29,205,384 downwards.
AGGTACTTAGAAATAAAGAAGCGATTAATAGAAATATAAAAAAAATAATTGATTTTAAACGATGCAATACAATGTGTTTGCAAAACAATCATATCGACCTTGAAAGACTACAATCTTTACTAAAAAAAGTTAGATTTTTTGCGTATATGAATTTATATAAGTATCAAATGAGTCAGTAAATAGAGTACAGAGAGGACGTTTCGTAATATATTTAAAAAAAATATTTTTCCTATTGCTATATCAAAGTTGATATTAGCATAAACTTAACCAAGTAACTATTGATTTAATGACATACAAAGTGGTTACGACTAATTGAACTGTGTAATAGTGGCGGAATGAGTACCCGTGCCGAGATTCTCTCTCTTCACCCCCTTGAGTAAGCAGGACAGGCTCTTACTGTTCGTGTCACTTGCTGCTCGCACCTTCTAAGCATATGAGAACATTCTGTGCCACGGATATAAAATGAGTGTACAACGCTCACCACCTGGAAGTGGTTGCAAATCTCAACTAAACCTCTCAATGCTCACAGATACATCTCAAGTTACATTTCGTAATAAGCGAATGATTGTCGAGGGTGAATACGACATTAAAACCGAACTTTGTGAGTTGAGGAGGCAAATGAGTTAAATGATGGTAGTTATAAAATTCACCAATACTGAGCGGACAGAAAGCATAAGTAAACTATGTGAATACGTCAACACTATCAAAATCCAAGTAAATATCATCTCCGGGACTTTAAAAAAGTTGTACAGGAACAAAAAATACTTCAAACAAGGATGTATAATTTTATAGATGCAAGTAATAAGCCCAAGAAAAGGATTAACAGCTAGAATCCGAGCCGAGAACAGTTGCTCATTGCGCGACTTTAAAAACGTTGTAACCGAGCGACGTGCCAAAACGCAATTACCCAGATAAAAACATCATAGTTGTTGGAGTCCAGAACCACAGCATGAGAATTTGACAGTAAGGGTAAAACAAGCATGGTAGTCTCAAATTGTCTCCCGCCTACCAAAGTATTCTGTCTAGGGAAATACAAAATATGCTACTACAAATCCTCAAAGATATCCTCTCCAATGTTAGCATTACTAAAACATACACAATACAAAAACGTTTACTCCGTAATGCTAATATAGTTTTGTTCCACGTCCGCGACGCACAAACTATGGCAAAAAAGGTTTGTTTATGATGGTGTGCACCTGTTTAACAAATTACTAAATAAGTTAATTAACATTAGGAACACATACATTAATTACTCAAACAATACTTTTTAAACAACATATATAATAACAACAAATAAAATTAAGTGTTTAAGTAAAAAAGAAAAAATAATAAAAAACAAAAAAGGACGACGATGTATTGATGATGATGATGATTTGGTCGAACTTCGACCACTGGGCGAGCGGTACTTTTTAATTAGCTTCACTTGTAACTATGTGAACAAATCTTGGAAGTTAATTTTAACCTGCTTCTAATTGTCGCGTCGTATCGAAATGAAATGAATGAAGTATACGAAATGAAACTTTGTATGTATATTTAATTTGAAAGAAGAAGAAAGGAAGGAGGTGGATAGTGAACCTCTTCAGTGGCTACTAATAAATCCCTCGAGTCTGGGCTCATATGATTCGTTTTTGACGAGTCCAACAGTTTGGACTTGGTAACCATGTTCTGATGAGGAGCCCAGGAGGTGGATAGTGAAATTGTTTATTACAATTTAATTCGGTTCGCCCTTGTAACGTGTTTTTTTAGTTATTACAAAACTATAACATTGTTATATTTACACTAGGAAGGCTAAATAAAAGTATTGGCTTATAAATATCGTTGCAATCGGCTAGATTAGTGGACGTGTACCTATAACTTAAATTGACTTAAACTGATCGTTAATATGGTTTCCAAGGTCGATATCATTGTTTTTGCAAACACATTGTATTGCATCGTTACAATCTATTTCTATTAATCGCTTCTTTATTTCTAAGGACCTAACTGTTACCCGCGCGACTTCGCTCGCGTGTACATATTTTGCGCGGAAACCTAATTGTTTTTCCAAAATAAATTGAGCCTAAGTGACTCCTTATAACAATAGCTATCTACCAGTGAAAGCCCCGTGAAAAAAAATCCACCCGTTGCGGAAATTAGCTAGAACAAACCGACAGACAGCCAAAATTTAATTTTTTTTTTGTACATGTGCTGTATCAACATACGGATGAATTTATGTAGTAAAATGCTTTTATTATGACATTCCAAATATTCTTCAAGTTTATTTATTTGTATAGACGTAAGTATACATAGGGCCCACTGAAAGTTCTGCGCTCCTGGTTACTCGTACATGTTTGGATTTCGAATGTTATATTTTTTTAAACATAAGAAACTCAATCATTGATTAAAAATAATTGGCGGGAAATCGCGTGTCAATTGTTTTTATCACAAGTTGAAGATCGTCGTCCGTAGCAAAAATGGAAATAACGCGAAAAGATTTTAGGACGATGATTTTTTATGATTTTAAAAGTTCACTGACTCTGCAAGACCGCACTGCTCGTCTTCAAAATGCTTTTGGGAGTGAAGCACCTCATTTGAGCACCGTAAGGCGTTGGTATGCAGAATTTGATCGTGGACGTGTTTCTCTCCATGATGAAATTGAAGGTGAAGGTCGGTTCTCAACTGCGATCACTGAGGAAAATGTAATGTAATGGCTACTGTCAGGTAACTAATTGAAGAAAACCGGCGTATCACCTGTGAGGAGATTCGAGGACGTTTGGGGATTCGTATGAACCAATTTCAAAAAATCTTACATCAACATTTAAAAGTTAGAAAACTTTGTTGCCGCTGGATTCCTCATGAACTCACCCAATAACAAAAACGGACTCGTGTTGATTTATATAAAAAAATGGTGTTAAAGTACGATCACGGACGGTCAAATGCGGTGTATGACATTGTGACAGGAGATGAAATATGGATAAATTGTTTGTTACATACCGGAAAGAAAGCAACAGTCTTCTGTATGGGTGTTCGAAGGCTAGAAACGTAGGCAAAAAAATTATTGCATTTTTTGTTCTCCCGGACGGGTCCTGTCTGCAGGATCCTACTTGAAGAACAAAAGACAGTTAATGCTGAGTGGTTCACCACCATTTGTTTACCCAAAGTCTTTGAAAGAGTTAGGGAAAAACGACCAAGAAGTCGCATCCTATTGAACCATGACAATGCTTCGGCACACACCGCGAACAAGACAAAGTCATTTTTGTCTACTGAAACGGTAGAGCTAGTGACCCATCCCGCATCATGCGATTTCTTTATTTTCCCAAAATTTTAAGATTTGATGAGTTATGACATTTACGGGACGGAAGAGGCCGTGATAGCTTTCAACCAGCACGTGAAAAACATGCCCTTAGACCAATAATGGTCCTCATGTTTTCAAAAATGGTTTGACCGAATGAAAAAGTGTTTAAAATGTAATGGAGAATACTTCGAAAAGCAGTAAATATATTACTTTGTATTTTTATTTTACTTTAAATTGTTTTATTAATGAGTTACGCAAAACTTTCAGTGTACCCCACGTAGATATAGTTTATAGTACCTACTGCTTGCACGATGTACGATAGTACAATAAAATTTTAGATGTCATTTGTCTAATTGGTTTCTAAACAGTGATAATTGAACGCTGACTGGTTACGGTATATTGCTTAATGTTTTTGGGTGAAAGAACTTTTTTATTAATTTTCCTGTTCTCTCTATTCTCACTATAACAGCTTCTGAAAATGGTTTGCCATAGAGTTCAGTGGTACAAATATGATTGGACTAAAGTATGTGTTCGCGAAAACTCCACGATTTTCAAAAAAGGAACAACATCTATCTCGTCTTCGTCAGGCGATGCACTCACTGCTGCTACGCTCCTTGGTAAAGGGCTCCTATCATGCTCAATAAAACCTATGGATACCATAGGTACTATAATAACTATGAATTCCACTTATGGAATTTATTATTTTAACAGATACAAATGACCTTTATTCCTATTTAAATATTATAAAACTATAAAGGTATGCATGAGAATAAAAACTGTAGGAAATACTTAAATAGCATAATATATTATCTTTAAATTTGTACTACCCTAAACATATTGAATGTTAAATACGCGACAATATACATTTACAAAAATACAAAGACGATAGTACACTTGACAGTGTTTACCCACCTACAAAGTATCCTGGTTTGCATATTACTAATAATTATCTCTTCTGTGGAATTTTCACTTGTATCCTCTTTAGTGTAAGTAAGTATTTCTCTTAATCTTAATACGTGGTATTCTTTATAGCTCCTAACTCCAAAGAAAAATACTTACCTACTTGTGTTAAGTTAAGATAGCCTTATATTACGTAGTATAAAAACAACAAAAGAATGCAATAAATTTACTCGATTTTGCTTTTAATAGCCTTGATCTTGACTTGGCGTATTAAAATATTTAACTTGATAAATTTTAATAACAAACTTTGGAAAATAATTACTTCATTGTTTGACATATTACGTCCAAAAATGGATAAAATATAATATTTGTCTAGACGTTATAAATATTGAGCGCCACGCAATGTGTTCCGCGACCGCCTCTCTCATCTGGAAGGTCCCCCTATTGCACGATGTGGTCGCCTGCTGATAAGGCTTCCAAAGTCTAAAGGGGTCCTCGTAAGTTTCCTGCCTAGGGTATCCCGGGTCCCCTGCAATATTCTCACGTGTGATTTTAGTCGGTTCGAGTCCAACATACCACTTCAACCTCGATGAGACGATGGCCCATGGGGGTTTCCACGCGATAAAAAAAGACGTTATAAACTGTGATTATATATATGTCGTTATAAATATACCTATGTCTGAAAGCAGAATAGAAAATGTAATGTAATGTAAAGAGAATTTTAAATTACAAGCCTATATATTAATTTAAATGCAACTTCACCTTACGTTACTCTAATAACAGAAGAGAGGTCTTGCTAAAACACTGCCTGTACGTAACCAGTGATTTCATCATTCAGAATTTATTTCTGTTACAAACTATAATCAACAAAGAGGTTGTTTTAAACAAAATCTCTATCTACGATACTTTACGTTGCTAGTTTAGCACAAAAGATGGTGCATTTCGCGTAAGTAAGTGCATTGGCGGTGAGCAAGACTGAGGAGAGTTTACATTTGCACTACATATTATAAAACAAAGTCCCGCCCCGCGTCTGTCTGTCTGTTTGCGATAACCTGAAAAACTACTGAACGGATTTTCATGCGGTTTTCACCAATAGACAGAGTGATTCATGAGGAAGGTTTAGGTGTATATAACACCTAACACAGCTACACACTGGGCCGACTTTCCTATATACCTATAGGAAAGTTCGGCCCAGTGTTCGTCTCGTGCCCGACATTCCAGCATCAGCTGTTAGTTGATGCTGACTTGCATAAAATAAATATAATCCATACCTCCATATTGTTTCCATTTTGGTCTTCTTATTGTACCACGACGATCAATAATTATACAATGGGTGATTAAGATATGACGACAATGGGCCTCGCCAATTCCCGGCATTAGAACGGTTAGCTCCTAAATTGATATTGCTGGTTTTCTGACATACATATTATGTAGGTACAACCGATTTCAATGCGTCTAAATCATCTTAATTTCTTGAACCTTTCACTAGGTATTTAACTCACCTTAAACTTAGATTTTATTAGATTAGATTAGAACACCCATCAAATGCCTATCAAATAAAAAAAGGAATGATTAAAATCTGTTTACGTTTATTTGAAGTAGGTGACAATATATTTTCTGGAGTGATAGAACTTTTTTATTAATTTTCCTGCTTTCTCTCTCTTCTTACTATAACAACTTCTGAAGATCCTTTACCATAGAGTTCAATCGAACAAATACGATCGTACATACTGTGGGGTGTCATGTCAGAAAAAAATTAATTAATTTTCAAGCTTCATTAATTTTGCAAACACAAAATTTATCATCATAAAATATTTCGAACTATATTTAATTATTTAAATGGAATCCTTTCATAAACCATGCCATAGTGACGTTTACCATCACCACCCAGTCTGAACTTCTAGCAATGCAATCAATAAAAAATTTAAACAGTCAGTTTTGTATCAATTAAATGACAGCTAACACCCATCCCCTCTCGCCTTTGGCCCTTGGCTCAATATTTCTTTGGCTGTTGCTGTAGACCAGGATTCACAAAGTGGTCGATATCCACCCCTTGGGGTCAAAATCGGTTTCCCAGGGGTCGGCATAAACGAAAACTGATTTTGAGGATCGACGAGGTCTAAAAATCGACCCCTATTAATTAGCACAAGTTATCTTGGCCAACTTGTCTTGGCCAAAAAATTACTAATATTTTAGTAGGAAGTATCAATGTTGTACTTTTAAAAAAATCAACAAGTCGATAAGCGTGCACAAGTTCGTACAAGATGAAAAATTCTGCAAGTCATCAGCGTGGACAAGTTCGTGCAAAATAATGTGTTCGAGCGTACGACTCTTTCAGGCACGTTTTGACTTTCTCTGTATTTGACGCATATACGCGATTTAACACAAACGAAATCATGATCATGTTCCAGTCCAAACATGTTTCTGATATTTTATTATATAACGAGTTGCACTTAGATTGAAAGTTCATTTGCGTTTTGAAATTCGTTGGAGCTTGAATGATAATACACTCATCTACTAATTTATTTCAAGAGAATACAAGGTGTATAGGTAACTAAATAAAGTTAAAGGATATCACAAGTTCTGGTTGCAACGTATCATTGAAACACATACGTATCCTGCATTGTGGAACATTGCTGAAAAATACCTTATCGTATTTCCATCATCATACCTAGTCGAAAAAGGCTTCAGTGTGATTACAAACATTTTGACAAAACCAAGAAACCGTTTGAAAATCAACGAACGCGGAGATTTAAGGCTGAAACTCACCAATATTGAACCGGATTTACCTAGATTATTAGAAAGTCACCAGGTTCATCCATCACACTGATTTTTTCTTTTTTTCTTACCTTTTTTGATTTTGTTGGTTTTTTTTTTCGAAAAATAATTACCTACTTAAGTATTTTTACGTAATTTGTATTAATAATTATTAATAACACTTTACTGTACTTTTGTGTCTTTTTATTTTGTTAAATTTTGATGAGAAAATGATGGCAAGTTTAGGTACTCACTTAACCAACCGCAAAGTTTTTAAATTGGTAAGTATTTTGAATCAATAGGAAAAAACTAGAGATGGGATTTTTAGAGTAATTTGGCTATGGGGGTCTGAGGTATCAGTTTATTTTGGAAAAGGGGTCTCTGGCCCAAAATAGTTTTTGAATCCCTGCTGCAGACAATCAATATAGGGTGCAGTGCCTATTACCTACCAATACGTTGCACTTGACACATACTAACCCAAATACATATCTAATAAATCTGCGCGGACACTTAGCACTTTCGTAATGTCTTTGTAAAACGAACATGCTTGCGGTATAGACAGATTATAGACACAAAGCTGGTTAACTAAAGAATTTTGAAGCCTAATTGTAAATCAATATAATGAACAGTTGGCGTTTCCTAGCAATATCAAACTAGAAGTAACTATGGAAGGGTACGTGTTTACATAACCTTCTTTCTTTTTGTATTTTATCAAGAAACTGGTTTATTTGAATAAGTATTTTGTATAAATAATATGCCTTTATTTAGTAAATTATAAGCTTTAATTTGCGTAATATGTAAGTAATACTCATTATATCTTGTTTTACACATATGATTCGTTACATTCTTACATAAATATATCTATTTGTGATTGAAGTGTTGTATTTAATTAATGTCTGTTTGTTTTGCTAGCCTATCACCGGTCAAGGATGACAAAAAGCGGCCTGGGGACAATGGCATTTTTCTCGTTAACATGAAACAAAAGGATATGCAAGACACTGAAGAATATGAACCATATGACAACAGAGTAGTCGATCATCCAACAACGTAAGTCAATACTATATTTGACCAACTTAGTTATTATTAGTAACGTAAGCCATATTTGTGACAGAATTTTAATATAACCACTATCATTAAACTATAACTCTCTAAACGCTATCATCACGTGTCTCGCAGTCTTATTAAAGCCATGAATAAACATGTGTTTAACATCTTCCTTAAGAAAAATCTTGCAAGAAAATTTTACGATGTTATTTTCTGTACAAAATAATGAATTCTGTATTAAATAAGCAGTAATTTAATAACCACCTGTCCTCAGCTAAGGTGGTTTGGGCACGTGGAAAGAATGAGTGCGGAACGAATAACAGGGCAAATGTTAGTGGGTAGTCCGGTAGGGGTCGACCTCGCAGAGCATACGCAGATCAAATTAATATTATTCTAAAGAAAAAGCAGGTCAGAAATTCCCAAAACCGAAGGGCTTGTATGAAAGCTTTAGCGGTGCGAGGGATAAGATTACCACGCATAAGAAGGGAGTCACATAATAATCATGTAGACATTCTTTTTTATGGCCCAATCTCTCATAACCGTAATATCTCGTAACTTTTCCTAGTAGGTATTCGAATTTTATTATTTGTAGATATCTCACGAGTTACTGCCATGGATCCAAGATAAAATCATTTCTGGTATGGTACGGTATAGTTGTCCCGAGTTTTTGTACCCGTTGTTTGAAGGTTTGTCCCCCGCGACTCAGGAATCATTCTTCGTGCGGATTGTTTTTTACTACGACACAAAATAAAACAATTTTTATTCGTGTCAAATAATAATTAATGTTGTACACTTTCGGTATCAGACAGTTACTATTTTCTTATAAGACCCGGTATAAAACTATATTAAAAAAATATTTTACTGACAGTGTGTACTAATAATATTTACCACTAGTATATCAAAAAACAATTATTATTATTGTTTTAAGTGCCTAGTGCTGCCTCGACCATTCCTGGTCTTTTGTAGCGCACTCTTGCTTTAAAGTTTACTGCTCAGACTTATGGCTTCGAGAAACCTCTAGATCCTATCAGCAGTGATTGTTTGTATTTCCTGCGGTTGCATGATGTGCAACAACCCTAGGTTAATACTTCGGTGCCGCATTAGTGGGCCACAGAAGCATAGAATATGCATTGCAGTTTCTTCTGCCTCTTGCGAGATTCTGCATATTGTGAGCCCGTCCAACTTTAGGTTGAACCACAGATAACATAATACTGGTTGAACATATGTTTGTTCAGTTTGCAGTGTCCGGTGAGGATCCGTGTTACTACAGCCTATGTTTTGTATCTTTTCAGTTCCAGGTGTTCTTTGGACACTTTTTAATCATAGCCCTTTATTACCTAAGGCTTTCGAGTGTCTTATAACAGTCGTGGTCTTCCATCCCTTAATTGCCATTGATGTGTATTGGGCGTTTATGTTTATGTGAATATGATTTTTATGTGACTCCTTTCTTATACGTGGAAATCTTATCCCTCGCACCGCTAATGTGACTTCTGTACGCCACGATCAACAACAATGGCCCAAGGAAACACAGAGTGAATAAATATTTAGAAATATTATTATTATTGTTTGAGTGCTTAGTGCCACCTCGACCATTTCTGGTCTTTTGTAGCGCTTTTTTTAGAAATATTACCAATATAATCTGAACTGTCATTGTGTAGACCTTCCGTACCAAGACAGGTCAACGTATACATTACTCGACACTTGACAACGTGATAACGGCTATACGGGGACACGTGTAGCCGTTTTCACGTATTTTTTCAAATTTAGAACATATCCTTCAAAAGTTCTTCTCCATATAAACTTTAAGTATTCCGAATATCACATTCCACTGATCTAAGGTTGCCACCTTTTTCAAAAAAAATTTAGTATTATTTTAAAAGAACCTGTAAAAAAATATAGTACTTTCGGAAAATTCGGAGATGCCTGACTAGTTTCGGACTCGACGTCATTGGTGGAAGCGACCTTCCTTCCGTCGGTGTCAGGCGTATCTTTAACAAATTTGAATACCACTCACTAAAACTTTTATTCATAAATCTATTGATGTATATCGATCACCAATATGAAATAAACTATGATCCTTTTTAAACATTGTGAGTTAGGTCTCAAATATTGCGTTCTATCTTACCTACCTCTTGAAAAACTCATAGGTACTATAGAATTGTGGAAGTGTGGCTAGTTTCATGAAAAGTTTATTTGGTATAATTGAGAGCAGAATATTCTCGGGCTTGAAACAGTTCACCACAGACAACGCACGTCTATTGCAGCCAGTACAATAATACGTTAAATTATTGTTTACTATTAAAACACGTAGTTACATCTTGACAATCTTAATTGGATGTTGAATCTCGTGCAATATACACGTGTCAGTAGATCTTCACGTATTTCGCGGTCACATTGATCTCGTAACGAAGGCTCCGAGGTTCTGTTATTGGCATGCAAACATTTTGTTGCATGGAAAAATACCTTAATAAAATAGTTGATTTTTATCCCATTACCGACATGTTGTCCTAACAATGTTGTACTCATATGTTTTATCAGTGCTATGCGAGTTAGCAAAAAAATCATTTGTTTTGACCTCAATTATTGCGCAAGTCGCAGACTTTTTCTCCGTCACAGAGGTTCTTTTCCTTGTAAACCCGAAAAAATAGACACACATATTCACATATACGTATATTATGGAGATCATCACCATCCACACACAGCAAAAATATACATACTTCAGCAGCATGAACGAAGACGAGTCAAACTACGTAGGTAGTAACTATTAAACCCGCCTCGCGGTATGATCGGTGGTATATTCAATTCAATCGCGGCAATTTTAACTTGGAGGATGATGTAAGGTCCGGCAGGCCGATGGAAGTAACTACCGAGAAGAACATTGAGACTGTACCAAAATTATTGGAGAAAAACCGACGTAAGGGTGTAGTAAGTTATCACGTGTATTTATTTTCGTAAAAGTTCGTAAAACGCGCTATTATATCCATATATAAAGATAATATTCTCAATTTTTTTTAAATATATTTGGAAGTAAAAAAATACACGTGATTTTGGCTAGGGGGGTGGGGTTAGTCTAAAACCTCACCACGTATTACCCGAGGGGAGGGGAGGTTAAAAAGTTGCTAATAAAACATCACGTGATTAATGGACGAGCACTTACCTCGAAGACATTCTTGTAAGCAATATGGCCGGTAGGTGCCTATATTATTAATGCAACACATTGCATGTCTCATATTCTCTGTAAAGGCCCGGTGTACACCGATTGAAGTATTTGTCTATCTATGTGCGTCTTTTAAGTGATTACTAAAATAAAATACGTTGTCGGTTAAGTGGTGTGTAGCGAGTGCTAATGCTATGTAAAGCGGATTGAAAGGATGTTCCATGCCTACTCCCGTCGCTGTTACCTAAACGCCACAAATAATATCTCGAAGCTAAATTAAAATGAATCTAACTAACGGCAACCATTTGTCAACAGGAATATAGAAACATTTCTGCATCTAATGAAGGGTAGTTTAGGCACGGGCATCCTGGCGATGCCTCGCGCCTTCGCCAACGCTGGTTACGTGGTCGGCTCCATCGGCACTGTGATCATCGGGGTCCTTTGCACCTACTGTATACATATCCTCATAGACTCCTGCTACGTTCTGTGCAAGAGAAGAAGAGTGCCTTCAATGTCGTACACGGTCGCAGCCGAGGCGGCGCTCTCCGAAGGTCCAGCGTGGTGTAAAGCCTGTGCGCCTTATGCTGCGTAAGTATATATCCTCGAAACACCATATTACCTTTCTACTACCTGCATGTATGAATGTAATGGAATCCTTCAATTGAAAGAAGCACCCTGGCTGTTTAGCTTAAGAATGCCTATAAATAGTATCTTTACCGATGCTCTCAATCCCATATTGGAAATGTTATCCCATTCCCACAGACCCCGTACGACCTTACTCTCAAAGCAGAAGCAGTGGTTTTTGGAGTGGTTGCACGGCTACAATTCGTATAATATAAACGAAATAAAAACATCTTAAGAAAACATAGGTTAAAGTGAAAAGATGCGTGATAACCCTTCTTTTTGTCTTTGCCGTAGTCGGGTAAAAACGATATTATTATATATTATATACTCGTTTACACAAAACAAAAAGGTCATTCACATACTGACTCCCTAATGCAAATATTATCGTGATCATTATCACAATTCAGTAAAATATATTTTCATTTATTTTATTTTGAATAAAATCTGGCTCTCTGAATGAGCGTCTTCGGTTCTGAGTGGGACTAACAATCAAAAACTGTTAGCACGACAGGAACAAGTCTCAACAGCATCTATCCCAACTGAAAAAGTACAACGAAACTGCATGGTGTTCAATTCCAGTAAAGGGATAGGGTTATTTACCGACAACTGCCAGTAGCACACACCACCAGACGAGTCTTATATTTGTTTGCTAAATAGTATATAAGAAGACCGTGAAATACCATACCATATAATAAAATAAATAATTTTGTCCCCAGGCACTTCGTAAACGTCTTTCTATTGGTATACCAGATCGGTACTTGCTGCGTGTACGTCGTCTTCGTTTCGGAAAACATCTACTTCGTGCTGTCAAAGCACTTTCATTTAGACGTAACAGTCTTTCAAGTGATGTTGTGCGTCCTACTGCCGTTAATACTCATTAACTATGTACGAGACTTGAAGTACTTGGCTCCGTTCTCCGCGATAGCCAACGTGGTCACCATTACCGGTTTCGCCATCATTCTCTACTACTTATTCGAGGATGTACCTACATTGGAGGGCAAGGCTCCGGCTGGAAAACTAGCCAACTTCCCGCTGTTCTTCGGAACGGTGCTGTTTGCACTTGAAGCTATTGGTGTGGTAAGGATATTTTATAGTTCTTTTTTTTTGGGTTACCTATCTAACTTACCACATGATGTTCGATCACTGACGATGCTCTCAATAGTATTAGTAGTAGTATTGAACCTTTTACAATAATCGATCACCAGTCGATGTCACCACAATGTATGATGAGATGATATTGAGAGGCGCGAAGCCAGTAGCATCATTTGCAACAACACAACTTATAATTAAACAGATACCATCGACCATTTAAGCGGTTATTGAAAGGCCTTTGTAAATCAAAAGAAAATATTAAACTTAAATGGTTATTCACACCGGCTCTACGATTTACTTTCCAATTACTCCAAAGCCGAAATTATAAGTACAGTTTTAAATATTCATTTTAAATATTAAAAATCTTTTATATCATTCATTTGTGCGCAGGAGATTCAGACTTTGGGATTATTTTAAATATATTATTACATTTTTACCAGCTATTGGGCATAAGGTCTTAGATTGTCTAGACAGAGTTTTGGGGTTATTAGGGACAACATGGGATGATTCAATTTTATTCTTGTAGCCTAAATCCTTGAAGTTAATAGGAATTCATGAATGCGACTTTAAAGTTGCACGAAGAGAAAACGTTATGATATAAAGAGATCATTTCTGAGAAAACTATTACGAATAACAACTAATATAGGTACTTAATAATAAACAATTTAAAAACAGTTCTAAGTAATTGGTAAATTGTGTAAATCGTAGAAGCAAAACAATTGAAACATTAAATTTTATTGGTTTTCCAATAATGTCAGTTTCAGTGTTCAGAGATTTTACAATATTAGGTATTCTTATTAACTCACCTTCACCGTTTTATTGAACGGATAATTAACTATACTAGACAAGACATAATCATGACGGACGTGACGAAAACTTCTTAAGGCACGTTGGACACTTTTTGTACGGGAAAAAAGCACAGAACTCGCGTGACCGTCACGCTCAGATGACAGATGTGTCAGTTTTGTTTTCACTTCTGACGTGTACGTGACGTTGTACGACTGAGTTTATTTTTTCCAGATCCTTCCACTAGAGAATGAAATGAAATCTCCAAGGGACTTTGTGAGCAAGTTCGGTGTACTGAACTGTTCCATGGTTAGCATTATCGTTCTATACGTGGGCATGGGTCTTTTCGGCTACCTGCGATATGGCGACGACTCTGAAGGCAGTATCACACTCAACTTACCTTCGGAACAAGAAATGTGAGTACGGCATTTCATGTACATATTATATTGCTTACCTACCTATTAAGTATATAGCTTTAGTGCCATTTGCACGAAATTTATAATCGGAAACTAGAAACTCTGGTATACTTTGCAGAACACTTTATCTAAATATCACTCTGTGAAGGAACGGGTTAGAAACGACCAGGCCAGGTAATCAGGCCTTGTGGACCGCTGCCCAACAATAAAATTGATGTTGGCATACAATATAAATACTACGTAGTTCGAGTTATCTTCGGTAGATGACGTTGAACTCAGTTTTTCTGCCGGATGTGGCCACGATTCTCCTCTGTAGATAGTGATTTGGAAGCACCATACTTTCGTTTAATAGCTGCTTTATAGAAGTAATAGATACTTAGGGTTTTTCTGATATCTTTGTGTACATAACCGAGCCAACTGTGAACAAGTTTCGATAACTAAGTTTCATTGTTGAAAAATCGTATATCTAGTCATCTAAAGTTAAAAACAATTATGAAACTGATACAATAATCAAAGAAACGCTTTGCAGGTTCTTTTATATCAACTACGGGCGTCCGAATTAAAAAACGAATCCTTGTTAGTTAGTCGATGTACCTTTTGTTCGTCCGTCCGAACCTTTGTTTTATGGTGCAAAAACGTTGACCTAATTTACAGTAGGAATGTCAATATTTAACTTTTTTTTTAATCCAGCCTTGCAACGGTGGTGCAATGCCTACTTGCTTTCGCTATTTACATCACCCACGGGCTCGCCTGCTACGTCGCAATTGACATCGTGTGGAACGATTACGTCGGTGCTCGTCTCCTGAACAGCAAGCACAGGCTCATTTGGGAGTACCTCATCAGAACTACGATTGTTCTCATGACTTGTGAGTATATATTTATATTAAGCCTAACAGCCCTATACTCGTTTAACAATATACCTAAATTTACGTTCTGGTTACGCTTAAGATATGATAACTGGTCGAGGGAAAACCAACCTCCAGCCTCCGCAGTAAATCCTCCCTAATTTTGCTAACTTGTAAAGAAGCATATGGCTACCGTGGTGGTAAGCGGTTACCATCACCGTCATTAAACACGCGCAACACCTACGGTATTGCTAGGTAATGCATTGTCAACCTTATTTGGTTACTTTTACGACGGAAAGTCGTGCTATGACAAAAGCCATGAAATTGACGTAACACAATTTTGTCAACAGTCGGCATCGCCGCAGCCGTCCCGTCTCTCGAGCTGTTTATCTCGCTGTTCGGCGCCCTGTGCCTGTCCGCCCTCGGCCTCGCCTTCCCTGCCTTCATCCAGAGCTGCACGTATTGGTACTACGTTTCACGGTCCGAACGCATCCGAATGATCGTGAAGAACGCCATAGTTGTCGTGTTTGGTGTTCTAGGGCTGGTCGTAGGTACGTGGACCTCGCTCGACCGTATCATAGATGAGTTCGGTACCTCCCCTGAAGAGCACCTGATGAACAAAACTCACACTTATAATACAACACTAACCCCTTGAAAGTAGGAAACGACTTCAAATAATCAAATTAGTGCCATCAAAAAACCGTCTTAACTTTTCATACTATCTGACGTCTGTTGTTTGGGTACTCTGTAGTCAAATAGGTATTGAAGTATTTTTGATGAATGTTTCCATTGAAATGTTATGCTATTATTAAGAAGAGATGTATTATGAATTGTTGACTCATATTATTTTAAGACAGATTATATTAGTGTTATGATTTATTTTATATTACTTTATAAATTTTACAAATACATTGCAATTGTGACATATAAAAATAAATGTTACTTATATATAAATAGGCAACATGATCAGTTATATTTAACCTATATTTATTAACCTCGTGCATGTTATTTTAAGTTTCAAAATTATTTATTTATAACTTGGACTATTATACTTTAACTTTCTATTAAAGTGTGTGTTCAACATTTCATATTGGGCGTTGAATATTAGAGGAGTAACGTGTAGGTATAAGATACGTGAATTGAAGAAATATAATAAGGAAAGTTGCAATAACGTAAGTAGTGCTAACCCAACTAGCAAAAAGTGGTCTTATAAAAGTCACCAATGCGCTTTTGCCAAGAGCCATAGCATTGTACGTTAGACTTGTAGGCCGTCTTGTAGTGTGTTACAAGTCCCGACTTGGGCACAAATATCAAGACTTCTAGTCTTACTTTGATCCTAAAAGAGCTTTGTAACGTGCTAAATTAGTCTTAATTTTATCTTGTAACCGCACTACTTTGTGCTTCAGATCCTAAAATTTACCAATATGAGATAAAAATTATGCCATAACTCAGTTACATTGCAAATCCGAGAAGATTGGTTTTTGAAATTATATTTGCGTAACATTGAATGAGCAAGGCTATGGCATAGGTAATGATTCTAAAGTGATGATATGATTATGATATGATATGATACGTGTATAAAATGTGCTGGAAGTGAAATATTAATGCGAAGTTAAGTTTTTTGTCAATATTTATGTGGTTTTTCCGTAAATTTTTAATGCCCCGCATTATATTGGTCTTTTAATAATTTTTATAAAAAATAAAATATTGGCTTCGTCTTGACTGAGAGTATTACAAGACTTATACTCTGTAGTCAATATTGCGTTTTTCTTTCGTTTTGAGAGATAAACTGCAATTTTTCTGTAATTCTTTGTATTTTGAAAGAACTTTTCTTCTAAATGCTCCACAATTCTCGTTTAAGTTGTTTCCACTTGTTAAGTCCATGTCTTTTTTTATGAAAAAAAATCTTAAGATAACCAAGTTCGTCACAAAATGTCAATGTAAATTGTTTTGTAAATTACTTAAAATAAGACTAATTTAGGAGCTTAAGCCACATAAATGACGAAATTTTATCAAAATTAATGCTATAACAATCAACCGTTCTTAGCTTACAGGATTTCAAGCAAAGTTTGCATTAATCTAAGTGTTTTCAAAATCAAGTCTTGTAAGAATCTTATAAACGCACTTTAATAGAGCCACTATTTAGGCGAGCGTATAAGTCATATAGAGTGCTGATATAGGTACATTTCTCGGTGTGTTCTTGTAAAAGCATTGTAAATTGCGCTTACAGGTAAGATGGCATTGACTAAAACATTATATGATAAATTTAAGATCTAAAGCATTATAAGCTGCGGTAGTTAAGAGCATTTTGCTAGTTGGGCAGTTCATATTGCCATGAGGCAAGTGAATTATCCAGTGCGTTCTAGCCAACAACTGTTAGTACCCACTGCCCCTACCTAAATGTGTATTCAAGCATACCTATCCCAATATATCCAGGCCTCACAAAATAACTCGCTAGCTACTTACTAGAAACTTCTGTGTAGGTTCAAAATACGTTTCCCCTCTTTCCCCGGACAATATCTTTAACTACTGCTTGTTAGAACCAAACACCCCATGGATTGTTGTTACTTCAAACTTTGCAGTAATTCTCTTAGTTGATATAAGTACATACCTATTGAACAGTGTGATCAGCAACGACGATCCTTAGGGGAAAAAGTCAAGGGCTTCATCATTGATAAAAAATAGCCATTTTGATCATAGAAGGGGTAAAAGGCGAATTAACTTACGACTTAAATACGTCGTTGATATCAGCGATATTTTTTTAAGTCTTTTGAACCGGGTTTTATGAAAATCTGACAACTTTTTTCGCGCTTCATTCAATGCTAAATTTGACTATCGTTTCGAAGATGGCGGAATGACAGGACAAAAAAAAATTAATTTCACCTATTTCTTTATTTAAGTGCTTTTCTAAAACGTTAAGTCTTATTTAAAATAATAGCTCAAAGACTTCCTAAAAGTTATGATCAGTTCATAGAATCGATATACCTAATCTTTTAGGAAGTCATTTGTTCACAACTAAAGTTGCGTTTAATTCGTTTTTCGTGTTTTTGTTGTTAAATTGTTTTACCATTTTCTAATTTTCTTAAATTATTCATACTATATTTATTATGAAACTTCCTGTGAATCCAGTTTTTTAACCTCGAACAATTTCACTAAATTTAATATGGTGTAAACTTCATTGATTGTAAAATTACCTTGTACTTGAGATCATATTTTACCTTGAACTGGAAATAGGAGATTTTGAATCGACATCTGAATCGATACACAATACATACAAACTTATGAAATATACACTAATTTAAAGCCTTTTAGGTATTGTTTTATTGACTTCCAGTTGTAATTCAATGAACCTTCTAAAATACTTTTCAGGCAATTATGTTTTTCTAAACTATTTTTCTTTAAATTGCTCTCCTGTAAACCTATCAAAATGGCACTTAAGGTAATTCGCCTTTTCCCCTCAAATCTTACTTATTTATACAATAATATACCTTAGTAATTATCAAATTTGCATGGTTAGCATTTGCACATTTATGTTTTGTGATTGCATATAGGTAGGTACATAACCAAATTGGAAGCGTGTAATTTCAAAATTAATTATTCTTATTACAGGCTATATATATAATTATTACGTGCATTTAGTTCTGATAAGTAAATAAAATTAAAAAAATACGTGTGCGTCTCGGGACGCCCGACAGAAGTGATAACTTAAACTAATATGGCTAGCGCTGTGGGTTAGAGTGAGTGAGGAGCCTGCCTACCGCTGCCGTATGTGTGAGAGAAAGGGAAGCCAGAAGGCTGGCGCCGTAACGCGTTACGTAACGAAGCGATTTACCCTCCCATAAGAAGTTATCACTTAAAAAAAACAGTCACGTTCAGTTGTAAGGCTAGAAGCAGTCAAACAATTGTGACAGATAGTAAGATGTTACTTTACAGTATTGTTAAGTGTTTATCCTAAAGCTGTGAGAGTTTGGTCATTTTTATGTTACAATTATGGCATTTTAGTAGTGTAGGTAACGTAAGTACAATGAAGTAGATATTAATTTCACATAATAAGTGTTTCATCGATGTTTCCACACATTTATTGAACATATAGAATTTAAAATAGAGTTAAATCGAGTTCGATAGTGATTATAGTGTGTGATAACTTTTTCTTAATA
The DNA here is from genome assembly GCA_963859945.1 of Euplagia quadripunctaria. Taxonomy (NCBI): domain Eukaryota; kingdom Metazoa; phylum Arthropoda; class Insecta; order Lepidoptera; family Erebidae; genus Euplagia; species Euplagia quadripunctaria. Next base: position 29,186,335 of record OY982559.1, on the reverse strand, counting down.
ATTCCTTGATGGGCAGCTTACAATAGAAAAAGTACAGGCAACTTTTTAGAAAAATATACATAATTAGCTAGTAGATATTTTTGTAAATATTTTTTGTTACTTTATAAATTTCAATAACGCACTGGCAACAATGTACCTTTAGCAGTTTAATATATGTATACCTACGTGGCTACAACTGCCATAGCTTGCTGCAACATCTTGATTCTGAAACTTCAGCCTGCGATCCATGAACTCAGTACCAATGGATGTTGTCCACAGAAGTAAGGCCTTTCGCTCCATTTGTTTTAGTAGTAGCCTCAAAAGATTTGTGTTCATATGTCAATAGTTAATTTTGTACCTACTTTGTTACAGATAAGTAATTACACTACTGAACAATCGATGAAACAGTATTAGGCATAATTTTACGATATCAGTTTATTTTACTATCAGATATCAGATCACAAAATACTTTTGTAATCCGCCCGTGCAAATGGTTGCATATTATTTTTGATTGTAATGTGACCGGATTTGCGAGAATTAATAATTTTGAACTGCATGTATCTGGCATATTAGAAATAACACAGCAGGACTGGGCCCATGACATGAAAATATTTTAAATACCTACCTACTTATTTTTACTTTAATTAAGTCTAACAATTCGAAAATCTTGAGTTATTTCAAAAACCTATTACTTACTGCAATTATACAGAAACAAACTTAAGAAATTACTGTCATTTAACCACATTATAAGTTTTTATTTTTTTAACGTTTTTAATCAAAGTGAACGAAATCAGTTCCTGTATTGAATAATGTATAATAAATAAATTATTTAATTAATGTGTAACAAATTAATTAATAATTAATATGTAATAAATTAATTAATGTTTAATAAATTATTTATAAAAAATGCCAATTGTATTCCGGTCACCAATTGATAGAAACTGTGATGTTAGTAGCTGTTAATATATTTATTAGGATGTATTTACATAGTTTCTTGTATTATGTTTCATGGTGTGTACTGTGTGTTTGACACAACAGTGGAATTGTGCTCACGTAAATATGTAGCGGGTCATACCCGCGGTATTTTAATCATTGTAATATTTATCTTGATGTTTCTAATTAATGTAATTACCAATGTGTCGTGAAATGTAATTCCGGAGAGAAACATCAATGCAAATAAAAATTAAGTTTACAATTTCAAGATGGTTTTCTTTATTATACCTATCCATAAACACTAGTGACGGAATGAATATTCGCATTCGCATTCGCGAATATTCGCATAATTTTAGATTTTTATATTAGAATAAATAATAATGGAACGGTCTTGAGTAGGTTAAAATTTTCTCTTTTGTACTTGTTACTTTAATTAAAATATTAACTAAAAAAATATTATAATAAATAACGAAATAAAATAATAATATCTTTATAGAAAAGAAGAACTTGAAAGGCGTAATCAAATTAATAACATTTAATAAGCCTAATTACATATACACAAGTAACCGGCCACCTCTTACTTACTGATTCCTTCAAAACTACTTTATAGTTTGTTTTTGTTACTATACTAAATTTAGGGTTGCGAGTTTTGATTAAATAAAAATAGTTATAAAAATTACAGATAAACACTATAAATAAAACTTTCACAATAAAATGTAACATGGTTTATTAATCAAAATCAACATAATTATTCACAAGTATTATTAACATCACAATAGTTAAAAAGCGCACCTAACTTATAGCTCAGGCGTTCAGTACTGATGCTTAATAAAGACTAATGGGTGTCAAATACAGATGGCAGGGGTTACCTGAAAAACCAATTAATCTTAAAACAATAGCCCACAACTGCCAATTAATTAATAATACATGAACCCTGAATGCAGTACATTATAGATCACAATCAGCCATTTAAGACAATGAGTACATCCAGTTCTATCAATATGAAAATTAATAAAACAACCTTTTTGAAAAGACCATCACACTTTGTCTTCCATTTCATTCATCCTATTTGGTTACATAATAACTTATCGAGGATATTTAAAACATTTATTATTAACATTGGTAATGCAAGTCGAACATTAAGAGCCTACATTTGTACTATATAATTATAATCAAGTCACTACATAAATATTTTACAAATCAACGCTTAAAACATGAATTTTATTTCATTATTCTAAACTTGAATTACCCTCACGAAAATGCCCGGATTTTAAAACTTTAAACTTTGTACAGTGCTACAATATATTGTCGTTTAATTAGAACAAGGTAAAGCTCCGACCAAGTTTCAGATGATACATATGTCATGTATACTATGTTCTTCAGTAATAGAGAGAGACAGACACAACATTTGTGCAACTTTAAGTTACTTGTTTATTTTTATACAAATCTCAATACATTGCATTACAATAGTAACTTACATTATGAAATCAACCATGCCCTTTCGGTCGCTATTCAACAAAACAGTAAGATAAGGCACATTTTCAATTTTAAGGGATATGCACCTTGGAACCGTTAAAAAAGGTGTATGTTGTGCTAGGTCAATGGATCTTTTATATTATCTATTATAACTATAGATATTTGTTGTTATGTATTTGGTAATATGTATTAAAGCTGCAACGTTCTGTCGCGGTCTAGACACTTCGGTCTGCGATTTAAATTAATACCAAGATCTGAGTCTGTGTCGAGATCTGAGACTTTTCGTCCATGGTTAGTTAATATTTCTATAGTAAACTCTACAGTCTATCGTAAAAAACTGTGTTTATTATTTATTTTAAATTAAGATAATGATTGAATGAGGTAGTAATTACTTAAAGGTAAATGGTATCTTAAATTGTTTATTTACTTTAAAGAAGGAATATTTTACTTTGTCGAGTAAGTAGAAAAACTAAAAATGTCTAATGTAATATTTATGCAAATAAAGATTTTAGTCATGATAAAAGTAATCAAGATTTTATGCTATAACACATTTTTTCCACAAACCCTAAAAGTATCGTAATGTTTTTTTAATTTCATCGTTCATGGATGTTAAATGTTACCTACAGAGGCACCACAGTAACGACTATTAGAATTCGTTGATAGTGATATACGTCCAGAACTCCTCCGATCTACGTAAAATCAAATTTTCAGATTAAGTTATTATTTTGTTAGATATTATATTTATATTTGGAATGTTATTAAACAAACTTTTAGCAATTTTGAATGTTGGAGTCGACGTCATAGTAAAAATCAATGAAAACTTACTTAAGGGACACAATAGCTTAGGAAAGTGTCAGTTTAACCCTCAGAAGCATAGATTTTCATGTTTCTTTTTGTATTCGTTTTGAAAAATGCTATCAAGAACTAGGTTCATCTCAATATGCGCTCTAATGCAGTATCCACGGAATTATAATAAGAAGAAATGTACATGTAGGTGTAGCGAAAACTACACTTTTACTATAAATTAGTATTATTCCGATACACAGAAAAAGATTGTGAGTGAAAAAGAGAATCCTCACTATACCGAAGACGGTTAGACAAAATGGTAATTGTGTGCGCTTCTTTATTCTGTAAACATATGTTTAGTTTACATCAGATCTATCTATCACTTTTATATGACGTATACTGCGACTTTAGATACATTTGCTTTCGATCGGTGTATACTAGGATATCGTGATTAGGTACTTAAACAGGCTGGAATTAGCTAACTTGCATTCATCAAAACGTTTCACTATCGGTAATAATAAATTCAAGAGCACTAATACCTCAAACTATGACTACGCATATAAAATAATATCTTCATAATTTACTAAAGTACATTACGGTAACATAACGACTACTTCTTGCCAGCGTCGTAGCCCGCCATGATGCTGCGCAGTGCAGTTTTGAGTTTCTCGTTAGGTTCCACTTCGTACTTGGCCAGGCTTTGTCGACAGCACGGACAGTGTGCGCCCGTAGACTTGAAGGCCAGCTTGATACAAGCCTAAGACAATTGAAAAGAAAATTATATTATTGCCTGCATAGCATTGTATGATAATAGCTATTTTCGCTCGCGTAAAAATATTTTTTTTATCCCTCGGAAACAGTACTTTTTTTTGGTTAAAAGGTATCCTAGATAGATAGATAAATAAACTCTTTATTGTACAATAAAGAAAGAAATTAATACAAACTTGTATACAAATGTGTAGATTCTTACCAAACTAAAGCCTGAGTACAATTGGCGACCTTATCGCGATTTGCGATTTCTTCCAGGCAACCATTGGATGGAAAAAGAAATTATGAATGAGATGAGGAGTTGCAGTGTACAATTAATTAAACACTTTAGATTAGTTTACTTATGTAATAATATATACATTTGCGAGTTTGGTATGAATGTTATAAACTTAAAACTAAAATTATATACATATATATATATTTATAAATATATATACAAATATATACACACATACAAACAAATACACATACAAACATGCACATACAATAATAAAAATATACGCACTTACAGATAAAATGGTACAAATACACGGTATCAAGAACCTCAACCACTTAGCTAGTAGTGTTCCTCTAGTAGTTTCTTGAAGCTGGGCAGTGTTTGTGCCCGTCTAATGGGCAGTGGTAATGCGTTCCACAAACGGATGGCCTGCACTGTATATGATTTGTCTATAAAATTTGTGGAATGCTGTGGCATTTTTAAAGTCAAATTCTCCGACGACCTCAGGAGCCGTGAATGTGTATCGTGTAAGAATTTGAAGCGTTCTTTAAGAAAGGAGGGCGTATTAGGGTTGAAGAGTGTACTGTATAATAGTGAAAGGATATGAATATTCCGGCGAAGGCGTATAGGTAACCAATTGAGCTTATTACGATATTCAGAAACGTGGTCAAATTTGCGCAATCCAAAAATGAACCTTATACAGAAATTCTGAAGTCGCTCTAGTTTATTAAATTGGTCCTCGGTGAGATCAAAATAGCTGGCATCTGCGTAATCGAGAATTGGAAGAAGAAGGGATTCTGCAGGCGCAATTTTGGTCGCAACCGGTAGCAAGTTACGCAACCTTCTCAAAGACCCCGCAGAAGCAATTATTTTCCTGCTTACTTCTTGCAGCTGCGGACCCCAGGAATTATCAATATATATTCCCAGATTTTTAACTTCATTTGCAATAGTATCCTAGTCCCTTTTAGTACCCCTGACGTATATGTAAAATTTCATGATGATTGATTGAGTAGTTTAGGTGTGAAATCGTAACAAACAAACAAACTAACTCACATTCGCATTTATAATATTAGTTAGGATAAAATTTATCTCTCAAGAACCGAATACCACAACTGATGACTTATATTATAGCAACTGAAGCACCAATACTTGATAAGAATACTAGTATTACACTGCGCACCAGGCGACAAAATATCATAATCCCAGTAGGTGTCTGGCAACACCAAATCATTACCTATTTGGCAGCTAGTAATACTAGAATGGTGTCCTATTTACGCATCTGGCAATGGTATATGAATCGAACTTCGATTCTAATACACCAGTTGAGGAAGTATAAATATCATATATATTACAAAAGAATCAAACCTATCACTTACCATACAAAAGTTGTGCAAGCATGGTGTTGTCACAGGACTTACTGCTACTTCCTGGCAAATGATGCACAGGAACATTTGCGTTACATATTCCACAAACTCCTGTTAATAAAATAAAATGTTACAAAAACAATGTTTCATATTTGTTATACAACATAGACATGTAGGATACTTCGAACCGGTCTTTTTGGAAGTCATAGAGGGAGACCTATATCCAGTAGTGAACGTCTTTTGGCTGAAATTATGATGCAGAGGCACCTGTCACATGATTATGGTCACAGTTCCGCTCTGAGCCTCACAAATTGGGTTATACAATGCAAAAAAAAATCAATTCAAATTTCAAATTCAATCACCTTTATTTCATAAAATCGCTCAACAATTAATTGAATCGTCTTTTTTTACCAAAAATTATAGTTTAAACAATGTCCACACCACCACCAACAAAAGGTTGGTTTGTCAAAAGTAAAATTGTTTTAATAATAAACAATGCTCTGCTGCAAATAGTAAGATCGCTAACTGCCAGTGTCGGTCTATAACCGCCCGTTTCCAAATAGTTGAAAACAAAGTGTTACCTATGCCTCTTTTTTATTTAATTCAATCATGTATATAATAAATGAAAATAACATAGAACTATTCATGATTCATTGAGTTCCCATCAACCTGATCCTCAAAAGTGACTTAAGGTTTTTTAAATTAAACACAAGACTAGCTTAAACTCTAATTACGACGCCAGTCTGCAAAAAGGCTCGAGCTTAGATATATTATATTATAGCGGGCGAGAATAATATTACGTTACATTGTAATGACATTAAATTACGCTTATAAGCTGTAACAAGTAACTTGTGAAAAAATATGTTGAAAAAAGTGTCTTTGGAGCTTCTTGCCTGTTCTTCTCCACAGGATCTATGTATTGGAACAGGCAACTAGCTTCACGACCGACTTATACTGACATACTCCTGACAATTCAAAAATACCCACAATTGGTTTACTTGAAATAAATAATTTTGATTTTGTTTATTATTATTATCTATCTTAAATTTCTTGAAATGTTGTATGCAGTTATTTGTTTTTTCTTTCTGTTATGATGACATTGGACTTCTGTTTTAAATTAATGAATACCAAATTGACATAAATGTGGACGGATTCGCGGGCACAAACCAGTATTACAATCTTTAAATCACTGATACCCAAATCCCTTGATCTAAATTGATCCTCAGGGGTCTACGGCGACCTACAATCTCACAATATTTTTTTCACTCACATGAATTTTGACTTTCCATTAATGAAATAATCCACAGATGCAGATTGCTTACTTTTTACTTGAAATGTAACAAACAGACCGACGACGACAGTAATACTCGTATCTCGTGGGTTTTGGAAACAAACTTATTTTCGAAATTTTATAATATTAGTAGCAAATTAGTATATCTCATAAAATTATGTAATTTATTATTATGTTCGTTATGTGATCACAATACACGTTGAACTTGTTTAAAAACTTGCAATGCATAGAATTTACAAAATGCAGTTTTAGCTAATCTACGGGTCTAACCAAACCCGAAAGCCATTGCAAGGGGTCTGTGAGATAAATAAGTTTGTGGACCTCTGCTTTAAATAGTCATAGTGTACAATACCTTCTTGCCCCTAGTATCACAGACAATGAGACACTCGTTCCAGAGCTTGCTATTGAGTGTGTCGGCTAGAATAGCTTCTCTGTCCTCAGCAGTAAGAGCACTATCTGCTTCGGATTTTGTGTCTTTCGCAAATTCCTTTTTCTTAGCACCAGGACTCTTTGTAAAGATGCTTGCCAACTTCCCTTTTGGGCTTTCCACTGGTGCTGATTTCTTCTTTGTATCTACGACAAATATAATAAAACATAATACATATTATACAACTATATAAACATTTTATTAGTAAAACACTAGTGCAATAACATGGGTCAGAAACTAGTAATAATACATTATTAATCTTCTATATATGGGGGAAATGGGACAGGGGCTCGTGGCTAAGTGGTAACCGAGTAGGTTAGCACATTATAAAGTTAAGTAACACTAACCGTGGGTCCCAGGTGTCATACAACCATCTGTGGCATTCGTTACAGGTAGTTGGGGCCCTAAAAAGTCCGACAACCTGGTCTAACTACAGAACTTCGATATCGCCTAGCACTTGGGTTGTGGAGGTCTGATGGTAGTCCCTTCACGTAAAATATCAAAGTTCGGCCGTATCGTAGTTAGACTGAAAGCCAACCCCAACTTAGTTGGGAAAAGGCGCGGAGTATGATGGTATGGGCGAAATGGGCTATAATCTTTGGACTGTAAATAATAATAACAAGTTTATTGATAACAGATACCAGAATAATACATACAATTTCTTAACCTATAGTACAGTAACTGGATGTTTACAATAATCCATGATCCCTAACGACTAAACTAGGCCGATATCTTAAGACGTTAGTTTTTTCGAATGGTATAATATAAACAGATATATGTATTAAGTCTCAAAACTATAGCTAAGTACACAGTAACAATATGTGGATAATCCGTACAATAGTTGCTAAATTCCATCGTTTAGCCGCATATAAAACGCAGCTACTATCGCGTAGTACGCAGCTACAACGGTTATAAACTCAAAAATCGAGAACCACTAGTCCAGCTAATATTATTTTGCTTTCTACGTATACAAATATGTTAGCTGGTCAGTCTGTTTAGTTAGAATAAGTAAAAATATAAATGTAGGTAAAGCAAAGTTTAAATGGGCTTCAACTTGAATTTAATTTTTTTATGATGGTAAAAGGCTCTATTAGCCTTAGACAAGATTGTGACAGAAAATGACAGTGACTTTTGAAAACTTTAATTTAAAAATATAACGATATTTTTAATTTAAACTTTAATACAATATTGCGAGTGATATTTTGTCTGGATGTGAGTTTAAAAAAGCTATAGAATTGAAGCCATATCTTCTTACCTGCTTTCCTGGCAGTTTTTCGTTTCTTAACGGGCGGTGAGGCGTCTCCCTCCGATTCTGTAGATTGGTTGCTTTCCCTCAAAGCTCGTTTTTTGTTGCCGTTTGATTTGCTCACTGCCTTGCCTTTGTTCTTTTCTTTAAGCGCTTTTTTCTCTGCTTCAGCCTCTAAATAGCCATCTGGATACTGAGTGAAGAAATTGGGTTTTAGAATATGATGCGTTGTACAATTTATAATTACTTAATAATTTTGAAATAAATATATCTAAACATAACTAACAACAAGGAATAAGCGCGATTCAGGGTCATCATTTGATTAATTATTTGACTCACTTGATTCATTTGGATAAAAAACTTTTTTTTTTTGTTATCAATAAAAAAGATGATCTTCGAAGTTACTTTTCAAACAAAAAAAAACCTCAAAAATCAATATTGGTCCATCCGTTTAGGAGCGATGATGGGACACAGTCAGACACACGTTAAACTTGTAACACCCTTTTTGCGTCGGAGTTTTAAAACAATCACTAGTACGTAGCGTTGTACCTATGAGTGGGCGGTTTACTCTTGTGTGTTCATAGTCAATACTATATCCACCACGTGTGACAGTTAATACCTAAAACTTGCTTAAATCAAAATACAACATTTTACTTACTATAATTGGGAATTCCTTGCTCCTCGGCTCCCAAGGCGCGGGGGTAGGGTCATCACGTCGCAGCAGGTATTTCCACACGCGAAACCCAGACAACCCCTTCTCTGGGTAATACTTGACCACCTTGTAGATACCGTCGTAGCTAAACAAGTATCAATTTAAGTATTTTATGGTCTGAGCATAAACGGGTATGGATCTGTACAAAAGGAAATAAAGAGTAGAAGGTAGTAAACTCATCTAATAACAATAACGGTGGCAGCCAGTGACATCTCGAGTTCGGATCCCTGGTCCAGCACCTCCAACTATTCGTTTATAATTGCCTGTTCAAGGTAATAATCACTTACTTTAATGATGAACTCCATGGAGCCAACGGAGTGTGAAATCAATCAATACTAGATCTGAGTGGAAGACTACAATGACCTATCACACACATACACTCACCTTCACACTACACACAAGAAGGTCAACACTCCATTACTGTATGTAATTTAAAAAGCTTATTTTTTTAATGTTAAATTTGTTTTAACTTAAAACTACTGCTGGGTATCGTTCTTATAACCTGCAGTATTTCAGGGCTTTTTACCAAAAGTTATTTAACTAAATACGGTGGATAAAATTAGCTTTTATGTTTAAACAGGACCAAAGTTTTTCTGCATATATTTTTGGGAAAACTATAAAAAAATACCGGATTCCTTCCTTTGGTGCGTATTTAGGGAAGTGCTTTAACATCTTGTAAGATCGCACGACGCGTACAGGCTTGCCATGTCTCCAGTCATCTCCTGCATCGCCGCCTTCCTCGCTGATCAGTTTCACTGCGCAATTGCGAGCCAACGCCCTAGTACCAATAAACACTTTGTAAGTATGACCACGACAAGTTGAACTACCTATCTTACGTTTGTTATGATATATGTATTATTTTTCAAAAGATAAAACTTAGCAAAACAAAAACTCGGCGAAACATCCTCCTCGTTGTTTGTTTTAGAAGTATTATATTATGTATATTATGCAAAATAAATCACGATAAGAATTCCTCAATTTGATAAAATTTTACATTGTTTAGAAAAACTAAAATATACACTTTAATAGCGAACCAAATTAAAAAGTAAAAAAGAGTCCTACATCCTGGCTTCATGAGCAGACCATTGTTACCAGGCTCAATCAGTTGGACTCGTTAAAACGAATCATATAAGCCCAAACTCGACGGGTTTACTAGTAGCCACTGAAGAGTTCCACTATCCACCTCCTAGCTCCAGCATCAGATCAGCTCCGAGATGCCAAATTATAGTATTGTCACCCTAACTACATATACATACAGTTTCATTTCGATACGGCAATTAGAAATAGGTTGAAATTAACGTCTAAGGTTTGTATACATAGTAACAAGTGGATTGAATAAAATGTTTTAAAAAAATATTAATAGCTCTACCCTAAGATCGCAATTTAACGTCACAAATTTTGCTGAAGTTACTCTGCTGACCACTAAAGTAATAAAATGAGTTGGCCACGCACATGTGATACTAGTTTCTCTTTATAAGCATCAGTAACAGTTTGCCGTCAGGGGTGTTTGTTTCCAAACGTAACTGTATACAAAAATTAGGCTAAGAATACATTTGTTAATTGACTAAGGTTATCTGTATAGTAGATATTGACAGGAAACCCGACACTCATTCAGGATCCACCACTGCTACAGGTTAGAGCCTTAGAATCGTTAGTACTTACTTGTTTTCTCTAGTCAGGGTCTGATCACAGGATTGTTCAGCCGTTCGTTTGTTGCCGGAGAGGTCTCTGCCACCACTGCCCGTGTACGTGAATTCATTACCGTGGTCTACGTCGTCTTCGTAACCACCTGCATAAATAACGTTTATAAATAAACATTAATGGGAGACAGAGGCCCCGCAGCTCTTCTCGAATTGCGGCCCCCTTGAGAAGAACCTCCAGTCTGCACAGTTAACCAAAACTACTAGTATAATGTAGTGGTTGTTTTCAAACATTACATTTTTTAAGACACCTCTCGTCTTAGAAAGATTCCTGTGATGGGGGACTTTACAAACATTGAAACAATGGACACAAAGCAAACCTACACTTGGGGCAACTATTTATGGATCACACAAATTATTGAGTTAATTTTTGCAGATTAGTAGCAAAGCGATTACTTTAACAATTGTGCCATATAGTCAAGTATAATCTTATCATCATAATGGCCTTTACGTCTATAGCAGACGATTTATGGAGTAATGTCAGAGACATAATATATATAATATGTTAAATGTGTAAATCGGGCGCGATATATACTGTGTGACCACGATCGATGCAATTAGGTTAAAGATCGGGTTACCGAAATGGTTAACAAACTTCGGGGGAAAATGGCACTAACTAAACTGTGCTTAAATCAGTTGTATGCATAGTTGAGCTATCAGACGCTACGCACGTACCACGAGTCTAATACGCTCCGTTGTGCTAAATAATAAACTACAGACACTATACATTACAGTTTTTATATCAAACTATTACAACATATATTTCCAGGGACATTCATTGTATGGTCTGATTTATTATTATGAAGGCTTATTAAATGCACGTAAAGTATTATCTGGTGACACTATTTGACTCGATTTTTGTTAGGGAACGTGTATCTCTGGTATATTTCATTAAAGTTTATAAATATTATCTCGATTTTCACGATTTACACATCTAACATAGTGCAGTTGCATTTCTACTAGTGAGTACAGTCGTCAGAATTCCTTGAGAGTGGCCAAATAAGTTACTAAATGTACTAGCCTGAAACTTATTCTATGTTTTCATAACCACCTATAAAAGCATATCATCATATGACTTGAGTATTCATAAGAAGTTATTTACGCATAGGTATCATCAGGTGGTATGTATGCTTGTATGCTAACTTTGTAATAACAAGTAAACAAAAACACTGTGTTAGAAAAATTCAAAATGGCCCAACATATATTTTCAAATAAACAAACCGGACAATACGATGCTGTACGCTCCATCCACATCTCGTCCGTGTATTCCAGATACCGGAGGCCGATGGACGCCCGTCTCAGATAGCTATAATCAATGTTAATAATAATCAATAAATTTCAATATCAGTAGAATGGTTTAACGAATTATTGAAATTCAAATCAATCAATTAAAATCAAAATTTAAATTGTCATTGATTGATTTAATCAATGTCAATTTAAATTTTGATGAAAATCATTAGCCGTCATAACATGAACGCGGAAACCGTACTGTAAGGTTAATGTTTTCAATACAATACTTTATATCAACAACATTGGAAAGTGGAAATCTATTTGTGACTAAAAGTTTGATTGCGGGAAAAGACTGCCTATGAGGCGGTAAACCTGCCCTTCCAGCCTTAAAAGTGGGCATGAAGTTTCCTCCCTTCATTTCTTAACATATTTTATTCCCAAACGAAGTCATATGAAAGAGACTATTGCACTTTTTCAAAAAATGTGCGGACAATGGATGAATATCCGTTAAAAGATTTTGTATCGGTTGTGGTAGTTCCTATATATTGAGAAGAATCACTTTGCCGGATGCACAGCACACACCGCTCGCTTCATCTATCCATTTTTTGTATGGCACTTAGGGTAAATCTTGCTCATTCCTCCAAATTTACAGTATTTTGGATCGTAACTGAAAGCCGACATATTACTGTGAGCTAATATTCTATTGCGCGCTCGTTGTTTTTCTTTTTGTACCGTAAGCCGCTGTGAACGGGCGGCCGGTGCTTGATTCGCAACGTCGTAAAATGTTGTGCAGTGGAACATTGTGACCGCTCAATGCTCGATCTCCTCACGCGTGTTTGCGAAGTCCTAATATGTTGTGCAGGGAGACGTTGCGAGCGCTCAATGCTCAATTCCTCACTCGAACCTGTGACGTTCTAACATTTTGTTCGCTTATTCGCTGCGAACGTTCCACGCTAAACTCTCTATCACGCTACTGCGTTGCATACTCTCTCCGACTTGTAAGACGATCCTCTCTCTCAGAGGAAGACTCTCCAATATGACGCATTTTGGCTGCCCTACACTGGAAGTTCTGTTTAGAAAGTTGTAACCTTCTTCTAAATATATTAGTAGCTATCTATTGTAATGGATTCTGAGAAGAACTTTTTAACATAAATAAGTATTAACACATAATAGAACTTTTCAAAATATTTGTAGCTCTCAAATTAACTTTTTAAATTGAATAAATTCGTATGTGCAAGTTGTAGTTCTGATAAGAACTCTTTAAAATAAATGTAGCTCTAAAAAGAACTTTTTCAGATAGTTTTATCTCTCAAAAGAACATTTTCAATCGAATGTTCAATTTTTCTTAAGAAAAATGACTATTTTGCTCTGGTGCATTGCATAAGGAGCAGGCCGCGTGAGTGAGCCGCGCGACTACCTTATACGTAGACGTCAACTCCCCTCCCGTACCGCGATCTCGGCACAGGGACCTGGCCACTCTGTTTTTATACGTATCAACGACTATATATTTTTTTTTCATTGTCTCCTCGACAATGCATCCAAATAAGTTGCACATATTCACACTTTGTAATGACTCCGTAAATGTTACATAAAAATAGCTCTAATATTTCGTCTCTTGTCGCAAACTTATAACATATTCACATACATCTTACATATTTCCATACAAACTTTCATCCCCTATTCCCTATTGTTATTTTACACCCTTAAAGGTAAAACTTTTACAAACTTTGAATGTCATACACTTATTTATATCGAATCAACAGCCTAAAAAAATAAGTTTCAAGCTTCTAGCTCTAAATATGACGATACTTCCATACAACTTTTCATCCCCACCTTTCAACCCCTTACACCCCTTTTTTCGCATTAAAAAGTAGCCTATGTCCTTTCTCAGGCTCTAGACTATCTGTGTACCAAATTTTATTTAAATCAGTTCAGTAGTTTTGGCGTGAAAGGGCGACACACAGACAGACAGAGTTACTTTCGCATTTATAATATTATAAGTAAGGATATTAGTAAGGATTAGAAACTCAATAGCTTGTTTACGATATACATAGATAATAGTGTCTGTACACACGCGTGTATACACCTAATTAAATTTGCTTTTATCACAAATTCCGACCACTTTCATAACATAATTTACTTATTATAACTTAGTTACATATAAGTTAGTTAATAGTGATTGTGTTTATTATTACCTGAATTCTGAATCTCCAACACATGCCAACTTCGATGCCAGGGATTGGACCAAAATGGTTTGGCGGCATTGCGCAAGTTTTGGTTTTACCTACATCAGAAATACATAACATTGTTAAACACTTTAACGTGTGTGCATACATAATATACCAACTAAGTATGCTAAAAAAAAGAATTGAAAAAAAAAGGCTCCTATTTACATTTCATGTGATATCTCGTTTCCAGTACGTTTTACGTTTACGTCGGGCAATAACTCAAAAAAACTGTGAAATCGTCAAATTAGCATTAAAAGTGAATGATTTGATAACAGTAAGGCGTGATTTAATTCGACAGTCATCTATCCTATTTTGTTAAAAATACATCGGTTGAAAACTTAATACTACACACCTACACACGCCATTCCTCTGCCCCAGTCGCGGCTCGTCTTAGTTGACTTTTTTGTCTGTTTGGCAGCTCCCGGGGCTATGACGTCGTTAGGGTCCCGTTTACATGAGGGGCAGTACCAATCCTCCTCGGGTAGCTCAGTGAGTGGCGGCTCGAGGCAGATCATATGGTAGCCGTTGTTGCATTCGTCACACAGTACTATCTGTGGAATTAAACTTATTATTTTTGATTTAACATTGGAACTATTAATTAGTGTACTGGGTGGAGTTCGAACTCACGACCACTCGACCGGAAGTCCGAGGCCATAGAAATTACGTTGCCGCTCGATACGCAAATTAAACTTGCTCTCATCGTAATCATTTAATTTCTGTGTTACTGGACAGCAAATATTTATTTTTATAAATACCTTTTCCCACCAACTCAACAACATTTGACTTAGTGGTTAACTAATAACAAGACGTAATAAACTAATAAAAATTAAGAAAATTCTGTGATTATTGGACACAACAAGACCGCCATATGTAAAGTAGATGTTGAATTATCAACACCTATTTGATAGTTGGCTTGATTCAGATTCAGATTCAGATTCATTTATTTCTGTAAACATGTGTCATAATGGTGTTACATTTTTTTGTTGTATCAACATGTTTTGCCTATAGGCGTACAAAAATTTAGTGTTTTAACGGTATTTAAATGTGTTTTAAAATACTTTTAACACTTGTCTAAAAGTTTTACAATCAATTTTAATCTAGTCATATTTTTGTAAACGTCAACACCTTAAATAATAATTTTTCAAAAGACCATATCAATATTAAAAATATATTACTTGATTTATACAATTTAAATAGGACAACAAATCTTAACTAATGTTATAAATGAGAAAGTGTTTCTTTGTTTGTTTGATACGCTTTACACCTTAACTACTCAACCGATCATCATGAAATTTTGCACTCACATTGTCAGGGATACATAAAAGGAGTTGCTGAGGGACAGAAAAATAACTTTTACGCAATTACACGGTAATTGTGTAAAGAACGCTTCAACTGTCTGTAAACAACTATTTCTTAAGAATGTTAATATTATAAGCTCTTAAACAAGGCATTAAAATAGCATTTATCTATATATATAAAAATTAATCCCTATTTCCATTGGTCCCGCGGTCCCAGTCCCGCCATCACGCGTTGAACGGCTGGACCGATTTCGCTAATTCTTTTTTTGAAGTGAAAACTTCTGTTCATGAATATCTTACCTTCTCTGGAAACTCCTTGCCCGAACACAAGTAACAACCGCAGTCTTTGCACGGTGTGTCCTCGTCATCACGGCAAGTTAAACAGTTCAGTGGCACAGACCCTAGAAATGTTAGAAATTAAATCTATAGTAAGACTAATACAACACTTTTCTAAAAATCTCTATAATCATACATGTACAATACAATGGTGTCGATTCTATTGTACACTCATTAAACTAAAACCTGACTTAATTTCTTCATATGAAATCAACCTTGTCTTCTTCGTAATAAGGTCTATTTGTTACTGGCATCTAAATTTCACTAAAACCTATCAACGTCTACTCAACTTTATTTCCACGCAGCGGGAGTCCCCATTTATTCAAATACCCTATAAAAACTTGTTAAAAAACGAACTAAGATGACGTTATTTTAATCGACACCTACGAAGACGCTTACTAAAAACACAGAGCAAAAGCGATGGCATTCAACGGATAGCGGCTCTCGCTACGTGGTATTAAAGGTTATTTAAGCGTATCAGACTTTAGTCGACAAATAAATTGCTTATTTCGATAGCGATATGGTACCTTCTTGTTTAAATTTGAAATAAGACGTTGTTTCGAAGTGTACAAGGTTTACATCATATATGAAGAAAATTTAGTCAATTATAGTTTAGAGAGTGATGTAACAGAATCGGCACCAATGGTTTTTTTACTAAAATAGTTAACGAACTAGCGACATTGTCCACCAGCCACATCGGCGACACCTATATTTAGTAAGCTGAAGCACTGTTCAGTGCTTAATGATTTTGAATGCTCTGAACATTTAGTTAAAACAAAATTTTATAAGGTGAAATGATGATATATAGATAACTGCTATGGGCCGTGGCGAACGTCTGGGTACCTACTGAGGCGGAAGTTAGGGGAGACTAAAATATGGTAGGACTGTTTGAATTATATTGATAAAATTATCCAGATGTCTCCTGTGTAACACATTTAAAGAATTGGCTGAGCTGAATGTTATAGTAACTTGATTTCCACTCTACATGCTGTAGTGAGTGAGCAGCCGCAAATACAACTGTTTAAAAAGTTACCCGGAGAGGATGCCCATTGAAGGTAACCGTTGATAGCAGTCTTTCTTAGACCCTTCCTATTTATAAGCCTATATTATTTTTTTAGTATGGCACACCATTGTTTTAGCCGCTAGATTCCAACATAGTTATCAAAACTGAATGCTATGTTAGTTATAAAACTTGCAGAGTGAAAAACCCTACAAAATATATGCCACATCTGAAATCAAACTTACTTTTCTCAGGTTGAGTGGTCATCATCTTTTTATACTTGTCTGTTCTTTTCGCAATAGGTACAACTTCTTCAATAGCAAATATCTTGTCTAACACGCGTGCTCTGGTGTCATTCTGAGGCACAGCATCAGGGCCGAGATACAGTGTCCCTATCAGCTCGTAGTTGGAGCGAATTTTCTTAATTTCTGATACTTTGAAATCATACCTGTAAATAAATACAAGTTGTTTAATTCTTTAAGAACCTACTTAAACAATATTATAGAAAATTAAGTCTGCAGCAGCTAAGACGTGGCCTCCAATTGATAAATGATGTATTACTAAACGATGCTGACGTAATGTATAATAATAACAATTAAAATGGAAAAACAACTATAGGAATTAGCAACAGCTATTTGATAAAGTATAGGTGACAATCGCAATGCAAACTCAGTATCTTATATTATGGTCTCATGATGATACGAAGCCAATAAATAGAAATAATTAAATACAAATTTTTCATAAGCAAAGATATTGTTATTTACACAGCTATAGTGTGGTTGAAGACTTCCAGGTTTAGGGGTACTTGTTCATTGTTTCAATATACAATCATATCAGGGGAGATATGTGTAATAATTCAAACAAATAATAATACAAGTACACTAATAGCAATGTTGCATATATTCTCAAATAAATAGCTACATTTGCAAACATGCAATGGAGTATAACAAATTGCACAGCAGCATGTACAGCTGGGGTACCAGTTAGCATGGGCAACCTTATCTATATATAGCAAAACGCAATTTCTATTGCTCTATATCGTCTCAGTAGTCATGACTTAGGATGTGATTTATTTGCTTTTTTAATACATAGGTATACTTGTTGTTGTATGGTAAAAAGAGTTGATTTATAGTGTCTCTTATCATACAGGTCGCCCTAGTGTAAGAGACAGGGTTTCTATCGTTTGTTAACATTTTCTTGACTAACTAACCTGTCGCATTGTACCGTATAATTACATTCTACTAAGTTGGATTTATCAAAATATTAAACTAATATTATTTTTTGTTAACTGTACATCCTTTAATTGTGTTAATAAAAAAAATTATTATTATTATTATATAGACTTCTCTTTGAATGTGTATTGCTGGAATTTTACATACATCTAGTCGCTTGCTTTCATTTATACACAGCAATTAAAAAATATTTTTTACAATGCACAAATTAAACCATTAAAAGACAAGTCAGGTAATTAAGTATTCATACCAGTCTCCTTTTTCTAATGGTTCGTCAGCGTTGTGGTTTATCATAACTTTCTGGTCAACTTGAAGATCATTGACTTGAATTTCAGTGCGCGCCCGAGGTCTTATTTCTTGCAACTTGCAATATAAATTAGAGTCTTCTTCACTAAAACAAAGTACTTTATGAGCATACAAAGCTATTCCGTAATCTGCAGTACTGGTGGTACGAGCCGGATTTGTTACAAACAAATAAACAAGTTGAGTATTATAGTGTGTACATAAAAATAACCTTACTCTGCATCAAGTTGAACTTTATAAAGTAAAGTATCATCAATAGTTTGCTTCAGTTCGTCAGGCTTCTTATTGTCATTCGCTTTCTTCCGCACTGGTTTAGGTGTTGGTGAGAAATATCTTGTTATGCCTTTACTTTTTGCTTTCGGAGGGGTGTCGCCCTTCGTCACATCGCTAGGAGGTTTGTTTTCTACATCATTTTCTTGGTCAAAACTTTGGTTATTGTCACTATTATCTGAATTAGATATAGAAGTGTCCATAGTGGATGAGTTATTTAAATCAGGTATGTATGGAATGTCTGGGTTGTGGACTATTCTAGTAATTTTCCCTTCAAGCCATGCTCCATGTTCTCTATCCCTCATGTCTATTAAATCACCAACTGCATACAGGGTGCTTTCTGCATCTGCAGGAGGCAAAAATTTAACAGTATATAGTGAGACTGAACATTGTTGATCACTGTTTATCATACATACTATAATTCTTTATTGTATCCCATAAAACAGTTTACAATATTAAAAATTAAAAACAAGTAATAGTATAAATTAGTTGCGTAATCTTGCAAGCAATCTTTAGATTGGAAGGAGGACAGATGCGACGGATTTGTGTGTAGGCCAGTTAACAGGTGCAGGAATTCAGCTAGCCTTTTCTTTTACATTGATACAATATCAATAATGGATATTGTATCAATGTAAAAAGCAAAGGAATACTTACATCATTAAATATAGACCTTACATACAAATATATATATAATAATATTTACAATCATACACATATACATACAGATACATACATATCCAGTGTTACTGTTAGTATAGTATTTGACAAAAATATTAAAAATATTGAAAATGTGCAGATGGTTGAAGAACGTTCCATCTCACGGTCTCGATGACCGAGGGCGTGCACCACTGACCCAGTCAGCCTATGACCACGGCTAGTGCGGTTGCACTGGCCGTGGTCATAGGTCATCTTTTTACCATACAACAACAAGTATACCTATGTAATAAAAAATCAAACAAATTACATCCTAAGTCATGATTGGTCGAAATACATACATAATTATGACCTAACATTGTACCTTTATAATTCGTTTCCTTTGTATCAGCTGTATTCTCTTTTTCATCACTTTTTGTTTTTTCTGTAGGACTGTCCTCAGGTTGCGCCCTCACCATGAGTTGAATAACGTCATTGAGCTTGATGTTGTAGTCATGGAATGTATAGCCATTTTCAAGCTAAAATCATAAATAATAAAGTTCTAGAAGTTAAAATTTTGGTGAGAAATCAAATAACTATTATAGATACTAAGCATACACAGCCTAATGATATAAATCAAAATTTATAGTAAGTTTGTCTTGTATGTAGTGTAGTAAGTTTATATAGTAAGTTTCTCTTCTATGATCTAAAAGCAAAAATTATTTAAATGATTTCAGGCAGAAAAATCATTGTATTACTTTTTCTAAATAATTTATTTTATTATAATGGTCTACCTAATCTGTGGAAGACCATTTTTTATTTCGTTGTTCTAACTAGGTTGGTTTGCCTAAAACTTGAAAAAAATCTAAAAGTTTAGGCTACATATGGTTGATTCTTTAAAATTCTTTCTTTATTATTCATAACACTATTAATAGGTTAATATTATATTATAACATACATATACATTGTTGCAGAACAGCAGTACAAAAATTGTATATGATAATAAAAATTTAATAATCCCTATATAGGAGTCAACAAACAATTAACATACATAAATATCGTATCTCAGAACAATTTTTTGAGAAGCACGCAAATAATTGCTGCAAGTGGGGATTGAAACCAATTTACTAAATGCAGAGCTAAGAGCTTGTATGTGAATTTGAGACAGCTTAGGAACAATGTACAAAACATCAGTGCCCTATTTATTATTGTTTAACAGCTTAGTGCCACCTCAACCATTTCTGGTCTTTTGTAGCGCTATCAGTGCCCTAACTTCAATGTTTAAGTTATTTATATATGGAGTATTCAGTATTTGTAAAGAAAAAATTATATTGTGTATTTTTAATAATGTTACGGAAGCCTAAAATGACGCGCGAGCGCCGTCTCTTAACGGGTAGCGAAACTTACGGAACCAATAGTTTGTCAATAGGAATGTCCTACTGAGGTCTAGATGTTCCAACAACAGTTGAGTCAGATAGACAGTACGAGATGTTTCAGGAAAGTTCACAAACTTATATGAGATGTTTTTCAAACTACATAAGGAAGTTGCATAGTGGTATGGACAATTCAGTTCTAGTTAAGCTATACTACGAGTTAACAAGTGCGAAGAATAGCGAGCAGTACAAGTGAATATTAGTGAGAATTACCGTAATTGTGTTTATTGCAAATTATTTAAATAAATTGTCTCTATTTCGTTACAAATTGGGCTAAGAAAGAATTTCAGTACCCATATGTATTCATTAGTTTATTTTTATTATTATGTTCCTATATGTAGTTTTTAACTTTACTGTATTTTGAACTGCTCACTTCTTTTGCAGTCAAAACTCTTAACCAGTTATTAGTACTTTTAGGTAACGAAATTAGCCAATAGTACTGTTGACCACAGGCTCTTGTAGCCCTTCCTAATGGAGCTGGTTTAAAGTATTATTACACATGAATGTTGACTGATGCCATAGTACTTAAAAGTGTTATTAAGTTGGAATAAATACTTTTATTTTACATTCTAATCAATTTAAAGCTATTTCAATAATGCTATTGAGGTTAAAAGTACTTTTGACTAAGAGTGTCAGTCAATACCACTATAAACCATAAATTAAAATTATGCGCGGTTTTCACTAATAGACAGAGTGATTCATAAGGAAGGTTTAGGTGTATAATTTGTACCCGTGCGAAGCCGGGGCGGGTTGCTGGTTTAATATAAATAGTGGTTTAGTCACAACTCTAGTACAAACCTGATAACTTCTGGTTCTAAAAAATCTGGTTTACTTATTTTCCGAATGTAAGCGAAATTTTCACTAGTTCAATTTATAGTTTGTAAGTCAGAGTCCGAGGGGCCCCCTGAGCTTAGGGGCCCCGGGGCACTGCCCCGTCTAGCCTTCCGGTAGCTACGCCATTGGTGACTATCATCAGTCAGTCTACCAACTGTATTCACCACATACATATGCATAAAAATAGTATGTGTTTGAAATTTTTGATAATTCCATACAGCTATCACTATAATGATCAATCACGAACAGAATAACTGGCCTAAATACTTCAACTTGATCACATAGTATGGTACCAGATAGTAATAAAGGCAGTTAATGACAATCTGTACCTTGATATTGTTTGGCTTTGGATCTAACCTCGTATACAATGTACTTCTTCAAACAAACGCCGATGACAATGTATCTGAAAAGTAGGCCTCAGTAACTTGATATTTACTGATTTCCTTCGTACCACGTATAATACCTTTGTAATAATGTAACACAGAGATAGCCTTTCAATTAGAGTACAAATTAATTAAAGGATAAGATACTTACCAATTTTCCGCCGTAAAATAATCGTTGCAGTCTAGGTTCAATACTGAATTTATCCCTTACTATCCGCCTGAATTGATCTATTTTCGTCAACTTAGACTCTACTACTACAATCGTATCTGGCTTGCCAAAACTGCGAACTCGTACATGCATTTTAATGAGAATAATTTATAATAAGTATTTATACACCGTTGATTCAATCTGGATCCAACGTTATCTTAGAAACTGACAAACACCAAACAGTAAACTGGCGCCAAATTTCTTCAACTTCAACTTTTAGTTTGTGGCTTTGTGGAGTTACCATAATTTTGGCAATGTCAAGTAGATATACGGAGGACAAACTGTCAAAGGATTTTATGTAGAGCTGTGGTAGAGCCAAAAAAAAATTGTAAAGATGTAGAGACTATATAAATAATAGTGAATTGTAAACTTTTACAGGCAAAATCAAGCATGAATACAGGTATAGAATAAACAAAAATAAATATTGTATTATGTTATGATCACAAAATTACAACTTAATTTTATTTGCGTTAATATACTTGCCTAATATATATATACAAAAGGGGTGGACACAAGTGATAGGATTAATTTAAGGGACGTGGGGCGGGGAGTATGAGGAGGAATGACATCGGAAATAGGGAAACTTGTCTTAGGACAACTAAAGAATATATGGTCCGCGTTTCCTCCATCAAGGCCACATTCGCAAATAGAGCTATCCCTTATTCGAAGTTTTGCTAAAAATACTGGAGTGCATGAATGATTCAGTCTTAACCGACAAACTGTAGAGGCAGTACTTTTGTCTAGTTTTGGAAATTTTGCAAACCAGGGTTTATGTGGTATTTCTGGTTGTATATCACCATAAAATTCGCCTCTTACAGTTTTCGACACTCGCCACATCCTAGACCAAGAGTCAAAATGCTGGGATTTCAAAGATGAACAAATATCATAGGAGTATATTTCCGAATGGTCAAGAGAACCCGTATAGACAGCGTTTCTAGCACATGAATCAGCAGTTTAATTTCCTGAAATCCTTGAGTGTCCGGGAATCCAGGCCAGGATAACGTTTATGTTGAGCCTCTGACATTGAAATAGAAGATGCCTAATTTTAAAGATAATAGGAATATTGGAATTTGATCGATAAGAATTTGAAAGAATAGATTGAAAGCAGCTTTTGGAATCCGTAAAGATTACACTGTTATTTAAATTATAAGATTTTAGCAAGGTAATAGCTTCCAAGATGGCAATAGATTCACCTGTAAAGACCGAAGAAGTAGCTGGGCACTTATAGTTTAAGATTATACTAGTTGAAGGAATCCAGACAGCAACACCAACTGGGCCACTGACTGAAGTTTTAGAAGCGTCCGTAAAAAATATACGCCCATTATTATAATTGGAGGTAATTTTAGTAATAAAAAGTTTATTTGCTTCTATTGAAGACTTGTTGATTTCAAAGTCCAGAATGATGTTGGGCTGGAAAACTAGAGCTTCATACGGTGTAGAAAAAAGAGGAAGTACGGAGTTTTGGAAGAGAGGATCAGAGAGACGGGTGAATTGCTGGTAAGCAAGAAGAAGACAAGGGATACTGTTATTTGAACGTGGGAAGCAAGCATTAACTAAGTTGGACAGCTGCTCTAATTTGGAAAGGAGAGGATGATCTGAATTTTGAACAAGTTTAAAAAAAAATCTGTTTGCGAGAAATTGTCTGCGAAGAGATAGAGGAGGATCGCCACATTCAACTTGCATAGCGTTAATAGAGGAAGATTTCATCGCTCAAAGAATAATACGGAGGCATTTCGATTGGATCTTGTCAAGTTTTTAGAGGCCAGATTTATTACAAGGGTCCAAGACAAATAAGCCGTAATCAAGATGACTGCGGATTAGGGCATTGTAAAGTAGTTTTTGAGAGAACGGATGGGAGCCCCACCAAACCCCGAAAAGGGAGCGAAGAATATTAATGTTTTTTTCACATTTTTGAACAATGTAATCGGTATGGATGGTTCCTGTCAACCTGGAGTCTAACCAAACTCCGAGGAATTTGACTTTATTATGCTGCGGAAGGTCTTCACCACATTTTGATAAGTGAACTTGAGGATTCGTATGTGTCTTGGTAAAGACCACAATCGAGCTTTTAGAAGTTGATAAAGAGAGGCCGTGATTATATAGCCACTCCAATAAGTAATCAAGTGCAGTCGACAACTGGCCAACCGCTGCCTCAAGACATTTATTAGAAACATATAATACCAGATCGTCAGCGTATGTGAGAATTTGCGCATATGGCCCTATCGACAGCTCTAGGTCGTAAGTGTATACCTAGACTATATAAGAGAGGGCTCAGCACCGAGCCTTGAGGAAGGCCCTTAAAAATCATTCTGGGAGACGAGAGTTGTCCCCTGTTTTGATTAAAATTGATCTTTCTAAAAATAAATTACATGTAAAATTAACTAATTTTTTCTGGGATCTTGAGGTGGTAAATGAGTTTCTCTCTGAGCAGTGGAATTAGGACATTGTCATAAGCTGACGAAATATCAAGGAGAGCTCCAACCAAATATTCCTTATTAAGAAAAGAGATTCGAATGGCAGAGGTTAACAAACCAAGACTATCCATCGTACTTCTACCCTTTCTAAATCCATATTGAGACTTACCCAACAAATTTCTGTTTTCCACAAACCATTCAAGACGATGTTTTATCATGTGTTCTGTAACCTTACATAAGACAGAAGACAATGCTATAGGCCTGTAACTATTTGGGTCAGCAGAACTCTTACCGGGTTTGAGAATGGGGATCACAATTTGATTTTTCCATGCCTGGGAAGCAGAATCTAATTCATAAAAACTGTTTATTATACTCTTTGAATAATAATATATAATAATGGCTGTCTTAAGTTGGCGGGGAGAAATCGTTTTTTGACATTTTTTTTGCTCTTTCAACTGTTCGTTAACTGTTCTTCATTGTTCGATCAAAATTTTTATTTGTTCGATCTGATTGTCTTATGGTGGAGCTGAAATTTTTTATAAAAAACTTATAAAAAATTTCAACTTTTGAACCTTAAAAAATTTCAGCTCACAGGACTTTAAAAAAAAATCCGGTGTATACTCGGTGTATATTCAGGGTGAATTCGACACATATACACTATGTATACTTGGTGTGTACTGAGTATATACGGATCCGCTAGGGTACAGTTCATATAAAGCTCCAAACCGTAGAGAAATCCAGCAGTCTAAACTATTCTATTGGAAAACCTCGGTGTCTTTCTTCCAATGTTGTAGACTAAGTATTCTACTGTTAGAGCGTTGATCCGTGGCACAAAACCTTTTTACTAAGCACGTGATGTGCGACTGTTTCAATTTTGAGTTTAAGGGTAAAACGACGTATGTTGATTTGTTTTAGTTTATTTAGCTCAATCCTTTGCATGTTGAATGGCACGATGATAGAACGCAATAATGTCATGTCAACAAAATTTTGAGAACACATGGAAGTAAGTAGGTAAACAAGGAAGAAAAATCTCTCCTAAGGCTAAAAGGCTAATGTTTGTCTTGCTCGGCGTCAAAAAGCTAGAAACTAGTAAGCTGTTGTTGGCCGGAATTTAGATTGTAAAGAAGAAGCCATTGCTAGATAAAATAATATATTTTGTGCTAATGTCTGTTTCTTAGTCCTGAACATCATTTGAAAGTTGTGGTTGCCACTGTTTCATGAGCTAGTCTGTGCTCCTTGGAGCTTGAAGTGTAAATTCGAATGTGTGAGAGAAATAACTTTTACCATGGCAATTAGTTTATGGACTCCTATAAATTTTCATACATAAATTTTAATTGACTGTTATGCACCTCAATTAGTTTTAACGAGCTTAAACTTTTATTATAACTTAGTTCAGATTGCACTTAGAAACTTGCAATGGCGGTTGGTTGGATATTTTCGTTTATTTTTTTATGGGTTTGCAAGAATGCCAATTCTAAGATGGCATCATTGGTAATAACATTATATATTATGTTGTTTTTATTTTTTTTTTACTTGAAACTGAAATCTGCAATTATATGTACTTCTTTGCTAATTAGCACCCAGTTTTAGTTGCCCGGTCGTCGTTGGATTGGATGCCCAGTAGAGTGAATTCGCTGTATTCAGATGTTGGAGCATGGAGTGGAAAATTTGTTGGTATCGACATTTTAAATTATAATACTAAATGAAAATTTTAATATAATGATTTCTTTAATGCTTTCCAGAGGCCGGTAATGGATGAAATTGAATCTGATGAAGCCTTGAGGTTTTATCAATTTCTGAATTATTTAGATGGATCAAGTTTTGGAACAGGCAAGTAGGCAAATATAATGCAATTTATTATTATAATAATAATTTTAAGCTGTAACTTACTATTCCGCTTGATAAGTAGGACCGATTGATGAATTCGTCGATGCTATGACGAGACTAGCCACTTATATGAAGCAATCAAATAGCAGAGAAACACAAGCACGCGGCATGCGAGAACTCGAAGCAATAAACGGTGAAAAAGGTCCTTTCATTTCTTACCTTAATGATGCTTTTAAGCACAACTTTCTTCGCATGTATGCTGATATTTGTTTTTTCAGGCAATAGTATTAAAACAGTCCTCGAGGTTAGCACATTAATCATGCGAAAAAAACGAAAATTCTTTTGCACTAGTGAAGTAAAAGAACCTATAGTAAATAACAAAGTTTTATGCAAGGTAAAGTATTTTTTATAAATGATAGACTTACTTTATTATTTTATTTGTTAAACATTACTCATCGCTTTGTTCAGGATCGGGTTCTTCTGCCTATTGCTGGAACTTCCTGCAGGGATGCCATAATGTATTGGCATCCTGATTTAACAGAAGAACATTACTGCGTGGGAGCACTTGAAGCTAAAAGTGCTGTCCACATAATGGATACTGAAGGTATAATAACGATATATATGTTATATAGTAGATTTAGAATATTAAACATATTTTTGCTATTCTTATAATGACTTGAACCACTTCACACATGGTCGTCTGATCCCACTGTAGGCAGAGTCTGTACTATGGTAACCAGACTGCTGATAAAAATACTTACTTATATAAAAATATAAACATCTGAGAACCTCCTCCTTTCTGAAGCCGATTAATTACTAAATAAATTTATATTGTAGATAAATCAAACCCCAGATACATAAAAAAATTAAGTTATTTATTTAAAAACGAAGAATGTACTTTTTTAATATGGTTACGGTGTTGCTGTTAGAATATATTCTATTATCATATATTTATAGGTGAAATGTTCTGTAAGGGAGACGATTATTCAAAGCGAGAATATCTATTAGCATGTGATTTCTTTGAAGATCAAGAGGCGCCTGTTGCAGATCTTCTTCAGTATTATCAAGATAATGATCCTGATATTTCACCCAAGTTTGCCTAAAATCTTTGATTCTTAATAAATTTCCTGTTAAAACATTTTAGTTTTGATTCCAGTGCTGGACACAATATATAAGATAACTAAAAAAATGTATAAACTGAAAAACGTAAGGCCTATCATGCCAACACTTTCTAATGCCAATGATAAAAATAACCACCCAAAAATATTGCCATGTACAGGTACAGGTACCTACATATATACAAGAAAACAGATTGGATAGGTAACCCAAGAAAATCTGCTCCAACGAATTGCCTAACAAAGGAATTACTAAATCTATATTCATTCTAATGATTTCGTTATCACAAGCGATAGAGTGAATAAAACTTACAAAATGAATTCGAGTCTTTCAAACGATTTGATCTCATGCTATTTTGGTTTTTCACATCAGCTTTATAATTGGTAATCCTCAATAACTTAAATACGTATGTATGACTTAGTTCTCTTTTCTTTTTAAAAGCGCCATGAATAATTTAAACTAACGATTAGGATTCCGTTTGATGAGGGTACCCTAGCGGATCCGTAAATACTCAGTTCACACCAAGTATATATAGTATATATGTGTCGAATTCACCCTGAATATACACCAAGGTCCAAAAGTTTAAAAAATTTATAAGACGTGACATAATTATCGCGTTACAGACGCCATAAGGGCGTATACCGGCTAAATATACAATTGAAAAGCCAAAAGAACGAAGAACGCCTGGCGACCGCTTTTTCGTCAGGATTGCCAAGATTAAAGACGGGTCTTCATGTGTTGAGGTTGTAATAAAAATGCAGTATGACAGTGACTGGCTTAATGTAATGGTAAATTTGCGTATTACATTAATTAAGTACCTAGAAACGCGTGCGCGTCTAGTTCGTCTTGAGGTATTTTGGTGAATGTGCTTTCGTCGGCGCCGGCTAGCAGCCAGTGAGTGTGCGCCTGAGGCCGTGTGCACTCCCCTCTCGTCTCTTCCGCCCCGCGGCGTCCCGCGGCGTCCCGCGGGGTGGTGATGTGATCCGCAACAGTAGCTAGTGAAAACAACGTGTGAGCTTATTGTACTCGTGGTGTATATTAAGTGTAAACTTGGAGAGTATTAATTCATATACATTTGATCTACACTGAGATCTATGCTGTCACCGGAGTATATTCACACATACGAAATTACACCACGCAAAGTGCCACAGTGAGTTTACGCTAAGTCATATGATATCATCAAGCTTACGAGGTGTATACGGATTTTTTATTTCAATATATTCAAATAACCCCAGTAAAAACTTAAGAATCTAAGAATAATTTTCGTAGATTGAATCAAATTTTCTGCAGGTATAAAGTTGGATTGTTTCACGCTTACGAAATACTTTTCGGTCTACATTAGTATTTGTAAGCCTCTAAATTTTTTTCCTAATTGAGACTGACAGAAAATTTGAGTGTTTACTCGGTGTAAAGTTGCGGTATATGATTCGAATTCACACCGAGTATATTGGGTGTATTTTTTTTCTATCCTCAGTGTGTGATCAATAAACACCAAATATACCTATCGTATTCTTCTAAGTATACACCACACTGAATATACACCAAATTTACACCGAGTATATACGGTGTATCCGGTGTATATACGGGTCTGCTAGGTTATTATTAAATAAAAAATTGGTTGCCTGTAAAGTCGGTATACGGGCGAAAGTTTTACGTGACAACGACTTTGAGTGGTAAAATAATTTTAATGTGAATATTCATTCGTATAGTAGGAAGAAGGATGAAATAATAGTAACAATTTAAAACATTTATTTATACAAAGAATTATATTTAAAGGGACGCGTGCCTTTCACTTTTTATGTCTGTCTCTCTCGCTCTTAGGCGGGCTAACCATGCCCGAGTGGAAGGGACGCGTGCCTCTCACTCGCTCTCATTGTGAGCGCATAACGTGAGCGGAGCGTAACGCAGTTTCTTGAAGTGTCACCCGGCAAACCAATTTATAAGACGTTGTCACGTCAAAATTAATGATTATAATATCTACCTATAATAATTCCTTCAAATCTGGTCAGCTGTCCAATGTTCTATTTTGTAAAGTGAGTGGATAAGACTCACTTTACAAAACGACAGTGTATGTTTAATGAATATAAACGACTTCTCCCCGCCAACTTAAGAAAGCAAATTTTTTATTTTATTTATAAAAAAAAAAACTAAGATCGAACAATTAAAAATTTTGATCGAACAGTTAAGAACAGTTACCGACCAATTGAAAGAGTACAAAAAAAATGTCAAAAAACGACTTCTCCCCGCCAACATGAGGGGATTTTTTTTTTTATTTTTCAAAAAAAAAAGCTAAGATCGAACAAATAAAAATTTTGATCGAACAGTTAAGAACAGTTAACGAACAACTGAAAGAGCAAAAAAAAAATTTAAAAACACGATTTCGCCCCGCCAACTTAAGACAGCCCTATTTTTGAGATACTTCGTCATTGTCATCGATGAAAAATCTCAAATGTCACTATTACGTCAATGCTATTATTATGTCAATACATTGACATGTTAGTAGCATTGATGTAATAGTAATATGTCAATGCTATTTTAATTGAATTACTGACTGGTTCGAATTCATTTTTTGAAATTTTGTATCCTCTGTAATTTTATTGTCTGTGCTTCATTCGGCCCACTAGAAAAAATATAATAGCGGGACAGCTGATTCAAAAGCATAAAACAAAAATAAAATAAATGGCAACACAAAGCGAATTTACCGCCATCTCTGTCCTTACCATATAAATTTTTGATCAAATAGATTTTGAAGACCAGTCTAACCTTAAAATAAAATATATCTTTTTCCTTTTATTTTGGGACTAGAAACGATTCAGATTCAGACTTCCAAAATTATTCATTTTCTTATACTACGTCGGTGGCAAACAAGCATACCTATAGCGGTTACCTATTATTCTGTTCTGTACCTATATTAGTATTTAAAAATACTATTCGCTGTCGAATAGTATTTTCAAATTAGTTTGGAAGAGTGAGAAATT
Source organism: Euplagia quadripunctaria (assembly GCA_963859945.1). Classification (NCBI taxonomy): domain Eukaryota; kingdom Metazoa; phylum Arthropoda; class Insecta; order Lepidoptera; family Erebidae; genus Euplagia; species Euplagia quadripunctaria. Next base: position 29,155,713 of record OY982559.1, on the reverse strand, counting down.
TTTCCAGGCTCAGAACTTTGAATTATTATGTGCTTTTTGGTTTTGACGGACGAAATAATACAAATGTTATTATAATATATAAAATTATAAATGTTAATACATATTATATTTCCATGCTATAAATTTGTAATAAATCACTATTTGCACCAAATAGCAATACTAAATATAATATAATTTGGAATTAAGGTTGGATCAGACAGTGGGTGGGGCGGGATGGCAACGTGGCTTGAGTTGAAATATGTGACATCTTCCATTTCACCCCGTCCCGCAGCACCCGCTGTCTGCTCCAACCATTAGGTTGGGTTTCGATGAAGTCAATACATATATATAATGATGAAGTATGGACAATCTTTGGAAGCACCCATAAAAGTTAGAGCTCTTCTATTTATTCCATCCATCATAAACGAATGCTTGCAATGTTTCCTGCATTTGTAAAAAGGACAATTGCCTCAAATTGTCAAAGAGTCAGTTAGTATTAACTATCTTCTGAGTACAAATCGTTCGAACTAAATTATTCAACAAAAAAATGGGTGACAAACAGAAGACAGAAATTATCAGACAGTATTACCTATCTGTATAAAAAAACTATATGATCCAGTTTTATTAATTGATATCACTAAAACTTGTCAATAGCTAAAAATTTTTAAATATTTAGAAAATCCGTTGACCAACAAAGAAAGAAACTGTTCTTGGCTGCGTTCTGTCTTTACATATTTACATACATGTATGTATGCTAAATATAATATATATGAAATATCTAGATGTGACCTGAATGAAACCAAAACTAGAAATAAGAGTTTATGTTAGTGATACTGATAAAACATTAATAATTTTGGCTCTTTACCCTTAAAAAAAGTATCTCATGTATATTCTGTCTACCTATACTTTACTTTTTTACGTATTCTAAGACTTTATCACAAATTATATTAATAGCCAATGCAAAACACTCAATTATTATTTTCTTAAATTAATTAGAAACAATTCAAAGTTGATAAAATATCATACAATAATTTATAACGAGCTGTCACAAGTTAAACTTTTGGCAACGAGTTCAACTCAACGCGATAGTGGAAAAAGTAGTAATAATTAGAACATCGTTTTTGTTGCTAAAACAACAAATAAAAAAAGTGTAGAAATGTTTTATCATGTAATGTTGCTGAACCAAATACAAATGCTACTTTCATTGACAGTCCTTCATTGAAGCACAGATAACATAATACTATACTATTACTATAGTAGTACGATTGAAGTAATCTATGTATCTATACATTATTTAGGCCAAACGTATAGAATTATATTAACAAAGTAATTTAAAAACTGTAAAAATAACTACTTAACATTATGAATTAAAAATTAACAATTGCTTGCAACATAGAACAATCCCCAATAGGTATTGTCGCAATTCTGTCATTCAAGTCGTCTCCCCCCCTGATCAAATGCATAGGCGGTAGCGCGAAAATAATAAATGGCATATCGCGTGCAACCTCTTACAGAGGCGGGTGGTTATCGTCAGTTTTTCGGAAGTCGATTTATTTCATTTTTATTTTGTTATGAAAAGCGCAACAATTTTAAATAATTAATTCCTAACTTTCATTAAGAAATGTAAAAAAGTAAATTTTGTCGGTTTAGGTTACTTTTGCATAGCGAGAGCTGCTAGTCTTAAATGAAAAGTAATATTTTAGCACACGCGATACAGTAAAATAAGAAAATGAGTGATGACAAAGTAAAAATGAAGAAGCAGCTAGGTCTGCTCGAAGGAGTTGCTATAATACTTGGAATAATTTTTGGTAGTGGTATTTTTATATCGCCCAAAGAAGTCCTGAAACAGACTGGCTCGGTGTATGGGGCTCTCACAGTTTGGGCAGCTTGCGGAGGCCTAGCTACACTTGGGGCTCTATCTTACGCTGAACTAGGTAAGTTAATCTTACAATGGTATAGGTTTGGTTAGTGCAGTATTGCATACTTGTCTATTTTATTTTTACATGTGTCGCAAATTATTTACATCGATATTGTACGTCGAACTAGTATGAATTTAAACGAGCCCATGATATATATGCGTTTTGATTGTCTGCCAACCTGAAAGAAATGTATTTGGTTTCTTTGGTTGACTCTCTACTTTGTTGTTAAAAATATATCTATCCATTATCGAAGATTTAAATTGTATGATATTGCCTCTTTACAGAAAAAGTGCCTATACTTATGTGAATAGGTTCATTGAGACCATCCTAGCAGGTGATAAAAAGCTGTATGTGACCAAAAATGGTTTTTGCTAAATTGATCACAAACGCTTTCTTTCATCTTTTACAAAATTTTCCAACAATTCTGGATTTACAACAAAGCCAATTACGTTATTTTCTCTATATAATTATAATTTATAAGAAAGCTAAATGATCTTCTAATCAAAGGGAAAGTGAGCTATTGCTTACAATCTCCAAATCATCCATTAAAAGCAATATTCTATACCTTCCATTGCCTTCTCTTCTATCTTCCTCTCCTTTTCAATATACTCCCAATTTTCATATGTTTAATACCCAAAGTGCCTGGTTAACGGCAAAAGGCTTGTCCCCTATTGCATGAGTTGAACCTAATTATAGTTATGTGGGTGTTTAATACACCTCTGCCTACTCCTTATGGCTAATGACTTTCTCCTTTCTCCTCCAAGCGGACAGTCTCCAGAAATGGTGACCAGGCCTCGCCTGAGGGATGTTAGTTTAGTAGTTACTGCATTGCCTATATATTGACTCTCCTCGCAATAGGTTTGATGTTGAGCACATTGTTTTGTTTGGTTGGGTTAACTCTTCTTTAATTTTGTGCGCGAGTCCACCAGCCCGTCCTGGATATTTTTTTCAGGTCAGGTTTAGCAACAAATTCTGTTCTGGCGAACCTTTACTGTAGATAGTATGACTATACTGTACTTTGTTAATCAGAGAGACCTAAATGCAATTCTTTCCCAGAGAAAAGAAACATTGACTTTTATATTGCTACCATTGCACTATGGAAGGTTTTCTAACTGAGGTAAAACCAATAGTATAAATTTATCTATCTTATTATTAGCAATAACTTTCACGATGTGAAAAAATAGTATGCTAAGTAGGTATATAATTATTGTACATAACGTCAATTGTTTGTAAAACAGGTACAGCTTTGGCACAAAGTGGTGGCGACTATCACTATATCCATGAGGCATATGGTCCTCTACCAGCTTTCCTCTACCTCTGGGATGCCAATTTGGTCTTTGTGTAAGTGATTTAATTCTAGCTTTATTAAGGACACATTCACACATTTTGCTGATTTCATCAAATTGTTTATGTAATAATTGAATTTATTGAGATAAGAATCTAATTATCTATGTATATCAAAATGAATCCCTATTTCCCTTGGTCACGCCATAACTTGAGAATATGTTTTTTAATACTTTGTAGAAGATTCTTACTGAACGAAAAATTAAGAAAATTGAGCTGAAAATTGGTTCCCGTGGGATAAATTTGGATTTCTAAGTGAACGAAGTTGCAGTCATCAGGTAGTTTAAAATAATTGTTTTCTGTATATGGAGAGATGGTCTACATGTAGGTAACACTAATAGTTGAGTCCCTTTATCTGGTTGAGAGGATAATGTTCCATAACCTCTATTTATCCCATTCTTTTAAAAATGTGCACTGCTGTGTGTGAGATTGACCATACGAGATACGTGTGGCTTTCAGTCAACTGAAGAAGTTGAAGGTCTTATGAGGATCGCGAAATTACTAACCGAGCTCATAAAGATAAGCGGTATGCCAATCCTGAAAGAGCTAGCGAGTTTCTATAATTTCGTCATCCAGCAGAGTATAGCACCCAGGGCATGTAGAGTGGTACTGTTCTTCAAAAGGCGATAAGATCTTGTTAAAGACCTATAGACAGACTCATCTCACTCCTGAGCTAATGCTCAAGAGTCGTCATAAACCGTCTTGCTTAGACGAATTCCAGCCATCAGAACAAACTGGGTTTCGAAAAGGCTCCGGTACCGTAGACCACATCTATACTGTTCGGCCGATTTTACAAAACACTGGAGTACAAGACAGTAGGGCAATATTTGCAAACTACGTCGAGTTATCGCATCATCTCTTGTCGTCTTGACTATGCGTTTTCCTGTTATGGCCTACGGTGCTGCAGGAAGAGTGTGATGTGTGTGGGGCAAGATGTGCTTGGAGGTTCTTTGAAGAATAACAATCGTAAAGAGGTTATCCGACAAAAAACTAAAGTTACCGATACCTCGCAGAATAAGCATGCTGAAGTGGCAAGTGGCTGGCCACTTCTGCCGAAGGTCCGATGGCCGCAAATCGGTAAACAGAAGGTGGGACGCTCCCCAGCCATATAGACTGACGATCTGAAGAAGGTAGCTTCGATGAACTAGATGCGAAAGGCATTGAAAGAGGCTTATGTTCAGTCGTAGAATGTAAAAGGCTGATTTACTGATTATTAAAATGTATCAACGTTATTTTTGCATAATTATGCATAAAACATTTTTTTTATACGGCTAGCATAGACCGACACAACTTATAACGTATTGAATTCTCAGTAGGTACATTGAAATGAATAAAAACATACATAAAACCACAATGTAACTGAAGACTGAAAATTTGTCAAAATTCACAGCCTTACAACAAGTTTGTTTAACAGAACAAAAAATAATATTAAAATATATAAATTACTTCGATATCTTAGTACATACTTTAAGTAGCTCAAATACTGACCAGAGATTTAAGTCTCTCATCGGGAACCAGATGCAGCGACTGTTTGCTATGCGCCCTATTAGAACACAAATTTTCCTATATGTCAAAATACGACTATATGTCAAAATTACAGTACATAGAATAGAATATTATTTATTGTAAACAATAATTTACAATTGATCTGAGTATTAGGTAATGTTAGTTTTGGTACAATGGGCGGTCTTATCGCTAAAAGCGATCTCTACCAGACAAACATAATACCAAGATTTACCTATACATATGCTTGCAATATACAAATCTACATACGAGGGGCCGTTTTTAAGTTCGCGGAATGGAGAACAAGGATAGTAAATAAAAATGAAATTTTATTTTTCTTTTTCAATATATTCACCTGCAACCCTAATACACTTCTCAGATCTATCAATTAGTTTGTTTATACCGTCATAAAAAAATACTGAATCTTTCTCCGGAAAATACGCTGAAATTACTTCTTTCACTTCTTCATCGCTTTTAAATTTCTTCCCCCGAAATTCTTTTTTCATTTTGGGGAACAAGTAATAATCGCTGGGCGCTAGGTCTGGACTATAGGGTGGATGATTTATAATATCGAAGCCTACTCTGTGCAGGGCAGCCAACGCAACGCGACTCTTGTGAACCGGCGCATGACAAATGCAGGAGCAACACACCTTTCGTCAATTTTCCTCTTCTTTTCTCTTTGATTACTTCTTTGAGCTGTTCTAATATTAAAGCATAATATTCGCCCGTTATAGAGACACCTTTATCTTTGTAATCGATCAATAACATTCCTTCTGTATCCCAAAAGATCGTCGCCATGAGTTTTCCAGCTGATTGTGTCACCTTAAACTTCTTGGGCGGTGGTGTTCCTTTTTTATGCCACTGCATGGAGTCTTGATTAGACTCAGGTTCATAATGGTGAACCCAAGTTTCATCCCCAGTTACAATCCGGGCCAATACACCATCTTTATCCTCACTACAGAGATCCAAAAACGCACGTGAACATTCGACGCGCTGTTGTTTTTGCGGCGGCGTGAGCATTCTTGGCACCCATCTTGCACTGACTTTTGTCATGCAAAGATTATCATGCAGGATTTTAAAAATGGTCGTATCGGATACTCCAGACATTTCTGCGATTTGTTTCTTCTTTAGCCTTCTCTTCTCTCTTCTTCTAAATTTTCCAGTACAATTTTTTCTACTTTTTCAACAAGTTCCGGAGTAGTCACGTCAATAGGCCGACCTGGTCGGGGGTCGTCTTCACTCTCTGCCTTGTTTAAAAAGTCCATGCCACTTATAAATCATTGTTTTCCCAGGGCAAAATTCCCCGTAAACCAATGACATCTCTTCCATAATGTTTTGAACAGATTTTCCTTGTTAAGTCAGGAACTTTATAATGGCGCGGTGTTCGATTTTCTCCATGTTTTCAGTTTTCTTCCCGATTGAGTTGCTTGATCAGCGATAGTTCAAAGACTAATGACCCAATTAAGATAAAACTTAGTATTTATACTAATATTGAGTCAGGGAACACGTTACGCCTAAAAATATCCCCACCACTAACTCCCATCTCCTCCATTCCGCGGACTTAAAAACGCACCCTCGTATATATTTTTTTAGGTTTTTGATCATATTCTTTGCCCTCATTAGCTATGACTGTCTATTTTCTTTCTTCCATTTTCTGTTTGTATCTGGCTGGTTTTAATATAAATAAATCTAGGACATTAAGAAAAAAAAAGGAAACACACTTTCCCTCCATTTTGCAATTGTTTTTCCGACCGCCAAAATGAATGAATCTAACGAAGAAATTAGATACATTCTGAAGTTTTATTATAAAAAAAGGGAAAATGTGACACGAGCCTCGAAAAAAAATTGTGACGTTTATGGACCTAATACAGGGTCACTACCTAAGAGTAACACAAAGTTGGTCCAAGCGTTTTCAGCCCGTGAATTTTGATGTCAAAGGTGCAGCTCGCTCTGGTCATACGGATAAAGTCGATGCCATATGTGATGTATGTATGTATATATTTATGCGTTTATGTGTTTATTCTACTGAAACTCTTACACCAAAAACTACCTATTATTTTTTTATTCTATCCAAAGGTTGCCTGTAGGATTGCTCTTAGCGATAAGGCCGCTTATTGTACATAATAGGTTTCTGTAATTGCAATAGTAAATGTAAATTCATGATAGTAATCATAGCTACTCGTCGAAACAAATGCATATTAATTGCGGTGCTAAAGCAAAATCGCCGGTCAGCGATTCCTTCCGTAAAGTCAAAAATAGTGAATATTCCCACAATGACATATAAACAATTCATTACATTTATTTATGTTTCCATTATAAAGAAAAATTGCTACAAAATAGTTGTTTTGTTTTAGGCCGAGCACGAATGCCATAATGTCCCTAACTTTTGCCAACAATATTTTGGATCCGATTTTCCCTGACTGCCCTATCGACCCTATAAGCAGGAAGTTGATTGCGGCTGCAACTATATGTAAGTATCTATTGATAATTTTTTATTTATGCCTTTAATATAAATGTAATGTAAAAAGCGAAATTAATAATATAAGATATATGAAGCGAATGCTCAACAGCGAAAGGTTAGAAGACGTTGATCTGTGTCTGAACTCGAGTGACGGATATTGAAACCCTCTGAGTATAATTTTGTTGAAGAATTAATTCACAAAGCAGCAGATGCGACCAGAAAGCTTATTTTTATTTATTTTGTACTACCTATTTCCAGCGGCTTCGCTCTCGTAAAAGTTATTTTTGTATCCTATATCCCTTTCTTCGCCCTTCGCAACGTGTACGCTATTTGCAAAAAAAAAATCTTCCTTTCCTATTTCCTGCGTAATTTTTTTAAATGTTTCGTTCCGTAAGAACCTTGTACAAAATATTTGAAAACATTAAAAAAAAAAGGTGAATGAAATCGGTTAGGTCGTTCTCAAGTTATGGTGTTACCGAGGGAAATTCAGGGGGATTCATTTTATATATTACGTAGATGATGTTTCTTAATATGCACCAGCATTGCGAAGTTCTTGTCACAAATTGAATCTATATGAACCAGCCTATTTTCTATTCATTCATATAAACTCGAGCTATTGAAAGTAGTTTTAAACCGGAACTTTATAATACATACATATAACTAAACATTCACGAATGTGTTCTACTAGGAAACAGTGTTTTGTTAGAAGTTTAGAAGACATTTTATTTATTATCTTTCCTTAAAATATGTAACACCCACTTAGTATCACCTTTAATATTTTCGTTCAGATTGATTTGATATCAGCGGCACACTAATAAAAAAAATATGCACGCAAAGGAATAAGAATTAGAACTTATAGGATCAGGAATCTTGGTTTCTATAAAAAAACATTTATCTGTCGTCTCCAGCCATTAGTGCCTAGTGAGACGCTGTTGTAGGAGTAAATTGTTTGCCACTAACAATCGGTAAATAAACGTTTTCATTCATCACATAACGAATATTTTTTTGGTGACCGAGTGTATGTTAATATAAGAAAATATCAATGTTCATTCACAAAATCATGTGAATCGTTAATTTAACATGAGGTTTTGTCAAGTTAGACACTTTAAAATGCGAAATGTCAACATGTTTCCAAAGTCGATTTCTCCAAAATTTATGTATATTTGAAACAATTTTTTTCATATAAATTCCTAATACATAGGAGGTAATACGCCAATAAAAAAAAAAACATGCAAGTCGACATATCAATGTGTTCACGCCAGCCACGGAACTATGACATGGGCATTTTTGAGGAAAATGTGAATAGTTTGTTTTTTATGAGTTGGTTTTCTTTATACAGTGAGTACTTTACGGCAGACTATTGATAAATGTAACCAAATAGGCCGAATATTGTTCTGTAATAATTGTTTTATCTCCCATACAGTATTTTTTTAATTAGAGCAGTAAATATGCCTTAGTCAAAGTTCCAGTCATGCGTGAAAATTTGCTTCATGTATTTTCATTAAATAGTAAATCATTCCTAAGAGTTGCGACAGCAAAACTTGGTTAAATAAATGAAATACTAATTCTGAGTGATCTAATACTATCCAAACATTGCAAACCAACGCTTATACAAATGTTTGATGACATCTGGGTGGGACCGGCACGTTCGCAGAATCCCTCTGTCAGTCAAATTATTGAGATTGAAATGAACTTGTAGTAAATACATTGTAATGAGGATTTTGTGAGTTACATGTGTACGTAATGATTCGGTTGCATGATAATTGTTGCCCGTTTTTTTTTTCCTTTTATTACCATGTGTCAATAAGAAAGGTTAAAAAACTTGAGTATGCCAAGATTGTTTTTAGAAAAAAATACATGTAATGGGTCCTAAGACAGTTTTCCTTTATCTCCTACTAACTGACCCGTGCAACTACGTCCGCGTTTGTTAATTTCTCCGTTTTTGCAACATTTTTCATTGATGCTTCGCTGCTATTGGCTGTAGCTTGATGTTATATAGCCTATAGCCTTCCTCGATAAATGGGCTATCCAACACTAAAATAATTTTTCAATTCGAACCAGTAGTTCCTGAGATTAGCGCGTTCAACGAAACAAACAATCAAACTCTTCAGCTTTATAAAATTAGTATAGATAGATTCGGATTTTTCCATACTGACTTTGTTAACAAAACATACTCTGGACATATCCATACGCGCGTTTTTTACTTCTAAGATTCGCTGTGATTTCCTTTTGATACGAAGTACTTTATAGCACGTTACAGTTCAGACGCTCGGTGGCGGCGACGGCGCGGCGGCATGGAAATAAGTGTTAGCGCAACGAAAAATGGCGACCGCGAGTTGATCTATTTTATTTACGCAATCTGTGGATTCTTCGCGATACTAGTGTAAATTGATGTTGATGGTATTCTAATTATCCATACCATACCATTTTGTTCCAATTTATTCGATCCATTAAATATAAATTATATGTATATAGCGAAAGGTACTTCGTTCCAACCTCACCAGCTCACACCTTTATTTTTTTATCGTGTGGGAAACAGGATTTTGCGATTTCCTAGTTCATCGCCATTCATCAAAATCAAAATTATTTATTACAAGTAAACCCATTGTAGGTATTTTTGAATTGTCAGGAGGAGTCAGTATAAGTAGGTCGTGAAGCTAGTTGCCTGTTCCTGTGCCATCCACAAAAGAACCCCTGCTTATATAAAATTGCGTTTTTGGAACTCCCTAATCAAATACTAGTTTTTATTGCGCTAATATTATACATAAAAATAAAACAATTACAAGTTATGTATGATATTATTTTTTATAGGGTAGGGGGCAAACAAGCAGACGGGTCACCTGATGGTAAGTGACTACCGTCGCCCATGGACACCTGCACCTCAAGAGTCACAAGTGCGTTGCCGGCCTTTGAGGTTGGAGTAGGGGAAGAGGGGGAGGTAGTGGGGTAAAGAGAGGGAAGAGGGAAGGGTTAGGGCCTACGGTAACCTTACTCACTCGGCGAAACAAAATGATTGCTTCACTGCCGGTTTTCTGTGACGCCGTGGTATCACTTCGGTCGAGCCGGCCCATACGAGCCAAAGCATGGCTCTCCCACGATTGAATTAAATATGATTGTTCTATGTGCATTTCTTATTAGCCACTCTCTCTTTGATATGCTCGTTTCACATATAATAGATAATTGTTTGAGTTTAGTAATCTTAAAAAATTACATTAAATAATTTCTGTCAATTCCTAAAACTGTGAAAACTATTATGTACATACATATACAGGCTGTTACAGACGATAGTACTAGTGACACCTTTAATGATGGGTCAGAAATAAAATAGACGCCGAACACATAGGGTACTTTTTATCCCGATATTGGGTGAAACCGCGGGGCGCAGCTAGTCAATAATAATTTTAATTACGGTTAAAATTCGACCTCAAGGTGACCACTTGTTTTCCACAGATAGACCATTGTTTTTTTTTTATGTATGTGTTATATTTAATTTAGGCCTGGGTTTCTCAAACCAGTATAAAACATCGCATTTTAGTTTTATGAAACTAAAATATTATTTGTTGCAGGCATCCTCACTTTTATAAACGCATATGATGTCAAATTCACCACGAGGATACAGAACGTGTTCATGTTCACGAAGATAGCAGCGCTGCTCATTATTATATTCGGCGGTCTTATATGGATAGGCAAAGGTACGTACACTTACAATATTGTAGGGATTGGGGGCGTACGTGTGGTTCCCGAGGTCGGGAGTCGCTGATGAGAGGAGGATAATTAAAAGATTAACAAGCACGTATGGCGTTAAAATAAATATTAAGCTTTAGCACATTTAACATTTATAAAACAGTTCCTTAAATATCTTGAACAAAACAATATTTCTTGAGAAAACAGTGCAGACACCACGCTGTTTGCCAGACGACTGTCCTCAATATATTTTAGTTTATGACTGTCCTCTTCCCTAAGTTTGAATTTTGCTTCCTTGCTTCTAAAAAGTACAACTATTGTTAATTCGAGTTTGGTGCTACCAGCCAAGACCTTGTCAAGGAGTTTTCATTCCAATAGAAAGAGGTTGAAAGAAGGAGGTCTCGTCACCACAATATGGGGCAACGTAAGAGGTGGTGTGCTTTCCGATCAGTGCAAATATTTCTATACTTGTCTACTTGCACTTATCTGGGTGTATTTATTTCTAGTAAGTGTTCAAAAAAGTATCTAAGTATGTTTATCCGTGTTCTAGAAACCATAGTACAAGCTCTGTTTAGCTTGCATATTAGCTTGAATATAATTATTATTAACCTCCGACGCAAAAACAGGGGTATTTATCATGCGTGTTTGTGGCATCGTAGGTCCCAAACTAATTGACCAATTTTAGAGCGTTTTTTTTGTTTGAAAGGTGACTTGATCGAGAGTGTCATAGATATAATTCAAGAAAATCTGTTCAGCCGTTCGAAGATCAACTCTTTTTTAATCGGTGAAGGGATTTTCAAGTTGAGTCGGGGGTGTTTTTAATTTATTAAATCTATACATCTATACTATCACACACACTCTTTTGCGACGTGTTTTTTTTACAAGATTCTAGTTACATTGCTTATAAAATAAAGTGTGAGGACAATAAATTCTTAAATACAAAAAAATCTCGCAAATTACTACTATACCGAACAACGGCACCCGTTCAAGTGCGTGTCGCACGCGTCACCCATCGTCCACCTCAACCATATTACACCATAACCATTGGCATAGCTCCTATTTTTAACCCCCGACGCAAAAAAGGACGGGGTCTTTTAAGTTTGAAGTGTGTGTGTGTGTGTGTGTGTGTGTGTCTGTCTGTCTGTCTGTGGCATCGTAGCTCCCGAACGGATGAACCGATTTTGATATTGTTTTTTTTTTGTTTGAAAGGGGAATTAGTCGGGAGTGTTCTTAGATATAATTCAAGAAAATCTGTTCAGACGTTCGAAGATCATCAGCTCTTTTCTAATCGTTGAAGGAATTCTCGAGTCGGGGGTATTTTGAATTGTAAATTTATTAATTTTTTTATTATAGAGGATGGTCATGGCAGTGAATGGTGGCCTTTCACTCAAACGAGGTTTTAAACAACATAACGATAGTAGTTCGAGTTATGTAAATAAAAGCTAATTTATCTTAAGTAGCTGAAGAATGTTTCTGTGTAAAACGGTTCCAGAATTGGAAATAGAGAAAAACTTATATAACGAGTTACGCTTTAGTAGATATTTGCTCCAGAAGGACATACATATATGTGAAGCCCCTCTAGATCTAGATACAGGAGGTTATTTGTTAAACATATCCAGCACTACTAAAGGAGGCTTATCTTCAGATAAGTGCGGTTGCTAGAACTTGCTCCATAAGGAAGGGATAGGGTTAAAAATAAAAGAGACAAAACAAAAAAGAGACAGGTGACAGCTTACCATCTGGCGGTTCGTCAGGTTATTGGTGTGTGTTGCATCGTAAAGACGAATTTGATACTATGTATTTGTGGGTTTTGGAAACTGCTTGTTCTGATAATGTACAAACTCTCATTGCGTTCGTGTTAATAACGGGCAAGTGTTTGGTTTCTCCTTGCTCCGTTTACTAATATAACTATCCTACATTACAGCTTCTCCTTATCTGGAGACCTATTAACAGCAAGATCACAAGAGTTGTTTATACCACCAATGTTCTGTCTTGGAATGCAGTACTTTTCTTGCCTCCTCGTTTGTATTTTTGACACGCTTTTATTAGATTAATTGTAATGAGTTTATAAGAAATACTTTTATTTTACTTATTAAATGATTTTATCACAGTTGAACTTTAACTTTAAAAAAAGACAACTCCCGCATTGGGAATATTCCTGTGTTGCGGGGCTTTACAAACATTTAAACAATGGACACAAAGAACATCCAGACTCGGGACAACTATTTGTGAATCACACAAGTTTTTGTACAAATACAGGCCCCACATGCACAGTAAAATTTACAAAAAATACCTTATGTTTTTCCAATGAATGGCGTACAAAGCAAATTACACGAGTCCACGCTGTCAAACACCTCGTCCCTTTGTACAAAACAAATAATATTAAAATGGTCCAGTATAGCCCATCGTTCGTACGTTCGATGTATCGTACATCGCAATACAATAACGCCAGCGCTTCGCTCAGTCATTTTTCACAGGCTGATTGCTCTTTAGCTCTTTCAGGTAAAATTATTTTGATGGCTTTCGAATACGGTGCATAAAATACGGTACGGTGTTTAAATATTTACCTTTGATGAGTTTTTTGCTAAAAGCTGTTGCACGATTAATCGTTGTATACATCTATGTATGTGATAGTGCGGTATCAGGCTCCACGCATGCATGAATTCGTTAATTATCGTCTGATACTTACGCGCTATCGCCTCGTGACGCCGGTCGTTCTACTTGAAATCCAGATTAAACCATACTCGTGTGACGGTAATCGCATCTTCTTCATTTGTAGCTACTTTGTTGTGTTTCCGCCATTCCAAAAAGTATTGGCCTGTCTGCATATCGTACTCCTAAACCGATAGCTCGTGGCCAGTTACTTGTTTTTGTTGAGCATCTGGAACAATATCTTTAGCGAGCGACGTGCTTTCGTGTGAAGAGCAATTCTGCCGTCGTAAATGAAAACACAGTAACTACAGTTACAGAGTAACTGGAGGTTATTTTTGTGCAAAAAACATTTTTGCACAAAAATAAATTACTTTTTCCCGCTGCATGTGTATAATGTTTTCAGAATGTTATGAACAGAATATCTCTTCTGATTCAAGTCCCTAAGACATAGGTACGAGGAGGTCCAACTTTTTTATATTAGCGATCTAAGGTCGCCAAGAACGGCAAATTTATTACTTATCGGTCTCCTTTAGCTTTATGCTGTTAATATGAATGCTTGTGTTCGCAACATGGAAAACTTAAGACTGACCAGTTTTTTATCAAACTTTTGAGTCTCAAAACTATTACAAAAAAACTGCAATTTCAAACAGAGAGTAGTGACAGAGCCCGCTTCAATAACAACGGCACTTGAAGGTCTATGACCGTAGGTGTCATATGTTATCAGATTGATATCCCAAACTATATAATTTAATTTGCTGTACCTAAGCTTTTATTTAAAATTTACATATGAACGTATCAAACTCTTAGTCTGCCATACAAAGAACATCATAACTTTGCTATTTTATGTTAAACGCAAGATGTAGATTATGTATTTTTATCATTATCCTACTCGTTTTAAACATGTTGGACTCAAAATAGCCCTAATTTCAACGCACCTTTAAACTTAAATATAGGTACATCCTCCTCCGTGCCTTTTCCCAACTAAGTTGGGGTCGGCTTTCAGTCTAACTACGAAACGACCAAACTTCGATATTTTACTTTTACCATTTGAAGCGACTGCCATAAGACCTCCACATCCCAAGTACTAGGCTATATGTATAGAAGTTATGTAGTTAGACCAGGGTGTCGGACTTTTTATGGCTCTAACTACCCGTAACGAATGCCACAGTTTGTATGGCACCCGGGACCTATGGTTTAACGTGCTCTCCGAGGGACGGAGGGGTCTCAATGTGTTAAGAATGGTCACCCATCCTAGACTCACCTGGCTAGATTACTTAACTTTGTAATGTGCTAACCTACTCGGTTACGACTTAGCTACGAGCCCCTCTTAAGCTCAAATGTACAACACTACAGCATAAGACCTTCTTCTATTAAGGTACTTCAAAATCACAATATATACACACTTCGATGGTTTAATTGGCAAACCAACAACTCCACTTTGGTGTGTTAGTTTATTGACATAAACCTTTGTTTGGTAATTTATCACTGGTATCCGCTACATTTACTACACATTTTCACATTAGTTCCCGTTTGAGTTGGAAACAAATAGTAGTGAATTGTAATAATCAAAATTTACATAACAGTGGGTTTTACAGAATCCACCCAGTAAACGTTCCACTGTTAACTGTACCATGTAAAAAGCAGGTGAAAAAAAAACATAAATTCACTGAACAATATTCGGGAAAAAATTTGTAACATATTAAGGAATAACAGGTTTTTCAACTGTGTTTTTGTACCTCAACTGAGAGATAGCGGCATATATCCATGTCAGAAAAATACTTTAAATAGACATAATGAGACTCACCGTTAATTCAGATTACGGTAGAAATTGGATTGCAGGAGGACGTGTAATAGAATTACTGGCCGTTCGGATATTATGCTTCTACAGCTATCGGTTTAAGTCGTGCGCTATTTGTTAGACATAGTTAGACGACGTTAGGCTTGTAAAGCAACAGATACGACATATAAGGTACATTTAATTTTATGTAAACGTTAGAATTCTTAACACAACCATTTATATTCAGACATGGTAACTTAACATTTAGGTGCACATGCTTCTTAAAAAATATAGGTATATAATTTTTCCGTGTGGAAACCTTTGTTTGTCACCCTACCGAGGACATGATGTTTTCGAGTCGTGTATGGTGATGTCGTCTAGCAACGTCATAGTCGGGGTGTGCCTAGGTTCTGTAAGGATCTTCAAGAATTACCTTGCGTTGATACTAAGTATTAAATAGTAACGGAACACATCCTGGTCGAAACTTTTACGAGATTGAGATATTGAAGGACCTCCAAACGCTAAACGCTATGTTTGCCTTTCTTTGGGCTACGGTCAATTAATATAATCGCCATGGATCTGATTGTTATCAGGCGACCAAGGTAATTGCAGCTTCAGCATTTATTCACAAAGTCATTCGCATGTTAGAAATTAAAGATCACTTTCTGTAAGCGACGCATTTTAGTTTTCATTTTATTCAAAAAGTTGTAAAAAATACATATTGTATTGACAGGGAGGGGTTTTTTAAAAACTTGAAAAAACTTCAGTAGCGACCCCCTTAGTAGTACCCCACACGTCCTTCAGTTGCCCTCATTTTTCTTGCCATGTTTTTTAAATTTTGATAATAAAATATGTTTTTATCTATGTTCTTGGCGTATTAATACCACGCACGCACTGGCAAACCTCCACTAGACCAGTTTGGTTTATTACCTAAACTTCTCTCGTAAGGATCGATAGGCTCCCGCTCAGCAGTGGGAATGTACATAATCAGTGATTATATCATAATAAACACCATTCTCATTACTATTTAGTTTCGACTAGTGTTATTTTTCTTTTAGATACCACTAAATAAATTGAGATAATAAGTACTACTATAAATACTAGTAGTAATTAATTTTCCACTTTGTGTACTCATCCTGCAGTCTAGTCCACACATGAATATGTTTGGCGCACGTAGCTGTACCTAGATATCATTTAATTAGTATCGATCAATTTGACTGCATTCTGTCAATCAGGACCCTCTTTTGATGTCACCCTTTTGCAATCCATTACCATTAGTACTATTAAATAGAAGCTCTTTGATCTCGATGACATAGATCGTATGAGGTAGGTAATTAGATATAGGTACATGCAAATGTAGTAGGTATCAAAAACACGGGTGTTAAAAAAATATGAGTTCCAAGTAGATTTTGTTGTGGATAGAGTAGGCGTGGTCTTGACGATAAATCCGACAGTTGGTTGATTTTAACATAATACCGACTACTTACACTAGATTACGTTGCGAAAGTTATATAACTGGAATAAATAACTAGCTCAGATTTAATTACAAAATCAGTGTCGACATCAAGTGTATTCCAAATAGATGTACCCGAAAACACTTATTAAAATCTTGGCGTACACCTTCTTTATACATATTTAAGTGAAATTTTGCACACTGTGTGCAGTTTGGTCCAACTTTTTTTGCATCAACGCGTGGCCGGACTAGAGTATGTATATATTTGGTCCCAACTTTAGTTTGTCATTCTGTGATTTCCACTTCGTACTTGTATCACTATTATCGTTCACTAGCCATCAGAGAGTATCATTAATTTTCTTTATACAAGTAAGTGCAACATATTAAGCGTCTGATAGGAAGCAATTAGAGTAATTTTCTCTAGTACCGGCCTGTGTACCTCCCGTTAGTATTATTATGTGTGTATAATGCAGTAGTTTGAGTTGGTCAGGATTTGAGTGCACTTGCAGCAGTGCAGCCCGATCAAGTCGAATATAACCACCTTATCTTCTTCCATACTCACATAAAAAAAGGACCTATGTATTACTTTGTAATTGTTGTATGGATATTGGAATCCGATTTGCCATAACTGGCACTTTCCCAGTGTTAAAATCCTAAATGAACTTGCTTAAAACTCAATGGTTCGTTTACATGTGATGATGAGTCACGAAGAACTTAAATAAGGCACAATAAGCAACGCATTCTATTAATTATGTTTTGTTAAGGATTAGTTAGTTAGTAGTTGTTTATGGAATGAGCATAATTAACATTGTCAACTCTATATTGACTGAGGGAGTGAAGTACAGTCGAGCACGATGCACTTTTATACAACCCTTGCATACGGGTACGCGACCTCGGCCTCTTCCAGCTGCTGCAGTCTCAGTCCCGTTTCTCATCCGAGACTTGCGGTATCCCTTACCCTAGCTCCGTCGCCCTATCCGTTTTTCTTACCCCAATTTATCTTCTTCCTTTGTCCCGTCTGGGAACGACTACATTTTCAAGGAGGGTTGGCGTCAGCCATAAATGAAACAAACCAAAACCTTTGGTAAAGTTGAAAAAATATATATAAACATTATGCTGACCTCAATAATAAGATTGAGAATTGACCTCGCACACGGCCGACAAATCCACATTATCTCGAAATTGTTTAGGTAATATATTTTTATATTATATATAGAGAGTTCTGGGAGACGAAAAAGATCTTTTTGTTAAAATTATGTATGGCATGTGTTAAAGTAGCATGCTGGTGTTAGGCTCCTATCTAGAATATTTTCTATTTAATTTTTAATACTGGCTATTACCAATCTATACTATAAGATTGATATTTTTCATTTATTTTATTTTTAACCGACTTCAAAAAAGGAGGAGGTTCTCAATTTGTCGGTATCTTTTTTGTTATGTATTTTCACCGATTACTCGAAGACGCTTGAACCAACTTGGAAAATTCTTTTTTTGTTTAAAAGGGTAGTTCCTAAATGCTCCTATGCATAGGAGATCAAACGTGCGGTACCTTTGTTCGTGACTGTACATGTACGTCTTGTGAGAACTATACATATGTGTATCATATGACGGGTCAATTTGATGAACATTAACTGAGTGCCGCAAAGACGAACTCGTATCTTAGTCGAATATTTGTTGTTTATTAACAGTTTAAAACTGTCTGATAGTGTTATCATTAGGAACAGACGTTAATAGTACTTTAAAGTTATAGGTGTTCCTGAAGCGGTTACTTTGTTTAACAAATTTATTGACATGAACATGATGGGAAATAGATGGTTCTAGAAGACAAAGGTGCTTATTAAAGGATTGATAATTTCTTAAACATTTATCAAGTTTAAAAAATCATTCTCATTGGTTTATGTTTATGTCCTTTTACCAGTAGTTAAAGTATGACATGTTGATTAGGTGCAGTTTGTTTTATAGAACACTTGAAAGAATCTATAATTTGTTGAATATTTAGCTAAGCAGCATTTCACAACGGGGCCGCACAAACTAGATAAGTCAAGATTATACACTCGAGAGCAATGAATCCGGGTCACATAAAGATACCTGAAAATCTCAGAAGCTAATACTTAGTAAAATAAATTGTTTAAAATACAATTAAATACTCCTTAAATGAAAGATAGGTACCAGATATTATTCTAAGCTTAGACTAGTTGTCACGGTAGGTCAATGTTTATGTAATGTGAAGAATAGCTTATTTACATAATAGGTTTTTACAATAAATATGATAATGACAGCTATGGAAGTGGAGGACCAACGCGTTAACATAATCGCAGGCACGGGTCCGATATCTATATATATATGGATTAGTTTTGGAAATAAATCTAATATACAAGATGGTACAGAAAGGTGTGGTCATATTTAGGGGCGTATAGTAGACCCAGTGAACAAAGTAAAGCACTGTAAAAAAAATTAAATCGTAAAGCGCTAACAATTTTGTAAAAAAATATTTTTTATTTATTAATTTATTTTAATACAGAAATCTCATTTTGAAACTGAAATGAACAAATGACAAATTGAAATATAATTATGTTAACGGGAAGTAACGCGATCACGTATTTAAAAGCTGATATGTGCAAAATTGTTTATAAAATATTTAAATACAAAATGCAAATACTTTTAAGTATTTTCTATTTCAAATACAAAATATTTTTTATTTATTTCAGATACTAAATGCAAAATACGTATTTTCAAAATACTTTATTAAAATAAAATACTTTTATAGTTTTTAACTTTATTTTTTTAGTAATTTTTTAGCAAGTCACCAAGTCCAATTTACTTTAATCACTTAAATTAAACATATTTTTAATCAGTTGCAAATTTACTTGAAAGATTTCTCTCTTGATGATCTTCTTTCTGTGATGTTTCATAATCATGACACCATAGGAAAAAACCTTCCAACCAGTGCAGAGCTAGGCAGGCAGGTATTATACTTTAAAAATACCATCTTTACTTTAGGGTATTTATTTAACGCTTACAGGCTGATATCATCATCTTTAACTGTGGGAGAGCCATGCTTCGGCACGTATGGACCGGCTCGATCTGAGGTGCCCATGGGCGGCGGTAGTCAGTTACCATTAGGTGACCCGTCTGCTTGTTTGGCCCCTGTACCATAAAAAAGTCCTTTAAATATTGAAGTGATTCTAGGTCAATAGAGGTGTTTGCACTTTTAGTGGGGAATCTGAATCGTCATGAAACATGTAGTAGGAGATTTTGTTCTTTCTTGCGTGATTGAGGTGTATTTTTTACATCTTTATGATCAGTTTTCTCAAGAAACAATTCCTTTACATAGGTCTCTTTATTTCCTTTTGCTACCTATTTTATTAACCGACGAAAAAAAAGGAGGTTCCCAATTCGACCATATATATATATATATTTTATGTTTGTTCAGCCCTCTCCGTTATTTATGAACCGATTTTGATTATTCTTTTTTTGTTAGATAGGGTATACCTCAAGGGTGGTCCCATGTCAAGGAAGTCAGGATTTGATGATGGGATCTTGATAAAATTGAGAGAAACCCTCGAAAATTGGAGGAACGAATAGTGTTTCTGTTTACTTTTCATTACTTTATTAGGTATTTGCGTTCAGAAATCATCATATCATGTAGCTGAGCTGATGATGAAAAAAAATCATCAAATAAAAATCTTTTTAACAAAAAATTAAACCTACGTATAGCCATGTCCATTTCTACGTAGGTACATATAAAATTTAAATAATTAATCAGTTTGTTGTTTGGGGCCGACTCAAAATAAGTTTATATAAAATTTGATAGTTTATGTAAATAAGCTCAAGACTTAAGAGGTTTATTTATTTATTGCTTTTTAGTTATTTCGTCGGTTTTAATTTTTTGTTAAAAAGATTTTTATTTAAAAAAAGGAAATGATCATAGGACACTGATGCCAAAATTGCTTCTTTAGCTTTAGGATATTTCAAATCAGTACATTTTCTAAACCTCTTTTCTAAGCTATTTTTATTGTCTCTATCAGTACTCCACATTATATGGGATTGTCCATTTCTAATGAGAGCAATTTTTTTTTGTATTTTCATCAAATCAGGCAGGTCAATCTTCATAAAATGTCACTTTATCTTCCTCTAAGCTTCTGATACCTTCTGCTATCGGTTTTGCACAGTTGGTGTATTCAATTAGAAACTGCAATTAAATTTCCTCGAAAACCGGCAATCCTAGTTTTTCTAAGGTCCAATTAAAAAAATCTGAACATTCAAAAGATCTTTGGGGAGGCGAAGGGGTCTGTCGGACTTTTACCGATTGACCTAGCTAGTATTACTTAACCTTGTAAAGTGCTAACCTACTCGGTTACCACTTAGCCACGAGCCCCTTCGATTGAGCTTTATTATTAGCAATAATTTAATAAAGTATTATTATTTATTAATAAAAATTATACAATAAATTTATACACTTGTAGGACTGTTGCTGAATAAATGAACTATGAATTCCGGTCGAATTTCGACCTGTCCGGCACTAACTCATTTAAATAATAATATAATGTAATGTAATTCAACGTATAATATAATATTGTATTGTAGCTCACATTACACATCGCTATCTAGATTCTAACTAAGCAGAGCTTCTATTATCGGTTTTAGAACATGGATAAACATACGTAGACACATTTAAACAATATGCATTTTTCGTTTTTTGTTAACCGCAAGAAGATCTACAAAACCACCTGTTTAAATTGCTGTACTTGAAAAAAATTTTGGGTCTGTCCACTCAACGTCAATACAAGTTACCTATGCCATTTCCCCTTATATTGACAAATCGCAACTACTAACTTATTAGCGGAGACACAAACATTAGTTCTGTCGCATTCTATTCCTATTGTGTATAGGGATAGACCCTGTCTGAGTTAGTCTTTAAATCTTAAGAGTACCTACTCGTCTAGCCGAAGAATCGTACTTATTTCTACTAATCTTATTCCTAACTCCTACTTACGAGTACATTCCATGATAATGTTT
Source organism: Euplagia quadripunctaria (assembly GCA_963859945.1). Taxonomy (NCBI): domain Eukaryota; kingdom Metazoa; phylum Arthropoda; class Insecta; order Lepidoptera; family Erebidae; genus Euplagia; species Euplagia quadripunctaria. The sequence continues at coordinate 29,133,922 of OY982559.1, read as the reverse complement.
GGTAAAATTTTAATATTTAACACATTTTTGTCGTTTATGCCTATCATTGTAATAATGGTCCTGAAGATCTCAGAAGATATAAATTCACAATAAGATTATTTAGAATTTTATTGTTAAGATGTCACACGTGCTAGGTGAGGCATTGTAATGTACCTATTGTGAGGTTCGAACCTTTTTCGAACCTTGCGGGAAGCTGGCTGGTAATATAATATTTAAATCAATTCGAAATGTGTTTTGAATTAGTATAGAATCAGTAGAAAAGAAGAGAGAAGCGCTTCAGCGAGCAGTCAGAGTGGACGGCTGCCAAGTTGCCGTACCAAATCGTAGTTTTCTCACAGCCTTTTTCAATTGATCTCCTCTTACATCAACACCCCATCTCAAAACCCCTCAAGCCAAGCGAGGCCATACACGATGTAATCAAAGCAGAAATATAAGTATAATAATATAATAATTGTATTGAAACCTTCGATTCTAGACTAATATACCTTTTTAAGATGTGTCGCGATATGGTATCGTACCCCCTAAATATTATCGCAAGTAAGGTTTACCTATCTAATAAAATTATATTTTTAAAAAATATAGAAAAGATCTCCACTATCCAACTCCTGGATCCGTTATCAGACCATAGTCACTAAGCTTAATCTGTTGGACTCGTCACAACGAATCATATGATCCCAGACTCGAGAAGTTTATGAGTAGCCTTTGAAGAGTTCCACTATCCACCTCCTTGCTCCATTATCAGATTTTCTTGGACCTGCCAAGATGCCAAATTATAGTATTATCATCCAATCTACATACACATACAAAGTTTCATTTCGATACGACAATTGGAAGTAGGTTAAAATTTACGACCAAAATTTGATACAACTGAAGCATAAAAAAGCGTGTTAAAAATGGAATAAATTCGTACATGTGTATCGGGACTTATGTCAGTCCTAAATGGATAGTTCTACTGGAATAATGATTATGTATACACAGGGATTTACAGAAAGGTGTGGTCAAATTTTACGAGCGTTATGTGTAGCCGACAAATAGTTCTAGATACGCGGTTATTTTTTCTTCGGACAATGTTTTTTCTAGCGTACGAGCACATTTCTGAACAACACATTATGTATTTTAATGATGTTGACTTTTTATTTTTTTATGCAGTAATTTTCAGAAAAAATCTGGACATCCCGTCAACATCCTTGGTATTTAATACCTATAGTTTCATTCATGTCAGTCCTTTATCATAAGAAATATTAGCTTTATCGGTTAATTTTCAAGTTTAAGATGTATGTATGATGTATGATGATTGAATTCTTGTGCGTCCAGGTCTGAATTGTTGTTAAGGGCCAATGTAAACAAATGTAAGAATTTATTTAAATTTGAATTCATAAACCCCACAGACATTATAAAAACGTTTAAGTCTCTTAACTCTAAGAATTCAGGGGACTTATGGGGGATTTATGTTACATTTATAGAAACTATTATAATTGATATAGCGCCATTTCTAGCTATAACATTCAATCGATGTGTTGATTCTGGTGTTTTTCCTAACCTGATGAAGTATAGCAAAGTAATACCTTTATTCAAGAAGGGTTGTACAACTGAACAAAGTAACTTTAGGCCAATCTCAATCTTGCCGGCTATAAGTAAAATTTTTGAAAAAGTTATCCTGCAACAACTAGAAAGCCATTTTAATCGAAATAATTTATTGCACAAAGAACAATTTGACTTTACAAAGGGTCGTTCAACAATTGATGCTGGTGCAACTCTTTTGAGACATATATTTAATGCATGGGAGAATTCGCAAGATGCGATAGGTGTATTTTGCGATCTCTCAAAAGCTTTTGACTGTGTAGAACACAACACGCTTTTTCTTAAACTTAGGCATTATGGTGTTAATGGTATTGCTTTGGAACTAATTGTTTCCTACTTGAAAGATAGAATTCAACATGTAGATGTCAATGGTGCGAGGTCTTCTGGATTACCTGTTACTATGGGCGTTCCTCAGGGCTCTATACTGGGTCCTCTAGTTTTTCTCATATATATAAACGATTTACCTTATTATTTAAAAGATCGCTGTGATATAGTTCTATTTGCTGATGATATATGATATTTGATGATTTTTATTCTTCAAAAACGAGCCATCCGCTCAATATACAGTTTAGGTGCTAGAGTCTCTCTTCGAGAGTTGTTTAAGGATATAGGTATTTTAACTGTTGCATCACAGTATATACTTGCAAATATTATGTTTTTTAGGCACAACATCGATGACTATAAGAAAAACAGTGATATACACAATATTAATACAAGAAACAAGTCTAAATTCGTTGCTACCTATCATCGCTTACATAAGGTACACAACTCGTTCGAAGGTCTTGGTATACGTTTTTATAATACAATTCCTAAAGATGTAATCGACCTTCCTGTAGATAAATTTAAGCGAACTGTAAAAAATCACCTTATTAGGAAAGCCTACTATACGATCAACGATTATCTAAACGACAAACAGTCTTGGGCTTAAGGTGTCTTTAGGTATATACACACAAACTTTTTTGTCTTATAATTAAGCTAAATTATTAACAAACCATTGTTAGTTGAAAGTAATGCGTATTATTATGGTAATATTGACTAGTAGTAATTTTTATCAGTATCTCGACTATGGTTCGTCATGCTCACTAAAATGTCATTGCTTGCGGCGTCGTCATGGGGCGGGTCGTTTCTTTCCCTCTGATATGGCGAAGGAGACGATGGCTGGTCCATGCGTCATACTTGTGAACGGGTGCTGCTTGGGGTGACTGGTCGGCCTAGTCAGCGATGCTTTAGCCCATACTATTATTTTGGTTCGTTCAACTGCAACTCTAGCCTCTTAATCCAGTCACGAATTAGTTTTAACAGTAGACTTTGTAACTGATGTGCACCTTGAATGATTTCTATGTTTAATAGGTTCGAACCTTCAACGGTATCACTGAGTGATATTTTTTGTTTGTACGTTAGCTTTTGGAGCATTTCAATAAAATGAAATTCAGGTGGCAACAGCTTGCATCATGTTTACCTTTTATGTAACACTAATACCATTGTACCTGAAAAATCTGACTTTTAAAAAGAGTGGCCATCAGTTTCTTTGCCAGTATTCTTCTCATAAGGCTCTACGCATTTTGGAAACTGGAAGTTATAGATCGACACAAGCAGGCAGTAGATTTTGGTGTTTTCACCTAATTTACCTCGACAATCCAGTACATGCTGTGGCGTCTGTTTGCGTCGATCTATGATTTTTAACAGTAGCTTCAATTTAACGTTCATAAGTGTCACTTAGTGTCTTAATTGAATAAATGAATTTGAATTTGTATGTATTAAAAATCACAAATGTATCATTTATCGTTCCGACCCTAAAATATGACCACACCTGTAACCCTGTATATTTAAATAAAGTCTACGTTGTGAATAACCTATTCGGGGCTTATTATGACCTGTATTTATTACTTGCTTTAGGTGGCGTGGAGCACTTCGACAACGGATGGGCAGGCACTACTAATTCTGTAGGCGACTGGTCCGTCGCTTTCTATTCGGGAATATTCTCTTACTCCGGATGGTAAGTGATATTTTTGTAACTTTTACCTTTTTTTTACTTTATTATTATATGCTACGTCAGAATGACCTCAAACCGAAAGCTAGAGTGAGGTCCAAAGACCGAAGACCACTATTATAGATACAGAGTATACTAAAATGGTGGCCCTCAGTTTGAGGGCCTCGAGAGATGCTTTTTCACGCCCCGCTTAAAGGACCCGGGATTATAAGTCGAAGGGAACATGTATGCTGGTAATGCATTCTACATTTTAATGGTACGGCAAAGAAAGTAGGTGCTGAACCGTCTCTAAATACTTTATCATAATAAGACACTAAATAAGGACCAAACCTACGAGTATGTTAACTTTATTGCTTCGCAATACTATTTATCCTGTTATAAAGCGTAACACAAAACAACAAGCAAGAAATTATTAAAAGTTTAAATTATTATTTTTGCAACAGTTTTTTTGCCCGTGAAAAAATATACTTAAAAATTAAAAAAAATTACGTGTCATTCATTTACTTTAGTCCATTACAACATTTAATGTAAACACATTTACTTATCAAAACAATGATTTTCTACCTCGTTAGGATCGTTAGTTTAGGCACAGATAAGATCTGACTGCTTCTGATCTGCACTCTGACAAAGACAGATCTGCACAGATAAGACTATTCGACGAAAAAAAAAAGACGGCCGTACACCATCCTTTTCTCGGAGCCATTCAGGACAATTTCGATCCCCTGTCACTTCATTGTGGATAAAGATAATAGCTTGGGCTTAAATACCTAAGTATATTCCCAAATTATATTCAATTTGAAACTGTTCCTTAATTTAGCCAATGACTCACTCACTCACCGATCTTCAAAATTCTAAAGTACTTCTAGCAGACACAAGCTTCAAAGCCTATAAAGCAAGAAAAAACTAAAACATACCGTAATTGCAGTCCCGTGTTCTAGATATATAAACTACATAAGTAAGATTGTAATCACGTATAATAGATATTAGATTATATAATGCTATATACATATATATAATGTTTCGTCACTTACGCTACTCAAATTATATTTTAGGTCCAGTAAGTCACAGATGACTGATATTTTCTTTGATACAAAAAAAAATGAGATCCCATAACAAAAAAAACGTGTAAAAAATCAAGTCTCGCATCGCTGTTTATCTACCGCAAAAGTGGTGAGATGTAACTGTTACCTAACAACATTTTATGTCTGTTCCTTATCACAGATTTGTGATCACACTCACGGATACGGTTGCGTATCCGTGATGAGAATAGTGAAAGATGAATAAACGTTATAATAGGAGAACATTCATAGCGTGCCCAAAAAAGGTGCAGCCCAGAAAGGTAAATGTCGTATTGTTATTTGGAAATATAATTCTAAAACATTTTTTTTTAGTATTACAACGAAAGTCTACAATTAACCCTCTGACTACTTTTGAATTTGAAAACACGAAAAAAATATGTGCGTAATCAAGAGCATTAAAAACAATATTTAACTATCTGCCTGCCGAAAAATGACTAATTTTCATTTGTTTGCTTTCTGACTCTTACACCCGTCCACAGCACAATTAATATTGAATTCGGCATTTTGTTTTTAATTAACGCAGAATACCTGCCGTGCGAGCGCACACAAGCATGTAACGCCCCTACTGGCCACTTGTACACTCCGTAGAGTCCGTAGGTATATAAAGCGCAACCGTAGCCCTGCTTTAGGTAGGTACATTTTGACGGCAAGGCAAGGAATTTTTAACTTTTTAGTTCTTTTTCTTAACAAGTAATAAAATCTAGTTTTTAATTTTTTTTCTTTTTTTTAAATAGTAATTTTGTATTAGCTATAAGCGGTGTTTTGGTTATTACTTACTTTTCTGGAATACAGTCAAATATAAATATCGAAGCGAGGGCGAACATTATTGTCCTTTAAATGTGGCCGCAATATTACAAACAAATCTGATGAAACAGGATAGTGCTTAAAATATGATTTTGTTATATATTTTTAAGTATAAGTAGTAAGTGTGTATAAATGTAGTGAATTTTAATTACAATTATTGTTATTTATTTTGGACCGACTTCAAAAACAGAGAGCATTCTATGCTCGGCTGTATGTATTTTTTTATGTATGTTCGCCGATATTTTCGTCATCTATAGACCGATTTCAAAAATTCTTTTTTTGATTGAAAGGGTGTGAGGTGGTCCCATTGTCACTAAGTCCGGATCTGAGGGAAAACGAGGGAAACCCTTAGATACCAATAATAGGCAATTGGAAAATAAGCCATCAAGAGTACAGTCTTTGACTATCATAGAATTCCTTTAAATTTATTTGTAAAGTAACGTAAACGATGTAATACTCAGTAATTGGCTATTACTAGATACTACAATAGTCTGAAACCGACGAGGGCTTTTTATTTATTTAATAACGATTTAATTGGTATTGATATGGTTCCATTAATATTTTTGGAAAATTTTGTTAATAAGATAGACATGCTTAACACTAGAAGTGAAGTGTGCGTTACTCCAGCAGGGAAGTGGCTCCTAGAGTGATATGATGAGTGGAACGTATGATTAGTGCGTAATCTGCTGTGAATGTGCGCCGCATAAAAAGATTGTGCATGTTGTCGTTTTAGAAAAAAAAAATGGAAATACGATTCCTGGTGGAGTAAAGTTATTCCAGCAGGAAAATTCTAAACGAATTATCGGAGCGAAAAATATTGCGCATGGGCAAAGAGCTTATATTTGTGCAAACATGTGGGCCGAAAATATAATTTTTACGTCTTCAGGTTTTCGAGATATTGCATTTCCTGCTGGAGTAATGTTTTCCAGAATTGTGTATCTCTCAAAGACCATTGTCAACATACAAGAAACCGGCTCAACCCAAGATGTGTAGGTGTAAACTAAGAATTAGTGCGTTTAGGCAAATAACTAGTATTTGTTGTTCAGACTACTTCAGACATATTATATACAACACACACACAATGTAGACAAACAATTTCAGAAGGAGCGAAGTCACAGCCAATCACTTTTCGAATTGGAGTCCCCGGCTGAGGAAGCTTGCGTTAACCAGTACTTCTAATGTAAACTGTTTTCTATCGGTAAATAAAGTTGCGCCATAGCCTTGACGGCACGGATCTCGCAGCAGTTTAAGGGATAATATAATCTGCTTGACACTGCATCTGTAGTCTGTAATGGGAATAACCATTTGTGTGTTACACATAATTCTTCTGAGTCTATGTGTACTTTGTGTGATTGTATTTTTGTAAAGTCCCTGTGCTAACACAGGAATTATTCTCAAAAGGTGATATTGCGAGTGTTAGTCGGTATGGTAACCGCTCCCCGTCGGGTGGGTGGTCTGCTTTGATTGCCAACTTGTTGTTTAAACAAATCGAAGAGTTGTGCACAATGAATTATTTTAAGTCGCAATACAATATACTATACAAAATAATCAATTAGTTACTCACTCAGTCACTATTCAGTTTCCAAATTTTAATTGTAAGGGATACCCTTTGATCGTTCATTTAGCTCAGACTGACGTCGAATTTATACATATTTTGTTGTTTGCGATAGGGGGAGTACTTCGGGTGAGGTTTCATTAAAATGAAAGCTGTATATGAGCGTGTACATTTTGAGTACAGCGGACTTATGACATGCGAATAAACTGCCGCGATTTTTGATTCCGCTCCGCAGGTAACAGTAACTGCAACCTTTAATGTCTAGGTACCCTAACCTATAATTATAACATATATATATCTATATATTCTTGTATGATATAGGTATTAATGCACGAGCAAACAAGGGTGTCAATAGGGGGTCTTTAGTCATTTCGGCCCGTTTTGGTTTTGGCCCGCGGGCATAAACGATGTTAATAGCGACCATCTACTAAATAGTCCGAACAAAGCCTAAACATTAGGTTTGGATAGGTGAGCCCGTTCTTGAGTTATAAAACTACAACGAAAAGTTGCATTGATTTTTATATATATTGACTAGCTTTTGCCCGCGACTTCGTCCGCGTGATGGCGGACATCAGACATCGTGGAGTGTAGGTAATCTAATTACAACGCCATGTACCTCACTTGTCGCATGACGTCTTGACCTTTATTGTCAACTCGAAGTTGATCAGGCCAAGCAAACACGTGTTCCCATACAAACTTTACCCCTTTTTTTCACCTCCTTAGGGGTAGAATTTCGGAAAATCCTTTCTTATCGTATGCCTACGTCATACAAAGAACACACCCTCCAAGTTTCAGGTCTCTACGATCAGTGGTTTAGGCTGTGCGTTGATCCGTCAGTCAGTCATTCAGGACAAAGCATTTTATATGTATAGATAAATCTGAAGAGTTTGTTTGCTTGAACGCGCTAATCTAAGGAAGTACTAGTCCGACTTGAAAAATTCTTTCAGTGTCAGATAGCGCATTTATCGAGGAAGGCTATAGGCTATATATCATCACGCTACGACCAATAGGAGCGGAACAGTGCCCTTAAACGCAGGTGAAACTGAGGGGAAGGCTAATCGTCGGGATAAAGCGGAAATATCGTATCTCGGAAAATGGTCTAGGTAGATAGATATACTCTTTATTGTACAGCAAAAAAAGAAATTAATACATACTTGTATACAAATATGTAGATTCATACCAAACTAAAGCGGGAGTACAATTGGCGACCTTACCGCGATTTCCGATTTCTTCCAGGCAACCATTAGCTGGAAAGAGAGATTATGGATGAGATGAGGAGTTGCAGTGTACATTTAATTGAACACTTTAGATTAGATTACTTATGTTTAATAATATATACAATTGCGAGTTTTATAAGAATATTATAAACTTAAAACTATTGTCAATGTCTATTTTAGTTGATCATACATTTCATCTTACAGATACAATTTCTTTTTCTACTAGTTTTTTTCCCGTGACCAATGGACTGGCTACCAGTATTATTTTTTAGTAGGATTTTCTGTTGTTCATTGTCGATCATAGTAATGCGAGAATAGAGGTCTTCGCTGGGCCTTCTGCTAACTAAAGTTACACACGGTTAAGAGCCTACTCGCCAAAACATAGCCAAAAGCAACAACGCCTCCCCTAATACTCCGTTAATTAAAATACACTATATTGAAAGTAATATCCCACTAGTTTCATTGAAATATTCATACTTTTAATTACTGATTGAGCCTCTTCACAAATTTTCCGATATCATGTTGTATGTCTGGCCTGACTGGTGGTTTTAATACCCTCTACAAATTCAACAACGTAGGTATGTAGGTAAACATGGATTGTTTAATTACAGAGTAATTATTTCATCGATTTTGGTCATAAAACTAATATTAATTCTCATGTTTAACAAAGGATGAAGTATCTACTTCACTCAATGGCGAACATAATATTTAAAATCTTGGATTTTACATAACTCTGATGAAAACAATTTATGGGTTTATACTTTTTCATGTTTAAAGAGATAAAGGATGTAAAGTATTTTTAATGAAACTAACGAATCCAAAATCAAAACGTTTCTTAACTATCCATGGCGGAAGCTCTTATAATCTTTATCTATTCCCTGAGTCGTCGAGCCAGAGAATGGAAAAAGACGTTGAAAAAGATTTTCGCAACCTTAATAAAATACAATCTTTCCTCTCAAATTTCATAAAAAATCAAACGTTCAAATGAAAACGTTTGGTTCTTAAAAAATGTTTTGACCAGCCATTCAGAAACCGGGTAAGTGCAGATTTTTAAAAGTTTCATGTTAATGTAAGTCTAGGTTCTTTATTTTTGAAATTGAAATTGTACCAATTTTTTTAGATTATCAGATTTTGATGACTATTTTGTTTTAATTTGAAAAAAAAGAATCATCAAAGTCTAAGGTTTATTTGGTTACTTTTTTAATTCCTCCGCATCTCTGTTAACTGGTAAATGTATGAGTATATGTGAAGTGATAAAGGCGAGTGACTTGCTGACTCCGGTGAGGTGAAGGCCCGTGGGGGTTTTCCACACAAAAGCAAAAGTGACGGTTACATCAATCCATTTTATAGTGTCGTGATGGCAAAGAAGCATGCGGTCCGGCTCATGATAGCGGTTCCCAGTAAACAATCGCAATACTGGTGGAGTACTCTGTCATTCACACCATCCCTTTCTGACATTACTCGTGGTATTTAAAGCAATGGTTCTTCTATAGCGTTAAGGTACTTTCCAAATCGGCTGCGATTCCAATTGACCTCAGCAGAGCAGTGTTTACCAACTCATTCACTTCTTGCAATGATTCATTCTATTCTACTCACCTTCAAGAACACAACATAATGCAGATATTGTTATTGCTGTGTGAGTTCTGCTGGGAGTAGGCAGTTCTCCAATCGTATCTGCAGATTCCTAGTATTTTAAATGTTCCTTTAATAAATGTTTATTATTTCCTTGTAAATACTAAATGTTAAAAAACAACAGGAAAACAACTGCCTCCTTATATGAATTTAAACCAGGAACATTCCTTTAGCGGTTAATTGAGTCATAAATGTGTTTAAGTTTCGTGAATAACTCTGGACACCATGTTTTCGGTGGCGTAAACATAGAACGAAGGTTAGTTTGGTAGGTAAGTTTTTAGTACCTTTTATGTGTAGAAAGGTGCGGCCGGTAATTGTAAACTCAATTAAAATGTAACCGAAGCTTAAAAAGGGACTGACCGTTACTATAATAATTTATTGCACAAGCTTTCGCCCGCGACCCCTCTTGTGGGATTCTAACGAAAGCATATGGCTTTCTCGGGTCTATAAACCATTTTTATTCAAAAATGTCTGCAACACACTTTAACATTTATAATGGACATTTATCTTAAAAGCAAATAGAATATCAATGTAACTGTCTTTATTTATTATTGTATTATTTATATTACACTTGTTAGCCTATAGCTCAATTAACTAAGATCAGGCACGAGCTGCCGGTGAAACATTTGACTGCAACGTCAGAGATCACGGATTCGCTTCCCGCACAGAACGCTTTGGGCGTTTGTTTACTTACTATTGACGAGTTATTATATTCCTATTATATATAAATACCATTATCATCATATCATGAAAGTTTTTACTCTGCATTTTAATAGTCTAAAAAATCAAGTAAAAATGTGTCAAAGCAAATACAATAAAGTAAAAATGTAAACAGACAAACCTTACGGTTTTAATCAACATTGATCGAACTTGTCACCGTCCTCTTTTTTGTTTGTTATGGTTCGACCAGTGTTACACACCGATGTTACCCAACATGTTATATAAACTGCACTCCATTCCACATCATCGGTGTGTGGTAAGAAACAGGTACGTCTTCCACACTATTAACTTTGACCTTGCATTGCAACGGCTGTATCATAGTATAATGTACAGTATCATAGTATGTGTACAGAATAGTATCTTCATACAAACGGTCGGATCGCGAGACATACCTACACGCCTTGCGTTCGGTATACACTCAGTACATAAACAGTCGCGACTGCTCCGCAGAGACGAACGAACGTAGTGATCGTTTTTTAAGCAGTAAGCGTGCGATTAGTGTATTTCATTGAAATGAATACAAATACTTAATATGGCAAAATGGAAATTATAGACTATATTGTGCTGTTTTTGGTTGGTTGTTACCTGGAAACTCCGAAAGGTCTTACCTACACCGAGTAAAATACTTGGATTAATAAATAAATAAGTAGATAGGGTGACAAAAGTAAAACACGAGTGACTTACCCACGCTCGCGTTAAAAAAACTAGTAGGTAGTTTCATATTTTTTAATGAAAAATAAATTATAATATTTATAATCACAAAACTAGAAAACAACTGAAGTAGGTAGATGAAATTATGGGCAGCCCTATTGCCTGTTTACGTACCGTCCGGCTGTAGGTAGTTATTTCAAAGAAAGGGCCGCGTCACAATACTGTATTTACATATACTGTGGCAGTATCAACGAATTGTTGATACGTCCTGGGACGTTAGCTATGGACTTTTAAGGTAACGTCTCCTAGATTTTTTTTGTACCTAATAAATCTTTTTTTATGAATTATTCAAAAATGATCAGGGTTTACTATTAAAAAAAACTAAAATCAAATTGGATAAATACTGTACCTATTCTCGATATAAAATCATCAGAAAGCTCGTTCTAACTTTCGCATATTTTTGCTATTAGTTCAAACCCGTATTAGACCATAACATATAGAAATAGGTATTGTCTTTACAATTAAGATTGCTGATATTAGTGACGTTGAATTGTTTACAAAAAAAAAACGCTCTTATTTTTCGTAAATCTAAGCACCTGCTTTTACAGGGCCTATTTACAATTTCAAATGCGTAATATGTACGTAGATACAATTCCTATGATTTCTACCTACCTTATAAATAAAGCTTACGCTATTAAAATCTCATAATTCATCAATCACTCAAACAACCAGTATTGCAGTTAAAGCGGACAATGATACGAATCATTGCGTGCCTTTAATGATAATACGAACGCTTTTGTGCAAGGAAAATGCCAAAGCGTGTTGTGAGTCGATCAGTCGCTTATACAAACCTGTCCTTTAAAAAATAATACTTCAATCACTTAGTGCAGTTTTGGATAAAATAGAAATTGTATTCATTCTAGTTTATATTAATTTTATAAATCAACTTGCAAATAAGTATGTTTACATCTGAGATACCATTCTTGTTCTGGTAAAGTTTATTTTTCTTTCTGTTTTAGTAATCATGCAAATGAAGTAGTTGACATTATAAAAGCCACTACCGACTGGTAGGTATAATGTAATATACTGAGTAGCGTTCAAAACAAGCTCATATGAGTAATAATTCCATGCAGTTTAAATTAATTTATACAGGATTACTTTTCCATTGCACTACTCAGTCCTAATAGTTTAAATACATTATGTATATAATGACAAGTTTATAGCATGAAATCGATGCCCTTCTATATATATATATATATATATATAGAAGGCCATGTCATTCATATGCTATGTCATTTCATATTCAAGCCCCTACTACACAATTCTTGAAAATAGGAATCGATTTACGAAGATTTAGGGACGATCACGGCTGGGCATTATCGTGCGAACAGAACAGGAGACAATGAATATTTATTTACGTTTAGACACACTTTTTTAATAGCAATTACAAAATAGAAATAAAATTTCAGACAATACAACTCAAAACTCTCCTGATTGGATCAAAGTTTTATTGCGCTGCTATAGCTGCAACCAAAGCCTGGAAATTAATTAAAAGAAATTAATTGGTTTGGAAATTGATTGTAAACTCGGCTCCATTGTGTCAAATGCAACTCGATTACTCTTTCATGAAAAATTGTTACCTATGCTAACTTTTAACTTTCGCGTTCCACGATTCAGAGGTATGCACTACTTATTTTGATCGCGTTAATTCTCGTCTAAATACTTAATCTAAACTAATATTATAAAAAGCAAAGATTTGTTTGTTTATTTGTTTGTTACGATTTAACTCAAAATCTACTCGACCGATTTTAAAAATTCTTTCACCGTTCTAAAAGCTACATCTTCACCGAGTAACATAGGCTATATTTATTTACAGAAATAATTAGGGATCCCTACTAAAACTTGAATAATGTGACCCAAGGTGTAAAAATTTTTTGTCGTAAAATGTCTCTCATCGCATTCGCTGCGAAAACTATTGATGATAGAACAAAACAATGTACTACAATATTAAAGAACATATCAATATCTATAAAAAAGTCCGCGATAGCATATGCCTATTTCCGACGGATAACTCACAATAACTGCTTTTACTATTAAAATTTTAGATTAAAAAGAATGTTTTTTTGCGAAGCTTATTTAACTCATATGGTATTAATTTATATCAAAATAAATATGTTTGTTAGAACGGAAATTTAATATAGAATATTTGTTCCCTTAACTCTATATAGTTTAAACGAATATCTTAGAAGATGTCGATCGAAGATGATGATAAAAAATATTCGCGAGACAAAATGATTACGTGCGCGACAGTCATTCGGTCCGGCCGTCGCGTCGCAATGTAGGTAAGTGGGGATTCTGGCCTCTGGGAAATTCAAATTCAAAATATTTATTGCACCATAATGTTTACAAGTACATATGTCATAATATATATTTAATAGTAAGAGATACCTATAGTAATCCTTACTTTAATATAATCTAAACTAATCACTACATATTATAAAATAAAGTCCCCCGCTGCGTCTGTCTGTCTGTTTGTGTGTTCGCGATAAACTGAAAAACTACTGAACGGATTTTCATGCGGTTTCCACTAATAGATAGAGTGATTCATGAGGAAGGTTTAGGTATATAATTTGTACCCGTGCGAAGCCGGGGCGGATTGCTAGTTATTTATATAGTTACCTATGGCTAACTTAAGGAGAAATTCTTGTTATTTGGACGCTTTGAGTTTTAATTTTTGTCCAGATCTATGAAAAAGATCAGTCCTCTAGAAGAATTAGAATATTACAATAAAGTGGAAAATGATTTATCAATGGATCAACTGCAAGATGGTCACAAACGACATTTAAGTTATAACTGAAATGGTTTATGAAAAAAATGGACTCGCCGCGTGATTTCAGATACGCCGGTATTTCTTGTAAATCTTTTAAACCACGTCAACTTCAACCGATTTGGAAGGATTCTGATCAATATTTTTATGGTTTTTCAGTAAAAATAGTTTTAATTTTTATTTAATCAACAAATAGAAGGTACAGTTAATCTACATGCACCCAGTATAAAATATGAATTAAAGGGAGGCACTAAAAGCTTATAAATATATTCTATTTAACTAGCCATAAACCAGCAAAACAAAGAACTTATTCCTGCATATGAAGCAAGACGCCTCGTATTCCCAGGTATCTTTATGTGACCCGAATTCATTGCTCTCGAATGTATTTGCGTAAAATACGTGCGTTTAATAAACACATGATATCGGCACTAACTATCGACATAATTGAAACAAGCCGATTGTGTTATCAACAGCTTGCGTGTCATTGAGTTTCAAGGTAGTTATATGGCTCAATAAACGTAGGTGCTCGTTAAAATATGTTGAATGATTTACCACATACGTTAAAGTTATCAATAATTTTATGCAAATCCTGTAGCACACAACTGTTGCATAGGTCCTCTTTAAACCACGGATGTCATAGGAGGATTCAGAAAACCTAGAAAAGACGTTATAAATAACAACATCCAATAATTCATCCATAAAATGTCACTGCGATCAGGTTACTTAGGGATTGTCCATTAATCACGTTAGGCTCGAAAGGGGTTGGAGGGGGCTCGGCACAAAATGTCAAAAGAGGGTAGGAGGGAGGGTGTAGTGAGATATCACGTGTATTTATTTTTTCGTAGAACGCGCGGTTATATCTGTAATTCAAGATAATAATTAAAAAAAAATGAAATATATTTGAAACTTAAAAAAATACACGTGATTTTGGCTAGCTTTGGGGGGTGGGGTTAGCCTAAAACCTCACCACGTATCACCAGGGGGGGGGGGGTTTAAAATGTGCTAAAAAAACATCACGTTAATGGGCGACCCCTTACCCTGGTTTCACAAATGACAAAAAATATATTATACCCTGTGATATCGGGGTTAAAATATAATTTTCCAATGAACGCATGATGCTTGCTTAAGTAAAACAATCCTAAGATCACAGCTTTATAACTATTGTAGGAAAAGTTAAAGGTAAGCTGAAGTATACCTTTGTTCTCTTTGTACACGTGTACTGCCTGTTACAGTACTTTTAAAAGTAGTTTATTTAATAATAAATAAACACATAAGTGTGTCTTTGTTTTCATATTGCTTATTATAAAGCTGCACCTATGATTTAAGAAGAACGATTTATAAAATTATCACTGTAACGTACCTATAACCGTTTTTATCACCGGGTGTTACTGAGCGGTGCCAATTGTGTAAGAACCTAAACAGGATTAAGAAAAACTGCTTGCAGACACACGTCGCAAAGTATCGTACTGAACTCATTTTTGTTGCATGCAGTTTTCGTTTTTTTTTTAGCAAAACCTACTAGATATATTAAAGCGGGAGTTCTACTCTTGCATTTGAAAGTAAGAAATCTTTCGATTTTTTGAAAAAAACTGCAACAAAAATGGGCTTGTGCGTCGAACATGTCTCCTTTATACGTACGGACCTATTAAAACTATTTATTGGGACTTAACGGCCCCTAAATCGTCCATTCGGAGATCCTGTGTGGCGACGTCCACATACAGCAAAAACAAAACATCAACATCATCTAGTGAAGACGACCTGAACAACATAGTAACTACTAATCCTGCATCGCGCTATGAAAGTTATCGCGCCGATTAGTATAATATATATATATATAACTACTCAACATCAACGCTTGGGCCGCGGTCCGCCAGGCACGATCACCTCGCCTAGTCGGAGGATCCTCCCTTTGTGTAGGAGGGACGTAACACCCGTTCCTCCGCATCCTGCAGCTACCCACAGCTGTTACAACTTCTTTGTACTGCTCGGATTTATTATATCTATAAGTATGATTACTTTAAAGCTTGAATCCTTAATTCTATTTCTACATATCATACAACTAGAAAGAATCGGACCACTGAAAAGAAATGAAATACTTCTACTAAAACTATGACTTTTTCAACCACTTCTGCTTTAGTTTGAGATCAGTTAACATTTGCACACAGTGCAAAATTGTATAACAAAACGGGTTCTTTTGACCTGGATATTAAACCGAAAATTTATTTCTACAGGAGTTACCTGAACTTCATGACAGAGGAGCTAAAAAATCCATTCGTGAACCTTCCCCGCGCTATCTACGTGTCTCTGCCGTTGGTGACTGGTATCTATCTTTTAGCCAACGTCTCTTACCTGGCAGTTCTTGGGCCTGTCGGAGTGCTGGCTACAGAGGCTATAGCTGTCGTGAGTACTATATTATAGTTTATGATGTGCCCTCGTAAACAGTCAGTTTGCAAATTAAAGGACTAAGACGTTTATCAAATTGTATTACAAATGTGAAAAATAAAGCGTTCATAAATAAACTTTATCCCGTTACAAAATCTTTCTATACGAAATAGTCAAGTTTTTGAGTTTAAAGTCAATCGACTGAACTTAAAGATCGAGGAGATACAACGGTATGTGTGGTATTTAACTCATTGGATGAACAGTAGAACATGACATTTCCAAAGAGCAAGGCCTATTAATCAAGTGTTTGTTAATATGTACATGTCTTCGAGATTTCAGTATTTAAAATTACTAAGACATTTTCCGCAATATAAAAATGATTACGTGTTAGGAGTATCCCACTAATATTATAAATGTGAAAGTTTGGATAGATGGATGTATGGATGGATGTTTGTTACTCTTTAACGCAAAAACCACTGAACCGATTGCGATGAAACTTGGTATGTAGATAGCTAGAGACCTGTATTAACGCATAGGTTACTTTTTATCCCGATATTCCCACGGGATCGGGACTTACGTGGGTGAAACCGCGGGGCGCTGCTAGTGTATTAATACGAGGGAAGTTATAGCCGCTGGCAGCTATAACTTCCCTCGTATTAATACACTAAGCTGGCAGTTATAGCCAGCTCACCTGGGAACATGTGACAAGATTTGTATGCTTAAACACAAAGGTCTGTGACGTCCGAAAAGTTTAAGTTAGAGCTAGTAAAAATAATTGGGAGTGTTTTGGGTCTTTTTTGTATACTACGTGCCCCCAACGCTTACAACCAATCAGAAGAACACAGTATCTCGAATGACTCATTAACTGTATGTAAGAACAAAGTGTGCTGTACTGCCAGGAGCTACTACTACTACTAGTCCATGTGTATGTTAGGACTTCATGATGCGAATACATAAAATCATTCTACCTATGGTTACGATACCTGTTTCGACAGAATTGCACCGATCGTTATCACGGGTGCCATTGGGTCGAAGCTCGGGTAAGTGTATTAGTGATTTAACATAGAAGCATCGAAGGGAGGTAGTTGTTGTAATACTAAAATTTTACATCTTTGTAGGACTTCGCAACAGCCTGTCTAGGTGCAGTAAAATGGGCGATGCCTACATTGGTCGCTATCGCAATAGTGGGTGGGCTCTCAGTGCACATTATGGCGTCGTCTCGTATGTGCTTCGCCGGCGCCCGCAACGGTCACATGCCGGAGTTGCTGGCACACATCAACTTGAAATGTTACTCGCCATTGCCCTCACTCATTTTTCTGGTAAGTTTACTTTCAATGTAGCCATTTTAATTAATATCAATTTGTGAACAGTGTGTGTATGAGACGAACCATTTACCGGTGAAGTTCATCTAATTTTTATTTATTTATTCTTTATTGTACACTAAAAGTAGATTAATTAAAACAAGAAAATGGTATGTACAAAGGTGCGCTTAACCCAAACCTGAGTTTTCTTCCAGCAAACCTCAGAGTGAATATAGGATAATAGAAAACGTTAGAAGCAAAGTCTTGTGTACGTTAAACTAATTAGAGATAGCAATTAATAGATATAACTTAGATAAAATAAATATCATGTATACCGACACGTAAATAATCCCTGGTTCTCCGCTTGAACACGCTTCGTAGATATGAAGGAAAATTAGGGTTGTGTAGAATTGAATAAAGTAAGAAAAGGATATAAACATCTCGACGCCGCCGAATAGGTAGCCAATTCAGTTTCTTTCGAAATTCTGAAACATGATCATCTTTTCTCAAGCCAAATATGTAGCGGATGCAAAGGTTTTGCAACCGTTCTAGCTTAATTCTAGTTAAAGAACTTGATGACTGTTTATAACTACTCTTGTCACACTCCTACTTTGTTCCAGTTTACTCACTGACATCTTGCACGCAATTGACACAATCCATACGTTTGTTTTTGGATACATTTACTGTGTACTGTTCTTAGTTTCTCTCGCATTCATTTGTAGAACTTTACTGATAAATATAATGTTCATCCCGTGACGGCACATTTTTTTTTTTTATGGTATAGGGGGCAAACGAGCAGACGGGTCACATGATGGTAAATGATTACCGCCGCCCATGGGCACCTGTAACTCAAGAGTCACAAGTGCGTTGCCGCCCTTTAAGGTGGGAATAGGGGAAGAGCAGGAAGACGGGAGAGGGGGATTAGAGGGGAGGAGAGGGGAAGGACGGGAATAGGGGAGAGGGCAGGGTTAGGGCCTCCGGTAACCTCACTCACGCGACGCAAAGCAATGCAAGCATTGCAAGCATTGTTTCACGGCCGGTTTTCTGTGAGGCCGTGGTATCGAGCGGAGTCGAGCCGGCCCATACGTGCCGAAGCATGGCTCTCCCACGTAAAACCACGTAAAACATGTGACAACAGTCAATCAATTAGCCTATTCTAGTCCACTGCTGGCCATAGGCCTCTCCCAATGTGCGCCATAGTACCCGGTCCTCCGCCTTCCGCATCCAGTTCCTCCCAGCTACCTTCCTCAGGTCGTCGGTGCAGTGCCTGCATTTAATTATCGAATATGCTGAAATACAGACCGATAAATTAATTTTATGTAAAAGTGTTAATTACTCGATTGTGCTAATATTAGTGACAACTCACGTCACTAATATGTTATATTACTAAAATTCTCTTATTTTGCTCAAGAGTTCTGTTATTACATCGAATTTAATTTAGTTTTAATTACATCATCACTAAATTTGATACCGACATTACTTTTATAATTGATATGGTAATTGTTTTTTAAATTATGTTTTTTCGCATAAACAATTGCTAAGGAAATAATAGCTACGTTTTGAGAGCCTAATTTTAACCATTTTTTTCGGATATACTTTTGTTTTAATGCGTTTTTTACGCGTGTAAAGTGGGATGGTAGTATATTTGTGAGTACATTTCTTAAGAACAGAAAGTTGTCGAATCTTTAGCACCTTCAATTTTTCGTAGACTTCAATTGTTGGATGAAAGAAAGGGAAATGCGCTACTTTGACCTGAGGAGTGAATTAATAAAATCTCCTGAAACAACATATTAAGGTTTTTTTAATGCCTTTAAATGTTTGTTTAAGAATATTATAGATTGTATGGTAAACAGAGTTTTGTGTTTCTCGATCGTAGCATAGCTGAATAAATACTGTGCAGTAACACACACAGTTCTTCTCATAACAAGCAAATCAGGCCGACATATTCAAAATAACTGTAGGAAGGGTTTCATTTACAAAATAAATGCCGATATAAATAATCAATCAAACAAATAGTTTTGAATAGGCTGATTAATTGAAACTAATGTTATAAAGAGAGATTTTTGTTTGATTGTTTATTTAAATGCGCTAATCTCTGAAACTACCACTCGGATTCGAATAAACACAAGGTTAATGACAAGTTTTAGGTTTAGTAAGACGTAGTATTCATTTATTACTGCATATTTTCCTTGTTTTGTACCTATTTATTATATTTCTGCCACCTTTTGGAGATAAAGTTATTGTTTAAAAATATTATGTAGTTATCTCATGACTAGGTCAACGTTACGGCTCTCGTTATCGCTATAAAGTTAATTGAATGATTGAAATCTATACTTCCATACTAATATAAAGCTGAAGAGTTTTTGTTTGCATAAACGAGCTAATCTTTGAAACTATCAGTTGCCCTAAATATTGATTTGTGTTTTTTGTGTGAAAGTCGGAAAAAATCGCTTCCGAAGTGCTTTATCCGCGTTCACTGGCGTAATGGTTAGTGCTACGTAAGTCCAATGTTCTACAAAAATATTGGTCCTTAGTACATCTCTTATACATAAGCCACAATAAGATATTTTGTGACAAAATGACTTTTTAATGAAAATTAAAAAGTGTGACGCCTGACACCGTTGCGGCAGGACGCTTCACTCCTTGAAAAAGGACCCCCGTCGGGTCCGAAACTAGTCGGGCATCCCCAAAATACAAACGTGAGTAAAAACGTATAGTTTCTAATAAATTAAAAAGTGATTTATGAGCATTATTATTAAGCACGGCATATTAATCCTTACGGACGAAAGGTACTTCATCATTCGTAAAGAGGGATGGTAGTACATTTGTAAGTACAGAATAGTCTGAATTAGAAAAAGTTGTCGAATCATTAGAACCTTTAACTTTTCATAGTTCAATAGTTAGGTGAAAGAAAGAGAGAGCATGCGCTACTGTGACGACTTTTTTACTTTGAGCTCGTCCGAGGTTTATCATATGATAGTGCAAGGCAAGACTTAAGAACTTTCTCAACAGCAACGTATCGTAGTTTCTTGAATACGTAAATGAGTTTCCTTATTCGCTTTGCTAGCAGGTCAATATTTATTTATTTATTTAAGTTAGGAAAACCAACAGCTACAAAAAACAACAGTAGGTAGTTTCATGTACAACGTTAAGCCAATTACAGGTTTTCACGAATTGCTGCATTGTAATTTAACAGAGGTTTTGGAACACTAATAACTGCACGAAACTATACCCATACAAACGCGATAAGCAATACAGATGATAGAAAAACAAAAATACATCACTACCTCTTTGAAAAGAAACCCAGATTCATCAGTCTCCTGACATTGTTGCCGTTCACTGTGTATGGATCGAACATAAGTTCTTTGCACAATTCATTAAAGTCTTTACTTGCTCGCACCATAAATGTATTCATTCTGTAATTCGAGTGCGCTAAATGTACAAAAATAGGTGGATTGAACCTGATGCTTTTTGTCGGAACATTGAACTCGAGTTTGTGTAGGAGGTCAGGGCAATCCACTTCATTAGACAAGATTTTAGAAAAGAATGTGCAGTCTGCTAGTCGGCGGCGATAACTTAAAGGTTGAATATGAAATTTTCTACAGAGATCTAAATACCTTTCAGAGTGGTATGGTATATGAAGGCGAAAGCATAGGAACCTAATGAATGAAAACGCTTTTGGACACCCTCAATACGGTTTATGTATTTGCTATGTATATTATATGTATGCGGTATATATAATATGTAAGTTAAACTTTTAAGTTTAAGTTTTTATCAATGTCGACACCGAGGTAGGAACTTGATTGAGTTTCCATTATGGAGTTTAGGGCATGAGCTTCTGTTTGAAAGGTATTCATCACATGAGTGGGCTGAAATGTATAGTGACGGATCAATGATAACGCGATTGTTTGAGAGAGAGTGTGATGTATTTCGTTTTATATGTGTTGAGTTTGAGCAAGTTATCTTTTAGCTATGTTGCCATCCTTGAGAAATCGATCGACTGGCCTGTCTAGTGGTTAGTGATCTAGTCTGCTGAGCCAGAGGTCGTGGCTTGGATTCCCACCCAGGACAAATAATTGTACGATGAGCATGATCATTTCTTCTTATTTGGGTGTAATTGATCTATAATATGTACATATGTATTTATAAATATATAAGTACCTTTATCAGTAGTCTGGTTACCATAGTACAGGCTCTGCCTAGTTTGGGATCAGATTGCCGTGTGTGAGATGTGTCAAGTTATTATTATTTAAGCGAAGTAAAACACTTCCTCCCACTGTCCGCAAATTTCAAAATGCTTCCATTAGGAAATTCTAATTGGCAGAGGTCATTAACTAACGTTAAAAAGAGGGTAGTGTCTAAAATACTTCCCTGAGGAATTGAAGAGTTAGTGAGTTAACAACTTTGACACGTTGTGTTCTACTACTTAGGTAGCTATTAAAAAGTTCTGAGTAAAATGGATTCCAAGGTGTTCTAGTTTCCTTAGCAAGAGTGGCGCAGAGGCTGTGTCAAAAGCCTTCGCCATATCGAGTAATATCGTAATTACTTTTTTCTTATCCTCAAGCTTTGTAATCATATAAATATCATTAAGTTGGTGTACTGCGTCATTGGTAGATCTGCCATATCCAAGCAGTATTGGTTAACTGCTAATAGTTTTTTAATTCTACATACCTTGTTAATTGCTTAATAAGAAAAAAAAACAGTATCTTCGACATATGTACATGACATATGTAAATGAGTTTAAAACACAATATTGGAGTTAAAAGACTGACTTCGTTTTTTATTGTAAGGTGTAAATATTATGTAGGTACTTATGTATGAACGTATTGGACGTATGTATGGACTACGTCAGTAACTCAGTTGATACAGCTGTTCAAAAACAACTACTGTGTATATTCATTTACCCAAAGAGACCACAAGATTCCGCTTATTATTATGAAAGTTATTATCTATTCAATGTACTTCTTAACCGGCTATTTAATTTATTTGAAAATAGAGAGTGATAAAATAGGCATTAGCACCAAGGCCAGGTCTTTTAACATCCATAGAACTTCAGCGAGACCAAACATTGAAGACAAGTCAAAACAAGCAGCTGCTAAAAGAGACATACTTATATGTTAGATAATTGTTGAAGTATTGCTGTTTCAACCAGTTTGCTTCCACAGCCATACCACCTGAGCAATAGTTAAATGTCGAATCGATATTCTGTAAGCGCACTTCACATTTTTACTAAGTATGCTAAAGAAAGACGCGAACACACAAGAAGTAAATTTTAATGTGTGATAAGACAGTTCCTTTTTGTTCAAATTTCATTTCTGGTTTAACACTGATTTTGATGAGATCTTAGAAGTTTGAATGTTCTTGTATTCCCAGATGGTGATCTCGATCATAATGCTAATCCCGGATAATCTGACCTCTCTGATCACGTATTGCACCGTAGTGGAGGCGTTCTTCACCACCCTCAGTTGCAGCGCCGTGTTGTGGCTCCGATACAAAAAACCACACCTCGCCCGACCCATTAAGGTACTTGTTTCATTTAAGATTTAAGACATTAAAAATCTTAAGAACTCTAGCAACTGTCCTGCATTTTAAATAAACACCTTTCTAAAAGAAATTTTGTTTATTTTTCTTCTCCGCTAAGAAGAAGTACTTAAAATGCTGTCACAATCAATAATTTTGATGAAATATAACGGCAAAATACCTTTAGTTTAAATAAAACTTTTGTGATTGCCATAAAAATATTAATAAGAGGAAAAAAAATTTAAAATGTTATTGAATAGTAATAATATTTGTGTAGGTTCAAACGTGGATGCCCGTAGTCTTTGTATCTGTGAGTACCGTGCTACTGATTGTGCCCATCATGAGCGAACCCTGGGCAGTGTTAGCTGGTGCCCTGATGACCTTGGCCGGTGTTCCTGTCTACTATACCTTCATTACGCACAAGCCGAAGTGCGTTGCGGATGTATCAAGTAAGTCATCTATATATATAAAAATCTTTGTTTGTTGGTCCTCTATGCGTTCCGGAACCATTGATCATATTGTGATGAAAATATGGTAGGGTGTTCTGATAACGCCCGCGAGCGTGGCTGACCCAAAAACTCTATATTAAATAAAAGAAAAAAAAAATGGCATTGCAACGCGTGTGACCACGGCCAGTGTAACCTGGCAATTGTGCAAATTAGGCGGCATTATGTTAATAAATTAACTATTTTTAAAACTTGAACTATGTCATATTTGAATAAACCATAGAGTTTCAGTAAAATCCCTATTTGTGTAACTATTCCTGGAATGATGATGCTATTGATTTAGATAAGAGTTACGTACATGTTTTTATAGCACACGGGGTATTAATATAAAAATGTTGTCTGCAGCAAAGTTCACCCACGTCTGCCAGAAGCTACTTATGTCTGCTGTTGAAGATAAAGAAGAATAAACATCTGATATGTACGTCACTGCTGAATCTCGCTCTCATATCGTATAATTAGTCAATAAGTAGAGCCATTAATGTCAATATTATATCTTTATATTAATTATTATTTATTAATCTACTAATGATTACACAGATTTCCGAATGAAATGAAATCTTGTTTTTATAATGTACATATGATTACAAACATTCAATGAATGAAAATTTATTTGTATTTTTTGCATGGCGTTTAATGTGTTGCTTGTCACCAATTATATTAGTTTTAAAATGGCGGTGATACATTGCTTAATCATTGTGGAGGGTGAAAACTCGTAACTAATGGTGTCTCGGTTAGTAAGGAGTATATATACTGAGGACTTTCGATTCATGTATACCATACATGTTTGATCGGCGCTCAAAACATGCCACAAGTAACTAAACTGTGCTTAAATCCGTTGTAAGCACAGTTGAACTATCATTCGCTTCACGCCCGCGCTAACGATGTAACGTTTTGTGTAGCCGAAAAATACTAAAACTGTGCGTCAGAAATGCAAAGAAGTTTTATGCAGCAAATTTTAATGATAGCTTTAACTTTTTTAAGTATAATAATGACACTAACAAACGATAATTTAAAAAGTCAGTTATTTTTAAAATACGTAGCTTGCGCATCTGCATCTGTCCCTTTCACACTCGTGAGTGTGCGTGTGGAACACGCACCACGAGTATAATACGCTCCTTTGTCTGTCAAAAGTCATAAACTACAGATGCTATACATTGCATATAAATATATATTTACACGGGAATTAACGCGATCGCGAAAAGGTATTACATACATAGCTATACATTGCAGTTTTTGTATGGAACTATTACAACATATATTCATGGGAACATTCATTGTATGGTCTGGTTTATTATCACGATGGCACATATCAATGCCCGAGGCTCTATAGAGTGCCACTATGTAACGCGTTTGTTTATGAGATCGTGTATCTATGGTATATTATTATGATAAGGACCTATAAATATAACGTTTCTAAGGTGCGTTGCCGCTTAACTCAACTATTACGTTATTATTAGAAATAATAGTGTATAGTCTTAAACTCAGGTCTATTTTCTCTTGATGAATTCATGATGTATGTATGTATGGTTGTATGCGATCACATGCATAAGTTTTTCCATAGATACAATTAGTGTTTAAATAATACAGTAAGTTTAGTTCTGCTCGATACATTTTTGATCTACGACATAGAACCCTGCTAACGTTATATGCTTCTAGAAGAGAGGCTACCTTGTTTCTCACTATAGGTCAGGGGTCAGGAACGAATTCGAAATGAGTTTTGGATTAAAATATTTCCATTGATTCTAGAAACCAAATTAAAGTAATAAAAACTCCCTTCTCTGCTTTACCATGCAGACTGTTTCAATAGAATAGGGATGTTGACATTAATTACGAAAGTATGTTACGTTATAACTAAATGATTAAAGTGTGATGTTTAAAAACCTAAAACCACTTTTTTTCTCATTTAAAAAACTAGAATAAATTTTTAATTTTTTTAAAATGCTTATATAGATTTTATTAAAGGCCTAAAAGTCGCAATTGTTATGTGACTGCAACCACCAACCCGGATCCATTACTTAATTAATCGATGAACAAGCTGACAGCTGTCAGGTATCATAATATGAACTACGTTTATACGTAGTTATTTGTTTAAACTTACACTACTCTATGGAGCACTCTCACTTTATCGGTTAATGACGTAATGAAACTCAATTGGCAGACGCTTACTTACTTTTTCTTTTCAATTAAGTAATAATTTTTTTTTTTAAATATGAAATTAATGTTTTTCAAAAATCTGTCAATATCCCTATTGATATTCATTCTTAATTTTTCATGCAAACTATTTGAAAACGAGTATACGGTGCTAATGAGTGACTACACTCCCAGCACTAGTACTGTCGCTAGTGTGCATTGTCAAACGCTGTCCCCAGTACGATTGATAATCACAGCACTGCACCGGTAGCACTAAACGCAGTCTTCTAGGTGAGGTGTAGGTTGTTACTCCATCGTACCCCTGAGTATGCCGTACCTCCTTATTTTCTTGCTCTCACGCTTATGTTTACGAAATGGCGTTAGGATACAATTATTAATGCAGTTTAGTAGATATAGTGTAGGTAGTACAGTAGACATAAATACTTTGATATTCCACGGTTGATATGCGAACCGCGGCCCGCTGATTGCCAAACCCTGGTGTTACATTCTGAGTCACTGATCTGACGCAAACACTGAAAACATGTTCAGATTTCAATTGGCTACTGTGGGAAAATATGTAATTACAGTATGATTAACCTGCAATATGTATTTATTCATTTGATTTTTATATTTAATTAGGTTACATGTCATAATAAGTCAAATCCCTATGTCAACCGATACCGTAGTTGACCGCCATGTTAAATCTTTTTCTCTTCACTAAACGTCAAAAAGATAGATTCTGCAGAAATTTGTATGAAATAACAACTTGTGATGTGATACTACTATCGTCACATTATTCACATCTAATGTGATGATGTGATGAAAAATAGTGTTAATAATCTGTCTTTTAAAGGTCTAATATAACACTTAACTTCATGAGGTCTGTTAAAATTATTATTTAAACTATAGGAAACTACGGTATTTATTTACTTAATTAGTAGAATTAAGTAACCCCAATTAGATAACCTGGTTATTGAATGTCTCATCGTAAGTCCTTTTTGTAATCCACTTGGTGTGTCAATTGTATGTACAGAGCATGCATGTTTTCTTCTCTGCTTTAACTCGTTAAACTCGCTCACTTAAGACTGATGCCGATTTATAAAATGTTAATCTTGTAAATCATCTGAAAAATATAATGTTGTTAATCTCTGGCATCTGGAATTTTAAGATCTGGCAGAGTTTAAACTCTGGTTTTGGATGTTAATCCCTCAAGGAAATTATCAAGAAATGTAAATAAAACGAGGAACGCTGGTTATTTAATATGAAATAAATAAAAACCTGGCATCAAAAGATTTTTTGAGGTGAAAAGTTCTTTAGGCAGGTTGGGCACTTTTGGTACAGGGAAAAAAGCACTGAACTCGCGTGACCGTCTCTCCGACCGCTCAGATGATATATATACCTGTGTGTGTATGTATATAAATATCTATTTAAGTTATGTTTCATCACTTCTGACGTGCAGTCCTAAGACTGAGTTTTATTTTTGAAAGGTATTGTTTCTTATGTTTGTTAAATACAATGTAAATGTTTTAATGTCGATCGAAATACAAATCCAAAAATTTATTAAAACTTGATATCTCTGATATAAAGATTGAAGATTCTGAATGAGTTTTAAATATTATTCATATTGGGCAGTAGTCACCGTAAAGAACTACAAGTTCAGAGGTTTTTAAGGACTCGGAGTTCTTGTAAATACCGCACCACCTGTCAATGGTATTGTAAATACCGCACCTGCACCACCTGTCAGTGGTTTTGTAAATACCGCACCTGCACCACCAGGACCTGTCAATGGTATTGTAAATACCACACCTGCACCACCTGTCAATGGTATTGTAAATACCACACCTGCACCACCTGTCAGTGGTATTGTAAATACCGCACCTGCACCACCAGGACCTGTCAATGGTATTGTAAATACCACACCTGCACCACCTGTCAGTGGTATTGTAAATACCGCACCTGCACCACCAGGACCTGTTAATGGTATTGTAAATACCGCACCTGCACCACCTGTCAGTGGTATTGTAAATACCGCACCTGCACCACCAGTACCTGTCAATGGTATTGTAAATACCACACCTGCACCACCAGGACCTGTCAATGGTATTGTAAATACCGCACCTGCACCACCAGTACCTGTCAATGGTATTGTAAATACCGCACCTGCACCACCAGTACCTGTCAATGGTATTGTAAATACCACACCTGCACCACCAGGACCTGTTAATGGTATTGTAAATACCGCACCTGCACCACCAAGACCTGTCAATGGTATTGTAAATACTGCACCTGCACCACCTGTCAGTGGTATTGTAAATACCGCACCTGCACCACCAGGACCTGTCAATGGTATTGTAAATACCGCACCTGCACCACCTGTCAGTGGTATTGTAAATACCGCACCTGCACCACCAGTACCTGTCAATGGTATTGTAAATACCACACCTGCACCACCAGGACCTGTTAATGGTATTGTAAATACCGCACCTGCACCACCAGGACCTGTCAATGGTATTGTAAATACTGCACCTGCACCACCTGTCAGTGGTATTGTAAATACCGCACCTGCACCACCAGGACCTGTCAATGGTATTGTAAATACTGCACCTGCACCACCTGTAAGTGGTATTGTAAATACCGCACCTGCACCACCTGTCAGTGGTACTGTAAATACCGCACCTGCACCACCTGTCAGTGGTACTGTAAATACCGCACCTGCACCACCTGTCAGTTGTATGTATTCTTTCGTAGTCTCTTTCTCTCTTATTAATTTTGCATAATATCGTCAAATGATGTAACCAAATATATGTTTAATAGAAACTATACAGTTTTACTCACGTTTGTATTTCGGGGATGCCCGACTAGTTTCGGACCCGCGATGGTGTCAGGCGTAACCAAATATAGTTGGTCATTTCTTTATCCCTCATTCAAAACTAGTAAAATTCGGAATGTTTTGGAAGCTATCCAAAAAGATCTATTATTAATCTACATATATACAACTATACATACTTATGTAAGTTAATAATGTAGCTGTCTTTTTTGATTCTCAAAAGTATTCCAATGTTCTTATACTATAAACGTATAATATTAAAACTTTCGAATACTTTTTCGAAAATATTAGAGTGCACCAGTCGTCAAAGAAAATCGAGATAGAAAACCACTCTAATTGAAAACCTTTTAGATTTTCTTGCACGATTGATACAAAAACGACTGATGTTTTGAAAATTTTAAATTGTGCCTTAGTCTTGTCAAAAATCTCTTAACTACTACTACTCAACCTACTACAGTCGTGTAGACTTGTGCCAGAGTAAACCTTAAATTAACTACACTGTTCGGCTGTATTGTTCTCAATTTGTTATGAGTATTAGATCGTATTCAAAATCCGATTCAGAATGTTAATCAATAAACCCTTGTTAAATTACCATGTTTATGTAAATTATTGCGTGTTATACTTACATATGTAATATGCTGTATAGTACGCGTATTTGAGAAACGATTTTTTTTATTGGGTCATGGTGACGATCGAGGTGTACCTATTATTTTTTTGAGGTAACACCACTAACTAACTAACTAACAGGTACAGGCAACATTCAATTGAGAGTGCTAGACCGGGGTTGAAACCGCCGTTGTGGGGTGCTAATGATTCTCTCTACTCTGCTATATATGTCTATAGGTATTTTTAAGTTTTTTTGCTGCTCTCTATATGTACATGTATGTATAATGAATAATTATACCCTGAATTGTAGAATATTCGTCGAACGCATATTTCAGTGCAATTTCACTGGTAACATTGTGCATCGGATTTGACTCAAGTCTTATCTAAATATTGTTACACGCCTGCGTGAACGCAGACAATTGGATTTAAGCAATTAAGTGTACGGCGCATTAGCCAACTAGTGATTTGATGTCGATAAATGTGTTTTTAAAACCTTTTGAATCAATTTGTAATATGCTTACTTTATATAACTATATGCTATTATATTTATAAACTTGATAAAAATTTATATAATGTGTCTTAGTTGACAATGTACATAGTATATACTGTTATTTTTTACAAAATATGAAATTCTCAAAATAAAACCAAAAATTATATATTTCTATTACACTTTTCTACTTGAGAGCGATTGTAACGTGTTTATAAGGGATCGTTCTTAGATTATACTACCATAAATTAATAATATTAGCACTAAAACTGTGAGTGTGTGCGAACTCGATATAATGGAGTCCTCGAAGTAGTGTGTAGTGCACATATATTATGTAAACTCAGAGGCTTGAACTTAATGTACTTTTACACTTATGAATACAGAAGCAGATAATTCTAATGATAGTTTCTCCTCTATTATTAGTACTTAATACAGACGCGCGGCGCCACAGTCGCCCAAGCAGTGGCTTATCAATTCATTGTGTGTAGCATAATATATATTTTGCCACGAAAAGTGCTGCACAGTAATTAATAAACATTCAAGAAATGTGTTATTAACACAGCTATTTAATGTTAAATGTTAGGTTATGATTAATTTAGCGTGTCATTTATATTGCTAAAGGCATTTCGTATAGGTAGTAGACATCCCCGTATATATGTGCTGTCGGCTGTGGAGACGGCGTGAGCCATTACAAGCCGCCGTCACCCACGCCTCTTCCTTTCTCATTCCTTTGTACAAATGAACACCCAATTTACTATCAAACGGCGAATCACCATTGTGCCTGCTACGACGCAAAAGTCAGTATTAACTTAGTGTACATTAACCCCATTATCTGACGTGGGGAGAAACGTGTGTAATTGGTTGTCTATATATTGCTTTACTTGCCTAATATTGTATAGCTGTGTACTATAAGTAATATTAAGTACAGTCATGTGCGATGAGAACTGAGATACCGGTGCGGAAATGTATAATGTTTAGTGTCTAGGACTCTAGGTACCTAGATAACATTGACTGATATCAGATATAGTTGATAGACGTTTCATTTGCTTCTGTATCTGTAAGCTAAATTCTATCCAGGGACTGTTGGTGTTGTAAATTAAAATGCCCATTTTCAGTATGGGATTAATTCCAAAGTAATGAGCCGGGAAAAACGAGTGTCCGAGAAATTTTGAACTTACGCCTTAATAAAATAAGAGGCAGCTCTTAAGTCGATATTTTAATCGTTTCAGGCACAAACATAGTCTGTTACTTAGCTAATATACCAGGCGGAGTCTAGCGAAGAGATTTATGTACATATAAGTATTTAAGTGCTGTATGAACAAGGCCACACCAGTTCTTTAAGTGAAGTAGTTTTGACTGAACACTGGCATCTACTTCATTTTTGTCACACATCTCTAATCGCCCGAAAATGTTTATGAAACATCTATTTACTAACTCTCTGGATAGATTTTGCAAAAAACATCTTTTTAAGTTATGGCGTAAACGTAAATATATGTAGGTATCTTTAAAGTGGTAAGGAAACTATCAAATAATAACCTAACTTTAGTCATCGTCTGCTTAGAAAATAAGGTTGTTGTTTTTTTTACCTTTTTTTAATAAATCAAATTATGTATGATGTGGCTATATTTATAAGTCATTTTAAAAATTCTAGTGTTCTTTACTTGTTTTAAAACTTGTCTAATATAAGACGTACAATACATACAAATAATAGTAAGATATTTGCTAAGTTTAACGCTCGAGGTATGTAAATTTCTATACCAGTGTTGTGCTATCATCACAATCTGACATCATACTAATGGGTCGAGAGCAGTGTGTTATTTTAAAAATGGACAGTGTAAAAAATCGAGAAAATCATACTTTTCCCAGGCCCTTCACTAACAAAGTAATGTAATGTCTATGATTTAAATTCTTTCACAACTGAATTCGATACGAAATCTATCAAAGATCTATTATTGTGAAATTAAAAAATATATATATACCACGAAAATTTTGGATTTAATTTTACGTGGGGTGCACTGAAAGTTTTGGGCAACTCATTAATAAAACAATTTACATGTAAAGTAATATATTTACTGTTTTTCGAAGTATTCTCCAGTATATTTTAAACACATAAAGAAATCGCATGGTGCCAGGTCTGGACTATGTGCGGGAGGGGCCACTAGCTCTCTACCTTATCAGCAGAAGCCAAACATGACTTTGTCTTGTTCGCGGTGCGCGTCGAAGCATTGTCATGGTGCAAATAGGCTGCAACTTCTTGGTCGTTTTTCCCTAACATTTTCAAAGACACTGGGCAAACAAATGGTGGTGTACCACTCAGCATTAACTACCTTTTGATCTTCAAATTGGATCGTGCAGACAGAACCCGTCCGGAAGAAAAAAAAAACGTAGGCAAAATTTTTTTGCCTACGTTTCTCGTCTGCCTCAATTTTGTTGGTTTGCTGTCACCTTCGAACACCCTTACAGAAGACTGTTGCTTTCTTTCCGGCATGTAACAATATATCCATGTTTCATCTCCTATCACAATGTCATACACAGCATTTGAATGTCCATGAATTTTTTGTTAAAGTTCGAACTTAAACAAAAAACCAATCAACACGAGTCCGTTTTTGTTCTGGGGTGAGTTCATGAGGAATCCAGCGGTAACAAAGTTTTCTAACTTTTAAATGTTGATGTAAGATTTTTTAATTTGGCTTATACGAATCCCCAAATATCTTCGAATCTCCTCATAGGTGATACGCCGGTTTTCTTTCATTAGTTGTCTGACAGTAGACGCATTTTCCTCAGTGATCGCAATTGAGGGCCGACCTTCACGAATTTCATTATGGAGAGAAACACGGCCACAATCAAATTCTGCGTACCAACGCCTTACGGTGCTCAAATGAGGTGCTTCCCAAAAGCATTTTGAAGACGAGCAGTGCAGTCTTGCGGAGTCAGTGAACTTTTAAAATCATAAAAAATCATCGCCCTAAAATCTTTTTGCGTTAATTATATTTTTAAGGACGACGAACTTTAACTTGTAATAAAAAAAAGGTTGACACGCTATTTCTCGCCAATTTTTTTTTAATCAATGTTTGAGTTTCTCGAAATTCAAACATTTATGAGAAGCCAGGAGCGCAGAACTTTCAGTGTGCCATAGGTAATTCTCATTTAAAAACAAACAGTATTATTGTATTATATTTTTATCGTTTTCTCGTAATTGTTTTGTTGAATCTCGTTTTAGATTTTTATAAATAATATGTTTAGTGAAACATTGTAATTTTGTGCCAATTTACTTTTTGATTTAGTTTTTAGTAGTTTTTGATTTTTTATTAAAATGTTTTGTAATAAATATTGTGTTTTATTACGCTCCTCGGTTATCCTACCATTATATTATACATACACTAACGCCTGTATTTCCGAAGCCGTAAGCAGAGGCGTCGAGGCACACTATACACTCACATTTTGTCAACTATACCTATTTGGTCCCATGCACGTAATAGGGGGCAGGCCTAATTCCCTTCACCGGGCACTTGGGGAGTTAAAGATGGGAAATTGCGAGTTTTTTTTTTGTATTATAGGGGGCAAACGAGCAGACGGGTCACCTCATGGTAAGTGACTGCCGTCGCCCATAGACACCTGCAACTCACAAGTGCGTTGCCGGCCATTGAGATGGGAGTACGCTCTTTTCTTGAAGGTTTGAAGGTTGAATTGGTCCGGAAATACCGCAGGCAACAATTTGTTCCAGAGATTGGTTGTGCGAGGCAAAAAAAAATGGGTCCTGACCCGTCCACCCACTGGAGTTTCCCACTGGTGGGTGGAGGGGTAATTCACGATTACGAAATAAGTATAAGTTAATTCTGGAGAACCGCACAGTGGTGAATTGCCAATTATCCAGGTGATGAGGATGAAAGTTTTGTCGCGTTGAACGATGGCGAAACGCTGCGGCCGGTATAAGTCCGAATAATTCCTCGGCGCACTCCCCATGATACATGCGATAGAGAATGCAGGGTGAAGCTACATCTCTACGCAACGCCAAGGGGTCAAGCCGATCTGAAATATCTTAGCAATCGATTCGAATCGCTCTCCGTTCAATGCGGTCAAGAGGGAGAAGCTGGTACTGGGGTGCTCCTGCATAGATATGAGAACAGTATTCCATTTGCGGCCGAACCTGCCTTATAAAGTTGTAGGCGGTGGGCCGGGGTGAAATACTGTCTCAATCTGTTCAGCACACCAACCTTCTTCGAGGCTAATTTGGCCTTACCCTCCAAGTGACCGCGAAACTGGACTTCGCTCGATATATCGACTCCAAGGATTCCGATGCTGGCTGTGCTGTTTCTTACACGCTAATGTGTTTATTCGATTGTCAAGCACTCATTGACTTGTTGATATCGTATACACATAAGTGCGTGTGAGTACGCATCTATTGGTTTTGTTGAACTGCATATGTAGTTGTAAGCTAATGGAAGGGATAATTTGAAGACAGCGGTTTTCATACATTTCGATCTAAAAGGCAAATCTATTTGATTCTATGATCTGAGATTCTACCCATTATGACGTACGGATGTCAAACGTGGAGCCTAACAGAACATGAAAGACCTACGTAAACTAGAGACCTGCCATTATAGTATGGAACGCAGCATGCTCAATATTAGACTATAAAACTAGAAGTAACACGCAAACAAACCAAAATTACGGATACGATCTGTATTAAAAAATTAAAATAGCAGGCAGGTCATATGATGAGAAATAAAAAAGATAAATGAGTCAAGGACGTAACAGATTGGTACCCAAGGCTACATAAAAGAAAGAGAGGGAGACAACGCCCTACATGGGAAGACGACATAAAAAGAGTTGCAGGAAGCAAGACAATCTTCGCGAAACCGGTGTCAGATAGTATTAATTAGTATTTAAGTAAAGCATGTATCGTTAAGTGGGATTGTTAAATAAAGGCTATTATTATTATTCGTACCTACGATTTGTCGTACTTGTACATAGAGTCACTGCACGATATTTGTACTACTTGTAATCCATTTTATCAGTAATCAGTAAATACGAAAACATTGCTGTAGTAGTTGTCGAACAGATGTTATTTGATACAGACGTCTTCCGCACACCATGACAGATCATAGACATTTTTGTAAAACTCAAACCGAAATACTCATATTCAACGTGGCGGCTACTAGCCTAACCTTAATAGCGCCTAAAACAGATCACAGAAGAGTAGAAATTAGCGATACGGAATTCCGGAACTGGGCATATGGGGATTCCGGAAGCATAATAATGCGTTTAAAAATTGAGGGATATTCACTTTCCACATCTCAAAAAGGACTGAAACTTTAATTATTAGGGTTCTGTCCCTTAAAAGGAAAAAGGATCACTGTGTTGTCCATCTGTCTGTCTGTCAAGACTCTTTTTCTCAGGAGCCCGTGGACGTATGAAGTTGAAATTAATATCAAATCCCTTGAAGCTGTAAATAAATGAAGCTTCTAAGTCAACGCAATCAAAAGATACGGCCATTTGAGCTTTAGATTTGACCAAATTTGAACATTTCGCAGGTAAATCAAAATCTACAGGGCACTTACCATTTACCTAGAAGCATGAAATTTGGTAAGAAGCAAGGTCTGACAGCACAAGTAAAGGATAAAATCCGAAAGTCGTTAATTTATTGTTATATCACATGAAAAAAATATTTTTTGGATTACAAATTTATATTTTGCGGTTGAAAAATTGACTTTGTACGACCGTTGTACATATTTGGTATATTTATACAGGAAAACGTAAAACATGCTACTTCCCCACTGATATGGAGGTACAAACAAACCAACAATGCTTATCAAGTTTATAACTTGTTCACTTGTTATTTTTAACTAGGGAACCAATTACTTTGTAGAAATAACTGCTTAATAAGTAGGTACGAACACTTCAGTGGCGGCGGTCGACAAGCAATATGTGGACTACGGCGTTGTTTTTGTTCGCTATATTTTACTTTGACCAGGTAAATGAGTATGTGCATCTAATTAGTTCTTCAATTCACAAATCAGTTCTGTTTTAATGCTAATTAAATTGTAGTCTTTAGTCTCCACAGAGCGCACTGGGCTAGGTCGTGGTGTACCGCAAGAGCATTCCATACAAATCTTAGATCAGACCACAGAAATCTAATATAATATACTAATCAGTAGTTCCTACGCTGTTCGGTTTTCTTGGCAGATAACTCTGAAATATGTCTTTGCTGTATGTGGACTGTATGTCACTACTTGCCTACACAAATTTATCATACAACTCGACAAAAGTTACACAATGCAACGGTCTCGGTTTTGTATTAGTACCTACTACCTTCGTGTCAACGATATAATTTAATATTCTTATATATATTATCCATATTAGGGCGCAGCGTGCCGAGCTCTTATGACCGAGTCCGAGTGACAAGAAGCGCTTTTTAAAAATCAAACTAAATATCATTCAAACCTACAGGTTGATGCAATGCGAGCACATTTCAACAATCAATCTAACCATGAATTCACTACGCCGCCAGACGAGATTGTACCGATGTTGCCCGACGAGGGGCTGCAGGTTTCAACCATTATCTCTGGTCTTATGCCGGACAAATTCGGGGAAATGTTTAACTTTTTAGACGGAGATAGTTTTGGCATAGGTGGGTATCAAAGAATGCATTTTAACCAACTTGAATAAACTTAAGGCTTAAACTTAATTTATGTTAACCGTATATGTTTTGACTTTAGTGATAATTAAAAAATATTGATTTACAAAGTTACTTTGGTGTACCCATGATCAATCAATCAATTTCGATTTTTCATTTTCAAGTAGACACGTTAAGAAGTAGCGCCCCGGTTCCAAGCTGTTAAACTCACCTAAAAACAAGCCTTCAAATAACTAAGGGGCCACTCTTATAAACAGGAGTAAATCTCAACTAGTGTGTATATGTAGTATATTGTTAAGATATTTTGTTCGAAGTCATCAACTTGTTTCGTTCTATTGTTTGGAAACAAAATTTATACGAATCGGGGTTTTCCATGCAGCCGACAGAGTTTCTTATATATCGGCTCTATTTAGCAGCACTACATACATACACACATGCATACCCCCGGAGGGATAGACAGAGGCGTTTTGAACAGCGACATTTTGCCAACTATAATTTAGTCCCATTCAATTTTCCTATATTGAAAGGGAAAGGTAGGTAAGAATGGAAGGATTGGGAAATGTAAGCAATAGGTGAAGGAGGTCAGGGTCCTCGGCCAGGACTACCATCTTAACTAACTTAATAACTAGAAGCGGCTGTAGTACAACACTACGCTATTAGTGTTCATGAACTCGAAGCGACTGCAGTAAAAGAGTGCGAGTGCTAGAACAAATTTGTTGAGCAAAGCTCCTCTAACAAGAACCCTAGTCACATTAAATAAAGTGGCAGAAAGTGTTGACATTTTTACTTGTTCTCTGAATGAGTTCACAAAAGTAACCATGTTTCTTATATGTTATAGTAATTAAGGACCACACTGTCACATTAGGGTAAGCCTGTAACGATAGTGATGTTGAGAATAAATAAATAAAACACTACGCTATTAGTGCTCATTAATAAGTGGCAATTGATGCATGGGGAGGGAATATATATAATATGACTACAGTGGAGGTATTTCTCAGCTCAAGCGTGGCAATTGCAAACCCACAAACTAAGTTAAGTAATTAAGTAAGTTTTGAACTTCACTTTTTTCATGAACAGACATTATTTTTCGCGCAGTTAGAGGGGTTGGTAACAGATGTGCAACCTGATTTTTCTTTTTTAGGACAACCGCTAAAAATCTACTTCACAAGCGCAGTATATTATTAGATTTGCCCCTTGTAGATATTTTGATTCGGCTTCACAGTTCACTAAAGTAACTTTGAAATCAAGTATTGAGCCTTTTAGTAAGTATTTAATGGACGCTATCTTAACACACAATAATCACAGAAATTGCTTATGTTGTAGGTCCGATGCACGAGTTTGTATACGGCTGGCAAGCCATAGTCAACACGATGAGCATGAAGAATAATGTAGAGGTTCGGAAACGCGCTGGTCTTCAGCGCTTCGCTCTCGCGGGGATTAATGGTATAACACTGATCTCCCACATAGGAGCCACTGAGATTATGATCAACGGAACGAGAACTTATTGCTTCGGTGGCGTGTCCCGACCGCCTGGCAGACGAAGCGTGATTTGTAAGGTGCATAATTTTGTATGCTAGATTTTACTCTTGCCTTTTATGGCAGACTAGCTTTTGAGCGTGACTTTGCTCGCGTTAGTATAGATTACGCTTAACTACGTAGATTAGACGCTCGACGATCAACTAAAAGTTATTTTTCTATCCAGGGAACAGTACTTTTTTCTTCTTGAAATACCATTAATTACAAAAAAAGGAAAAAAGGATTGTTTCATAGATCCAAGCATCACATTATGAACACCCGACGCGTTGCAACATTTTATGTTTTAGGAGAAAACCTACCTACTATAAAACCCAATTCCACCCGACGACATACAACGCGTGTTGAGTCGAATTAAATCGCATAATCTTTTTTTTTTTATAAGACATTATCCCGCATTAGGAATTACTCCTGTGTCGTGTCTGCGTTCCAACAGGTGTCCCAAAGACACCTTCGACAATGGTTTACCGCGTCACATATCAAGTGAAAGGGCTTATTGTGAATAAGTATAAATTCCTCTCTGTCTCCTTCTCCCAAATATAAATTCCTTTTATAAGTATAAGATTAATAGTTATTTATTTATTTATAGGGGCATGTATATTATAACAGTTACACGTAAGGTACAATTGCTAATGTAAAACATAGTAAGTATAGTAACTACATCTATTGAGTGAACGTGTAGCCCACACCAATGTCCGCGTAAAATTATATAATATTTTGATAATTTTTTTTTTGTTTTTTTTTTTTTCTTTTACAATTTTTAAATTTCACAGTATAAATAATATTAAATGTCTGAAGTACAATAAACTTATCTAATCAAAAAACCCGCCGCTTTTGATAATTAGTATAAATCGTGCGCACTTTACATTGAGTGTTTTAATACGTGTGTGACGACAAAATGAAGAAGGTTCTCAAGTCGACCCGTATATCCCACTTCCCACTAATATTATAAATGTGAAAGTTTAGATGGATAGATGGATGGATGGATGGATGGTTGTTTGTTACTCTTTCACGCAAAAACCACTGAACCGATTGCGATAAAACTTGGTATGTAGATAGTTGGAGACCTGGATTAACGCATAGGCTACTTTTTATCCCGATATTCCGGTGAAACCGCGGGGCTCTGCTAGTATTTTTATATATATTTTTTCAAGTTAAGGAAAAAAATAGCGACAGTAGTGTAGAGTAGTAGTAGACTAAGTTTTTAAGGTTTGAATTGCTGCAATTTTGAATTACAAGTGTGATTGGTCAAAAAAGCCAATACCCGCGAGGCGTGTGTTTTGTAAGTTTTCAAGATATGGTGCAGAGGAGCCCGTACCCCGGCATTTATTCTTAGCAGTGAAGAACAGCCGAAGCACACTCACCCCGCGCTGTTATAAAGTTCTAGGTACCACATAACACAACTGATTCCGCTACAATCAAACTTGTTATTGCAGATACCATGCAACATCATAGACATGAGTAGTTTGCGTCTGAACTCCAACCTCAATAAGTTATGCTCTTCAAGTAGGTATTGCTATGGACACTTCGAATGGTGAAATTTGTAGTGGATGGCTCTTAAAAAAAAATTGTACTGTCTCAAGTCTCTATACGTACTTATCATAAATAGGATCCCAAATAGGGACTGCGAAATAAAATTGATATCTAATAAGAGTATTAAGGTAGATGGTATTAAAGTATTTGGTAGATCTGAAGCCGTATATTTGGTATGTTTTACTTACAATGTTGTCAATGTGTAGATAGAAATGTAATTTAGCGCAGATGGGTCAACCTTTTGTAAAACAATGTCATTTAAAGTTATAGTTATAACTTTCTTCTTCTTTGTGTAAGTTATTACTTTACATTTGAGTATGCTAAGATGCAGTTTGTTTAGGGTACAATATAGAAAAGACTCGTTAAGGTCATCCTGTAAAAGTAGGCAATTTTGTGGACTATAACACTCCTTAAAGGAGAGGGCCTTTAATTGATCCCTGGGGGACCCCGAAGTTACAATTGTAGATACAAATTCAAAACCATTGATAACAACTTTCTGAGTAGGGAATTTTGTCCAAGAGCAATTTATGATCTACCTTGTCAAAAGCTTTCTGGAAGCCTGTATAACGTCAACTTGAACTCTTTCATGCATACTTTTGAACATGGGGTTAGTGATGGTTGATCGTCGTTTACCAAATTAATCCATGTTGTTCAGAAATAATAATATTATGAATGTGTGGGTATATTTCACTGTGAACACTCTCAATAAGCTTAGACATAGTGGATAAAATAGAAATTGGACAATAATTCTGTGTATTATTTTTATCACCATTCTTATACACTGGCATTATGAAAACGCGTTTCCAAATTTCAGGAAATGCTCCTTCGCCTAAACATTTGTTGAAAATAATGGAGATATGAATGGGATAAACAATATATATATGTTCAGCCGTTTTTTTTTTATAAAAATTGGAGGTATACCGTCAGGTCCAGACCCCTTGATCAGGTTTATTTTTTGATTTCTTTTAATAAAACGTCTGATGTTAAGGTTACGTACGATAAACACAGTGCATTTTTTGAAAGAACTGTGGGCGTTTTCCAATGTTCAAGCTCAAGGGAGGATGCTTTATAAACGGATGTGAAGTACTTAAATAATATGTTACATATTACGGTTGGGTCATTCGAATGCTTGTTATCAAGATACATATTTGAGCAAATATCCCCATTCCTTTTCTCCAGAAATGCTTTGTATTGAGTGGAATATTGTTCTCAACCGAGTTTATATAACGTTGAAAATATTTGTACGGTTGTTTGGTAGGTTGAAAATGTTTCATAATCAGCATTACTTTATTTTTTCCACTTCTTCAGGCCCGTTCTTTGTGAGTTCAGAGTGTCTACCTACGTTCTGTAGAAACTTGTTTGAAATAACAAGTTCTGATAACTTCCGCGTAAACAACAGAATATAACTAATTCACCCACGTAGATTCACGATGCCGTGGGGGTATTGCCACATACTTACTGTTATACAAAAAATAAAATGTGTAGGTTACCAACAAGCGTAGGGCTGTCGCTCACACCGTGGCATTTTAACAGGTACGTACGTACTTAACAATGCGGCCTTTTCAATTTTCCAAAGTTTCAAATGCGATTTTCTCAAAACACTTTTTAGGCTTAGTTATTTCTCACTCTACGAGCTCGGGACACATAAGTACATTTAATCAACCTATTTCCCTCGCCAAGGTAAGTAGAGGGTCCATTATAAGTAAATACCTATGTCCAGTAGCTGGCTTTGCTCGTGGCCTACCTACATATTATGCTTATTTCTGAAATATAAGTTTTTTTTTGCTTTCTAATGGTAATAAAATAAAAAAAAACAGTCAGTCGTAGGACTGCACGTCAGAAGTGAAAACATAACTTCACAATGTATTTCCATATTTGTTATGTTCGTTGCAGTTTGCATTATGTTCGATTCCCACCAAAGTCTGGGTGTTCTTTGTGTCCGTTGTTTGTATGTTTGTAAAGTCCCCCGCGACACAGGAGTAATTCCTAATGCGGGAGTCTTTTTTTAAGAAAAAAAAAAATCTAAATATATAGGATACACTAGAAGTTCTGCGCTCCTGGCCGCTCATAATTGTTTTGCATTTCAAATGTTATATATTTTTAAATATAAGAAACTCGGCTCCGTCTTTTCGATCAGGTCACGTGTTCTGACACGAGTTTAACATTTTTTACCCATCCCAAAAAGTGCACAACACCGCTAAAGTTTTCACTTCCAAAATAAAAAATCGGCTCAGTAGTTTCAGAGTTCATCGTCCACTTACACTACTCTTAAAATGTTAGTATTGAAGAAGATTAGTATACACAGGTAGCTAAACTTCAGACGTTGATTTACATGTGTACAAGTTTACAAGTGACTTGCTTTGGTATGTTTCAGGGAGCGATGTACCAAGAAGGGCGATTCAGCTGCAAGGTAGCATATTTGCGGTACCCCACAGTGCTGGGCTATAGATACTGCATCGACAAGTACGCTGCTGTCAACTCAATTGATGGAACATACAAAAGTTGGTTATCTCTAATCATTATCACTATATCACTACACATTATAAAACAAAGTCCCCCGGCCGCGTCTGTCTGTCTGTATGTTCGCGATAAACTAAAAAACTACTGAACGGATTTCCATGCGGTTTTTACTAATAGACAAAGTGATTCATGAGGAAGGTTTAAGTGTATAATTTGTTAAGATTTTGTATAAATTGATTGAAATATGTTGATGATGTCTCTCCTACCCGTGCGAAGACGGGGCGGGTTGCTCCGCATGGGTACAAATTTTGAACAGTTGAACGGATTTTCATGCGGTTTTCACCAATAGACAGATTCATGAAGAAGGTTTAGGTGTATAATTTGTTAAGGTCTTGTGTAAAATGGCTGAAATATGACGATGACTTCTGAAGAAGTCAGAAAAGATTAATATGCATGTGGAAGAGCCATGCTTCGGCACGTATGGGCTGGCTCGACTCCGCTCGTTACCACGACCTCACAGAAAACCGGCCGTGAAGCAATGATTTCATTGTATTTCGCCGCGTGAGTGAGGTAACCGGAGGCCCTAACCCTTCCCTCCCCTTTATTCCCATCCTTCCCCTCTCCCCCCTCTTCCCCCCCTCCCCCTCTTCTCCTACTCCCTCCTTAAAGGGCGGCAACGCACTTGTGACTCTCGAGTTGCAGGTGACCCGTCTGCTCGTTTGCCTATTGCATAATATGCTCTGTTAGCCGTGCGAAGCCAGGGCGGGTTGCTAGTATATTATAATCATAACAATAAAATGAAAGGAGAATTATTCCACAATTAATACCCCTTCGGTTACCGGTTTCGTCACCAACTAAACCTCCTGAGCTATTTAGTTGTAACTAGGCCTGCCATCACTAAAATTGCCGACGCCGGCAAGCTCTTCAAAAATCCCGGACACATGTGTGAAATCGAGATTCTTTCCCGGACACCTTAAAAAAAACGCCGATTCCATTTTTTTATTAAATTAAACAGCTTGTTCATCTAATAATTATAAGTTGCCCCTGCCACACATTTCCGCCCGGTCGTTCCCCGGACGCCCTCTAAACTAGGACAAATCCGGGGAAACCCGGACGGATGGCAGCCCTAGTTGTTACTATTCAAATATTTTACTAATTGCGAGTAGATTTTTCCGATGTTTTTACATGTTTACAACGTGCAAATTCTTACAAGCATTATAAGAGTTGCCAGTTCTCTTAGCAACCAAAGTTTCCATATGTTAGTCAGTGTTCATGTTTATACTTCCAATATGTCTTTCAATTGTGTTTAAGCCACTTAGTACTCTAAAGTCCTG
Source organism: Euplagia quadripunctaria (assembly GCA_963859945.1). Classification (NCBI taxonomy): domain Eukaryota; kingdom Metazoa; phylum Arthropoda; class Insecta; order Lepidoptera; family Erebidae; genus Euplagia; species Euplagia quadripunctaria. The sequence goes on along the minus strand of OY982559.1, from coordinate 29,090,610 downwards.
TGACCACGGTTCAATGTTATTAGAACGAAAACATTCTTACTATCTCTTACCTTTTCTACTATTTTACATTTCCATTTCATTTCGTGGATGACGTCATGGCCATGTCATTTATTTTAATTTTAATTATTTGAATCGAGCAAACCAAAAAAATTTGTGCCTAGGTACAAATTATTCGACCACCACATAACTAAAATATCGGATCGGATCAAACTAAGGCGGCAAGCAAGCTCCTGGCAAGCGGCTATGAGTGTCTATTAACATTGGCCACACCAGAGATATAATATATTTCATCTCACACCTAGTCTAACGACCCCATCAACCTGTAGTGAGATACCACTAACCGATTAATCTTCATAATTTCGTTCACTTATTTCAATGTAAAACCTACATTGCCACGGCCAACCAATTGTGGCAAAAACCCCGCAAAAGTTCAGTTGCGCAAAAATCTAAGATAAACTGATTTAGCTTAAACTAGAGAACTCTATTCTGTTTTTATGTGTCAACTTATCACAGAGTAATAATAATATTATGCGTTAACTAAGTTATTATCAGCATAACGACTTTTCTTTCAGAAACCTATTGTGCAAGGGGTGAATCAATCCCCAAGTTTCATTACGACTATATTTGCGAGCGCAGAGACGTTAAAATAAAACGTATCAATTTGACGGATCCCAATGAAAGATTTAACATACGGAACCCGGTTGTACGTAGAGCTGAATATTATAGGGCTCCTTATGATATATTAAAAGCCTGTCCGGATTGGTGAGTTCGTTTTTATTATTTATCTTACTATATATATACAACGTGGCGCAAAGGATATAACTTTAAATTGTATACTGGATTATGCTGTTCACTATACATCGGTGAACATAAGTAAAAACTCTTTTAGCACAAGATTAAAAAAGGCATTTTTGGTACATAATTAATTTAATAAAAATAGATCTGAATTACAACACCATTTACACGATTAATTCCTGTAGTCAAGGCAACGTCGCAAAAATATGTCGACGACTTTACGACATATTTTTGCAAAAAATGATAACTTTACCTATTTTTAAAAATCAGTAAATAGTTTATTTTAATTTTAATTTAATGAGAAAGAAAACCGAGAGCAAAGAAAAGATTCCGATATGTCCGCCGTTCACTTCAATGCACTGTTCATATCTTTTTACCATATTCACCAACAAATTCAATTAGAATTTGTCATTCACGGCTAATTATTTATTATGTACTAGCTTTCGCCTGCGGCTCCGCCCGCGTAAAAGTTATTTTGTGGATCCCTCGTGAACAGTATCGTTCTTCTGGATGAAACATACCCTATATCGCTTTCTGTAGGTACCCCACGCAACGTGTATGCAACATGTCATGATAATCGGTTCTGTAGTTAAAACGTGAAAGCTTAACAAACGAATGTAAGAAACAGTCTCACAAGCACTGATATAAAATATGAAAATCACTAACTAACAGTAACTGCCAAGTTGTTCGCACCACTATTCGCACTCAAGTCAACGTTCTGAACTGACTGAAAGACCAATTTTAAATAATACCAAAATATTGATGACTCTCTTTTTATATTCTTTCGTAAGGTTTATTCTTTTAATCGTTTGACTCAGGTACGGCTGTAATCTCCAGCTTTACCAAGAAATGGAACACCAAGATACTCCAACGGGCTTACTGGATGCAAATGAGACTGCTTTTGTTGGTCACGGTGGAAAGTACTGGCTCGCATTATATTACGCACAGGTACATAATATTAGCCCTATAGGTTGCAATGAAGGTTGATAAACAACCTGGTTGTACATGTTGATGTTTTCTGTTTTAGCTATCTACGTATGCCATTTACTTCCAAGCTCATGGAGAATATCCGTGGCAGTCAAATAGACCTATTATGTCAGTCGACAAAGGTAATATTATCATTATCATAAATCGATAATCGGAATCAGAAATCGACCTTTCATAATCAAAAATATTCAATTGAATATTATAAGTCAATGTTAGTAATATGGAGTTGACGAAATTTAGTATTAAAAGGAAAAAAAGTGTGTGTGTACTTATGTACGCACGTAAGAAGTTATACTTTTATCTAGTTAAATAAAGTTTATTTAAATATCATAATAAATAATACATACCGTGAACTAACCTCAAATTCTACAAACGTACTCAAAGTAATATGTAAAAACCATTTGTATCACTTATAATCACAGTAAATTATCATAAATAGGTAATACCGTCAACTAATCTCAAATTCTACAAACGTACTCAAAGTAATATGTAAAAACCATTTTATTACTATCGTGAAGTTGGTAACATTTTTGAAAAACTAAAATGTTGACCAGCTAACTTCAGGGTGTCGGTTTTCCGTGACGGTGTGCGCACGCATCGTAAAAAATTACTCTGATAATTTTTCTATAACGCGCCAAAAGAAGTATGATTTCAAAAACTGGAAAATTTGGTTTCCTTCATATTTAATTAATTACGGTCGAATATTGTTCTCTGGCTGGCCATTAATACAATTAATCTATTGACAACTAGTTGCAGATAAATATCAATTTATTTTCGTAAATTTTAGGTGGAATCTGGGAACAACTGCTCAAGGCTAACATAGGTCCTGATATGAATCTTCATTACAATTTGAACGGTATCTACAACAGATATCCAGGATCTGTGTTCCCCGATAACATGAGGAATGACGGCCAGGTAAGAAATGTACAAAACACGTCAGCGATGACTCTACCGCAATGCTAAAATATTTTGACAAGTAAAAATTAAATAATTATAGTTTAAAAAACTAAAAAACACGCTTTTATAGAAAATTCAATTAAAAAATTAAAAAAATTTAATCGAATTATTGCATTGTCATCGGTCTTTGACACGTGTGCAAAATTTTAATGAAATCTGGCCGTTTAAAGTGGGTCAAAATCGTGCCCAAAGGAGTCGGTTACAAACATACATACAAGTGAAGCTAATATAAAGCGTGTAAAATATATATATATATCTCCTTCGACTCGAAAAGGAAAGGAATATTCGCCTACCTACTTATAAAATGCAGGCCGCTTCTAATCGGTCTCCTTAGAAGTCATTAAGGGAGGCCTATGTCCAGTAGTGGGCGTCCTATGGCTGAAATGATGAACAGAATGTTGATGACTGTTCATACATTTTATTGTCGTTGAACGACATTTTTTTTTTATGGGATAGGGAGCAAACGAGCAGACGGGTCACCTGATGGTAAACGAAACCTGCAACTCAAGAGTCACAAGCGTGCGTTACCGACCTTTAAGGTGGGAGTAGGGGAAGGGGAGGAAGGGGGGAAGAGGGAGAGTGCGGGTAGGGTGAGAAGAGGGGAAGACTTCACTCACTCGATGAAAAGCAATGCATTGCTTCACTGCCGGTTTTCTGTGAGGCCGTGGTATTACTCCGGTCGAGCCGGCCCCTACGTGCCGAAGCATGGCTCTCCCACTGTTAAACGACATGCTGCAATTATTTGTATTAAATACGCCCATAAACATAACATTTAACGACGTATACTTATATATAATCCTGTGATTATATAGATTCAACCAGCAAACTTCCGTTCAGAATCTCGGGATAGTGGTGGTTCAGAAGATATCATGCTTGGTAATTCACATTTGTCGGCAGAAGGTGCAGGTATGTTCTGAGATGTTTTCGAATGCGAATATGAGTTTCTTTTTATTCGTTATTCTTGAGTACGCTTACACGCCCACGGTTGCGTGGCCGTGTTCAGCATTATATTTTTTGTGTACAACGTGTAAAACTGGGAAAAGGACATAAGATGTCTTAAGTACCTTTCATCTAAAAAAAAATACAGTTTCCAACTATTACCGGAATTGATTGAAAAACTCTAATACCACGAGCGAAGCCGCGGGCCGTTGTATATTACCGCAAAAATCTCTTTTATTACTACATATAAAACAAAGTCCCCCGCCGCGTCTGTCTGTCTGTTCGCGATAAACTCAAAAACTACTGAACGGATTTTCATGCGATTTTCACTAATAGATATACCGATTCATAAGGAAGGTTTAGGTATATAGTTTGTTAAGGTTTTGTGTAAATTGGTTGAAATATGATGAAGATTGTTGAAGATGTCTCTGCTACCGGGGCGGATTGCTAGTCTATAGATAATAATATTATAAACCTGAACTATTTTTTGTTTGTTTGTTTGTTTAAACGCGAGAATCTCTAGAATAAACAGTCGGATTCGAGAAATAATTTTTGTATTGTATAGTCGTCATTGAGGAAGGATATAGACTATGCAACATCACGCTACGACCCTTCGGAGCAGGATAGTGACCATGACGCGGGTGAAAGCGCGGGGAATGGATAGTCAATATCTAAGCAAATTCCACTGGTGTATTATCTATCCCATCAAAAAGATAAATGTGAAAAAGGGAGCCAAGTTCTACGCCTACAAAAGAATTGAGATCTAAATGATTGCCAAGTTCTGTAGATAATCCTGAAGATTTGTCTTAGGTAGTTTTCACATCCAAGTTTCCTTACATTTGACTAAACAACTTCTCTTCTTTATTTATACGCAAGTTGCTACACAGTACTGTATTTATATTGTAAGGTCAACATAACTTACTCATCTAAAAGATGGTGTGCTGTAAAAACTAGCCAAGTCCTCCTTTTTCTTGAACTTGGCTTGACACGCTGCCGCGTGTCTAGATACTAATATTATAAAGCTGAAGAGTTTGTTTGTTTGTTTGGTTGAACGCTTTAATCTCAGGAACTACTGGTTCGAATTGAAAAAATATTTTAGTGCTGGATAGCTGATTTATCGAGGAAGGCTATAGGCTATATAACGCGCTACGACCAATAGGAGCGGAGCAGTGACCACAAACGCAGGTGAAACTGCGGAGACGGCTAGTCTTTAATAAATATGAATACCACTCACAGATATTTATTCTTATTTTTTTTTTTTTTTTAATCGATGTTGATTCCACTTAGTGTCCTTCTGGAGCGGATCTCAGCAGGGTATAGTTTGCCACTTTATAGTGGTAGTCCTATAACTACGCACAAACGGTTACTTATAGTTTCTTTCATTGGCAGGTGAAGACGTCAAAAATGGCCGAAACTTGTTACACAGCGAACAAATCTCGCCTTCATTTGACCATGGCAAAAATGTTTAATGTTTGCATGTATTACATACGAAGGACAATAAATTACTTTAATGTTACATTTTTTATTGAATTTTATATAATATAATACCCTGTAACTCTTCTTAAAAAGTTTTGAATATGTTCGAACAGCTTCATTGTAATGGTTGGGCAGGTTGGGGCAGACAGCGGGCGGAGTGAGCAGGTTGTAATGTACTTTTGGTTAAAGAAGATGCGCCGTCGCGCCCGGCCCGCCCGCTGTCTGCCCCACTGTTAGGGCTTTTCCCAGAATGACTACTACTTAATACTACTAGTAAGAAAAGTTATGTTCTATTCTATCTCTTCTATTAATATTATTTTATTTTAACAAATGAACGTCGACAAAACAAAAGACTATCGGAAAATCAATCAACCCACTAGTGGTTGCGGCTGTAAATTACACACCTAGTCAAATATCACGCATCCGCAGATCTAAACATGCTCTCGAAGAGCTAGACAATCCTATCACACTTGCTCAACATAGAGCGTACACAGCTCGCGAAGCTAACATAAATCGTCCGCTATTGCGACCCCGCCGCCGGGGCCGGAATACGCGCCGCCTTAACTTTCTAAATGTGGGTCTGAGTTGCCCTAGCAAGCCGAGGCTCGTACCCACAGAGGGTGTCCCTGGGCAATGTTGCCTAATAAGATCGGTTGAGAGCCCTAAATAAATAAAAAGAGCCTGTCTCTTTCGCACTTGAGATCCCGTGACGACTGGTTGTCTCGCAGCGAGCAGCTCTGTTAACAGTATAGTTAAACTACATCATCGTTATTCTAAAATCCTAATATTTGGAACCTGTTGGGTTGAATTCTTATATTGCCGTAAACTATTAACTCTTAAACTCCTAAACTGTAATATTCCGATGCCGGTCCTTTAAATAAGCTTATTTCTACTAGTAAAAAAGCAAGCAAGATTTTTTGGTCTTCTGGAGCTGAGGAATCATTCACTAAATTAACCGTTTCTGCCCCATTCCTCACCTGCAAACTTTGATCTACCGTTTGAAGTTCACACTGACGCTAGTAATTACTGTGTGGGAGGCCAGTGTTTGTATACTCTTTGTTGGAGGCTTGCTAACGCAAACTATAAATGGGGTTGAACACCCAATAGCGTACACTAGTAGAACCGTGTTCGCGGGAGAGCCATGCTTCGGCACGTATGGGCCGGCTCGACCGGAGTGCCAGGCCAGCAACGCACATGTAACGTTAGTCACTTACCATCAGGTGACCCGTCTGTTCGTTTGCCCCTATCCCATAAAAAAAATGTAATGTCTGTTAAGGCGGCGTTATTCTCCGTAATATTTACAAAAAAACATACTAACATGAGCGTCCTTTTTATATTATTGTTTTGTAAATTTGACTATGCGTGATGCAACCGTCAGTCAGGAAAAAAGTCTTGCTGAAGATGCAACGTAAGGTGTGTACAGTCCTGTCGCAAATCGATTCCCTCAATTTCTTTACCTATATAATCCTAATCGAATAAAACGAAACTAACCCATATGTATTTCGAACGATGAACCAAAGCGAATCAACTAATCTACAACTAAAGAAATAGAAAGCAAAGACAACTAATGCTGGTTAGCGATCTGAAGGTCATGATTTTGTTACAAACGAAACTGTTTGAAAAGAAACTTTTCCTTAAATAACGTAAAGTAACGGATTCCTTAATTAACGTAAGTAAGTACTATTTGTACACAAACTTTCATAGGTACCCTTTTTTTTTTTAAGTGGAACTTCTTGAGAATCGTTGTGATTTGAAATTCGATGAAACGAAAAAGTGACAGTAAAAAGAAACAAACATATTCATAAATTTTTTGCCTCGCACAAGTAATCTCTTGAACAAATTGTCACCTGCGGTATTTCCGGACCGATACGACCTTCAAACCTTCAAGAAAAGAGCGTTCTCCCATCTCAAAGGCCGGCAACGCACTTGTGACTCGTCAGTTGCAGGTGTCCATGGGCGACGATAGTCACTTACCATCAGGTGACCCGTCTGTTCGTTTGCCCACTATAACATAAAAACAAATTAGCCTTCGAGAGAATGAGATAGAATACAAGTTTACAGTGTTTCCTATAATCTTTGAAAACAGACAAACATATTCAATGCAATGCAATTCAACAGATGCGTCAATGTCAACGTGGTGTCATTTTTGTGCATTTGCTTATTCAAATTCGCTGCTTAATTAATTTATGTTAATTATTTAACACATCTGTGTTAATTTGACCAAAAACTTATAAATTATCTAAAATTAAATTTATTAACATTATTATTTGTGTTGTTTTAATATTTTATTTCTTCATTCTTATTTTAATGAACCTGATTTGTATTAATACTACTTTCTTTTTATTGTCGTATTTTATTGTCAACTTGACACTCAACATTGTCTCTCTTTTGCTGTTGATCAGGCCAAGCAAACACGTGTTTCCCATACAAATTTTATCACTCTTTTTCTACTTCTTGGGGGAGTGGAATTTTCAAAAATCCTTTCTTATCGGATGCCTACATCATGTAAGGAATACGTTCTCTAAATAACACGTCTCTACGATATATGTTTTAGGCTGTGCGTTGATCCGTCAATCAGGACAAAGGATGTTTTATATATACATTAACTTTTGAAGTGAAAACTTTAGCGGCGTTGTGCACTTTTTGGGATTAGTAAAAAATGTTAAGCTCGCGTCAGGACACGTGACCTGATCGAAAATTCGTAAGACGGAGCCGAGTTCCTTAAATTTAAAAAACAATTTTTACGCCATCTGTGGATTCTGCGCGATACTACTGTAGTTCGATATATACTTATGTATTATATAGTATAAATCCACTAGAGGGCGCTAATCTAAACATTGAGTTTTGTCAGCTCCTTATTAATTAATCTTTAAAAAATGTGTTTTCACTTCTGACGTGCAGTCCTACGACTGACAGTTCTTTTTTTATTTATTATTATGAGAACCTAAAAAATAAATATCTAAAAAAAGACCTTTTAACGTTATAGCATATTTAGTATTACTTGAGACCAACAGATGTCGTTACGTGTAAATGTTACACCGAATTACACAAAATACTTGTGCATATTAAGTTGCCGATATTATTTTGTACTTTTTACATGAAGTAACCAAACAGACATACTTCGCGTCTACAGATTTATTATACATATAAAAATAGAAGAAAGAAGATTACGTGACAATCTTCAAAGTATCTCCTTTCCTTTAAAAAAAGAATGATTGCAATCGGACTATGTGTTAATGAGTTACAAGTAGTTACAACTAATTACACATTTTGACTTCCATCCCCCTTCTCAAAGATACCGTCCTGAATTTCGGGATAAAAAGTATCCTGTCTTACTTCGTAGTATGAACTTAAATCATGCCAAGTTTCATGTGAATCCGGCTATGCTACAGACAGACACAAAAATGAAAAAAAAATAGTTTTAGCTTCAGCATCGATTAAAGAATGCCCCAAATTTTTTTTTAAATATCTTCAGTGTACAGAATTGGACCTTTTACAGTTTTATTAAAAGTATAGATTGCTATAATAAGGCAACATGCTATGCGATTTTGTCGTGTCAGACGACCTTGCTAAGTTTGGAGGTAAAAATTATAGATAACACGGTTTTTTGGGTGATGTTCGAATATTATCCTTAATGACCACATCATAAATTAAGTTATTTAAAAAAAGGCACTTTAATGCTGTCTTTTTGGGCGTTTCGCAATATTTGTAAAAACGTCAACAGTATTGGAATCCTGGGTGTTGAATGGTTGAATGTTTAGTGACATTAAGCACTGGCTACTACTGAATAAGACTAGGGATCATTGATATTCATCAATGTTTCACTTGAAAAATTAATATTTAAAAAAATCTAAGTAGTTGTACGAAATGATTTCTATGTTTCACATGATCTACCAGGCGTCCCGCGACGCCTCACTATTTTTTTTTCGAAATTTCTAATTCATTGATTATTTACCGGTACCGTAATAACCTGTAAAATTTTCGGTTTTAATCGTTTTTCGTCTATTTTCCTAATGGCAACACTTGACTATTCGATTTATCATCTGTGTCGCTGCCTGACATCTTTCTTTGTGCAATTTCTATAGGCTCTCGTGAAAAATCCCGTTATTTCGCTTTCGTAATTCATTTAACAAAGGTATTATCTGTTTGCGAGTGTCGACTGTTATTTGTGGAGCAACAATTAAAATTTAACGGGTGTTCCGTGACACGGTGTTAATAATTTATTTTCATTACAAAATTATCGATTTTATTCATCTCGTCCAAAAGAATTGTTTTCATGCTGTTTATTTATTAGTGCCGTCGGGTGACTGGCGATCGAGCAACATTTTTCGGGTCACAGTCCAACCTAAGGTGAGTGGAGTACGTAGCGGACTCTGAGAGGTTGTCAGCCTTCCTCGTCAGACTCCTTTGTGACGCAAACCTTAATTCTTTATCGGTTCGTTAATGAGGTGATCTCGAAGGCATCAATCACCCGTCGCTGCTTGTCTGTTGTGTGATGATTTGTGACAAGTGATGGATATTATACACCAGTGATAAGCTTGTCACACATAAATTATTGGTTAATAGTCGCGCGCCACAGCTGCTGCGGCTGTGTTGCCCTTTCAAGTTACTAAGATCGCATATCTTTGAGTATATAATGTGAAAAAGTAATTACATCGTTCAGTGAACTGTTCCATATCACAAGAGAATCAATCATTTATCTCATCACAACCTCAAGCATTGTTACAATGGCAGGTTAACATTAAATTTATTTTCTCATTTATTTAACAAGATTAAACAATTTGAAGAATTGTGGACACCTGTCATAAATAGGAATAATATTGCATTTACAAGAATGAACCTTATGACAACACATTTGATTGACTTCATTGTATAGAATGTATTGTCTTGCAAGATGAATGTATTACTAATTTTGCTTTTTAATCAAACAAAACTGACTGATATTTCAATTGTATATATATATAACAACATATCAATAACCATTTATGTCACTATTGTGACATAAATGGTGAAAATGAAAATGTGTTTGTTTTCTGAGGTATGAGTTTTGTGTACTCTACACATGAGTCATAAGCTCAATATGTTAATACTTTCCTTTAGGTTCATGTGGAAGCCTTTAAAATTCTTCCATTTTTGAACAACTTCTTTAGGCATGTTTGTGCACTTTTACTTTGGGGAAAAAGCACTGAACTCCTGACCATCACACTAATAATACATATATAGATCCACTAGAAGGTTCTAATCTACACATTGAGTTCTGTCACTCCTTTTTAATTAATGTCACCAACCTGCTCATGTGACGTTTTAAGTTCGTCATTTCGTTTTCACTTCTGTCGGCAGTCCCATGACTGCCTATTTTTTTATTGATTGTAACTGGCATATTGTATGCACTAACATCAAAAAGTATAGGTAAGCACAATAGAAGACACCTACTGTGTTGGTCTGTGTACCTATGATAAACTGACATGAGCAAATAAATACTAGAATCTCATTATCTTGCATAAGTAACTTACAGTTTTAACTTCAATCAAACAAATCAGTCAAATTAATAATGCCAAACTGTCTAAAGTATCTTGTGAGAAAAAAGGATTTCAAATGGTCCATGTATTAATGCAGGAGCAGAATTCTTTGTACACACTTTTAAGGAAATGCGCACAAACAGGAATGTCAAATTTGGAGTACATAAAGTTTATAAAAATAAAAAGCACTTAAAGTGCAGATACAATATTCTGAAACAATGTGCTATGAAGTAAAAAAATTATATAAAAATGGCTACCTAAAGCTATAGGGATCCAGTAAATATTTTGACCTGTCATGGTACAAAAGTCTATACAATGACAGTTTACAGTTGACAATAGAGTATCAAAAGAACTTCTGGAGCTTACAAGATATATAACCTGTGCAGTAACACGGATCCTCACCTGACACTGCAAACTGAACAAACAAATATGTTCACCGTAGAGTTGGGTTAGAACATAATATGCAGATTCTGTTGAGAGGCAAAAGAAACTGCAATGCATATTCTATGCTTTTGTGGCCCACTAATGCGAAACCGAAGTATTAACCTACAGTTGCACATCATGCAACCGCAGGAAATACAAACAATCACTGCTGATAGGATCTGGAGGTTTCTCTAAGCCATAAGTCAGCAAGAAGGAGAGACTAGGCACTATAACACAATAATAATAATAATGACAGTTTAAGTTAAACTTGTCAATGCAATGAAATACGATGTCCAAAACGGTCTAAAATCAACTGCCACTTGATCACTAGTTAGTGTACAAAAGTGTTTTTCCTGTAAGATTATAAATACAGGTCTTTCCTGATAGTTTGGCCTGCATACCTCAGTTTTGGCCAGTTTGTATATTGAATTATTTCTGCAAAACACACAATGAAAACTCTACCAGTGGCAAGGTTGGCATATTTAAGGGCAGATAATTTATATATATATATATATATATATATATATATATATATATATATATGAATTAGAATAGATTGCCATTTGCAATTTGACTAGTTGTTTGTAATTCTAAAAATACCCTGTTTGGGAGTTTGACATATCTATACTAATATAGTAAAGCTAAAGAGATTTTTGTCTTATTGGTTTTTAAATGCGCTAATATCTGTATTTATCAGTCTATCTCTTTCCATAGTATACTAGCGTATTTCAAGTTTCTTTGTGTGGGATTTGTTAGCCTAGATTTGGCAACCATATATGAGAACTCCAGTATTGTTTCCATGCATTTCCTATATGTCTATCAATAGATTTCGATGTCAAGTCTGGCAGTGAGATTAGTTAGTTATTATTGACGTAAATAGGTTTTTTCTTTGCATTTGTCATGGCTTTGGTCTTTTGTGTATTCACACTCAGACCTACTTTATGACTTTCTCTATCTAGCTAGGTCATTTATCATTGTTTGGGGCTCTTCTTTCGAAGGTGATATACTTTACTTGATCGTGACTGATTTAAATATATTGATTAGATAACTTGCATCTGCGAATCTTAAGTCGCACTTAATAATAAAGGTTCTCGCCATTAATTAATGATCTGGATTTGTCCCAATCTAATTGAGGAATACCTCCTCTAAGACAGCTAGTTTTGTTCAACTTTTCCTATTTTGATTTCTTTCCCCAGTTTTATTTTGGCCTTGCTGTTTTCGTAGATGTTTTGTCTAGTTATTTTAAACTCCTTGGTTTTTAAGGTTTGGGGCAGGGGTACACAAAAGGCTATTCTTTCGTCACATTTAATCTCAAAAACAAATACCTACTGTTCTTCAAAGATACCTCAATTTATTTATGTTAGTTATTGATAAAAATTATCCACTGTTTACTATACTTACTTAATTTTCATTGAATAACCATGTTTCCTCTCAACTTAAAAGTCACTTAACTGAAACTTGAGCTTAAATAAACTGATTGCCAGTTCTTCAATTTAATTTGCTCACTGCTTACAACTTACATTGGATACTTAAACTTCAAATGATTTATTATTTTAAAACTCATAAATGTCACCTATAATCCATTGGTTATAATTTCGGAGGACTATTGCCAAACCATTATTTGTACCTACATTATTTTGATAGTATGTACTTTTCTAGTAGTGACAGAATATGATTGTTAGAAAAAGGTTTACTGTAGGTATGTATGTCAAACTCAGAACTATTTAAAAACTTTTTTCATCACCTCACAACACAACACACAACACAACAAACAGATATAAAATTTTCATTCTAGTGTTTCTCGTTTAACACGTTTGAAAATGAGAAGTGGTTGACCAGTTAAAACTTTGTCAGTAGTGATGCTATAGTATAGCATTAAAACCTTTATTTAGATAATTTCGGTTTCTAACACCTTTCTCTTAAAATAAGCAATTGGTTAAAAAAACAATGGTATAAGACAGATGTATCAAATATTCTATCAATACATCAAGATCATTGTTTGCTGGTTTCTCATAACTTGTGAATTGCATTGCTTTGGTTCCAAGCTTAGCTTATTTTGTAATGGCAAAAGGCCCATATTCCATTCTCTGCATTATCATCAGTAAGGGAACATACAATATATGTTTATATATATATATATATGTTTTTAGGGTTCCATTCCTAAAAAGGAAGAAGGGTTTTATACAATCACTTTGTTGTCCGTATGTCTGTCTGCCAAGACCCTTTTTCTCAGGCACCCGTGGACACATCAAGTTGAAATTAACACCAAATACTTATGTCTGCGGTCCTTTGAAGCTGTAAAAAATCAAGTTTCTAAGTCAACACAATCAAAAGATACGGCCATTTAAGACTAGATTTGACCAAATTTGAACATTTCGCAGATAAATCAAAACTTACAGGGTGATTCTCATTGACCTAGAATCATGAAATTTGCTAAAAAGTAAGATTTCACAGTACAAGTAAAGGAAAAAATTCGAAGGTCGTTAATTCGTTGTTATATCAAATAAAAAAATAGTTTTTGTGATTACAAACTTATATTTTGCGGTTGGAAAGTTGACTTTGTCGTAAATCGATGTATGGGAGAATATATTTAGAACAGCAAAGTCAAGTTTGTCTTTCAGCATCTAGAGATGACTTTTACTTGTCCAGAGTTTTATTGCAATATGGAGAGCAAATTCTCTTTTTCGTATACACACCCCTTTCGCCCTCTGGAGTAGACAAAGAGGTCCTATTTGTCAGTAACCATTTATTACAAGGCTTGAGTTTACACATTATACGTAAAAGCAAGGTGCTACATAACTAGCGTTCATTACATTATTCACAGATTTTGATTAATGTGTGATATGTTTCTGTGCAGAGTGAGCCGTGTCTTGGGGGAAAAGCAACCCGGGCACTACGGTGGCCCCAGATACACCGGCTCCAGCGCCCCAGCCTCCGGGTAAGTTATATTGTGTCATAAACAGTAATTTTAAATCATTTAACCTATTTACTGAATCTAATGTCTTGGTGAACCAAGGCTACTAAAGGTGTCTTCCAGAAACTGTTATTATTGATAAGTCACTATCCAGTGGTGATTTAATTCATCATCAACATGCAACACATCACAATCAATCAAATTTATGATTTCATATAAAGATTTAAAAAATAGCTTCATATAAATGTTCGCTAAAATGAAGGAGCTATTTTAAACTGAAACAATTAGATTTCGATCAAATAATATTGTACCATTTATGTTTAGTATGTATATCGCCTTCACATAGCTACTCGAGTTGATACTTGAATGATAGCTTCTATTCTATATTTAGTGCATTTCGTATGCTACATGATATCTTTCTCTAACAGATTTTGAACCACAAAGTGTCACATAGACTATGGACACATAATACACTGATGTGAGGGATGTGTTATTGAATAGCGCTTTGTCCGCGTGTTTTCATACTGTAGTAAATAGAATACCTAGTAATTTTATAATTTACGGGCATCACACTGAAAGTTTATAGAAATTAAAAAAACGGAATGATATAGAAACCTGTTAATATTTTTATTGCTTTTTGAAGTAGTCTCCGTTCTTTTCTAAGCACCGTCGCATGCGATGGAACGGAACGGAATACAAGATATATATTTATTACAGTCAAGAATGTGTACTAAAAGTAAAGATTAAAATATATTTCATAATAGCTATTTAAATAATCGATACCAGATGTAACTTCCTGTCAAACTCATGCTCCTACAATCACTTAATGAATTTTTTATGTGGACGTAACGTTCACTGTCTGGAAGAGAAATCTTCGCACTGACAGTAAACCTTTAGCGACAAGTCAACGCCATTTGCGGCTTATACGTGCAAGAGAACTATCTACAAGGTGACAAACTCGTAACAGTGTCATCTGTTATTGTGTCGTATGTTACATGTGGCCGGTACTAAAGGCCGGCCGGTACTGTAGGACTCTCTCCCACACTCCAAATCATAACCTATAAATACAGATTACAGATACATTTAGATCATTTTGGTAAAAATACTTGAAAGCAATCAATTAATGAATTTTTATGCTGTTGATCTTGGTTTCATTTAGTAATTAAATATTATTATATTTCTATTTTATGTATTATCACTACATATTATAAAACAAAGTCTCCCGCCGCGTCTGTCTGTTCGCGATAAACTGAAAAACTACTGAACGGATTTTCATGCGGTTTTCACTAATAGACAGGGGAAGATGAATGATTCATGAGGAAGGTTTAGGTGTATAATTTGTTAAGATTTTGTGCAAATTTATTGAAATATATTGATGATTGTTGAAGATGTTTCCGCTACCCGTGCGAAACCGGGGTGGGTTGCTATTGTATTCTAAAAGACAATAGGGAGTATTAAACGTAGTGGACTCCATTTCGAGCAGTTGCTTCGGTACAGGGAAGTGTGAGTGGTTGTAAATAACTTATTAATAGCTATGTAAGTTGATTATTTTGTAAAAAGCTCAAATTTTTTAAATAGGTACGCCTGAAATACCTACTTACAGTCCGTTTATGATGATTTTTTTCGTTATTGGTACTCTAAATAAAGTTATTTAACGCAAAGTAATGTTTATATAAAGTATTTTCGACAAGCCCGTGTTAAGTTAGAAGGAAAAATTAGAGTATCATTTTACGTAAATACGACTCGACAGTAGGTATCGCGTCATTGATGAACGCGTTGTCCGTTTGTTACTAAGACCTCAACTCGAACTAGTGAAATATATGAGTGAATGCCAACTTTTTTTTATTTTAGCCAGTACAACTAATTTAGTGTTTTTTTTGGTACTACTAATCATCCTAAATTACCTAGTTTCGTTTCTAAAACCATTCAACAATTTCACGATGTACTTGAAATATGGTCTTTTAACAAACTTACATAGATGCTTTAGCACCTCTTACTTCAGCTGAATTAAACCGAATATCATTTTTGAGAAAATCTGTTATCATAAATATATCCACACTAGGTATATTATCAGACTTTGCTTTTATAAATCGACTCTCAAACACTCGATAAAATTTATTATAAACAATAATTTTATTTGCACAAAATTTCTCATATTATTTATCAATAAATATATTATGTAGCAACCGTCGACCGACTAATGTGGATTACTTTAACATTATGACGTCACAAATAAGACGGCCAATCATGATGCGTTTGGAGTCACGTGATTATTTTTAAAATTTAATCACTTTTAAATTGTTTATAATTAATTGAAAATATATATTTTTTTATTTTTTTTTGTTGTAACTATCAAAATTATATATAAAATAAATATAAAATAACATATAATATAAAGTTTTAGAAAGAAAACTTTTAAAATGTATAGTTTAGTTAACTTTAAAATCACTACTTATTTTGCTGTTCTACTTCCAAATTCATATGTATATATATATTTTTATAATTATTTGACAAATCGATAACAATAAGAGCCCTGATTAGGACGTATGGGACGTTGACAAACAGTTAAATATTTATGTTTATTATTTCTACTAAATAATATATGCAAGAAATGCATTGTTAAGTGTAACATACATTGTTGATCTGTAAAACTTGCCCTATGACGTTAATAAGTGCTGAAGTAATACACTTGTTAATGATTGATTAATATAACACTGCTTTGCCCAGGGTTCACTGCGAGACTTCCTTGCCAAGCACCCTTATTGATTAAATAATATTGATGGCTTGTACTTACTAAAATGTGTCTTTTTAGTTTTTTCTTTTTAAATATCTGTTGAACTTATATTTGCCACTCATCATTTATTATTTTTCACTAGCTAAGCTAAGCTAAGGGTATAAAACATTTTTAACATATTTAAGTTTATCTGTAAGTCTAGTAGTCATTTTTAAGGTTCCGTACCTCGAAAGGAAAAAAACGGAACCCTTATAGGATTACTTTGTTGTCCGTCCGTCCGTCTGTCTGTCTGTCTGTCTGTCAAGACTTTTTTCTCAGGAACGCCTGGAGGTATCAAGCTGGAATTTATATCAAATAGGTCTACTGTCCCTTCGAGTTGTGAAAAAATCAAACTTCCAACGCAATCAAAAGATACAGCCGTTTATGCCGCAAATTTCCGCAAATTTTCGACACTCGCAAGGGAATCAAAACCTATAGGGTACTTCCCAATGACCTAGCATTATGAAATTTGGTAAGAAGCAAGGTCTGACAGTACAAGTAAAGGAAAAAATCTAAAAGTCGTTAATTTGTTGTTATTTCATATAAAAAAATAGTTTTGTGATTACAAACTCATATTTGCGGTTGGATTGTTGACTTTGTCGTACATTGCAACCGCAAAGTTAAGTATGTCTTTCTAAAAAGATTGGCAAAAGTCTTGAAGAATTCATTCCTGAGGTGGACGTACTATCTACATACAAGTTTGGTTGCTTACGGAACCCTCGGCGTGCGAGTCAAACTCGCACTTGTCCGGTTTTTTTTGGAAATGGGAGTTGCTTCATATTGGTTATAAAACTTTATTCATTTTTCTGCTTGTTCTAAGCCACAAATGTAATATAATGAGTTTCTTAATTTTAAATAAAAGTGCCAAATACAAGTAAAACCACATGGTTTTACTTGTATTTGGCACTTTTATTTTTCATTATTAAATAAGATACGAGGATTGGCTAGAATTACATATCGAGTTAGTTAATAACGAGCAGCTTTAGGTAATTTTTATTTAATTTAAATACGCTGTCTGGGTTTTCTCTACTTAAATAGATAACGTATTATCTATCCTATACATACCCGAGCGTTTCGAACATGAACTGGGATTACCTATTTGCCCATTGAGTCATAACTAAGCCATAACAGGTGAATGTCCAATTGATTTTCACATAGTTGTAGGAACATGCATAAATGTTCAGTTGCACATAATATGTGCTTTGTACTCCGTTGAAATGTACAAGCCAATGAAAACTGATTGATTTAGACTTCGCTTATCATAGTCTATAAGAGAACGGTTGCATGATCACACCGCACACGTCTTTACATAGTATGTCATACGAGGTGATGACGCAATATTGTAAGATCGCTCGATCGATGATAGGAAATCGGACAGTTTCAACGAAAACGTATTATTGGACAATGAGATCAAGGTTACGGAGGTTGAAAACTTCATGTAAAATTTCGACAGACCACCTAACGGTTTAGTACCCACAAGAGAATGTACTAAAGGCTTTCGTCTTAAAATTGTTATTTCGATAGGTAATAATCTCATTGCAGTAATCACAACTGCAGGAAAAACAAGTTGTTTTATTTTAATTAAACGTCAATTTGTAGGTAGGTAGGCAGGTATCGTATGTTTCATTCATTCATTTTACTTGCCCTCTCCTAATTTTATATTACAATTTTCAGTTGTCCACTGCTTTGTCCACTGTCCACGTTTTATATCTATAGGTATTTATATTCTTAGATGGCGGATTGCAAGAGTCCATAGCATAGGATATCATAGTTTGGATTCCTGACTCCCAAGATATTTTCTTTTCCATATTTAGAATGTTTTACCTATACTCCGTCTTGTAAATCTTTGTAATTCTTGTTATGGGAACGAAAATTAGAAAGACAAAGCTATCAAAAACCTGAAAATAATCATTTTTATGTAAATAATTTTTAAACTTCTTTTAAAACGAAATATTTGAGTGTATCACTATCCGTACGTATACGCTACCCTATTATGTAAATAAACTCTACGTTACTTATACTTAATTAACATAATTGCTATCTGTGACCGAGATTAGGAAGAATGTATACCAAAATAAAAGTACTTGAACAGTAAGCTAAATTTTACTACGTTTCTCCGGTACTATTTTAATACTAAGGCACTTGTGCATCGAATCTCAACAATACTATATTGTATGTGGTGTAAGATAAAATCGATAGTTATGTTGTACGTAACCATTTTACTATTGTCTTACAATAACACTTAGTCTAGTTATAATATACTAGCTGCGCCCCGCGGTTTCACCCGCATAAGTCCCGATGCCGTGGGAATATCGGGATAAAAAGTAGCCTTTGTGTTAATCCAGATCTCCAGCTATCTACAACCAGGTTTAATCGCAATCGGTTCAGTAGTTTTAACCTGAAAAAGAAACAAACATCCATACATCTATACATCCATACATTAGTAGGATTATAATCACTACATCACCACATATTATAAAACAAAGTCCTCCGCCGCGTCTGTCTGTCTGTCTGTTCGCGATAAACTGAAAAACTACTGAACGGATTTTCATGCGGTTTTCACTAATAGACAGAGTGATTCATGAGGAAGGTTTAGGTGTATAATTTGTTAAGATTTTGTATAAATGGATTATTGTTGAAGATTATAATTAAAATTTGTAACATTAGCTCTAACTGTGTTTCTGCTCACACAAAAATAGAATTAAGTTTAACACTTTATTAATAAATAAAAAAATATGTTCATTAGATTAACTTAAAAGTATAATAAAGCCAAACACTTTGTAGCAATATGCATTCAACGGAGAGCGACTCGAATCATCGATTGCCAGGATATTTCAGATCGGCTTGACCCCTTGGCGTTGCGTAGAGATATAGCTTCACTCTGCATTCTCTATCGCATGTATCACGGGGAATGCTTCGAGGAATTGTTCGGACTTATACCGGCTGCAACGTTTTTTCGTCGTTCAACGCGCCAAAACTTTCATCCCCATCACCTGGATAATTGGCAATCCACCACTGTGCGGTTCTCCAGAAATTTTTTGCCTCGCACAACCAATCTCTGGAACAAATTGTCGCCTGCGGTGTTTCCGGAACGATACGACCTCCAAACCTTCAAGAAAAGAGCGTACTCCCATCTCAAAGGCCGGCAACGCACTTGTGACTCTTGAGTTGCAGGTGTCCATGGGCGATGGTAGTCACTTACCCCCTATATTATAAAAAAAAAATATGCCCGAACCGAGACATAATAAAGTATCCTTTAAGTAGCTTAGTATTCATCTTCTCTATCAAGCACCGTAACCCTAAACGCACAAAGACTCAGGGCTACCCACACCATATCCAACGACTAACAAGTTTCCATGTAAAAAGTAACTCGTGCTCACGTCGACACTCGCAGCCTTCAGCGCCTGCCCCTGCAACTTATTAATTGTCCTGGCTGAATATGGCGCTTATGAAGACGGTATATGTATATACATACATATATTATATGATCGAGAGTTGGAAGTAAAGCTGTATAAAGGTTTATTCGTCAATGCCTGAATGTTAGGATAATCTTCCTCAAAAATGTGTACTCGCTTTTTTAGACAGTATTGCGGAACTCGGATATGGGGTGGCCTTAACTTATGAAGGACTTACGGTATATAATACTAATAAAAAGTAACTCCTATCTTTTGCCATGCCTTGATATTTGAGATAGGTTGTTTCTCTGTCCGAAAAGTAATTTTCAAATTAGGAATATTGTAATATCATTTACGGTGCAGATATTCACTTTTTAATGGAGCAGCATTAATCTATATTACCGTATGTTAACGTGTAATATAATACAGATATTATTGTTTACTGCTAATGGCAATGATGATGACGAATGAGTGTGTTGACGTCACCACCATAAAATAAGAGATTGTCATGCTCTCAAACAGAATTGCAATAGTTTCATTAAATGAAACTACTGCAATTAACACCTAGTGCAGAGATAATGAATTATCAATCAACGCGGACACAATTGCGATAATTCCATGCCCAAAGATAAGAAACCTAGAACGATTGTCAAATCCAAAACTAAACGGCAAAATCTTTTCCTACTTTAGTGTGTTTAAGTATCAGTAGGTAGTAGTCTCACGCAAAAGTTAACCTGGAATCTTCACCTCACAAACAAATGATGAACTATCGCATGGCTGGTGTCAGATGGGGACTCCAGCCCAAGGCTGCAATATACGAGGGGTGATCAAAAAGTAATGATAAACGGGTATTTCTAATAAAGATAAAAATCCAAAAAAAATTGTTTTCACTTCTTCGGTCCTTCACTACTTCCCACCTAAAAAATTGTATAAATAGGACATCATTTGGAGGAGCTACATTCATTTGAATACCAGCAGTCGGAGCGACAACACGAAAATGGAGAAACACGAAGTGAGATGCGTCATCAAGTACCTCTGTTTGAAAAAAATGTCTACCAAAGAGATACACGCTGATTTGGTGGAGACACTGGGGGACTCTGCTCCTCCATATTCTACGGTGGCACGGTGGTGCAAAGAGTTTAAGCTGGGTAGAACATCCACAGAAGATGAACATCGCGAGGGACGCCCAACCTCGTCCCTCACTGAGGAAATCGTGAAAAAAGTCGAAGATATCGTATTAGCAGACCGAAGAGTAACCATCAGACATTTAGCTGAGGTCACAGGGATCTCATATGGCAGCATCCAAAGCATTTTGACCGGCAAAATGAATATGAAGAAGGTCTCCGCGCGTTGGGTACCGAGAATGTTAACGGACGAACAAAAGAAAAAGCGAGTTGACATTTCAAGAGCCAATCTTGCAAAGTTCCAGGCTGACCAAGAAAATTTTTTGTCTCGATTTGTGACCATGGACGAAACATGGATCCATCATTTTGATCCTGAGACCAAACAACAATCGATGACTTGGAAAAGGCCATCCTCACCGACGCCGAAGAAGTTCAAAGTCTCGAGCTCGGCGGGCAAGGTTATGGCGTCCGTTTTTTGGGATGCTGAGGGAATCATAATGGTTGATTACCTGGAAAAGGGAGCTACTATAACGGGCTCCTACTACGCTGATCAAATAAGACGACTGCGAGAAGCCATAAAGGAAAAAAGACGGGGCAAACTCCGAGCGAAAGTCCTGTTTCATCAGGACAACGCACCTGCACACAAAGCCGAAGTTGCGACGGCTGCCATTCGAGAAGCAGGCTTCGAACTGGTCGAACACCCACCCTATTCTCCAGATTTAGCCCCCAGCGACTTTTATTTGTTTCCTCGGCTCAAGGAACACCTCAGGGGCAAGAAATTTGAGGATGATAGCGAGGTTATGGCTGCTGTAGAGGCATTTTGGGAGAGCCAAGATAAAGATTTTTTTTTAAAGGGTATTTTAGGCTTAGAGAAACGTTGGACTAAATGTATCGACTTGTTAGGAGACTATGTAGAAAAATAAATTAAATTTAAACTAGAATCGTTGTTTTATTATACTCATTATCATTACTTTTTGATCGCCCCTCGTAGCTGTACATGGCGATTGCCAGGCCAATCGTATCGTACGGAGCTGCCATCTTGTGCAGTAAAGTCAGCCAAACGACTACCTCAAATAAATTAAACGGCCTACAACGTACGGTTTGTTTAATAGCTACTAACGTACAGCTTGTTTAATAGCTACTAGTGCGCTATCTTCAACACTGAAGGAAGCTCTGATTACTACTACTAGTCTGACACTACTGAGTCTGACTCCACTCAGCATCTATGTGCAAAAATAAACCACCAAAAGCATAAACAAGATAAGTACACAAACGAAATCAAAGTGGCAGTCACGATCACTAAACTCACTAAAAGAGTCGGTTTTCTAAAAATACCAGCGCATGCCATGCCAATAAATATAGACTTCGAAAAATGAAAAAAAAAAAATGGTAGGTACGAGTGGTACACCGATGGGTCTATAAAAGGCCTTGATGTTGGTCGTGACATCCCCAGATGCCACGCTACACACACTAGTGTGTAGTGTCATTCTAGAAAAAAGGCCTCGATCTTTCAGGCCGAACTCTAAGCAAAAAACAGATGCGTGGAGATCAACCTCGAACGAAATGTAAGACAACAACCCATCATCAACTTGACATCCAAGCGGCGCTATCGGCTCTAAACAATTTTGAAACCAGCTCAAAGCTAATACAAAAATGTAAAGAAAACCTGAACACACTGTAAAGAAAACCTGAACACACTGTAAAGAAAACCTGAAATGTAGTCGAAGTCAAAGGCTATCAACAATAATAATAACTGTGATTGTATAGAGTGTATAGACTTTGCGTTACATACCATGACAGGTCAACATCTATACTGAAGGCCTGTAGCTTCTTGTAGCCGTTATCGAATAATCTTTTCACTTATATTGATTAAAATGTTAGCTTTTGGCACTTCTACATACAAACTGTATGTATTCTAAAATTCACACTTAGGTATGTGTGCGAAAATTTAAAATGCTTACAAAGAAATCTCATCACCTATCAATATATATATGTATAGATAGACCTTCACATGGTAATATTATTATATAGATAACTCCTTAATTCAAACCCGGTCATTAAGTATTATGAGTGGAAAATTTATGTACAAAAGTAGAAAGATCTAGTGATTTTTACATTGGTTTTTGGACACACATAAAATACAAATAAACAGGCACATTACAATTTTTAAAGATGTTAGGCATCATTTTAATTTCTAGATGTGAATTCAGTGTGTGATTTCAATGTACCTACCTACATCTTCAATTCGAGTGCGTTACAAATTTCATTGTATGTATAAATTTAATATCCACTCGAGAAAGTTATTTTTAGTCAACGCTTAGATGTAAGACTCATTGTATCGTCTTAATCAATTTGCTAAATCTTCCATACATTATTTTATAACCACTAAGGTAACATTATCATTATTTCATAGAACGTAACGAAATTACCACTGGATGTCTGCTTGCTCGTGAATTGATTGAAGTGTCATGGCGTCTATTTTATTGCTCATTTGAGCGAGAGTCAACTCGCTCATGCGTCTACGTGGGCAGGCACTTGACGTGTGGGCGGCACCAAAGGCCTTAGTCACTACTACACTCTACTACTTATCGAAGCGTAAATATAAAAATCTCCGACCATCTCTTCATTCTAACACTACAAAATGTTACCGTACTGTACCTACCGCTTGGGCGCTTGTCTAAAAGTTTTAGTTACGCATTATGCTCCGAGGCGCGTGATGTCATTGTTTTGAATATACCAGCCAATATTTGAACAAGTGTACTAACTCAATGTTATCTAATAAAATGTATGGGC
This sequence comes from Euplagia quadripunctaria, assembly GCA_963859945.1. NCBI lineage: Eukaryota > Metazoa > Arthropoda > Insecta > Lepidoptera > Erebidae > Euplagia > Euplagia quadripunctaria. The sequence continues at coordinate 29,066,515 of OY982559.1, read as the reverse complement.
CTTGAGTGAAGCGTTTTGATTTATTGTTGATCTGTCTAGCAGTATGGCGTAAAATTTGTGCAGTAAGTAAAATCAAAACCATTTATTTCAATTAAACTAATTATGGGTATTTTTAAGTTGTCAGTAGTTGGTGTCAGTCAGACTAAGTCAGTCGTAAATCTAGTTGCCCTGCTCCAATACTGCCCTGCTTCAAGGACACTCTTTTTCAACTTGTTTTTTTACAAGTTTCTGATCAATGTTATATTTTACATATTATTGTTCTAAAATATAAACAGTACTTATATTTAAGTTGTAGCAGTAGGTAAAGGTATAGTAGTTGTACAATGCATTCATTGCTCGAATCGAAATCGCCCCGACTCCCATTAGGAAAGTAGATCTATCCTACAGAAGAAGCTAGAGTACTACGCACGTCAAATGTTTCTGGGGGTGCTGGTTAGTGGATAGGGACGACAGGGGGTCAATAGGGAACATGCGATATTTTTATTTTTGCTTTTATTTTAAAGAATTGTATGTAGAATAGACCATAAGTATATAAAAAAAAATTAAAACAATTTCATTTATTGCCAAAATAATGTATTTTAAACTGACAGATTATATTTGCGCGCGAAAACGGGCTTGCAGCTCAGATGACGTCAATAGTGTCGGTCGCTTTTCGTGAATACTTTGCATTGTTGATTCCGACTTTCGACATTATTTTTGTATAAGTAGTAGTAAAAATTCACCTTCCTGATCATCCATCAACATCAAGTAGACTCAACAATGCCACCAATAATGTGATTATGATGATGATGATGATGAACTAAGCAAGATACTTACTTGATACCTCAACTTAAACAATCAATGGTTGAATCACTTCGATGATTGGTGATGAAAAAATCATGTTATATTATCAGTAGGAGAGATAATATCTCAAGCATTGACTGTGGGGAGTGCAACTATCCAATCAACTTGAACAAAATTTATGGTTACTTACTTGTAGTGTTGCTCTTGTCGAAAGTAGCGAAGAATACTTGCTAATGTCTGTTTCACAATCCTCATAATATTACCTTGTTGAGCTAAAATAACTGCTATCTAGAAGATGCCGAATTAAATGCTATGTTTAAACTGTGATTTATATTTTTTGTCGAAAGTGCGGAGTTTTGAAGTGTTGAAGTAAAACGTACTAAACTAATAAAAAAAAAGTCCATTTAATTTGTGCCCTTCAAACTCAAAAAATTAAAAAGGTCACAACTATGTCGACGGTAAAATTTGGCAGATTACTGAAGGGTTTTTGCATGAACCTACCTTCCATTTTTATTGGAAAATGTTGTTAATATTCCTAACAAAATAATGTTTACTTTTACAACTATAGCTTAAAACAAGATGACATAACACAAGTGAGACGTCACTCGTCTGACTTGACGTTGATTGGTGTATTAAAATACGTTCCTTTTCACATTATTTCAATTCGTAATTATTGTAGAAAACTAATATTAATGAAAATAAAAAAGATGCAGACGTTCTTTTATATTTTATAACATTTTAATACCACTGTTTTCATAAATATTATGTTTGCATCTTCTCTATTAGAAAGGTGATAAGATTGACCGCGTGCAAGGGACATAGGTGGAACGTGTACTAGTTTGCAACCTTTATAATGTAAAATTCCTATAAATATTTTCAATATATTTTATTCTTTAAGATGGATGTGCATATTAGGGATGTTACGGAGGTGAGTTTACCGGAATCGGAGTCGGAATTGGAATTTTTAACTTTGAAGTCAGAGCCGTCGCCCTCGTAAGGGTAAACGTAATAAAATAATAAAACCATAACCAGAACACAGTAATCAGTCTTTCATCAAAATGCAATAATTCAAATATTAACTAGGTATGTGTATGTTATGTGTATATTAATTACAAATAACACGTAAATCCTACTAATATTATAAACGTGAAAGTTTGTGAGAATGTATGGATGTATGGATGTTTGTTACTCTTTCACGCCAAAACTACTGAACAGATTGAGATGAAACTTGGTATGTAGATAGCTGGAGATCTGGATTAACATATAGGCTACTTTTTATCCTGATATTCCCACGGGATCGGGACTTACGCGGGTGAAACCGCGGGTCACTGCTAGTTACACATAACATACGTAAGTACGCTACTATAGCAAATTTCTTAGTTTTAAATTTTATTGATTAGTGGACGGCGATAGGCTGATGATGAGTAGTTTACGAGACATTTGTCCTTTGGCCTCATTATGTGGAGTTGAAGTCGTGGAGTGTTTTTTTCTCAGTGAAAACTGAACTTAATTAATTCGTCGTATTCGGTAATACGTAAAGCCTTTAAATGAGCCTTTAATGAAGTAGTTATTTATACATAGCGCAGCTAGGTGTCCCGATTTTGAGGGGTCTGGTGACACGTACCGATGTACCCTTGACCGGGGCGCCAAATATCCCGATTTTTCACTATCCTCCTTTGTCTGTACTTTGATTGATCATTTTGACAAGAAAAACGGATTCTGTTACTACATAAAATATGTTTTTTTGGTATTACATCTAAACCGCATTAAAAGTCCTTCACGACTCAGTATAGTACATATATAGTTCCGATTTTCGTCCTTCGTTATAACTCCGATCTAAATTTATCGGAACCGAAGTCGGAGTCGGAGGTATATCGGAGTCAATCAAAAGTTGCGATCTTTCGGAACCGAATTTGAAGGTTCGTAACATCCCTAGTGCATATCCTATTTAATTCAAACACCAATGTTGTTATTTAGGTAGCTTCTTTAAAATAAGTTGTTTGCACAGAAATCATTATTTAATAAAAAAACTTTAAACACATCCGTCATAAATTCTTTCGTTTTATTATTATATGTTAAAAATGAAACTGCATAAATGCTTTGGTTAGAGTAAACTATGACGTCGTTGTTCGTTATATTGTGCGATTTCCACAGACCGTACCGTTTTGACCGTCTTAATCTGACGTGTTTTGACCATAGACGTATCAGAATAGACCGTGCTAGTTATGGGACTATCGTGTAAGTGGTTGCGATAGCTCGATAAAAAGAGAACACTGGTATACGTGGTCCCTCTATTCTTGTCTAGGGAGTGAACGTGGCGTGCGTATGTTGATGCGCAAAGCTAAAATGAGATAGAACGACCACGTTCTCTTTTTATTCATCTAACGCATGACACTTCTCCTTCCGCGGTCTGTAATATATCTATGGTCTTGACAGACTACCTGATTATTGGATTACAAAATTATTGAGATTTTTTGTTTTCAAAGTCAGTGCATTTAACCGTTCGACCAACAAGCTTGCCCTTTTGTATCACGAGACGGACGGATAGCGTTAATGACCTCGCTATCATAACCGTCGATCGCTATTATGATGTGACACGGTTTTACACTTGTTATCAGTTTCGCTGAATGGTCAAATAAATTCAGTTCAGCATATTATACACAAAGGTGTAAATGTTAAACTGAGAAGCTTAAGACATTCTTTTTATTCTATTTTATTAATATTGTTTATACTAAAATAGAAAAATCAATGTGTGGCTGTAATTTATCTATAATATTTATGTATTTAAAAATGTTATTGTTATTTTTACAATGTTTGTTTGTTTGTGTTGTAAGCGTTGCCGTACCGTACATCCTGTCATCATGCAATTTTGCATACACGTTGACAGAGATACATAAAAGGACATAGGATACCTATTACCCAGAAAAAAAGTGCTGTTCCCGAGAGATGCAGAAGCTAGCACTGAAATAAAGTATTTCCGGACCGATACGACCTTCAAACCTTCAAGAAAAGAACGTACTCCCATCTCAAAGGCCGGCAACGCACTTGTGACTCTTGAGTTGCAAGTGTCCATGGGCGATGGTAGTTACTTGGCCCTGTAACAGTCGGTCAACAGAGTCCAGAGTATCTAGATGGTACTTAGCTGAGCCATCCCAAAGTGACTGCAGCACTCCATGTAAGATCGAACTTGGGCTGTATAGAGATTAAGCAGCTGTTCAGAGCTGAAATACCGCCGGACTTTCGAAAGGACTCTCAACTTCTTGGAAGCTGGGTGTGCGATGGACTCGATTTGTTGACCAAAGTTAAGTTTGGACGTAACGGTGATGCCCAGAATCCCTAGATGGTCTACTGACCATCGGTAAGGATACACCTTGAAAAGTGGGTGTAAGTTCGAAAGTAATCTTTTTCGCAGAGAAGAGATACGCGCGTGTTTTGGATGGGTTAAAATTTACAAGATTGGCGTCACCCCAATCGGACACCCGCTGCAATGTCAAATTAACCCGTTCAATCATGGAACCAACCACTCATACCCAAAAAAGAAAAACAATGTTTGCGTAGTCAATTACGCTAGTTACAAACAGCTGTTTAAAGCTACAGGCTTCTTTTATCTTTTACTTTTAAGTGTGTATAAAACACCCAACAAATGTGTATAAAAATATGTTCTAACAAAATGTATTGTCATGACTCGTATAGTTACATAGGTTGTATATACTACTTACAAATACATAGTTACCAAACCTATACGTTACTAACTCATCGCCTATGATGTCGTTTAGCAATCGTCTGAGTGGTAATCGATAATGTCCTTGGTAATATATTAACACTTTATACTTGCTCGGTTTGAAACGTTCTTTGAGATAAGTTTTACACAGAAACCATATAGTTAAGGGCCTAACTTATTTCAGTCTAAGAAAATAAACATTATCTTACAGTATTTCAATATTCAGTAGGGATTTTAAGGTTCAGTCGTAAAAAATGTGTAATTTGCATAAACAGGCCCAGAATATTGTGCTAGGTAGATGTCGATATATTCGTACACCTAAATAGATAATACATCCTTATATGGAGGGAGTAATATACATATGTACGTAAGGTCATTGCCAATTACATAGAATCAATGATGTTTATTGCGCCTCTTTAGTATTCATTGTCATATTTTGCTTTCGTAAACAAATCTTTTAATTTAAGACATAATTCTTAGATTCATTTATCACTAGCTGTTGCCGGCGACTTCGTTTGCGTGGAAATTTTGAAGAAGAGGAGATAGCCTATGTGCCGTTCAGCTGTGTAAGAGTAACAAACATGTATCCATGCATTCATCCTCACAAACTTCCGGTTTTATGATATTAGTAAGATTAATTGCCCCGACACACAGTTGCCTTTCTAAATTACAATATATTAGTTTGTCTGTATTCGTTTAAATGCAATAAAAAGTACTTCCAGATTTGTTTGAATTTTCCAGAAAAATGCATTCTTTAAATTTTTCTTTTCCTAAAAACCTGAATCGCCCTGTTGTTAATATTTAAAAGAAAAAATATAGTCTATTCTCCCAGCACTGCTCAACTGGTGCGCTTACCAACGAACACTAGATTATTATTACAAATGTGCCACAACCAGAATTGTCAGTGTATTTTGAGAATTACAGGTAAATCTTCAGATACTAGTTAAGATTGCTTATATTAATAACTTCAGACATAACAAGTCGTTTTAGGGTTCCGTAGTCCTCACAAGGAACTCTTATAGGTTCGCCATGACCGTCAGTCTATGATCTCCGACCTTTATGAGTGCTAGCCTGGGGGTAACGGGTAAGACTGCGCGTTACCCTAGCCGAAGCAAGTCTGAGACGGTGGCGCGATCCCGACATACCACTTCAAGGTTATGACCCGAGGGGGTTTCCACACAAAAAAAAAATGTACGTCCGTCCGTGGCTTAGCTCAGAGGCTGTCAGTACTAGAATTATTAATCACGCCGACAAATCGGTGGTTTGCCAGAATTACGTCGAGAAATTTAAAATTCAGTCGAATTGAACTAAGTATGCCAAACGATCATAAATCTTTGATATTTTATTGTAAACAGAAATACAACGTCGATTTCGTGCTAACGTTCGTTGAAAAGCGACAAGTTCATTATATATTTAAGACAAAACACTAGCGGATATCACAAATTCATTGCCATTCTCTAAAATCAATAATAGTTTTTAGTTCCGTCGCTATTCTCGCAAACCAACGAAATATTCATAAGACCATAACATATATAAACGGATTTAGAAAGAAAAGTATCATGGCCAAGTTAGTTCAACGCCCAACTTATAAAATGTATCTACTTGGTAAATTTCGTACAAAATACAAATCCTTAGAAAAAAATTACTACAACATGTACAAATACGTAACGTCAGGACCTTTATTCCAAACGGATTCAGAGACGCCTCAAACAGAAGCGCTTGGGTGTTCCCATCATTTCACCTTTTAGATCGTATACGCACACGTGAGCCCATCGCCTTTGAAACGTGCATGTCTTATGAATTTTATGTAGATATTATATATTAATTTTATGTAGATTCCCTTAATAAGAAAGAGATGGGTGTCCTCAATTCTTTTTGACCCTCAAACCGTGAACTCGATTAATATGTTCAAAATAATAAACTTCTATCCCGACATGCACTTGGCCGGTTTTTAACTTAAGGGTGATATTAGAGGCATCACATGAACCTGCAAAAAACGCCAAGTCCAAAAAACACGGGCTTGCCATACCTACAATTGTGCTACATCGAAATCGTATGAGTACTGTAGTCATTAGCAAGCATTAGCAAGAAGTACTCATTGGTTTATGTCAAGGTTGTAGTAGTATGATGCGGTGACACTGGGCAAGCGTGCACTATAGTCATAATCTGCTTATAGGATATGCCTCACCGGTGTACTGCTTGTGGTGTTTACAAACTGGCCAACAAAACAAATTTGTTTACACGTTCAAAAGTAGTGATAAGATTGAAACTTAAGTATATCGTTAGTATAGTTTGTTATTATACAAATACAATAACAATAAACACCACACACACATCACAAACTTGAGTGTCGTAGGTAATCAAGAAATGAATGTGGGCGGCCTCGTAGGCGGCCAATATGTGCTTAACTCTTCCTATTCAAGAGATATTACTCTCTAAGTTATATTTGAGTATATAGTTACCAGGTCACTAGGTCATACTAGGTTAGGTCATTAAGTAATCGTCTAGACATACTAGTAAAATATGTAAAAAATGTCTATACGTCATTTGTAAAATAATTTATTACATGTGCAGGTAAATGGTAAAATATAATGTTATAATTGATAAGTAACTAGGCTTCGTCCGTTCCTCCGTTCGATGAATCATTGTTACCGGATGGACCTAGTGTATATTGTATAAATTTCATCCAAAACTGTCCAGTCGTTTTAGCGTGATAAAGTTTTAAATATACTGGGTAACAACTATGCGCATTTATAATGCTGGTAAATGTTTTTCTGTAGGCTTATGTGTTATGCCAGGATATAAACTATCTCGATTATTCTCGATTGACTATTGTAAAATTTATTCAAATCCGTTAAGCCGTTTTTGCGTGAAGGAATGAAAATTATACTAACTCCAACAATTTATAAGTTGTTTACTTTCACAATACACAAAGGAATGGTGTCTAAGGAAAGTTTGTAAAATCGTGGAACGTGAAAGTATCATCATTGTAAACCAAGTTGAATTTGAATACGCTTTTATTATTTTCACCTGTAATTACTTTTAGAACTGCAAAGTTAAGTTGTCTTTCGGCAAACACGGGCAAATGTCTTCGAGAATTGATTCCCGAGATGGACTTACTATCTACATACAAGTTTGTTTGCTTACGGAACCCCCGGTGCGCGAGTCAGACTCTCAGTTGTGTCCGGATTTTTGTAATGCATCTACAATACGTACGTACATACGTTTTATTGTTACGCTTCATATAACTCGGAAATCAATATTCTGAGTAACTAAAAGCCATGATAATTGATTAAGGTTACGACTCACGACAGCCCTGCAAAGTGCCCCGCCTGTAAATACATTATATGAATTGTCGAATGCACAGGTATTTGAAGTTTTAAGTTTTCCGATGATCTCAACAATTTTGAAAGTGTGTCACACGTAGGAACCTAAAACGTTCTTTGAGTTAAGAGGGAGAAAGGGGTTGGACAATATGTTATAAAGTAGAGAGAGAATATGAATATTCCCACGAAGGCGAATCGGGAGCCACTTGAGCAATTGGGTTTTTGAAAAAAAACATCGATGTTTTCATGTATTTTAAAACTATTCTCAGGTTATGGCGTGACCAAGGGAATTAAATAAATTGATATGATATCATCACATTAGGTTGATTTTGATGTCTGTGGTCCTTGTTCATGGCAATTGTTAGGTTTAGTTGCTTGTTTATTTATGTTTTAGGGTGCAAATGGAACCCTATTCTGGTACCGATCGAATTAATTGAAAAGCAATTTAACAAACTCCAAATCGTATTGTTTTATACTCCTTGGTAGATACACTAAAAAATGCATGTTTTATTAGGTTGTCTTATGGTATTTTGCTGTGGTAATCGAGATAGCAGAAAGTCAGGAGAGGCGTCTTCCTGACATATTGCCATTTCGATTAACACAGTAGTATTACGTGATCGCGTTAATTTCCGTACGTATAAATAATTATTTATCTTATGTTTTTGGCATTGTACTATGCACTTAGTCGAATGTGATCAGATACTTACTTAACATTTATAAAAAGATATTGTATTCTAGATTAGAATTTGTGAAATTGTAAGGAAAAGTACATTATTATGGGTCACTTTACTACATCTGGCGTCTATAGGTAGATGTTTGTTATCGATGGCCGTGATTATTGATTATTCATCGATTTGCATCGCGTTCTGTTATTGTACTAATTGTCCAGTCATCATCGTTTGTTTACTGCTTACTGCCGCTTACATTGTTTTCCACATTTATTTTTACATTGTCATTACTGTATCGGTATATATGTATCGTTATAAACCGTATAGGTATACGGTTTATAGTTATATACATATATCTGATACAATGAGAGAAGGTCGTCTTGAAAGGAAATGACCTACTTTTACAGCGGTGTAAGTAATTTTCTTTTAGCGTTTAGTGTAATGTACCGTAATGTATGTGTTACCTTTTCATAAGCCTTGTTCCAAAGCCCACTTTCAATTTTCACGCTGGTCACTGTCTGTATTCGACGCATTAAGTGTTTACTGTTAATATCAATGTTATCATACATACATGTATATAATATTATGTACTAATAAATATACTCAGATACAATATTATGAAATGACAAAGTTAACTTTTGGTGACAAGCTACGGTAATGGCAAAGTAAACTTTCTCTCGTTGTAATTCAACACTTTGTACAATACGCATGATAACGATAAGCTAATGTTTTTAGGACTAGGGCAATCTTTATTTATTTAACGCGTCACTATTTATTCTACATACTTAGTACCATATTATTAATTATGTAGCTAAGACAACAGTCAATGTAATCGAAGGAACTTATTACTAAATAATATATTTAATGAACGTTTGGAGTGTTCGTTAGACGGGATTATTTTTTCTTATATTATAATATTTATAATCCTTTATTGTCTTTCTATATTATACAACACTTATAAATTTTGTTTGTAGGTACATAGTTACCTAATATTAAATCGTTCGAAACAAGAATTACGATAATTAATACATCAAGAATTGATGCTTCTAACTTTTTGACTCTCTTTGTTTATCGTGACCAATCATTTAAAAAAGAAAAAAATGAAGATCATTATGATTCTTAAGTTTCATACCTATTCTTACTATTTTAATTGCTTGTTTTCTTTGGGAATATTTTCGTCATTATATAATAATATTTTCAACATTCCGAAGGTCCCTTCTAATATCGTGATTTCTACATAAACAAATGACGTTACGATTAATAATATATCGAAGAATGCACTAACTAGGTAAATACTGCTTTCTGATCCAGCACTGGTAACGTAGAGTAAAAAGAAACTTAATATTACAAATTTGACTACAATAGAAGGTCTTATCGCTACGAGCAGTCTTTACCAGACAACCTTTAAGCCAAAACATTGTATTGTCAACAAGTAACAATATTAAACAGTACCTATTTTGTGACGGGCGAGGGTTAGATAGTAAATCGCCACTTCAAGGTACTTTATGTAAACATTCACTTCCTCGTGAGGGTTCTAAGTGAATACGAAACTGGTGGCCAGTAGATTTGATTGGTCTAACGTCAACGTCTTATTGTTATTGACATCATAATTTAGACCCCTCTTTGAAAAGTCAGGTGAGGTTCATTTAGCCTCCTCATTATGTAAGTAGAGAGTATAGAAAGGGTTTTATTGTTTACTAGCAACCCGCCCCGGCTTCGCACGGGTAGCAGACGGATATCTTCAACAATCATCAACATTTCAATCCATTTAGACAGAATCTTAACAAATTATACACCTAAACCTTCCTCGTGAATCACTCTGTCTATTAGTGGAAACCGCATGAAAATCTGTTCAGTAGTTTTTCAGTTTATCGCGAACAGACAGACAGATAGACAGACAGACGCGGCGGGGGACTTTGTTTTATAATATGTATTGATGAGGCCTATCTCATTTCAACCGTGATTTTTTCATTAAAGGGTCAACTTTGACGTTCATATTCTGAGCAACTAAAAAACTTCAACCACTTAAACTTATGGGAAAAATGGAGAACAATTATTAGCATTGATCAAAGCAGTTTTCTTAATTTTGTCTTAATAGACAAGGTCAAAATTCCGAAGCAAGTTTTTCGTAAATTTCGCGACGACACTTTTTTGAGATCGTAGATTGAACGATATTACCAAACATATAAAATATAATAATGTATCTGAAATAGTAATATAATTCATAGCATCCTCAAAATTTTGATTTATGTATGGATAACCTAGTAAAATACACAACCAAAAGCATGAAACTAATTAAATCGCTCTGTAATAGCTTTAAATTTCTATTTCTCCTTACTACAATATTATTTTTACAAAAAAAATATACCAGAATAAACGTTAGTTCACAAGTAATTAGAATATCGGTATTTTATATATATAACTAATTAAAATCATTTCAATAAACGTAATTACAACTGCCAAAATGATATAAATAATGCCTTTTGAACTCAGATTCTTTCTTTGACCGTTTTCAACCTTTTTTCATGATGAATTCATTCAAATATAAGTACAAATTTTAAAATGGTAATAAATACTTTTAAATATTTGGCAATATAATTTTCGCCTGTCTATTTATTTTTTTGTGACAGATGTCAGGCAGATGACAGTTCAGTTTCCAAAATAATACCGTGTGTAGACGAATAGACATCCATTTTTTTACGTTTTTGTTATTTAACTTGTTTAATTATAAAACACTTGACATTGGCGGAATTCCTGCGCTGATTCTTGCGCGGGATAGAGTCCATAATAAAATAATAAACATATATATATATATGGTGTGTAGAAGCAGTCTTAAAAAATATAACGCGTTCCACCAACCAGGCTTTCACGTCAGTCATTGACGGCGGACGGCGACACACTACACACTAGCTAATTGGTTGAGCGTACCCCGCCCCGCGTCCCGAAAACCATCGGGAGGACCAAGCTTACTGCGGTTTGACTATAGCTGACTCGCGCAACTTCGTCTGCGTTTGTAAATTTTCCCCGTTTTTTATTTGTCGTAGCGTGACGTTATATAGCCATCCTCGATAAATGGACTATCTAACACAATTTATTTTTTTAATTCGAACCAGTAGTTCCTGAGATTGCGCTAATCTCAGGAACTACTGGTTAGAATTAAAGAAATATCATATCATTCAACCAAACAAACAAATAAACTCTTCAGCTTTATAATATTAGTATAGATAATAATTTAGCAAAATGCAATTATGTGATATAGGTCTTAAAGTTAGTGCAAATGCTTCCAATAAATGTAAATACATTCTACATTCTACATTCATTCATCCACTCAAACACAAAAAAATCATCAAAATCGGTCTAGTGATTTAGGAGCAGTTCAGTGACAGTACATGAGAATTATATATATGAAGATAATACTGTATAAAATTTTACAAATGGCGGTTTTATAGCTACTCGCGTTTATATAATATTTAGTTCTATTATCATACCATGTTACAAGTAGTCTTTTAATTGTAGTATTTTACAACAAATAAAAATACAAACGAATCAACGATACTAAAGATTTCGAAGGATACCCTACTCGGTTCAGAAAGAAATCATGTTGCCACGTTACAAATCACAAAGTACAATATAGACTGATTTAGTTTTCTCTTTGCTTCCAGGGGTGCTGGAAATGACAGGGACCGACAACATCCGGTTTAGCGGGCATACGCTCGACAAAGCCACTAAGGCGAAGGTCACCTTGGAGAATTTCTACACCAACCTCATCACACAGCATTTGGAGAGGAAGCAGAGGTAAGCACTTGGTCCGACTTCTCTTGCGACTTCCTCCTAACCTATACGCTCTGCAGTTCTACTCTCACGTTGGTACAAAACGCTAATCAAATCTGAAATAATTTTTTGCCAAGTTTATTTAGTTTTAAATTTTTTTTTAGTTTATAGGTTTAGTTTATAAATTATATTTATATTTTTATATATTTATTTATTCTACTTTGCAGTATGTATTAAAAAGGAAAAATAAGTTTTTAGCACAGACATGTAAATAAGGTTATAGAAATGGTATGTAGCACTGGAATCTATCAAGAACGCATGTCGCCGACGCGGAGCTTCATCTACATACACAAATAATAACTACACAATCACGCGTACATATGCACCGGGAATGTTATCCAAACTGAACTAAGCCTTATGAATGTTCACTAAGATTGATATTACGTCGTATTGGTCCGCTCACTTCACACAAGGATAATAGATTCTGCATTTGTGGTAGTGATTGCGTAATCTACACTAGAGCTTGACTACGGGTAATACCGTAATACCGGGGAACCAAGGAATAATAGAAGAAAGTAATTAATGGGCCCGTGCTTTATTGTTAAATATAATTTATTCTTTACAAAAAATATAAAAAGATGAAGTATTAGAAATTACTGTCCTGTAAAATGAAGATATTTATTCAACAACTGCCTTTTTGGAACAATTTCAATTGCATTTTTGCGTAATAATTAAGGCGGATTTCACATGTAATTAAATGAAAGACGTGGTTATCAGCCGGGGACTGATCATATTGATGAAAATGTATGTCATCAAATATTAAAAAAAAAGTGGCATCCCAAATAAGATCCTAGATATTGTTAAATTATCACAAAAAATACGACGGAAAAATTACGATTCTACAAAAAAAACAAACTTCACGTTATTCTCACGTCCACCATTTCAAAGTATTTACTTACTTTTTTATTAAATCGGTTAAAACAATATAAACCTGAACTTACTACATTGAACAAGTTCTATGTGTTAATTGTAGGTACTGCAGATTTTAACAGAGTATTCGTTTTGTTGAAATATTGAAGTCGTCCTTCGTAAAATGAATCGAACAAATCCGACTATAAGTTCCATATATCCACTTGTCTTTCGTATCTGCATTCTACGGGAATCTAAAATAAACGAAATAAACCAATAAAATAAAGCCACAATTTATGCCAGTCGTACTATTTATTGGTAGAATTATGTTTTAAAATGTACTTTTATCAAAAACATCATAGTAGACGAATTGCCGCAGTGGGCAATGCTGCAAAACACCATTTTTACTACCGCCCTTGGGGAGACAAAGCTTCACGAGTAACTGAGCGTAACGTTGCGCACTGGTGGTGTCTGAGTCACCAGCGTGGCGACAAGTTTACGCGTTTATAGCACTTCTATTACCTTATTTAGTTTTCTGTGGTTTTTAGTTTTGTTAACTGTACCTTTGGATAGAATAATACATTTAATAGAATAATAATAGAATAGATACATTTTTTGTTTTCATTACATAAAATTGGTGATTTACAAAAATACCAAGTATTCCTCAATATTGCGACACCGTAAATGTTGGTGTTTTTCATGGTTTTTTACTTGAAGACTGACTAGTCATAACTTTTAAACATAAAGTTTTTTACAAAAATCCTTTTTTCTTTTCAAAAATTCTTTAGCCAGCAGTGTAACTGCATGCTAAATAATGCAGTCATGCCCTTTCAGTGATTTAAGTAAGTGTTTCATTGTCAGATACACCCTGTATAAGGGTAGGTATATCAAACGTTGAGGAGGAAGTTAAAAGGCTAGATATCAACCGTTAATCACAGCAATATAAAAAATGTTGTAACAACAAGCGTACGTATGATATGATCTCTAATCAGACAGTTTTCTAGTCTTTATCAACTGTACGGCAACACGAAAGTCTATTTTCTCGGATTAGATCAACTGTGATTAAAATAATGCATGAAAAACATTTTACTCCTATGCCTTTTCCAGGCTAGACAAACTCGAAGAGTCTTTGAAAGATGACAGCCTCACAGAGACTCAGAAACAGGAAAAAAGACAACAGCATGCCCAGAAGGAAACGGAGTTCCTCCGACTCAAAAGATCCAGGCTAGGGGTCGAGGACTTTGAACCGTTAAAGGTATGTATTATTGTTTACTCGTCGCACTTGTTAAGATTTACGTTGTCGCTCGCTTAGAATGTGTGGGAAAGGCCCACAACATATAGCGATACTCATTGATCGAAATTTCCAAATAACCTACTTCAACGAAGTTTATTCCGAAAAGAAACGAACTAAAAAAATACCTAATGTATTATTATACTAAAACCATCCTGAAAATATGTACAATACGTTTGTGAAACAATAGTGAAAATTGATCGATACGAAACCTCTTTTTATGAAGTCGGTTCAAACAGTGTATTCGTCCCGTTTAAATTTAGCGTACGACTTAAAGTTCTACAGATCTCTCAGGGTTACACATTTTGGAAAAAAAAACTCCTAGTAATTCCTCTATCTCTGACTCAGAAAGTCTGTTAATTTTGTGTCACTGCAAGAAACATAATTATATAAGTTAAGAAAATTATGAAATGACACTGAACGCTGAATAGTTAGAGATTCCATCGTTAATCGGCTGGTGCCGAAGAAAGTGTACCTACTGACTGACAATGGACATTCAATATAATGCAGCTATAATTGAATATAATATAAATATTTAATTTGACACTTAATTAACCAATTGACCAATCTCTGGAACAAATTGTCGCCTGCGGTGTTTCCGTACCGATACGACCTTCAAACCTTCAAGAAAAGAGCGTACTCCCATCTCAAAGGCCGGCAACGCACTTGTGACTCTTGAGTTGCAGGTGTCCATGGGCGACGGTAGTTACTTGGCCCTGTGACGCCCGGTGACCCTACCCCCTATAATATAAATAAAAACAAATATTTTATTTAAATGCTAATTTCTTCACAGGTGATAGGGAGAGGAGCGTTCGGTGAAGTACGTTTGGTCCAAAAGAAAGATACAGGTCACATTTACGCCATGAAAATACTCAGGAAAGCAGACATGTTGGAGAAAGAACAGGTGTGTTAAACAAATCGCCTATGAAGCAATTACTTCGATTATCTAGTTATTTTTATTTGAATACAAGCAAGTTGGCGACACAAACATGGCAAGTCTCATGGTAAAATGTCATATGATTATTCCTTCTTCGTTCCTCCATTCAGATGTCGTTGGCGAAGATACTTTCTATATCCTCTCTCAGGCCCGTATTAAATAGATCGAACTTATCTCTGAGATATATCGTTGGCACTTGAAATGTTGTGCAACAAACTTAATGACATTTTTGAGTTCCTGTACTCACTTGAGTGAAGTTTGTATTAATAAATCAAACTGCTCACTCAAGAGGTCGTCGAATCATACTTAAGTGCGTGTTTACTGAGTGCAGCCAGACCGTGACTTTAGACTTAGAGCGACTTGTGAACACAGAGTAGCTACTATTATAAAAATTAGTGAAGTAAACATGGATTTCGAAAATATTATAAACGATGTTATACATACATTATTATGATCATTTCGAATAATACGGTGAAATATTGTAGCCAGATTTCTAACTGATAATGATAACTAACGACAGGAAACGTCTCAATTTCTCAAATAGAGGGCGCTATTGACAAACAATGGTGCCACTTTTATTCACACTAATAACAAGTAGGCCCAGGTATCGAGCATACGGCCTTGTTAGCGATTATTTTTTTTTGACTTTGTAACAACAGGGTCAATTCCCGATAATGTGTATCACGAATCACGAAACTTTAACAGTTATTCAATATTTTTTTTCTTTGTATATTATATGGGATAAACGAGCAGACGGGTAGTTGCCTATGTTTATAATAAATTATTTCATAGTCTTCATGAATTTAAGTCTTATGTGAGAATTTCAACAATTGATTCGTTATTAATTACATGTTTGTTATTATTTTTAAATGGAAACCCTATTTCAAAGAAAATAACGATACCTAGCTAAGTATGACGTCAAACAAATAAAAATGTATGACGTCAAAATATTAATTTCATACAAATTTCTACAAAACGTTTTTGACATTTAATAAAGAGTAACTGACTTGAGATTAACCACCGTATGTAGTAGTGGTCTTGAAATAAATGATACTGAAGCTAGGTTAAAACTTGTCATATATATTTACGCGGTATTGTCGGCTAGCTGCTTTATTATATTTTATGTCAGTGTGTACGCAGAAAACATTAAAGTTTATAGTAGTAATAATTGCTTCTACACCGAGTGTGTTGATTTTCAGAACTCTGCGCAATAAATTAAAGTTCTCTACACCGTAATAAATAGTCCTATGTACAATCGATTAAATAAACAAAGACGTTCTTGTAATATTGCAATAAAGTGCAGTTTCGTTAGTCAAAAGTATAATTGCTCTTTGGCAGGTGTTAGATGATAACGTCTGTTAAGTGCCTTAATGAGGGTTATTTTTTATGATTATAATAATATAATTAATCACTACGGCTGTCATTGAGTCTTATTAGCTTTGTTTCCTAACGGCGCTCATTATAGATAAGTGTGTAGATGGGGAAAAAATTAAAAAACAAATAAATAAAATTGAAGTGTCTGCTTGTAATGTCAAAATAACAGCTTTTTTATTTGACCTCGAAACAAGTTGAATTGAGATAATCATGACACATTTGGTATCAAAAGTAAGGTTTTGACTGACGAGCACATTACAAATATAGGTATAAATATCATATCGTCTCAGTAAATAAATATGTTTAAATTGTTAAGAAACAAGCAAAACTAGTAATGAATATCTTGATTTTTTTGTTTTTTTTTTTTGTGTTTAAACCCCCATGGGTCATCACCTCACCATGGCTATTGGTGAAGTGGTATGTCGGAATCGAACCGACTAAAACCACACGGTGTTCCGTAACAAGTGAGTCTATCGCAAGGGACTCGGGTATACCCTAGGAAGAAAGTCCCCGAGAACCCTAGCAGACTTTGGCCGCCCTTAAATAGAAGGCTGCCACACAATCTTGATTTTTGTCTGAAATATTTACTTGTTTCGTACTTTTTAGATCATTTTACTTAGTCGGGTTACAGTTTTTTAAACTTAATTTGTTATTGCAAAATGTATATGATATTATATTAAATTACTCGTATGCGCTAAGATAATATATTGTATATATATTATCTTAGCGCATACGAGTATTTGTATGCGCTTGCTACTATGACAGTTATTAGAACAGTGTCGCCATCTATTGCGTATGATAAAACAGTCTAATACGAGTTAAATCATTCTCAATACCCAACAGCTATAAAGATGCAAGCTTGAACTGTACCCACGCAACATGAACCCTGTTTTCTTCTTGATACCTTCAAAGGACGTCATTACCACTATTTTTTTAGGAAGGAATTTTCAGTAAGGTCTATTTAGTTTAGTCGCAAGAACTAAACAAGTGCATTAGTAATGAGGCCCTACGTACTATTAATAGTAATGTATTTAAAATATATTTTGTTCTAATAATATAATAATAACTTGACCACATGTCACACACGGCTGTCTTATCCCAAATTAGGTAGAGCCTGTAGTATGGTAACCAGACTGCTGATAAACATACTTATGTTTCCGAGTACATAAATTAAACCCAGACATAGAACAAATGATCATGACACAATTATTTGTTCTCAGTGGAAATCGAACCTACGACCTATGTCAGCAGTCAGGATTACTAACCACTAGGCCGATATTAAAGCTTTGTTAGAGCTTTAAGTAATTTTTGTTCTGAGAATATAATTTATGTCTTCTATTTTAAATTTACATAAAGTTTTGGTATAGGTGGCCCACGTTCGAGCAGAACGCGACATCCTTGTTGAAGCGGACCACCAGTGGGTAGTGAAGATGTACTACAGTTTCCAAGACCCCATGAATCTGTACCTAATAATGGAGTTCCTGCCCGGAGGCGACATGATGACGTTGCTCATGAAGAAGGACACCCTGAGCGAGGAGTGCGCGCAGTTCTATGTCGCTGAGACGGCACTTGCTATCGATAGTATACACAAATTAGGGTTTATACACAGGTAATTATATATAATTTAATTTATATTCTTGGTATAAGTGTACCTAGGCATTGTAAGAATTTAGGATTCAATATTTTAATATAGATATTAATTTAGTTTATCATTATAAGATATTAATATAGACACTAAGTAAATGAACATCTCCTATTGATTTTTATGTTTTCTCATTTTATATGACACTATACTACCCTTAAGTCTTAGCTGTCGGTGCTATGATCCACTGTGCATTTTCCAGTCTGACAGTATCTAGCAATTCAATTAAGTAATCAGTAAAAAATATATTTCTAACCCTCCTTGCTATTGCTAATAACGGGTAAATGTTAAGTTTTCTATGTTATTGCAGAGATATAAAACCAGATAACTTACTCCTGGACGCACGTGGACACATCAAGCTGAGTGACTTCGGACTGTGCACGGGCCTCAAGAAAAGTCACCGTACCGACTTCTACAGGGATCTGTCGCGAGCGACGCCTTCAGATTTTAGTCAGTATATACTGTATTAATATTACCACTCTTCTTAAATCTTTAGTTCATATTCCCTTTTATAAATGATAGCATAATTTCGACACCTAGAAACACATGGTATTAAGATTAACTATTGAGATAGTGTAAGTTTCATTGCGGTAAAATGCAAGTTGGTTCAATCCCGGCATGTACGTTTTTGTCACATTTATAATTTAATCTTTAAAAATGGCAAACATGCATCACAACTTTTTATTTTTAGTCAAATCAACATTTTCTAATACTTAGCTGAAAATTAATAAATAATAATTCTGGATTGTATTACTTATTTAGTAAACACACAAAAATTTGAAGTTAAACGTAGACATAGTGACAATGCTTATCCTGGGCATAGACCCAGTGAATCACCCGAGTAATAAAATTAGCTTGCATTCATTCTGTTCAATCATTCGTTCGATTATTTCGCACCCCTGTCCATAACCTCTCGTTACCATTACGCCACGTCTGTTTACTAAATAAGACAACAAAGAAAAATACACAATAGATTGGGATGTTCGTCTATGATTATAATATATTGACATAAATGCATGTGTAGTCGCAGCGCGGCAAACGACGCCGTGGCGATATCAACTAATGTTATATAATTCCATTTCTGTAGACTATTCCTTCACCTTCAATCTGTCGTGTGCAGTATCGACCTCGTCGTCCGCCATGGACTCGAAGCGTCGAGCCGAGTCTTGGAAGCGGAACAGACGAGCGCTCGCGTACTCAACGGTCGGCACGCCCGACTACATTGCTCCCGAAGTGTTCTTGCAGACGGGCTACGGCCCACAAGCTGACTGGTGGAGTCTTGGTGTCATCATGTTAGTATAAATACAGCAGGGTGCTTTTTGTTCGCAGCGATCCACTCTAATCACCTTGTACTATTCTTATTAATATCCTTACTCTATGGTAATATCTGTCAATATTTAGTGTGTTAGTCAAGTTATAAGATGTTTTTTTATCGCTAATTGCTTTAGAAGGTCTACCCATGAAACATAATTGACTGGCCTGTAGGTCTAGTTGTTAGTGACCCTGACTGCTGAGCCAGAGGTCGTGGATTCAATTCCCACCCAGGACAAATAATTGTGAGATAAGCATGATCATTTGTTCTGAGTCTGGGTGTAATTTATATATAAAATGTATGGATTAAGAAATATGTAAGTATGTTTATCAGCAGTCTGGTTACCATAGTACAGGCTCTGCCTAGTATGGGATCAGACGGCCGTGTGTGACATGTGTAAAGTTATTATTATTATATAAGTCCGCTATTTCTTTCAATAACTAGCTGGTTCCGCTCTATTCTTTACATATATTGTGTTACAAGTATATTAATTATATAAATATTAAGATTAGAGGTAAAAACGAATACATATATTTGATATGAATAGTGATTGAATCAATCAAATCAATGGGTTTGTTCGTATCGATATCGTATCGAATCGTGTATCGATTTAATTTTGATAATATTGAAGAACGAGTGGATCGCGTTCGCAGAAAAAGGATCCTTATTACCTCGATTATGTTGTTTTAGATCGTCATCGAACGCAGTGTTATTGTTTAATTACTTTCTTTAAATGTGTAAACAGCTGTGCGTTTTCTATAAAATACAACCAGTAACAAAAGTAACTGAATTAATAAACTATATATCTGACAGTGAATAGTAACAAAAGTAGGTCTGACTGTCCTGCTAATAAGTAAATGTTCAAGTTTCGTCCCCATTAGTTGCTATGCGAATTTTTCTTATTTTATTTACATACATAAACTGACAATGAAAAAGAAACTTATTTTAAATGTAATTTCATTAAAAAATCTAACTTAAAGCGATTCAAAAAAAAAAAAAACCAAGCTGGCAACTGCAAATTAATTTCGCTTTTGCGAAAACAAATACAATATGCGAACGCCTTGGCCCTTAATTATTGCTCCATGCAGATGTAGTGGCAGCAGCAATATTAAAATACTGCCCTGCGCGGCTCGCGTTGTAGACATTTATATTTTTTGCACGGAACCCTAATACTTTTTTCATAATAAAAGTGGCCTAAGTTACTATAGTTATAACACCAGCTATATGCCAGTAAAAGTCCCGTGGAAATCGGTCCACCCGTTCCGAATATAAGCCGGAACAGACAGACAAATATTTTAAAACTTGATTTTTGGTATAAGTACTGTGTACATCCTGTATCGTGCAAATAACTGTAAGAGCTTAAAAATACTACTATTTTATTTTATTTATTGGGACATATACGACATAGACAGTTATACATTACATTGAATTATAAAGTTATAGTATATCACTACATATTATAAAACAAAGTCCCCCGCCACGTCTGTCTGTCTGTCTGTTCGCGATAAACTTAAAAACTACTGAAGGGATTTTCATGCGGTTTACACTAATAGACAGAGTGATTCATGAGAAAGGTTTAGGTGTATAATTGGTTAAGATTTTGTGTAAATTGATTGAAATATGTTGATGATTGTTGAAGATGTCTCTGCTACCCGTGCCAAGTCGGGGCAGGTTACTAGTTGTAATATAAATAAATATAGTACCTGGCGTTTTCTATAAGATAAAAACTAAATGGCAATACGTTAGAATATACAATAATAAAGCATCTAACAGTTAATAATTACAAGCTGTTGCCCGCGACGTTGTTCGTGTGAAAATTTTAGTGACATATATTGTAGGGGGCAAACGAGCAGGCAGTTAGCCGTTCTTGCGTGAAATGGTAATAAACATCCATTCATCCATCCTCATAAGCTTTCGCTTACATAATAATAGTAAGATGTACGTACATGCAATGCGCGCGTGGCCAAAGCTAAATAAGACGCTACAGCGATTTATTTTGTAATTACCTAACTGAAAAAAAAATGTATTCCTGATGATTTTGGTCTGTACTACTTTGCTGTGTTAGTATACCGCTGAATGGTCCAATATACCGTTTGCGATTTCGTAATAAAGCTATGCATAATAAATGCTCCAAAAGTTTTTTCTCAAGGTGTTGAAATCTTTGGCTTCCTAGGTACGAGATGTTGATCGGGTACCCCCCGTTTTGCTCGGAGTCGCCCCAAGAGACGTACAGGAAAGTGATGTCGTGGCGTGAGTCCCTCACGTTCCCACCGGAGATCCCGATCAGCGAAGAAGCCAGGGAAACCATACTACGGTTCTGTTCTGAACCTGACCGGAGGTAAGACGAAAGTATATTTTTTTGGGGAATCGAAAAATATAAGCATTAATACTAATACATCGATAAAACTACCTTAACCTTATTCAGATATCTAAAGGTATTAAACATTTCACAATATAAAGTTGAAAATTACTTAATCGTGGGAGAGCCGTGTTTCGGCACGTATGGACCGGCTTGACCGGTGTGATACCACGGCCTCACAGAAAACCGGCAGTGAAGCAATGCTTGCATTGCTTTTCGCCGTGTAAGTGAGGCCCTAACTCTTCATTTCCCTCCTCTTCCTCTCTTCCACCCTTCCCCTACACCCACCTTAAAGGCCGGCAACGCACTTGTGACTCTTGAGTTGCAGGTGTCCATGGGCAGCGGTAGTCATTTACCATCAGGTGACCCGTCTGCTCGTTTGCCCCCTATCTATACCATAAAAAAAACTTAAACCATTTTTTTACCTATAATTTTACAACAAAAAGCAACTTTATAATATTTTCGACATCTTTTCTTTAAAATGTTTCAGTTTGTTTCAGTTTCAATTTCAGTTTATAAGGATAATAATAACTTATGTCCTTGTTCCTGCTATCCTTGCTATGGTATTCGTACCTCAATCAGCATTCAAGTGATTGTTGCCAACTAATAATGCATGCCTAGCCTTTTATCACCCCTCGTTTTACATCAACATTTGCGTTACAGGTGTAACTAGTCATAATAATGTCTAATAACTCGTCTTTTTAAAGGCGGAGACATCATACCATACCACATATAATAATCCTTATATTTTAAATGCGAATATCAGTTTGTTTGTGACGTTTTCTACCGATCTTGAATATTTTGCATAGATGTTGTCAGGGGCATAGAAAATGACATAAGGCCATAGGGTAACATTCGTTTCGTTCGTAGGGTACGTTTCGTTCACCCATAAAAAAGGACTCCCCGGAGACATAAAAATATTTTTTAGGTGATAGTCAAACTTGACTTATTGACAAAATATACATTAATAAGAACGAAGCCACAGCCAAAAGCCAAAAAAAATTTTTTTAGATGATCTAGTACCTACTAACTACTAAAAAACAATTTAACTCAACCTTCAACCCTGAACCGGCTTGTGGAATCACACCTTAAGGTTGATCTACATTAGACTGGCAAAGGTGCGAGGGTTTAGTGTATCCCTCGTCCGTTCCGCGGACGCCTCACGATGTAACATGAATAAAATGTTTTTAATATTTGTAATCCGTGCCCCGTACCTGCCTTTAAGCTCGGCTTTAAACTGCATCATCGACACTCACGTCAACACCCACATTTTACCCTTATGCCCCACTATGATTTGGTCCCTTACGTAATAGGGGACGATATTGTCGTCAACCGAGAACTATAGGATTTAAAGAAGGGAAAATTCAGAGTATAATGAAAAGGAAAGCTAGGTAGGAGAAAGCCTTGGGAAGAAAGGGATATCCCTTTCTTCTGATTTTTTTTATGGTATAGGGACAAACGAGCAGACGGGTCACTTGATGGTAAGTGACTACCGCCGCCCATGGACACCTGCAACTCAAAACAACTAACTAACGAAAGACAAAACAAAAAGCGTAGCAAGTTTCATCATCATCATCAGCCCCTCATTATCCACTGCTGGACATAGGGCTCTCCTAATGAACGCCGCTGAGGTCGATCGTCAGCTCTCCTCATCCAGTTTTTCCCCGCCGTTTTGCGCAGATCGTCACTCCACCTGGCCGCAGGGCGTCCTACACTACGTTTCCCTTGACGTGGTCTCCACTCCAGAACTCGTCTACCCCAGCGGTTATCGGTTCTGCGGGCAATGTGGCCAGCCCACTGTCACTTCAGCTTGCTAAATCTTTGAGCCATGTCGGTTACCTTGGTTCTGTGTCGGATAACTTCGTTCCGAATTTTGTCCCACAGAGACACACCAAGCATAGCTCTCTCCATAGCTCGCTGAGTGACCTTGAGCTTGTGAACCAACTTAACTTGGTCTAGCGGTTAGTGCACCTGACTGCTGAGCCAGAGTTCGATAATGCGAGACTCGTGGGTTCGATTCGAACTCAGGTCAAAAAAATTGTGTAATGAGCATGATCTAAATGATCACTGGTGGAGTCTTGGTGTCATCATGTTAGTATACATACAGCAGGGTGCTTTTTGTTCGCAGCGATCCACTCTAATCACCTTGTAGTATTCTTATTAATATCCTTATTCTATCTGTCAATATTTAGTGTGTTAGTCAAGTTATAAGATGTTTTTTTATCGCTAATTGCTTTAGAAGGTCTACCCATTTAACATAATTGACTGGCCTGTAGGTCTAGTTGTTAGTGACCTTGACTGCTGAGCCAGAGGTCGTGGGTTCAATTCCCAAGCAGGACAAATAATTGTGAGATAAGCATGATCATTTGTTCTGGGTCTGGATGTAATTTATGTATAATATGTATGTATTTAAATTTTTTATAAAGTAGTATGTTCATTAGCAGTCTGGTACAGGTAGTACAGGCAGTACAGGCTCTGCCTAGTTTGTCTCAAATTATTATTATTAAATATAAAATGTAATTAGCTTTAGCCTAATTCAATATGGAATATTTACTAACAAAGTGTTGCTAAGGAGCATAGTGATTCACTCGGGAACGACGCCGTCGATGAGCTGGCAAAAAAAGGATCTGTAACGTCAGTGGCAGGTCCAACTATATTGTTGCCTCTTCCCTTTAATCAACTTCACTCATGGATAAGGCAAGGACTCGTGAAGCGCACAACGGTTGTACTTAGTATTTGGACCTCACTCTAGCTTTCCAACAGTGGTTTGAGGTCATTCTGACGTGCAATAATAAAAAATATATATATTCCCATACATATTCATTATAAATAAACAAATTGTTGTTCATTAGCGAACGTTGAAGAGTTAGTTAGTTAGTATAAGGTTGTAGGTGAATAGTTGTTATTTTTTATTTTGCTAATTCTTATTTAAAGGTATTTCTTAACATATATTACGTATTTGGGAGTAAGACTGAGTTCCAGCAAACACAACGACAGTAAAATCGTAAAGTATAATTAAGAAATGGAGGTAAAATTACAAGTATAAGTGTCATGTATATTACTGGTCAATCGTTCCAGGCTGGGTTCCCAGCGAGGCATTGAAGATGTGAGGTCGGTGCCTTTCTTCCGTGGCGTCGACTGGAGTCACGTTCGGGAACGGCCGGCTGCCATCTCCGTGGAAGTGCGCTCTATCGATGACACCTCCAACTTCGATGACTTCCCTGACGTCAAACTCGAAATACGTGAGTTTAGTTCTAAACATTTCACCACACACTACTACTGTGAGGTTTTGTTTGTTTGTAACGCTTCCAAGCCTTGACTACTCGATCGGGGTCAGGGATACAGAAAAGGACATAGGGTGCCTGTCATCCAAAAAAAAGTACTGTTCCCTTGGGTTTGTGAAGAGATTTTTTTTGTACCCCTTTGCAAATTTCGCGCACGTACGAATTTGAAATTCGGAACATTTAGTTTATATGTGGAAGAAGTGCAGACTGTTAAATCGATGTGTCAAAAAGTTACACGGGTCCAGCATATTTGTTGTCCTGTCTTGGTACAGAAGGTTCATACAATGATAGTTCAGGTTATATTAGTCAATGATATAAAACAACATTTTGGACTGGCCTGTTGGTCTAGTGGTTAGTGACCCTGACTGCTATGCCATAGGTCGTGGGTTCGATTCTCACCCGAGTGTTTTTTGTGTCCGTTATTTGTATGTTTGTAAAGTTCCCTGCGACACAGGAGTAATTCCTAAAGCGGGAGTTGTGTTTAAAAAAAAAAAATTACTTTAATGAATTATGGTCGAATTTCGATCACTCGGCGATTTCTATAGTAATTATAAGCACTATTTGTGTGCAAGCATTCGATGGACGTTTATCATTAATGGGCAATCGAATCGACGGTATTTCTATATGATATTATGTAAATATGATACATAATTTAGTTTTTTTTTAATAAGAATAATTCGTTACACTCATCACACTCCCACGCTTTAGCCATTACGCTGCAGCCGCTTCGACCGCTGGATTTGATAATATAAATATTCGCCGTTTGCCTATTGTTTGAACTTATTTGCAGCTGTATAACAAAGTTAACCCATTATGAACATTGCGTACGTTGTTTCAGCATCAGCGCCGATACCCCAGGACGGTGAAGTGGCTTACAAAGATTGGGTGTTCATCAACTACACGTTCAAACGGTTCGAGGGCCTCACCCAGCGGGGCACGCCCACCAAGAAGTGAACTCACCGCCGGCCGCCGACTGCTTTCAGCCAAAAGTTGCATAGTTATGTTAAGTAGCCTCGCCACACGCAAGCAGTATAGTTATATGACAGTCGGTTAGTTGGGCGACTTGTGGTAGAAGCGCTAGGTAGCCACGTTTATACTCTTGCCACTCGTAGGGTTAAACAACGAAATCTTTTATTAACCGAATCCAAAGCAACTAATTGTTTCCTCCATTATATTTGTTATGTAATATTATTTTATAACGTCGGTGAAATAATGATGAATTAAATAAATCATCTATTTGTGACGTTACTTTTAATGTAATGGCTTTTGGAATTGGTTGATTATTGATGTCGGTGTTTTATCTCGCTGCTTGACCATGGAATCCTTGTAGGGGAGCTAGGTTGATTTTAAAACAACATCGCTACTAAGCATATATTGAGCCTACCACTGATAAAGTACCTATAGTTATGACCATAGCTTTTTAAGACATCTTCTTCGCAGGTAGAATGACCATACATTTTACTTCTAATGGTCCGATATATGAAAATACGAGATGAAATACATACGCTTCTACGCATGGCACCCACTTCGTAAGAAATCTTTTTATAAATCTACACAAGCACTGATGGAATGTTACTTTTCATAATGACGACAACAATATGTATAGTTTTGACGTAAATAATCAACTTTTACGTCAATTTTTATAAACTATAACAAATAAAAGATAGTATATATTTATATATATACATAAATTAAAAACCAATCTATATATTAAAGTAATAAGATTTAAAACGGAATGAAATGTTATGTATTATGTACTTTCTCGCTGCTGAGAGTCACTCGATGTTGAATTCATAAGTGTAATTATTTCACAGTTACAAATACCTTAAAATATATATTCTAAAGCTGTAATCATATGTGCCTACCTATCTTGTGCCTATCCGCATTCGGCGTGCGACTTCAGTCTGAAAGCAGCGTGTACTAGATGTCGACCGCGTTGTGATATTGTTGACAGCAATAATGAACACTATGAATGTTAACTGTCTGTATCATGTGACAGTCTTACCTGTATACAATCCCTGTATATTTTCCGACACGCTAAGGCAAAAAACCAATGGCAATGTTCTCAAACGCCACTCAATTATACAAGGTGTCAGAACTTTGTTAAAGTATATTTTAGAGGCGGATTGTCGTACCTGCTATAACGCATTCTGCTATAACTCGAATTCTCATCGTATATTCGATGGCTCTGTAATAACTTAAGAACCAATGATGTTTTACGTTTTGCACCGCATGTCTTCACTGAAGGCCTCCCCCCCTTACGTCCTATCTCTTGCAACTTGTAATATGATCGTAAAGTCCTAGTGTTTATGCTCTGTGGTTTGAACATTAGCGTGGCGTACGCATAATATGCCGACATAACGTTGAGATATGCCAAATGCTAAATTATGACCTATTAAGAAATGGAAAGTTCGATAAGTATTATTAATAATAATGCTATTATTGTGAAACCACACCTTTGCCTAGCAAGAAACGTGTTACGGACAATAACACTTTTTACCGTTACCGTACATTCAAGCGTAAGGTTAGTTAACGTAACATGTCTTATGTAATAAGATCGAGTCTGTCTGTTTTGTGCACAAAGGCATGAGGAGAATTCTTTGCACGCATTTTTAAGCAAACGTGCACAAACAGGAATGTGAAATTTGTACTATTTGAAAGGTTATATGTAGAAAAAGTGCAGAAAGCTAAAATGTTTAATCGAAATGTGCTATAAAGTTAAAAATGATGTACTAAAGCTTGAGGATCCACTATATATTTTGACCTGTTATGGTACAAAAAGTTATACTAGTCTTTGACACAAAACATTTAAAACGGTCTAAATTCGGCCGCTAGGCGATCAACAATATTTATTATTCTGGGACAGCCTTAACTTTGGTACTCGGTATTCGTTTGAGTACCCACTTCTTCAATCCGTGGTAGTTTAAGTCGTGCTTATAGCTGTCAAGCAAATGGTAGAATTATTAATGTAACATATTTACATATTTTATGGGTCAAAATTTAATTATTACATATACATAGAATGTGGTATGTAAATAGCATCCCACCTTGAACTTGAAAAGCGTTCTCGTTATATATATATAAACAAGTAATCCTTTCAGTAATTGAATAACGCGTTTAGGGCTTTATTCAGTAACTCATTAATATCGTCTAAGGTAGTGTGGTCCAAGTTAAACATACAATCGAAATTTCCATTTGTATGTCACAAAATCTCTACTATTACCTAATTTGCTGGTTCAAGCAGGTTCCGAGACAGGCAATAGAAACAGTTCCTCGAACATATTGTTTGTGCCCCGTACTACTTTAAACTCTGTGCAGAATGTAGCTGTACTGACATTGGGTGTTGGTACGAAATGTATAGTATTATAGAAACCAAATATATAAAATGAAAGTGATGAGAAATGAGAGTGTTCTATTGTGTTCAATGTTAAACGGTACAAACTGGAAGTTTAAATGTCTGTATAATATTTCCCAAGTGCGGGCCTGTGCCCTACCAGAATTATGCCTAAGTGTAAAATATTTCAAACCTTTTAGTTTTTTTTTTCATTGAAAGTATATAAATTCACTATTTTTATTATTCTTTATAAAAGATAACTCTCGTAATAGGAATTATTCCTGTGTCGCGGGGGACTATACAAACATTCAAGCAACGGTCACAAAGAACACCCACACTCGCGACATTTATTTGCTGATCACACAAATTTTTGTCCCGTGTGGGAATCAAACCCACAGCACTCGGCGCGGCGTAGTGGTGAGGCGAGCACTTCAACCGTCGCGCCATCCGTGCAGTCGTTATGAGGAATCCTAGGACGTTAAACTAGACCTGGGTGTAGTAGGCACTACACACTTTTGCCCACCTAAATGTAAATCTCTAATTATCCTCAGGTGTTACGTTTAAAACACTGACAAAAGATCTTTCTGCCTGATTTCTTAACATTAGGTTACTAAAACAAAATCATTGATTTGCCAATGTTCGCGTCCTTACTAAAATATAGGGTAATAATTCATTTTTATTTATAAATGGAATTTAGTTGATATAAACCTCATTTTTTAACTTTTGCGATTTTGAAATCAATTCTTAATTTTCGTCCGTTTGTTGCAAATTTATCTTTCTGCAGAAAAATTGAGTCTACCGAAAGCTAAAACTGAATGATGTATTTTACCTTTTGGCCTTTTATATATTGCCTTGCTCGTATATAAATAATTCAGCTTATTTCATTGTCGTTCTCGGTATTTCTATGTCGTGACGTATTAATATATAATATTTATATACATACATAAATGTATATGTACATTTTACGTGCGTGAAAATGTCTATAGATGAACTATTTCTTGCAATAAAAATTAGTAGGCGTTTTAGTGTTACTAATAGACCAAGTTAAGGTCACCTAGCTTTCGAACTTCGACTAGCTCTAAGAATTTACTACTAGCTAGTTCTGAATGTTAGTTTATTAAGGTAATTATTTTATATCAAGCTACTTACACAGCTATATGCAACCTTCAAAAGTACTGTCCAGAGCCTATGATCAGATCAGTCAGATAGGGGTTGTGTTTTTGTGCTGAAGCTCTACGCTGTCGACTTAACACATCGAATAATACACAAATTTTTATTGAAGAGTGAAGGCAAATTCCTTCGGTTTAATTAGTAACTCTATCAAAATGATCATTTCTTTCTTATCAACATCACGCGTTTTATTAGGTAGTTGTGTAAATAAAATTACTTTCTAATTTCTTATCACAATGTTATCTTTATACACCTCCTATCCCCTCCCCCGCTATAGGTTAGCTCTACTAATGTGCTGGAAAATTCACACTGTGGCGTATATCGAGGCTATTTCTAAAGGTCTTCATGTAAACATGTAAAAATAATTACACACTCCTTATATATTGTGGTAGCCGTTCAGTGCATGCACACCTGCGTTTATGGTCTTTGCTCAGCTCTTAACGGTCGTAGCGTGAAGTTACAGCCTTCCTCATTGACTACTCTCTACAGTACAAAAAGAATTATTCAAATCTGACTGATCGTTCTAGTAGTACACAAACAAACAAAAACCCTTCAGCTTTATTGTATTAGTATAAATGTCTTTCGTTCGTTTCTTATCCTAATGTAGATGTTTTAAAGTTGTGTTGATTTATCTATATTTTTTTTATATTGGCTGACCTTTGTCGGTTCTACCGATGACATAAAGTTATGGTCTATTACGAAATGTATTTAAAGAATGCTCAGTTATTATCACGTATCATTATTATATCGTGTTCGTGATCTGTGGCTCGTGGCTACTGATAAAACAGGAATTAATTGTGCATCGGACATACACCTTTTATGGCAAACTAAACTATGCACACCACACGCCAGGCTTCCACTAGATCATAATATGGAAATCGTTAAAGAAAACACTAAGTAGACGACTGTCCAGTAAATTAGGATAAACGTATTAATAAATACGAGATATAACATTAATAACCATTATTAATGAATGTTTATGTTGTGGCAACACAAAGGGTGACTAACCTGTTGAAGCAATCCTAAACGAGCAATATTTTTACTGCAATATGTGGCTACAATACTGTTAACTGTAGGTCGGCCATCACAAAAACATTTGAATGCAGATCATGTCTGAAAAATATCTATGTCGGCAATATGTCTGAACCAGTATCGCTCATATGTTTGTCTTGTTCACGGGCTACAAAGTCAGGCAACAATGACGTACGAAATCATCAGCGAAGACTATAGCAACAAATCGCGGCGTCTCACTCACGTATCCTTCATGTCTCTTAGAAAGGGATGCACCTATGCCACATTACGAGACAACAATATTTTCGATTCTCTCTATTCAAGATTCTCGTACAAATACAAATGCAAAATATTTATTTGCGAAAATGTGGTATACATAGCACAAGTTTAGAACAGCACATTTGCCGTCAATTTCTACAGAATGTAAATATTTTATTTAGAGTTTGATAAACACTTACAATTTAAATATTCATTTACCGAATATAAGCATTCTGTTATAACGAGGCAAATCATGTAAATGTTGTGGCAAATGATTGTATACCGTCCTACAACATACCGGCAACATAAATGAATTCATCGGCCATACTAAAAATATGTGGCTACATGGCCGAGCCACACTCAAAATACTGTCGTATATTGCATAGTCTGGCTGTAATTGCTAGCAATATTGCCGGCAACTGTATGGCAGCAGTAAAAGTATTGTCCGTTTAGACGTACTCTTACTAAAATACTAGATAATAATAACTAATATACCACACTTTTCATTTAACTGTAAATCGTTTTATATTAACTGAGCTGATATCACTTGGACACACTAGACACAACACTTCTTCAGGCATATTATTTAAATTATTTCGGATCAACGATGCGCCCCCTACCGATAATACTCATACTCAAGCCGTGTCGAGCAAACTACTTTTTTTATCTAAATACTTATTAAACATCCACAGTCTTAACGCGATAATCATGTCAAGAAGCTCTTGTATGTAGTCATTAGGCACATATAAGGCTGGGCGTCTCTATATCACGCATGTTTTGTTTTGTTTATTGTTAAATGTCTTTAATTCACTTCTGAACTGAGTATTACTCTATGCTTTATGATTGTTCTGAACTCTTGTTCTTTCGAGAGGTCAATTAATGTCCACGCTTGAATGTCTAGCACAGTTTCACTGATTCATATGTTATCAAGTAATGTTGATAAGTTGTGTGTGTCTAAATAACGAAGTAAGAAACTTATCAAGCGTATAATTGAGTTATGCAATGAAAAAAAGTGTTAAATGATCTTCTTTCATGCTGTGAGTTCGGTCCGCGCTTACTAGAGCTAAACAGAATTCAATTTATTAAACCTTTTTCGTGTTATACAAATAAATTAATTCTATCTCGAATTCACAATAAAAAGAAAACATGTATTTGTATTCCAGCAACTTGTTTCAATGCTGTGACACACACACAGCTTATCAGTTGTTTAGCAGACAACACAACAATCTACTCGAACTAACAATTTCAACATCGATATTTTTTTCTACAGTCTCCATCGCCACGATGTCTGCCATGAATCAGGAATGCCTTACCTTCTTCTTATACCTATATCCGCAAAGCAAATAATAAATATTTATTTATATCTACACGTCATTAAAATGTATATTTTAGAAACCTCGTTAAATTCATTCGTAATAGCATTCCGTCCAAATAATGTTATTTGTATCATGATAAAATAAAATAAAAATGTGAAAAATATAGAATTATTATAGTTATTGTAAAAACAGAATGCGTCTTATGAATAACAAGTAAATAGAAAAAAATACAGAATTCCAAATAATTAATTTTATATTTGACCAACGTGTGTATCAAATAAAAAGTAGGGAATTGAATGGCGTTGTGATGTAATTCGGTATTGGCCATAAATTGAAAATTGTACTGCTGTAATATAAATATGAAACATTATTAGTAATATTATGAATGTTATTTGGGACGCCGCCAACTGTAACCATTCTTATGAATATAAAAATTGATGACATAGAGAGGGTGGGCATTCCTGATTATCCTAGCCCTGTTCTGCAGGTATCGCTTATTAGTACGTGTGTAGAAGCAAATCAAAGAAACGATTTGTTAAGTATTAGCATCGCTAAACTTTAATTAGGACTGTTTCTAGCTAATGGAATTTTTTAAATAGCCTAAACTATGGTAGTGATCTCACCTTTTTAACCTTCTACGATATTTAGTATCGGTAGACGTTATAGTCCATCTGATCGCGTCATCTAAACTATTCTACTATGACGTATGCATTGCGTTTAAATTGTTCATTTCACAATTTAATTGTTGACAATTACGCTATAAGAAAATCGTTCTCTGTAGATTTATTCCACAAATTCAAGATGGTTTCAGACTTGTTTTTAAAATATTTTATTTTTGGAACACAGTTTAAATATACAGATAGTCCTCGGTAGATGCACCACTTCAAAACTGGATCTAAGGAAAGAAATCATTGCAATCATCACGGATCTGTGCAATGTATCTACAGAAGAAAATTAATCTGTCAAATAAAAGGTGTTATTAGTTTCGGTTCTAAGCAAACATTTAACTTTAACATTGTTTTTTTCCACATTATTGTATATTTCAAGGATATCTCATGTAACATCACATGCTAACCAAAATATATTATTAAACCCTATTGTTATGTAGGCAGTTCGTAACATCAGCACATTGTTGCGGTGCATAAACTTTATAAACCCATATACGAAAGAAAGGATCGTAGTGTATTATAATATGTATCTGACAGGCATTCTCGACATGTCTGATCGACGTCACCAACTTGTTAATATAGAGTTCCACCTCATCGTGTTGTATTAGTATTGAATAAGGGACAGAGATCGGTGTAGATGAGACGTCCATACACGTATATAAAGGTTGCTTTACACACTATTTCTTTGTTAACGTCGAGGCCAGTAGTGACCAGATTAAAATGATTTTTAAAACATCAGTTGAATGTTCCAATCTTCAATATTTTTTGGAACTAATTTGTGAAGAGCTTAGAGTAGTTCACTTGACGAGATAAGAAGTAGAAACCCCATAGATTGACGTCATCTACTCCGTCCCAATAACACCGATCTATTTTTTAAGTCTGCTTTGAGGTTGTCTTATTTGAATATTAAAGTAATAACTTCATTGACATTTAAAAGAGAACCGCTCCATGTTTTTAAGTTTTCTGTAGGTCTTTAGTTTCTTATAATAAC
The DNA here is from genome assembly GCA_963859945.1 of Euplagia quadripunctaria. Lineage (NCBI taxonomy): Eukaryota > Metazoa > Arthropoda > Insecta > Lepidoptera > Erebidae > Euplagia > Euplagia quadripunctaria. The sequence continues at coordinate 29,032,390 of OY982559.1, read as the reverse complement.
ATTTTCTTGAATTGTGGATGTTCTTTGAGCTGGAATTCTATATTCGACGGTCAGAGTGTGTGTTAATGAATAGTTTTAATTTACTCACGCAACGGTACGGATTTTAACGACATCACTGATATACGTAAGTTTAACTCATAACATACGATGTGGACTGTTTTTGTATGAGGCTAAATAGATTATATTATTAAAGACCGTCTTGCAATATGTCCCTGACACCTATGAATGATGGAAGACTGGAACATTTCTACGCTTATTGATGAATTCATTCTTAGGCGTCAGTCGTACCAAAGGACTCTATAGGACGTTGAAAAATGTTTAAAACGTATACATAGTAAGAGATAGATGTAAAAAAATATTAATACCTACCTTTATTATTATTTTGAGCCTAGGATTAAAAAAGTAACTTGTGCACCAACAGTCCACGTTTAACGCTATAATATTCACACTAATAGTATAAGGAAATGAAACTGACAACAAATAACCTATAATATTTTTTCACTAACATAGGAATCACATTATAATTCTCATTACGTAATATAAAACTTGTACAAACTGACAAATCCTTTTCTATAGATTATATAATACAGTACATTTTAGTTGCATTTTGTGAAGGCGTTAGCAGTACCATACCAACTCTGATAGCTTGCGGTACTAGCGACGCTTACTAGAACATACGTGGTGATATTTTGTGGTAATACTGTTTTGTTGTGATACAAATCCTAACGTGACATCACAATGTATGTATCCAGCTTGAAGCCTTGTTTTACTATGTGTTAATGGATGATCTACCATTCACTCCCTCGGGGTCGTTTTTCTCGTCGGTCGGTATACTGACATTTAATCTCGGTAGATAGGTTTCTTCAAAAGTCAAAAGGTAACCGCAGATTATTGCTGATACGTTTGTAATAGCCCCTAGTTGTTAGTTGTAGTACTAATATGACAAGTTTGGTGTTGTATAATTTTAATGTTAGCTATTTGTGTATTATTTTCGGTTATGTGTCTAAACTAAAATGTTAATTTAGTTAAATTGAAACGGGGCTGTTCGGACGGGCGCGCGCGTTCGCGACGCACGCGATGTGCGGCACCCACTCTATCTAACCAACTTATTGTATCGATTGATTATGATAGATATATTTATTGAAAATAAAAGATGTAAGCCAAGTTATTGCCAGACATTAGCAATGTGAAATTATAAATATATGCGCGGCGTGTCTCTGGTTACAAATGTAATACTTACGGCGTCGCGTAGGGTAGCCAACTTTCTGTACAACAAGGTTACATTTCTAGTAAAAGGTTGCTCACATTTGCCAAAATTGTTCTGTCAATTATTTTGTACACTGTTCGATTTACTACCTAATTAATGTAGAGTCAGCATGACAATTAAAGCAGACTAAATATTATGAAACATTCAGAGTTATCAATAATATTCAATCTTCATATACAAATACCAACAATTTCTTGCACAAATATGTCGATTTACGAACAAAGTCTGATTAATTGAATATTCTGGACCACTCTGGACGTCTCTCAATATTTGATAACTGGTGCTGCCTGTACATCAGTACATGGTTATTTAACGTGTTAAGGTTTCTCTCAAATAATAGAGGCTATAAGTAAGCGAGTCTCAAAGACTTGAAGTGAAGATACAGAGAGCGCACCGTTCACACGAATAGCCCTTTAGTGATGTAGTGTTAACTCTTTTCTTTGTCAATAATTCATTATTAATTTAAATGTATTTTAATTAATTTTATTTTACTAGTTCGACGTACACATATCACAGTTGAGAGAACGGCATAGCGGTTCCAAAATTTGCGCTTAATCCTGCATCATCCTGTATATTTATTGAACAAAACGAAGTGCGATTTCTTTTTATCTTATATACAAATCTATCTAAAGTCCTTGATCGAGCGGTTGGTATTGTTTTAGACGAGCTGCTTGCGTTGCATATGTAATTATATTGATGATACTGATACGTGCATGTGCACTGTTTGATGCTTACACTCTATTTTATGTTATAAAACTAGTATTTACGAGTGCAGTAGTTACATTAGCAATTTAAAAAACAATCATTCACCTGTACTCCATCGTGCAAGCCACCAACATTGTCGGTCAAACGAGGCGAATAAAAACAGACACACAGACAGTAGAAACAGTCAAAGTAATATTTATATAAATGCGATAAGTATTTTACATTTTATTTACAAAATCTTATTTATAATGAAGATTAAGACTTCAATTGATGAATTTTGAATGTTTCTTTGATGAATGTTATCGCTTTTTGTTCGCCTTGTTTGACAGTAAAGTATTTTTTCGCTGATAAGGGATGCAGGTCCGATGTTGGAGGTCGCGGGGCGATGCTCCGCGTGATGTCTGTACCGCTTTATACGTTCAAGTAAATCAATCATACTTCCGCTTTGTTATTGTTATTCGAAATATGATGGTAATAAAAAAAATAATTATGAATTATTTAATTTCTTAAATTGTAAGTTTTTTGATGTATTTGTTTAATACTTTTATTGTTTCTTCCATGTGATTTAAGAAAGTGGCAATACAATTAAGCATTAAAGCGATATGAACTTTGAAATGGTGTCATTATTTAATATATCCGTCCAGTTCCTCAATCCTGTGCCTGGTGTTTGTCCTGTAAAATGCTAACACGGTATTGTATGTCCTATCGCCATGATAAATATTTCAATATTCAGATAAGTTGTCTCGAACATTTCAGATGTTTAAATTCATAAAACAATATGAAAGGGTTCTCGTGATACTTCGCAGCAGGTATGTGATGTAAGGTATCTGTCTGCGACAAATATCGTTGATATCTCCATGCTGTGTAAAACAATGTAAGGAGACGCTCATTGTAAGAATAAATGGTAAAAATTCTATAACACTGGTAAGTATTACTTGTACTTTTCCTTGCATACGATTAGTGTGGGGTTAGAACAGGTTTATGCTCGCCCTACGCCGCACACACGCACGCTTTCTCCAAGCTTCTGGTTTCCAATTTGATTTATTATACTTTCTTTTTGTTTTTGTTTCTTAAGACTTAGAACTTTTGGTAGTTTTATTTAGGTTAACTGCTGGAGGGCTCTGGTGACCTGTATTACAGGTTATCCAATTGCACAAACCTACATCATTGCATGAATCTCTTTACTTTTGCAAATAATAGTTTAAAATAACTTTTGTGTTGAAAGAAATAAATTTATTTATTACATGTCAGATGAAATCTAGCAGTGTGCTGTGCCTTGACGCTGATACGTAAAGGGTAACGAGCCTGGTGCGGTCGCTGCATGTATCTACAACTTTTTTATCACATCCAGCCTACTAGGTTTCCATGGCGGTCATATTGTTGTTTTCTTTCAAAAACATTTAAATTAAATTAAAATATACTACTTATGTATAAATATACTGTTTATATTGGCTTTTCCAGAGGTTTACAGCTACCTTCTCAAGGACCGTAATATATATTGTATAACCCTCAAGGTATAACCTTTCTCAATACCGAAGCTATAACTCTTATTTTGAATGTCCACATGTCCATAGCAGTATTTATTGTAATGACAATGTTTTAATACCATTTTAATAATGTGAAGTTTTGGTTCGATTCCTTTGTCAGACGGCATTAACTATTTCTGTTCTTTTTGGCTAAGAGAATCGTGAGTTGCTGTTCCCTAAGGGTGCGTCTAAGCGGGCATTACTTTACTATAATTACAGTTGCCGGCAACATAGCTAGCAATTACAGCCAGATTATAAAATTAAAATCTTATTTAAACTATTTTCATTTTATTGTGCCGTACACGTTAAAGGGCTTTTCACCTGATATTAGATATGAACGTGCATGTCATACGTTAACACCGACTGGTGCTTCGAATGCCTATGCTATGTGTAAAGGCTGTTCAACCAAATCTTAGCTGAAGTTTGGTGATGGAAGCCCTCCGATGCGTTCTCAGATGGAAGTATCCTGCCTGCGATAGAAATGTCATATTCAATCACAGTAGGTATTTTTTATTGCTTTGTAAAAGTCAACTCTCGTTCACTAGCAGAATATCCCCGAGACTTTATTAATATCCAATTCGCATTCGTATATCTTAACGAGTGTACATAATCTTGACTCGAAGTCAAGTATTGCGATCTTCACGGGACTGATGACTTTACGATAATTTGTAATATGACCTTGCGTCGATGCCAGCCGCTTCCAACCGGTCTTCTTGGAAGCCATTGAGGGAGGCCTACGTCCAGCAGTGGACGTCCTATGGCTGGAATGATGATGATGACCATAATAAAAAAAAAGTGTGCGTGTACGCACGTAAGAAGTTATACTTTTATCTAGTTAAATAAAGTTTATTTAAATATCATAATAAATAATACATACCCTCGACTACTTAACCTCAAATTCTACAAACGTAGTCAAAGTAATATGTAAAAACCATTTTTATCACTTAAAATCACAGTAAATTATCATAAATAATACATACCGTCAACTAACCTCAAATTCTACAAACGTACTCAAAGTAATATGTAAAAAGTTTGTAGATAATATCATTGTGATAAAACCATTTTTATCACTATTGTGAAGTTGGTAACTTTTTTGAAAAACTAAAATGTTGACTAGCTAACTTCAGGGTGTAGGTTTTACGTGACGGAGTGCGCGCGCATCGTAAAAATTTACTGTCATAATTTTTCCCTAACGCGCCAAAAGAAGTATAACTTCAGTAAAGCACTCCTTTCAATGCTTTATACTTTACGCCGAGTTTCTATTAATTTCTTACGTTATGCAACTAAATATAGACACGAAGTCGGTAGGTGGTAGTTGCTACATACATACACTTGATATTCAAACTGGGTATTCGGAGAGCCATTTACTATGAAATATTGTGTAGGTATGTAGCCTATTTTTAATTAATTAACTCAACATCTGCATCACTAAATCAAGGGTTAAGTTTTAAATCAAACACTGTTTCGTATCGTAGCTACATTTAATTACTTGACTAAAATTGATCGTTATAATAACTACTTAGGTCATGTCTAATACAACTTAGTACAAGTCTTAACCCTCTGGCATTCGACTAACACAATGAAATACATATGTGAAGACTTGCATGCAAGTTCGACAGTAGATTAACACATCATATTATTTCATTATCTTCGTTATTACCTTCTTTATCTCGCTTCTCAATAGTTATATCAATCAAAGTACAGTCTCATAGTTCTCGAGATAGTGGTCTTGTACTAATTCTAAATAAGTGATGCGTTCCAGTTCGTATGTTTACATGCATTGCACAGTTCACCTTATATGAGATCGTTGTGCCCGCAGACGGCAATGTATGTTAACATTGGAAGCGTCACACCTCATAGCATTAAATAAAATAAGCCTAGCCTTCCTCATCGTTAGGTACTTGATTGGTTACACAGTCTTTGATATATTGTACCCACGAGTCTTACCAAAAAGTTAAGTGTTTTTCTATATCACCATATACAATATTATTTTTAGAATATCACAAATATGTTTGTTCAATGTAATTGCGGCTGTTACCGAACCACATCGACGCGCGCTTTTTCGTAATTTCAATTTGAACGGCGTCATCACCGCTGCGCCACTGATGCCAAGGCAAACAGATAACATTACGTTACTATTACAAAATATACCTAAGTATGTTAGTTACAAGAATTTAGTAAGTATAATAGTCAATTGGATCAAGACTATTAATCGATCGAGTACAAAAGTTGAAGGAAGCGAGTGGTATTAAAAACATAAGAAAGCGAATCATGTTATTTACAAAATAATAAAATATCGATCATAAGTACCTATCGCTTCGGTTTTTTTAAGACATTCCAACGATTCAAAATCCGATCAGATTTCTAAATATTGACTTACATAATCCCCGATTAATTATTGAAACAAAAAAATGCGCATTTCTCTAAAATTGGTTTCTATATACTAAAAATATTATTATACATTATTTAGAACCAATCAAGAACTGACGATAGGTACAGGTGATAAAGTCATACTCTCTGTACTAAAATATATAACAGTAAATGAACGATATTACACAACTGATTGTCTTTATAATCTTCAACTAGGTATGTACCTCATAAAAAATAAACAACCTAACATACATTTTTATATAATGAACATAATTCTAACAGAACCACGACGCTGCAAATGCTGAGTAAATGCAATCGCAATACAAACTAGTTAATATGTTGTTAAAACGCATATTCCTACTCCCAATCGGGCCGGTGACGATGCATTTCGTGTAAAATACATATGTGATAAAAATAATAATACAAATAAAACATTTTACTCGAAATAGTATATCGAATCATCTAGAACCGTGGAAAAGTATTTATTGGTCAATTGACTCGATAAAATGGTGGTTGGGTATAATCCTACATCTCTCTTTTACATCCATAAAATTATTACTATTATGCACCTAAGTAAACTTCAGCAAAAAAATATTCAGCAAACGCGATACATCCGCCATTACACCCTCATTATTGAAGTTGAGCAAACAATTGTCGTACCATACCACAATCATACCATATAAACATTAAACAACTCAACGCTTACATATTTTAACTTACTCGTCTCAAAATTCATATTTAAGATTAAAGAAAAATAACCTACTTATTTATATTTATCCCAAACATTAAATATAATATATATATATATATATATATATATATATATATATATATATATATATATATATATATATATATATATAAGTAATAGCACAATTAGGTACAAACAAAACGATAAAACTTCTATCCTAGCTGAATAAGCCAAAAGAAGTTTATCTTGGGATAATAATAATTATAGTTATATATCACCATAGTTCCAAAGTACGAGTATAGAGTTGTACCTATTCCTTTAAACTAAAGTATTGTTTGATTAGCAATATTGGTGTTGAAAATACCATAGTTGAGATGAATCGCACAACTCAAAACCACCGACGCTGTACATCGTATAGAAAATATATAAGCTTACATAGTTATAACAAAAATATAACGCAAACAAAGAAAGTTGGTATTACCCGCCACCTTCAGATGACACTTACAGCTAATTATTCAGCTATCACCATCATATCACACGCCAGTTCACACCCACTACATTTACTATGCCGCATTATACACTTCGCATTGTAGTTGCCAAGTAATAGAAGCAAATACTAATCTTCAACTTTATTGAACTCCCATATAATAAGTGAACATAAGTTAAAAAGTGAAGACAATTGCCATATTCGTGTTCAAAATAAGACCATGCTGCGTCCAAAATAAATCGAAATATCTTACATTCCTCGCCAATATATCGAAGCAGTAAAATCAGCAATCAAGTTCGGAAAATCAAATTTCCCTGAAAATTCTTCATTTTAAACGTTTCTGAGGTTAAATCATTTTAGGTCTTAACGTGCCTGCAAACAAAATACGTCTACGAACTACTTTATTTCGTTTATGTAGGGTTAACCCTACACAGCCTGTTATATGAAACGAAGAGAGAAACTAAAATATATAAATATTAACAATTCATTGAATGACCTTGTCGTTATACTAAGTAATGAACATTTAGGGTGGTAATTAGTTTACAACATCCTTCCAACGTTTTTTCGTAGATGCAGGCTTACACGATAACATCTAAGTATCTTTAGCAATTATATCAAACTTTTAGATTCTCAATCAAAATTACAATCAAATAACTTAAACAACTTATAATGTACAATTAAAAGGGCGACACGCGGCACTTTAGTTCTTGCACCTTCTGCCCTACTACATCATCGTGCCGTGACTTCTTCTTCTATAGTCGCTTACAAGGCTCTATCTATCGCGTTTAGTTCATATCTTTTGAGCTGCTGTTATTTTGGCTATATAAAATAAACTATATTAAGAATACCGAGAGCAGTGCATAATTATCCGGCATCTCTACAGGATTTTTGCATTTGTACCGAATCCTAAAATAGTGTATTCAGACCATCATTCTGATCGGAAAATCATTGGAAATTTGTGCCGGATTTTTTTTTTTTATTGCTTAAAAGTGATATGACGATGAGTAAGACAGAACACTTTACCGAAAAAAAATCAGTAAATACCCCATTCGGCCAAAAACTGCATATGCAATCAGCGGTTTCGACGGCACCGTCCGCTGAAGGTCATTCACCGTACCGCACAGAACGCGTATTGCCTTACACTGCGTAGTACAAAATCAAACTATTGACTGTAAATCTTAATCTCGCATTTTTATGATGAACTGACTTTTGCATTGTGATAAGTGCCCAAAGAAAGACGTTTTTGTAAGTTATTCGCGACTGTAATACTTACACGCTGTAAATAAAAATGTGTTACTTAATCCAGAAATTAACATTTTTTATGACTAAACAAAGTACACGCCCGTTTATAAACTACTGATTATAATTATTATAGGATCTAGATGGATATAACTTATCTTCTTCCTTGGGAACAAATATGTCCTTGTCTTTAAAAATATGAATTATCAATGTTGTATCGTTTTAACAAAAGTTTCTCTGTTCTACGCCACGAGACACGTCCCACTGATTACTGAAATATAGGCCGACAATAAAGGATTTTTTCATATATATGTACCTACTAACTAGTTTGTATGTAGTGCGGAATGATAAATTACTCTAAACACACTTAAGTAAAAGCCTGAGAATCACTTTGAAGAAAAGCCAAACACTCCTTTTCGCACATCACTATAACTAATGGAAAATACTGTTTCCTTGTCACTGATCTCTATAGTAATAATGCCTTTAGTGGCTGAACTTATACGAGTTTTGAAGTCCAAAATTTACTTCGTCGAGTGTTACCCTTGCGATTGGCTCGGCCCGGCAGCGGCGCGGTCAGCTTCGCTAATGCTCTCTTCTTCTTCTATCTTTGGAATGTCAAAGATCTCTGAGAATAGAGCTGGCAGTAGGAGACGCGGCCAGTGCTCCCTGCACCAGCCTAGTAATTCGTTATGTCGGGTGCCAAGGACCCGAACCTCGTTCCGCGCGATCACGAAGGCGTCATACCGAGCGCTCGCCGCGGCGACACCTTCCGCACTGCTTCCGTTCACGAGAACCTGTGTAGTAAATAATTTCTGACTTAAACAGAGATGTCTATTTAGCTGAGGCATTGTCTGAGGGCTGCTAGGATGAGTTCGTTCTTAGGGTATACAGTCCCTTGCAATCGATCGACTTGTGACGGAACTCCTTTTGGCTTTAGTCCACATACCAGTTCACCGCGATTAGCCCCGGTGAGGTGATGACTTGTGAGGGGTGACCCCAGCTGGTAACAAAGGATCCCATCTTAATTATTTATTTTAAATGACATCTACTTACAACATTTTGTAATGCTTCGTTCATAGCGTGGTAGAGACCGCTGATGCGTTCAGGATCGCTGAGGCTGGCGCGCTGGGGACACAGCAGTAAGGTGCCCGTGAACAAGGCCATCTCCTCCTCAGTCAGTTGAAGTTTCGTGATGTTCCATATGTAATTCATGACGGCTGTTGCGAATTGTGTCTGTAAAGAGGTAGGATATATTGTATATTATACACAATTTGGTGAAAGAGGATAAAAAATATAGCTCCCTGTAGCTATATAATATATAATTGAAATATATGTGTAGTCCATAGGAAGTTTAGTTTTTAAAATTTTTGGTTTTCATCTAAGTATGTCTATAATTATGTATTTATACGGGAATTAATGCGATCACGAAATAGGTATTACGTGGGTCACACTGAAAGTTTTTAGAACAGGTAGGCCAGTAAGAAAAGCAGCCGATGAAAAATTTATTTAAATTTCGAATTAGGAACTCTTTGGGAATCTGTAGATGTTTAATGATTTCATGTGTCATTTGTTTTTTATAAATTGGCGGCAATTTAAAAAGTGTCTGTCGTGCATCGAAATGGATTTGACTAGAGAAAATTTTCGCTCAATAATTTATTACGACTTTCGTTGCGGTTATAATAGACTTCGATTGGCATTTCATTACGCAGCCACTGTTTACAACTGGTTTTATGAGTTTAAACGTGGTCGAAGCAAACTCACTGATGATTTTCGAAATGGACGTCCTACTTCGACTACTGAAGATAACGTAAGTGCTGTGCGGCTAATAATATAGAACGTAGGTACATGCATTTTATAATAGATAAAAGGATGACATATCAACAGATTCGGGCAGCTTTAGGCATTGGTATGAGTCAAGTACAAATAGTCTTACATGAACATTTAGGCGACAGAAGGCTTTGTACTAGATGGATATCTCATAATTTGATGGCAGATCAAAAACGCCATCGTTTGGATTGGTGCCACTCAATGCTTGAAAAGTATGACGGAGGTGACTCGAATGCAGTATATATTGTTACGAACCCGAAACCAAAAGACAATCTGCACAATGGATGTTTCCATTCGAAGATTACAAAAGTAAAGAAGGGCAGAAGCCAAGGGAAAACGATGATTGCCTCATTCTTTGGACGGACGGGTCATTTCGCAACAGTCATTCTATAAGATAAAAGGACTGTTACTGGAGATTGGTATGTCAGTCATTGTCTACCAGTTGTCTTGGAAAATGTTAGACAACAGCGCCCAAGAAGCAGGATCCTCCTCCACCACGACAACGCTCCAGCTCACTCCACCAGACGGACTATCGAATATTTGTCTATCGAAGGTGTGGAGCTAGTGAGTCATCCTCCTTATAGAACCGGCCTGGCACCTTGTGACTTTTTTTTCCAAAAATAAAAGATAAACTTAGAGGAATTCGTTTTATGAACCCTGAAGATGCCGTGGCTGCGTTAGAAAAAGGCGTGGGCGAGATCGCTAAAGAAGAGTCGGCTCACTGCTTCAGTCGATGGTTCCAACGGATTACTAATGTATGAGCAAAAAGCTTTTCCCAAAATATCACATAACTATTTTTCTCAAATTTTCCTTTGGCGAAAAATTATTTGTCAATTAATTCATTAGCAAATTCTTTTTTGGCAAGTAATTAACAAATAATTCCTTGATCATGTATCATTTTAGCATAACATACTCTTCTCAAAATATTTCGTGTTTGGCGCTTCGCCGGCCACTACCGCGGCACGTTCGCTTCCCTCGTTCGACTTGCGCTGTTGGGGTCGCAGCAACATTTGCTAAATATTCATTTGGTAAATGAAACTAGGGCGATAACTTTTTCGGGAAGTAAAATTTGACCAAAAATATTTTGACCAAAGGGCAGTACACCGGTTCCGGTTTACTGCCCTTTGGTCGGATTCGGACGGAAGGAACGGAGACTACTTCGAAAAGCAATAAAAATATTAACAGGCTTCTATATCATTCCGTTTTTTATTTTCTAAACACTTTCAGTGTGAGTGTGTACATAGGTTGCACTGGCTGTGGTCACAGGTTGACATCAGCCATTCAGAGGTATGTAATACCTATTTCGTGATCGCGTTACTTCCCGTATAAATACACAATTCTATCATGGAACGCGAAAGTTTAAAAGTTAGTAAGTACATCTAAACATATTAATATCTTCTTCACTAAACTTATGTTCGTTTATATTAAAACACGAACGTATACCTACACTAAAACCTTTATGGAGAACTTAACCATAAAGTAATAGAATCCGGTCTAATATTACTTTACGTTATTTGTTACCTATATTTGTAATAAAAATAAACATCCTGACGGTGGTTTACCTTCATAAAAACAAAGATCAGTGCTGTAAAAAAAGTAAATAAAAATACTTTATTTCCACACACGTAATAAAAATAAACTTGGCAAGTTTCATTTTCATATGTCAAGTATATTCCCAGTTTTCGTCATTAGTCAGTAGATGATTGAGTGAGTGAGTATCTTTTCGCTTTTATATATGTATATGGATAGTTCTGTGCATTTGTAATAATAGTCAGATTATTGGGCAGCTTGTCTAAGACATTAAGCTGAACCGTTTGTATAATCTGACGCGCTCGAGTATTTTAGAATGGCGATGTTGTTTTGCATTTTCAAAATGCCACCGCAAACTTCCGATTGATCCTCTCTTAATTTCGTGCGCACCCTAATAATTTCTTTCCCATTTTCTAGCCTTCCATACAGCCATCCCCAGTATGTAAATCGGCAGATTAAACTACCTCCGTTTTCAGAGATATGTGGGGTGTTTACCCTTTTAATACCTGACTCACTAGAGTATCTCCGTTCTATTTTTTTTTTTTACATCTTTGAAAACATGTAGACGCTCCCCCCACTTTATTTCTTTCTACCATCTAATCTTAAAAATCCAATATGTTCCAACGACACTCGAGTAAATCCCCTTTTACTCCCCTATTAGGCTTCACTTTGAATTTTGCTAGTACCCGTCTCGATAAGCTTATAAAGTAGAAAATGAATATTAACTTCGTTCATAATCTGTCCGAGATGAAAGTTCTTCAATCAAATATTCCCATTTTCGGTTGATGCTATTGGCCGAAAACGAATTAGGTATTTATATAAAAAAAGTTTAGAGTAGGTACTGGAAAAGTTTGTCGCTTAGTGTCGAAGCTGCCTGTCAAACGTTGCGTTTGACACTTCACTGTCATGCCGTTTTAATGAAAACAAACATGGCGGCTGGTTTTTGTGAATTGCCAGATGACGATTTAAATAACTACTAACAATTTGATGTTGCTACGTGCAAGCTTTAAGAGATATGTGTAAATTCATATAATAGGCAAAGTTATACACGCGAGGCAATGTTGCAGTGTTTTACGGTACCTACCTATACACTTTGTAAGAGCTCAATATGAAAGAAACAGAAATAAATTTATCTATGGAGTTGGTACCTGTTGGTTTTGAAAATGGCTTAGCGAACAAAGTCGCTTAATAAGTATGTAAATGTAGTTTCGTACGGTAAGCTTAATATTTTAGAACTTAATTCATTTGCAATATAATCAGTATCTAAATCGTAAATGTTTTTTGTTATCGTTACTCATTATCATCTGGTATCGAGTGAATTATATTATTTAATTTTGTCTTTAGTCATTAATAATTCAGTGCAGTATGGTTGTGCAAGCTTTCCGCCCATGTTGTACAAGTCTTATTCTTAGGTATCGCATATTTAGTTACTGTTGAAGTGACAGAGAAATTTGTCACACTTTTTGTTTTTATTCAGCACTAACCATTTTGTATTCTGCTCCCAAGGAACGTAGCGTGATGTTAAATAGTCTATGAACCTTCCTTCAGAATTTTGCCATCAAATGCAAAAATGAGGGAGAATTTTGCAAATCTGACTTTTTTTCCAGAGATTGGCGCGATCAATTAAAAAAATAATAAATACTTACATCATAAATGATCATCAGTTGGCTATGTGCGAAGGCGGTACCGTCGTCGAAGACGATGCACTCTGGAGTGGAGAGGCGAGTAATCCTGGTTAACCAAATCTCGAAGAAGCCCAACTGCGAATAGACGGCATTAACAACAACTGTTTGTAACAACACTTTGTTGATGGGGATGAGTTATGGTGATAGCAATCGCAACTTGCATTTCGCAAGCGATCAATATCTTGCAATCATTCAGTCGCAAATTGTTCTAGTAAAAATCGATTACAACATTTTAGAACATTTAGTTATATAGTATTCGGTAATTACGGAACTAAATATATATACAATACATTTTGTTTAATCTTTCGCTTTTTTGTGTGCCTCATACCAAAATATAGTTTCTTAAAATAATTTAGTTAGTAGACAGACTATAATAAAGTACGTTTTAAACTAGTAGGTACGTGAACTTATTTTTCACCGATTGAAATCATGTATATTGATTACACGTCTGTACGCGTAAAGTTGATGTTTGTACGTTACTTTAGTCTATCTATCTATAAACATCAGGTACGTTATAGTTATGTACAGTTTTAATTCATATTCCGAACTGCCGAGAATTTCCAACGTCAAATGCGATATCTTGGCATTAAAAGGGCATAATGAATATATTTTGTGATTGCTATGCACCTTTTGAGTTTCAGTTTCAAGGTATGATAGCAACCTAGTTAGTCTTTATACATTGAATTAGATATGTTTATTAATTTCTATCTTAAAAGTATCTAACCACATTTAAATAAAGACCTCTAATGTATTAGAGACATGATACACACTATCATGACTTTGACTAGTCATACGAAGAGACTTCTGTGTCATAACGACACAGTCACTCGCAAAAAAAAATTGTCTACGTCAATGTAGTAAATGCACGGCTACACCCGATAATCTATCGTCAGAATTTTATGTTAATATCATATATAAACAATCATTTAATCTAATCTGATAATTTAAGATTATGGATAGAGCATTCGAAAGATTATTTTTATTTTCAAATTGAAACTGTCCGACAGAACACACCCAGTTTAAATGACGTATGCTGATTTGACTAATCGTTATCTAGACAAATGTTGACCGCGTAGCATTGACCTTGCGTCATGCTGTCCTAACATGGACATAGCTTCCCGGGAAATTATCTTATTTTCGGAATAAATTGTAGTAAAGTAGTAATTACTAGATGCACTACTACCATCGAAATTTATATTAATATATACTTATACATGTTAATTGATTTTATTTATCTGTATAATAATTAAATGAATATTACTTTTTGTTTGCTCCCTCACATTATTAAAAAAAATATCGCATTATTTAGGTGCTTTTGTGAGTGGCAAGTAGTTTCTCACGGGAAAAGACGCTTAAAATAAAAAAATTATAAATTTTTTTAATCTAATTCAAACAACACACGTTCGTACATTTTGAAAGTATAGGTACATATAAATAACTAGAATACTATTTTAAATTCGTTTAACTCTTACTTAAAGCCTTTAAAGAGTACAGATTTTTGTAGTATACAATGCTGATCACTTATTCTCGGGTATTGTTTTGATACATATCTCCAAACGTGTAGCTCTACGAATTCTGGAAAATATCAGACAGACATATTTAGTCAATCTATGGATTCGCAGCTAATTATTCAGAAATTGTTATCATGTTTGCTAAAACATTTATCAGGAATTATACCCGTTATGTATTTTAGATAAATTTTTTGATGTATCCATTAGTCAAATGATAACCATATTTCTATACTTCCTTAAATATATTTTTATCATATTAAAATAATTACAAATGTTATGTAGTCAAATCAGCAAATTAACACGAATACGAGGTGTATTAAAATATAAACTGACGGTTCTAGAAGCCTGAAACCAAAGAGTTCAAGAGTATTTAAAAAAATATACATACGATCTAATTGAGGACCTCCTTTTTTTTCGTCGCTTAAAAACGTAAGTGAGCCATTTAAACGATTTTATAGTATAAATGATTATTATAAACATATCTAAGCTAACATTATACGCACATATACTACACATGCTAGGTTTGAGAAAAAGAAACTACCATTAAAAAAACTATAACGAACATGATTTTCCAAATTTCAAATTTCAAAACACAATGTATCTAAGCGCAACAGTTACACACAGCATTCTTGTAAAAAGTCGCAAGCTTTAATGCAGATCGCCATTACCGAGCATGTTTACCTTGATTAAAATCAGTTGGTCGTCTTGAGGCAATGCATGGAAACCAGGTAGCCTCTTTGCGAACTCAACTACTTGCGATACTGCTGGCGTCATACGCAGAGCCATATTATACCACAGAACGGACCTGACATCTGTAGTGCGATCTGTGGTGGAGCTGGCGGCCTCCTCACCCCCGCTAGCTAAATAAGTTATAAACAAAACCAAAATTAAAGTAAAATAAACTTTTAATAAATAATCAGTAAGTACTTATCCACCTCGCATAATATATACTAAACCGTGTGCCTGTTCGGGTCGGCCGAACTTGTTCTATAGTTACATAAATATATTAATATAACTGGTTAAGTTAGTATAATATTCTGTCCATTCGTTTATTTTCTTTTGACAGTTACTTGAGAACGTAACTGTGCCAGAGTTTGTAAAATCAAACTTTAAAACGCCCAGTTAGAAATATAAATAGGTATGTTATCTTCTTTTTTAATTTGATAATACTATTTATTACCATTTGCAGGCATTATGATACTGTACATGTAGTATATTTTTCAAAATAAATAATTTTTGTTTTACGCAATAAAAAGAGTTCTGTTCTACGTTGTACTACGTTCTACTACACGTATGTAGTGATGAAAATAAATCTTTCTACTGCAAACTTATAAAACAATATTTTTATAAGCCTTTATTGCTGAAGAACTAAACACAAGTATAATCTAATAGTATGAATTTTTTTAAATAAAACAATATTAACTATTATTAAATCAGTATAAAAAGTATTTCGTCTATTTCTTCAAATTGTTGAAAATGCAAACTTACAGTAAATAATAAATTAAAGATGATTCACATTAGAGCCATCACTTGAGTCCTCGGTAACATTAATAAATCAATTCTTACATAGGTAGATATAATATATTAGATTTGGGTAAAATAATTTATTAAACGAATACAGTATTTTTAGCTAAAATTAAACTTTGACTTTTTAAAAATCGATTACCACTTCCTCTTCAATATAATCGATTGTTAATTTTAATCAATTAGGCAACATCTTATGTGGGTTATCACTAATTGACTACTTTTTGAACTGTCAAAAAGAAAATAAATGAATGGACAGAGCATAACAGATATTGGCAGTTTACTGCACTTTAATGACACAAAAAGGGTCAATATTGACCACATGTGGCCACACTGCACATTGATTTGCTGCAGTTAAAAGGAAATTCCTTAGTCGAGCTGTTTTAAATTTCGAACAAAACTAATATCGATACAGTAAGTCAGTCGGTGGGGATCTCATCTATTGCCACTTCACTTCAACAGTAGCTCTAGTAACAGTTTTCAAATTACCAAATCGTTTTGAGACTTGCGCAAAAGAGTAACACAAATTAAAAGGGATGTCGGCTGAAGAAAGCTGTTGTCACGGTTTTATATGAAATAAAATCAAATAAGAAGCTCAAATATGTTCCTTGTAGGGGTTTAACAGCGCACAAAGAGGACAAAAAATTGGACAGCAACGACGTACAAGAAATATTCTGTAGCTACTTATACAGATTTATAGGAATAGGGCTCTCGGAAATAACGACCGTTTCGTAGTGTGAAAACTGGCACTAGGGGTACAAAGTGAGAATATTAAAACCACTTCATTGAAATTTCGTAACGCGTGCAAAGGACATATGTATACTTGGACACAAGTCAAGATTGGGTCTTTTATGTAAAATATTTTTATTACCTCAATTTTTTTTACATTTGTGCAGATATGCGCTCCAAAAGAGACACTAAAACTGGGCTAATTGGCCTCGTTCATTTTTGCTGGTGTGTTTTCAGTGTCACTACCGCGAGAAACCTTATTTTCTAAAACTGCCGAGAAAAATGATTAACAGGTTCCCTGTCCCCATACAAAACAGAATTTTCATTCAGTAATGTCCAAAGCCTTTTTCCTCAATTGGACTACTATTTGTTATCTGGAGGTAGATGTATATTTTTAGAAGCACGTAAACGCATTTTCGATTTAAAAAAATCGAAAATAAAACGTGACGCGTATGTATATGATCCACGAGCGTGTTGGTTGTGACCAACACGCGCACTTATCAATACAATTATGTGTAATTGCATTGATAAGTCCCAAGAATCATATATGATTCTGACCGAGATACTTTGGAGGGATGGAAAACTTATACGAAACAGGTGTGTCACTTGCTACGCGAATAATAAAGCGAAAGGAACCCCCTGAAAACCAAATAAGTAAACACGCTTGAATTGTTACAACGAAGCCCACTAAAACCTTAGTTGAATTTTTTTATAATTGTGTAGGTACTTACTTTCCTGTGAATTTTTAGTTTCTAGGTATTTTTCACAAAATAAAGTCTAAAAATAATAATTGTTTCCTTTGTGTTTTTTACTAATTAACTATGTTATAAAAAAATTTGCGACATTCAGGTCAATTATGAAAGAAATAAAAATAAATCACGTACGTCCCCGTACTAAAGATGCCATTTATCTTGCTACGTCTAACAGAAATAAATAAGCAAAATAATCTCTAATTTTGTTCACATATGATTCATGAACTTGTCAGTGTTGGTACAAAAAGTTTGATGTGATTCATCGGACAGGGAACCTGTTAAGATAGTGTCAATATTCCATAAAGAGTTTTACCACATCAGAGTAACCATAGCAGAATCTTCACCTTCCTTTAGCCCATATGTGTGGGTGTATTACATCACGCAAAGTTTAGTTTGATAGTTTTTTGATTCTTGCCGTTATTTGCTACTACTTTATTATTTTTTTGGCATACTCAATATTTGTTTTTCTTTGCAGTTTTTAAAGATGGTAATCCTGGCGTTAGTAAAACAAAAACTTCACATAGTATTGAAAATCACGATGTCACAGACCAAGCTAATATAGGCAAAACTGCCTGTCCCTACCAATATATCCCTGCTGGTAGGGAAAGCTGGATTTTGTTTCCATTTATCCCTGGCACTGGGAACAGGCGGGTAAAACAGCCCCGTTTTAGTGTTTGATTTTGATTTTGAGTGTCTATCAGCAGGCTATTTGTCATCGCTAAATGCCTTTCGCGTAACCAATCTTGAGCCTTAATGTTATCTGCATTGTTTTCAGACAAATCAGACAAAAGTATTCATTGATGTAATTGAAGGATTGGGTACTTCCAGAGGCTCCTCACAATGAATACAAAATAAGTACATTCGTATAAAAACATATACGAAAATATGGTAGGAGAATATAATATATCCTATATTAGACGAGCCGTTGGACAGGTCGGTCGGTCGTAAGACCCTTTAACACCCAATATTTTTACGGCAACCTTAGAACATGCATTTCGACAGTTCGAATGAAATGCAAATATTATAGGCGGCCGGTAAGTGGCGCTGATAAGTAAATACGGCTTTTGTTACTACTCTCGTAAAGTATAGTTTTAAAAATAGTTTAATCGGATTTCGGAATATGTGAGGTGTAAAAGACTGTTAATAAACTCACGAACAAACTGTGACTATGTTAGTGACGGAATAGATAAACAATACAATAAAATATTGTGAACTCTAATAATAAGCACTCAATGAATTGCATTTTAATGATTAAAGTGATTTTTATAAAACTATTCCATTAAAATCTGTGCGAGAAACCATTTTTTTTTTTTTTTTTTTTGTGCGTGTGGAAACCCCCTCGGGCCGTCACCCCACCGGGGTTTTCGGTGGGGCGGTGTGTCGGAATCGAACCGACTAAAACCACACGGTGTGCCGTACTGCGCCTTAAGTAGGAGGGATCCGGGAACAGCTTTATTAAGACATCCGGAACTGTGCGAGAAACCAACACCAACCTTGTGAAAAATTGTTACTACAAACTAAAATACTAACTCTCACACACTAACAGTTCCGTTTTTTTATTTAAAACCAAATGACCCAGTGAACTCCGTATACCTACGTACTACCTACAATTTAGTTGAGGACTTTCATATAAACTTCCAAGGCCCAGTCGCAAATTTGTTCTTAGTCAACGTCTCCTACCTATATCTATAATCTACCTCCCACCCAAATTTAATACGACAATTATCATTATCTGTCGCTGGTCATCAATGCGGTTTGCACGACGGCCAATGTTATTTCGTCTTCTCCTCGGCATTGTAATGAACACTCTAAAACGAAATTGAATCAATTTCACAATCAATCAAATATGTCAATTCCTCAAACTAAGTCTTCGAGTCACGCTAAAATTTCTGGTTATATATAAACTTATAAAGTCCATAAAGGTATATAGAATGGCACATCAAAATAAATAATCGCAAAGTGTACCTAAATTCACTTTAACCGAGTCTTTCTTATAATTCTTCTCACAATATTTTTTTTCGAAATTACCTACAACTATATGAAATGTAATAAACTTCAGCACATACGAACGCCTTTATTCAACATAATCCGAAGTGTCACAACTAAATCAGTCGGTCAACTGGTCTCGAGGTTAGGTAGGTACATTGATTTAAAGCCGTAAAGGTTGTGGTTTCGAATCCTGTAATAGTTGTACTGTTTTTTGAGCTTTATACACACTTTATACAACACTAACGTTGACAATAAATATATTAAATTATGTATAAAATGCAATGAATTTCCGATATCACATGCCGACACCGCTGAACTCCTACTACGAGTACGTCAGATTCGATTTTGGATGCCAGTAACGCACAAAATATGCAAACAAATGACACGATGATGAGTGTCCCAGATATGTCTGATGATGAGGTTCATGAAATCAGTAAACTACGAAACCAAGTTTTGAAATTGACGATCGAACTACAGAGTGCTCATACGAATCGAGCGACGAATCGAGAATCAAACAGTAAACTCTTACACTTAAATAAAGAATTAACCAAAAATAGTACAATCTCCTTAAAAAAACTACACACTTTAACACGGAGAAGAACCAGAAAAATAAATAACGTTTAATAAACAAACAGACAGAAATTTAAATTTCAGGTACAATACAAACAAATATACACAAATATCCCACAGAAAAAAAAGTATATTAAGTACAGATAATAAACATATCATTCAAATCGCAAAAAGGACTCTAAAGAATTCAGAAATTTGACATTATATAACGCCCAATGGACGTACCGAATTTTTGCTTAAAGATATACAAAGAAAGCTTTCAAATTTACACTAAAAGATTATTGTGTAATTATACCTACTGGGTAGTGAGGGCTTTAAGGCGAAAAACTTTAATTTTACTAATAGAAATATACGGCATCTATGACTTGTAGTACAAGAAATAAACATACTAATATAATATTCCATACACTAACTTAAAATTGGAATACCAAGTATTCCAATTCGCATAACTCAAGAGTGGAGACATTCAACAGCCATTTGCATCTCGATATATCTTTGTAGATAGTAACAAAAATCTCAGTTGTGACTACACTATGTTTGAAAAAAGTACTGGCGTAATAGATAACATTCAAATGAAAACTATATTTGAAGACATTTCTAACACGATTTCTGACACAACAGTACAACTGACTCTAATTAGCGAGGAAACGGAGTCTAATCACAAGGTTTTTTTGTGACTAAAACCATCTATAATATGTATTACACCAAAATATAGCTAGTTTAATTGGGAAATCGAATGCTCGCTATAAATCTAGATGAGCTACAAGAGATCGAAAAAGTCTATGTGTCCTACTTTTCAGTGCTGTGCAATCGAATATGAAATATAATATTATTTTTTTTATGCGTGATATAGAAGTACAAACAGCAACGTAAACAAGTTCATTAATAGAATAAATGTAGAAAAAAAGAAAATAACAAAGAGTACAAAAATAGTGTAATGGCTGGTGATTTTAATGTGGATATTTTGAAATCTAATTGTCAATCGAAAGAATCAGAAAGCATTCTACTTAAATTCAACCTTGAACTAGCATTAAATCAGATGGTTCGAATTGTGAACCAAGCGTGTATCGATAATTTTGCGCATAATTTTTACAAACCCAGCAAAGCCGATGTTTTCGAGTTTGGTGTCTCTGACCATATAGCACAACTATTAAAATGTTCTGTAAATAAAACATGTTGTATCGATAAGTACTATACTATGAGACATAATTATAGCAAAACAAACATGGAAAAGTTTAAGCAATGTATGATTAACTACAGTTTTTCAGAAATATACGAAACGGACGACCCTAATATAGCCTACAGCATGTTTATAGAATCGTTTATGCTCTTCTATAATTTATGTTTCCCTAATTCTAAAGTATCTATAAATATATGACAACAGAGCTAAAGCTGTGTCTCAAAGGGAGTCAAAATAATATATGTAGTAAAGAAAAAATACTACTCTTATGGATGCAGACTATTTGAAGATTAGAATAGTTACTGAAAAAATTACTAATGGAAAAAAATGAGAGGTTTTCTAAATAATTTATTCCATCATTGTTTTCCTACTCATTACTTATTTATGACTAGTTTTGTTAGTGCAACCTAAAGATACACTTAAATTTACATTTACTTCAGTTTTATTTAATTTACAATTGAGGGACAGTTTCAATATACAGAGATGGTCCTCTTTACAGAAGTATGAGGATAGACACCCTCCATTGTTATAAGATTCAAAATTGGACGGCCTAATATTACGTGCAACGCGTCCAGTTAATAGGCTTTGTAGCCCCCGACAGAGTCCACAATCCCACGTTCGTGTTTTAGGACGGATACCTACTAAGGTTCTGACAAATACGTAGTTTCAACAAAACGGACACCATTTCTGATACTCTGGGTGAAATTATTTTATTTAGAATATAAATTTTCGTGAGAAATTCACAGCTTCGTCTTAATCTGTGAAGATGATCGCCCTGGCCTGACCGTCAAGATCATATGAAAAGGTGCCCTATTATTTTTTAGGGTGCTACATTCAATCAGTTCTATTCGGACAAATCACAGAGAATTCCTATATAATGTTTTCAGTATTTCAGGTCTTTCCACAGTTTGCCAAAATTGAGAGTATTCTGCATATAATGTCATAGAATGAACTTTAAAATTTTAAAAATATATATTGTGTCACTAAACAAAGTTCGAGCGCATTTCATGGAAAACTATGTATGTTGTTATATTATACGCAGTAGAAGCGTTCGTTTATAGAGTTAGTTTTCCAGAAATTTCCTCCATCGCAGTGTTGGAATTGCTTTGTATGGTACAAATTGTACCTATTTCCTGAGAGCAAAAGGAATCAAAACGAATTTACAGGAGATATTTCACCGAATTTAGCTTTGACAGTGTTTGTTTGAATTTAATGTGATCTGAATGAAGGTCAATCTAAATAGATAATCTAGTAATTCTCGGATCTATACAATTAGGTGGACATAATGCGTTAAAAAAACCTATATTTAAAAATAATTTTCCTTTGGTTATTTTGTTTAAGCCTTTGTGTGTTGAATGTCTATAGTACGCGAGAGTTTCTTCATAATACAGCGTTTGCACGAGACTACGATGGCAATGAGACAGGTCTTCTCTAACCAGCGCAGCGTTTACATTAAATAAGAAGTGATTGTTAAAAGTGATAGATTACTACTTTTTATGGAAGGTTCCTTTTAACAATCACACGTTATACAATTAAGAAAATGTAAATTTTCTTATTGCTAAGAAGAAGAATAAGAAGTGCCTTTTTCTTCTGGAGACTGCAATTACAATAGGCTAGGGGTACGGTCTCCGGAGCACATTGAGAAGGGAGGAGATAGGGTTTTCAATGTATAAGTTTACAAGTATCGGTTACCGGGTTACCGGCTGCCATTTTCGGGCCATGTCACGCCGTGTGCTTATTTGTCAAGTTCTATTCGTCATATTTAGGTCCTATTAGTTCATTCTGTGTAGTAACTAAGGATTACATCACAAATAATTCGCGAGTGTTAAAGTAGACGTATAAGAGTTACTAAAGTCAAAAATAATAATATTTCTAGTTATAAAATGTAGAACGCCTTCAGCTACTTGTCACTCAGGTTATTTCTCAGAAGCCGATTATGGGATACTGATATCCATTTTTACACATGGCCTGATAATATTTACTATCAAACGAGGCCTCAATTTTGTATTGTGATGATTTGGCTCTCTGCTCACTATAATCGGGATTGTGGGCTTGCATGCATACACATATATTATTTAAAAAGGAAGTATTTAATATTTAGTTATACATATGTAGATGTAGGTACCTACTTTTAATATATTTTTCTTAAAAACCTAACGATATAAATAATCTAAATAGATGATGAAAATTCCAAAATAGTAGTTAAGTACCAAGTGAAGTTTGCATTCGTTTTATTTTTTTCTGTAAAAACGAATTTAGTAAAATATGGTTCGCAGAAATTTCCGACGAATCCATTCTACTTCAGACAGCTTATGGCTCTATCCGCTTACGAATATCAAGCCTCATTGTACAAAACAACCCTTACCTGTTTTAATTGCAGAATGTGCAGATCGTAAAACGTTGGACATAATAAATAAAAAACAACCGGCCAAGTGCGAGTTGAACTCCCATTAGGTTCTGTACCATGAATAATATGTAGATACATATTATACCATTAACAATGTATCCTAAAAACAAACTTAACATCGTAGTTGAAGAGCATGTTCTCTCATACATTCCAACTGAAAATGTAAATTTGTGCGCACAATATTAACAGATGTACATGTTATTTTAAGACCATAAACATCATAAAGGTTTTACAGTATCTACAAGTAAAGAATTATTTTCGTTTTTTTTTCAAAATTTTAGACTATGTAATGATTTTCCAATTTGGCCCAAAAGAGATTATTCAAAACTCATTTCTTTAAATTACATATGTGTGACTTTTAAGTTGAAATTTCAAGCACATATCAAATCCAGTGACCCAAGTCACAGAGATTGGTATGTGTTCCAAATTACAACTTAATCGGTCCAGTAGATTCGAGGCAAATTGGTTGTGACAGACAGACAGGCAGACGAGTGGACTTATAATGGTCCGTTTTTTCATTCGGACATTCGAAAGTCTAAAAAAACCTAGTAGTAGTCTAAAAACATTGTTCTTTTTATCTGGAGATTTACGTCCCGTAAATATTTTGTATCAATTCCTACGAGGAAATTTCTTTGCTTTTTTCTTTTTCTTTATTCTTCGGGGAGTTAGGGTGGCTCGAGAGTATTATTCCCTACAACGCAAAATAAGCGCTTGGATGTAGAGTTGCGCAAAACAGCCCGTTGTTAAACTTAAACTTTGTGGCAATTTAATTCGCTCGAGTGATTTCCGAAAACCACAGATAAGACTTGGTTTTTTTATAATTGTTTTAAATTTTTTTTTTTTACGAAAGGACTACTAGCAACGTTTTGAAAAAGTACCCTAGTATTTTCTATACAGATTTTGGTTTTACTTATTTTCCTTATAGCTGTATTCTGGTATTTACTTTGAATGTTTTTTAACATATTTGACATTAATATTTAAAGTTCGAAGATATGCAGACATGCAACAGTTTCTACCCAGTACTAACGAAGAGATTTAATATTATATCAGCCTGTTTGACAAACAACATGTGTCTGAAAAAACATGTTTCCTCTCTTTACTTATTGCAAATCATATTTAGTTTACTGATGAGGGAAGCATTATTACACGATAAAACAAACCAAAAACTTATTTAGATAAACCTAAACCTATATACGTTTCAATGCCCTGATGGACAAATTATCAATTAATGTTACATCGACATATTTTGGCTGACAGTTACCAAGATTTAAATATTTATAAAATGACTGTCAATAACTCACAATGTTTAACAAAACGGAGAGGCTTACTATTAAAATCAAATATTACCGTTTAGTTGAAAAAATATTATAACGGAATAAAATCTATAATAACTGAAGTAAGAAGCCAGCCCTATATTATGAAGAGGTCTATGAATTGAAGTTGGTAGTCTCTAAAGTAGTGCGTACCTTCATTTTCAGATTCCTCGTCTTTAAGCATGATGGTGTGATGGTGTAACGTCCGTCTGAGCTCATCTGTATAGCTGTTGTTACAATGGTGAGCCGCTGTTACAAGTTTGACTAACTCCTTGCCGACGTCGTGGCGCAGCAAGTCTTGGTCCATCATCTCAACGCCGGGTGCCGCGGCAGCGGCGTTGAGGGGCTTGTTCATGTCGGGCAAGCTTTCGGCGGCTACGGGCTCACGGGGGCGCTTGGGCACACGGCCGTACCTCACGGCTGGGGAAGGTCTCTCATTACAATAAAGCGTGCGCTACTACTTAAATGATCGGTGCAAGTATACCAGCGCGGTGCATTCGGATGCGCCTCCCACCGGCAATTGGAAAATAGGCGCGATGATTGCGCATTGGCACCGCATAGTGTTTCAACTGTGTCAATTATAATTTCCTGTTGTAGATTAATTTTCTAACTATCTCACAGTGGGCCTTAGAAGGGGCATCCTGACTTCAGATGTCGGATGAACGCTACGTAGTGCCGTTCTCTTTTAATTTTGTTTTTAACTCATGTAAGGGAAGAAAGTTGATATATGAAATGGATGATGAAAGCAAGAGAGTAAAATCGAGGACTTTGTTTAGGGAAAATGAAAAACTAAAATTAAAATTAATTATTAATGTTACGTACGTTCAAACGTTTGGAAGCGCCGAATTGTATAAAATAAACAAAATTCAAATAAAGTACCTACCTCTATATACATGTAAATTATTTACAGACCCGAATAAACCCCAATGAAATTTAGTGCAAGTAGGTGTCGATAACGAGACATTCCTACAATTAAACCTGCAATATATACTCATTTTTGTCTTGTTCTTTGTGTAAATAATTTAGAATAAAATTAGATGAATATATCTTGATGATATATATTGAATTTCTAATTATTATATACAAATTCATCACACAATTAACAGGAAAGTGGAATAGTTAGAGAATTCCTTTCAGTAAAGTTCAGTTGATGTTCTAATGCTGGAAATGTAAAACAATCAATGTTGTTATTTCCATCTTCGGCGTAGTTTGAGAGAATTAAAATCACGCCGCGCCGCCGTATAAATTGCATTGTGAAAGCTTAGTGCAACGGCCCTCCCTTCAGTGAGACGGCCTGGATTGACCGCTGCCAAAGCACCCCCGAGTATTGCCACCCCCGTGATTAAAACCCAGCACCGCATACAGCCCTTTAGAAGCCCTCTCATTTTGAATAATATAAATGATATTTCCTATTGCACCATGGTTTTAATCCAGATTGTTCTTGTTTATATTTTCGATTTCTTTTATAAGTATTTTGTATGATCAGTGGCAGGTTATCCAGTTACCAGTGGACATATCGCCAACTGCCTTCAAACCGCAAACGACAATCTTGGTTTTCTCAGTACAAAAAGTAATTGCCTAATCGGTAAAAGCAGCAATTACATCAATGTCATAAGCCCCATCTTGAATATTTTTAATATATTTTTCCAAAATAAAAATCATTGTATTTTGCTATAATATATTGACAATATATATTATAGAAAAATAATTAAAAAAGAGCTCCTTTCTTAAACATAGATTTTTTGGAAGGGTCACTGAATCTATCAATACAGGAACATATATTATTCAACACATACACTGAATTCTGACGTTCAATTCATGCAACAGCTTTAGAAAGATTAAGCTCATTTTGGTCCATATTGGATCAGGCGTTACATTAATAACAAACATCAAACACAGAATATACAACAATTAGGTTTGGTATTATTCAAAAACATGTCTGCTTCCAAACTTTTGAACAATCGTGAACTACAAGGATCTAGACGGCGTTAGATGAGCAAGCGTGCAGAAGCATGGGGAGCATGGAGGACTTACAATCTCGTGACATCCCGACGGCGATGCACTTCTTGAACCGGCAGAATTGGCAACGGTTCCTGTTGAGCCTGATGACCAGGCACTTGCCGTCGCGAAGACACCGATACTCGATTTGTTTCTGGATACTGCGCCGGAAGAAACCCTGGATAACAATTAAACAAGTAAGTACTGTTGATTATATTGATTATGTTTGTAGGGACTTCATCAAAAAATTGCTTAATATTGATCTTTATTGTATTATTTTTATAGGAAGGTATTGCTTAAAGATGGGTCTTTTATTTATCGGTAGTAAGACAATAGCGTCCTAAACGAAAGGATATTTCCAACAGAACAGTTACATGTTTACTCGCTACTTACATAAATCTATTTATAAGTTCAATAGAAAGAAAGAAAGAAAAATATTTTATTTGTATCTTCTACAAGTTAACAAAATAAATATACAGCTTAACACGTCTTGGTATCGAAGATTAAATAAGGTATCTGCGTCAGCTATCGTCGCAGATCGCTCTGCAACGCTGGTATTCTCGCAGGCCCCAATTACAATAAGAACATCTAAGCAATAAATTTCTAACAGTATATTATTACATATACATATTATGTATTCATAATTTATATGTAAATAATATTAATAAATGTTTATGAAGAATTACATGTACTATATACATAGGCATCACGTAACACACATTATCATTTATTTTAAAAAAGATACAACAGCCACGTGGTCGACACATTCTGGTTTCTGTCATGTCATATTGTTTCAGCATAGTTTCTATATAAAACTCTTTTTGTATTTAGATAAACGCTTGTAAGGTTATTTATAATTTCATTGTGTTTCAGTCTCAGAGATGTCACTAGTGTCTTGCCTTGTTATCTCCCCGGCAGGAAATTTTACTTCTCAGTGGTGTCAGTGAGAGACCGTAACAAAATTCTATGGTTCATAAATTAACTTCAGGTTTTACAATAATTAGGCCAATTCATAGAAAGAACAAAACTGTTATTTAGAAAAGATCAAAAAGATCTTTTATATCACAACTAGTTACTTGGCAGTAATACTTACAGTAGAATTAGTTAATTATATTAATACATATTTATATAGTAAACTTATATTATGTCCTGAATGACAAACCCCGAAATACGTTTTACACATCCGAAAGTTCCAGATTGGTGTAAAAACTGGCAAACATAACATTGTATATGGAAAGTTACTTGCATCCTGCATTTACAATTTATAATTTTGCTTCGGGAACGAAGTTTTAGTTACATTATAAAGAACATGGACATGTGAGTGAGGACAGACAATGATACGGATTGCAATTTTCTCAGTAAACTACGTGCAAACGTGTAAAAGTCATTAAGTGCTTAATATTACACTTTCAGTATATTTGACGTTCAAATATTTCTAGTTATTTCTGCGTTTTCGGTTATTCGCGAGTTATATTAAATTCCTTTCTGTAACAACTTATAAAAGGGACGGTGGATATTGTCTGGCGTAGACCTTTGAGGTAGGGTCAAATTGATCAATGAATTTATTTTTGCTAATAGATTTTTTCAGACGCTTTTGTACGTCGATGTCTTCTTTAAAGCTAGATGGTGCCAGCATTTTATATGACTAGCCTTGGGAAGAAACGCCGAAAGAAACTCAAGGATCCAAGTTTACATAAATTCGAACTGAGCAAAGTCCATGTAGGCGTCCGGGTTGGTCTTTATTCGAAAGAACAATTTCAGTTTTGAGCTGGCCAGACACAACACCCAGTAGAATAGTAATTGGGTAATCACGGCACTGAACCACATCTTAGGACGACTCCAACCAGTCTATATGGGAAGGCCCATGAAATACTCAAAACTGCCAGACTGTTGTGAAAATTAAGCTAGGAAATGCTGTCTCTAATAACAGTTTCATTCACAAACATAATAATTAGGTACTATATAAATACATATAACAAAAATAAAAAATATATTTTAACCTCTCAAAGTGTTAAATTTAAGAAACCTTTATATAAATCAACTAGATGTTCCGGTGGCAACGGCAAGGGCATTCTGTCATATTATCGGTTGAAGTTTGTCGTGCCTTGTATTATTTTGCTCCTCATTTATTTATTTCACTACTTATCGTTTTATACAAAAACGCCAATGGCAATTTTACCTACCGATATGATATTAAATCTTATGGTAACTGAACTTAGTCATATATTTTTGCTAGGTAAGTAATTTATAAGTTTTATTTTGACATCATGATCCTTTAAAGTAAATGCATCTCATGATGCCGAAAATAGTAGAATATAACTGGATCCAGAGGTGCCGAGCAATGCAGAAAAACCGTTTGAAGAATGCTTTATAAAATTGCCAAAGTTTATTCTTCCAAAAGTGTAAATGTATATGACATTGGCTTTTACTTCAGCTACATTAACAAAAGTATCGAAAGATACTCTTGTTAATGTAGATGTTGGATTATTCGAAACCTCTGTAGGATTAACACAAGTAGATCCTTGCAGTTCCTAAGCTTGAAACATTGTTATTCGTCTCGTAGGTACAATTTAGTTGCTAATTGGTTGACTGTTACTAACCTAAATAATAAATTGTTTTCGACTATGATTACATATTTTTTTAATAGTGTAGTTTGAGAATCTTACGAAAGAGAGAGATAAATGTTAAAAATTAGTGAAATGTTGTTCACTTTTATGCAAGTGTTAGTGTACATATTATATAACAATAATTTTTTATATTTAATCTTATCTTACTAACATAATAAAGGCGAAAGTTTGCGAGCATGGATGGAAGGATGTACGTTTGTTACTCTTAACACGCTAAAACGGCTTAACGGATCTGGATTAAATTTGGCACAAACATAGATGACACTTTTTATCCCGAAAAATGCACGGTACCTGTGGGATAGATTCCACCAAAATTTCCACACGAACGAAGTCGCGGGCAACAGCATGTCCTTTATATTTATATGTGGATCCTTTATATTTATATGTGTATCCTTTATATTTATATGTGGATCTTTTATATTTATATGTGTATCCTTTATATTTATGTATGTTTCGGCAACAGCCAGTTCGAGATACAAGTACGCGACCCTGACCTGCTCGAGCTATTGCTTACACTCCCCAATCCATTCGTCACACCTTTCTTTTTCAAAATACTCCCAATAGTCCCATCTTAAATCACCAAAGTGCCCGCTTGACGGCAATAGTCTTTCCCCATCTTACGTGAAAGAGAACAAATTATAGTTGAAAAATGTGGGTGTTTAATACACTTCTGAGTGTTTGGACGAGTATGTATTAAGTATATGTTTACCTTGCAGCCCTCGCAGGAGGTAACGCCGTAATGGTACCCAGAAGCTTTGTCGCCGCAGACTTTACAGGGAGTCGCAGCTTTGGTGGTCACGCCGCCGGAGCTCACACTGTCTGCCGGATACTGACTCTGCGGTTGTTCTGAGGGAGAACAAAGTAATAAGTACTTTTGCACTGCAATATTACCAGATTAACACCTATACGGTTATATAGCCTTCATTAAAACAAGAGGAGTTTGGCTGAAATCACTGTTACCAACCGAAAAAAATATTTACATAATAGAAGGACAAACTCGGGAAGATATTAAAAACGACGTAGTGAGACAAAGATGTGAATATATCAATACATTTTAAAGGTAATGTTAGTAAAAGGAATTAAATCACGTATAAAGACATTGATTATACCCTGGTTTTTTGTTCTTAGACACAGACTGCACCTAGATCTAAACAGTATTACCTCAAAAAAGTACTTTTTTCAGAAAAGGCGAAAAGCTAATTACTGTGTGTGTAGATTTATGCTTTTTATATATGCAGCTACAAGAAAGATATTGTAGGAATCTTGTGTTTTAATCATGTCTTGGGGTTGAAAATTGGATATTGTCGTTATTTCCTCATGCTTAACAATGTATATTATATTTATTTTATTCTTTGAGTTGAGCTCGTGTTGGTGAATTAGCGTTTAGTGTCGAGTGTTAGTGACATTTTTCACACACATACACAGACATGTCAAACTTACAACACCTCTCTTTTTGCGTCGGGGGTGAAAAACACATTAATAACTTGGAGAAGTCTTGGATTGCTGCTTACAGAATTCTTACCCACAGTTTATCACATTGATTTTTTATCCTAAATGTTTTGTGCCAATTCGCAGTTTAAATATAGCTCTGATCATAGTGAATGCATAAACATTTCACGTTGTGATATTAATTAACCAATAAGGATTGTTGGATGATTTTTTTTTTTTGCGCTGAATGTTTTTGTACAAATGTATTGTTTGTTTTTTAGTAGCAGCCGCGATGAGTGTTCGTTTGATGGGCTTTTATTGATTAGTAGTGGTGGATATATGGAGTTGGACTTTAAAACTAAAAGTGAAATTGGCATAAGGTCACTGGTAACAAATAATAAAACTGAACACAGCTATCATTAATAGGCGATGCGTGGATTCCGTTGTAAATTGTTCAGTTCGACGTGGTCTTTTATTAGCTTTCATAAAGTTTTAGACCGATGTTTTGTGTAGTGAAACTACTGAGGCGTGTTCAGATACTACTTTATTACTCTCCTTGTTAGTAGATTGTGTTAGTATTTGTACTATAATATTAATCGTGTGTGAGCTAACATCTATACACACATTCAAACAGAGATTTAGGTGACTAGTATAAATATTATTTATAAGGAAACTATATGCTATTGGGGTCGCTTCTATTGAGGTGAAACACATAGTTGTGTAGTGGAAACTAATAACCAAAAGCTTACATTTCGAATAGCCTAAAGTTACGAAAAACTGTGATAATTGGAATGGCAGGAAAAATAATATTCGCATGCTTCAGGTTTCGCTCGCAGGAAAAACTCTGACGATATATGCAGTGTTTTTAAAGCACAAAAATCAACTCCTATAACTCTATTATTAACCCCTATAGCTAAGCTAGCTTGTGTACTGGGTAGAGTTCGAAAGCTATTACGGTACCGTCGCTTTGAACTGAAAAGGATGCAGAACCTATGCAGATAGAAGCTCTGTTAAGTGGTCCGACGATCAAATCAAAATGTCTAGTCATGGCTTGAGCTACTCAATATACCTGTACTTGACAAGAGATTTGACATACGATTTCATTCGAATACCACATGCTAATACTATTGCAAATACATTTTTGCATTAATTGCAAAAATAATTAAGAATTTATTAATAATAACGAAAAGAATGTTGCTTTTTTTTTGCATAATTTTGTTAAAGTTACTTGGTTATACTAATAGTTGGTTGCCTGTGATATTTTATATTTGAACTAAATTCTTACTTTTTTAGTATATTAAATTTTTGAATCATGGTATATGTAGTAAGTACACGTTCAATGTTTTTTTTTTTATTTTTATTCAGTTCATTTTGAAAATATTTTGTTTTTTAAATCATGTCATATCACTTCTTGTTATAGAGTGTTTGCGAATATCTTGCACTCATAAAGAGTTTGCACATTTGCAATGGTATTAGCATGTAGTATTCGAATGGAATAGATCCTCTGATAGTACTTAGTTTTGTTCGTTACTTACATTAATTAAATGTACCTTTGTATCTGGTTTTAATCCATCGCATTCGAGGAACTGTCGATACCTAATTAATATCGTCGAGGCGAAGAATTGGTTCTTTTGATATTTTCTTATGAAAACTTATCAAACGTAGCGAAATTGTATGTGTTTACTGTTTTTAACAGTTGACCCTTTTTGAAATCCTTTTAAACCATAAATAATATAAATTTTGAACGAGCTAGTTTCAGGTCGCAGCATTATTATAGATAGTGTGTGTTCGATAGCTGAAGGTATTCGGTTCTTCAATCACCCGGTTAGCTATAAGAATGATCGCGTCCCACAATTTAAATTAAGAAATTGGCCACTTCCAGAGCGGCCTATAACTAGCTGCAGCAAAAGCTGAAGGGGTTGTCAGAATAACGGATATATAGCTATAAAAACTACGCTTTGATGCTACTATTCAATATAACTTTAATAAGCTGTTTGTGTTCACCGTTCCGGCTGTAAAATGGGGATTTTTGTCGGCACTGTCGCGATAGCCGCTAGCAGGACCTCAATTAAAAACAAAAAGTACAAAGCGTATCCGTCGCTCCCAGTTGTTTGTGGTGAAATGTTAATATCGAAACCGACGCGTATGCCTGAATAGTTCTTTGTCGATGTTTGTAACCGAGTTTCAATAACACTTTATATTAGTGTTGATATTTTTCGCAGGATTTTTTGGGTGTGAAATATATATTTTATTTTCATTTTCAATAATTAGTTACTTATGTTAGTTTGAGACTTTAATTGTTGAGACTTACTAATGTTGACTTTCTTGTTAGTCAATAATGCCCTATCTTCCTACACTCAACAATCGTGCTTCGCGATTTTTTTGTAAAATGTTTCAATCGCAGCCGAGCTGTCTAAAGAAACGAGGTGTCTTTGACACCTGGCAGTTTTAAGCATGTTCAGCATGCGGTACTATCAACAAATATCAAATACATACATGCATCTATTTTGTACTTTATACACACCTTTTACATGTTAAAATAGACAAAGAGGTGTTCAATATAAACTTGTTCCTATCCTGTCACAAAAGTTGTTACGGAGCCGGATCTATCGGCGAACGGGAAAACAATTATCTAGGTCCGGGACTAATTACTTTACTGTGCACTTCCGTGCACGACGTGGCCGTGGAAATGATTTTGTCAATACTTCAAGCTATTTCGCATAAAACTCGATCTACCAGTGCCGTCACTGTGCACTGCCAACCCTATTTTGTTAGTAAATTGACGAGGCGGAAATGCATTCGACCACCTTTACGTATTTCGTGGAAATTGTGTGCACTATATTGTTATTGGATAGTTAGTTAGATGTTGGATATATTGCCTAAATAACACAAATGCTCCTCGGTGTTCGACATCGCGGAACAGTATGAGTAAGTTTGTCGTTTGTACATCGAGCCGAGAATTACGCTTAATTTTAAACCGCGAGTTTATAACTCGTACGTCTATCACGCGCTAGTTTTTCACTTTATCTTCTACCCCGGCTCTTCTCGCGTTTAAAGCTATATTTCTATCTCTTGGGAATAGCAGAAAGATGAATGATACCCTATGTCCTTTACCTTACCCCTGAAAATGTGTGTTCAAAATTTCAAGTTAATCGATTAAGTAGTAAAGCGTGAAAAGATATTAAACAAACAAATAAACATATTCACTTTCCCATTCATAATATTAGTTAGGAAGTTGAGATTTACTTTTTGAGATAACTGTTAAAAATAATCAAAATTGATATTGATTTACAAGTTGTTTTATTTGTCAAACCTTGTATGCACTACCATCATGTACCTACTTATTAGTGTAGTGTTTCTGTCTGTGGCATCGTAGCTCCCGAACGGATGAACCGATTTTGATTTTTTCATTTGAAAAAATAGTCGGAAGTGTTCTTAGAACAAGAAGAAAAAGATGTTAAAAAAGATGTTGAAAAAGAGTGTCCTTGAAGTTTCTTGCTTGTTCTTCTCCACAGGATCTACTTATTGGAACAGGCAATTAGCTTCACGACTGACTTAGTCTGACTGACTACTACTCCTGACAATTCAAAAATACCTAAATTGGTTTAATTGAAATAAATGATTTTGATTTGATTTGATATAATTCAAAAAAATCTGTTGAGCAGTTCGAAGATCATCAGCTCTTTTCTAATCGTTGAAGGCATTTTCGAGTTAGTTTATTTACTAGGACAATCTCGTACTTGTATATTCTTTCTGATCCGTTATCATCTTTCGCCCACTCTTGTTCTACTTTATTTAAGATCGTTGCAATATGTTTTCTTCTTCCATTCTACTCTGTCATTCGTCATTTTACTGCTTACTCCCTTTCTAGCCATGTTTTCTTTCACATAGTCCATCCATCTTTTCTTTGGTCGTCCTTTTCTCTTGTACCCGTCAACTTCGTTACATAAACCTCTTTTTATCACATTTGGTTCATCCCTCCGCATCAAATGTCCGTACTACGACAACTTATTGCTCCTCAACTTTTATGCACTGGCGCTACTTTAGGGTCAATAGGGCTAATATCGGTCTAGCAGTGTAAGCTCTTTTCCAAAATGATTTAAGGCATTTTGTAATCGTTGAAGGGATTTTCGAGTCGGGGGTGTTTTAAATTTAAAATTTTGCTATAGTACGACACGTCTCAAGTTAATCTGTTGGTTAGACTAAAGTACTAATCAGTCTTTTAAAACTATTAAAAATAGTATCGTAACTATTGACCGACACTTTACATAAGCACAAGCAGAGATTAATGAATTTTAAGTTAGATTGTATTCAATTAAATAGAAGCTCTCAAAACAAACTAATATAGTTCAGTGGTGTGTATATCGCGCCCTACACACCACTAACACATACATGTATACAGTTTACACGGGTACTCTCACATGTGTCTTATACATACAAGAGCAATTTTTACAGTGATTGCCATCAATCGGTAGTAGTTACAACGTGATATGCCTGTGTGTAAATCCACTTACATTACAAGACTAACGCACGTCACATAGAACGGCCGTTGGTGGCCCTCCTGATTGAGCTACCTAATAGCGGCTGCCCGAGTGCCAGTCTTCGAAATTATTTAACAGGTAGATTATATTCTTCATCAATTTTAATACTAAGTTGTAAGTTACTTTTTGTCAATATAATATCAATGTTAAGGAGTGTCCTTATAGAACTATAATATGATGTTGTATTTCCTTACCGTTCAGTTATGTGGTAACTGGCAGTTTACAACATATTACGTGCGCCTACCAAACTCTCCGAGACATAAACTACCGACTTGAACTCATACTATCGCAACTGGTTGAATTTGGTTGTCTTAGTCCATAGAAAACAATATACCGATATTCGCAGAATAAATATAAAGAGAACTTGAAGACATCCATCACGAGGAAGCGTAATTGGGCCTTTGTTCTTTATACTCCAAATTACCTATCGAAATTACGGACATCCCGAAATCTACACATCATCATATGACGTTATTTGCAGACAGATAGTAGGTATTTTGTCAATTCTAGTAATAATAATGACATAATTATTATTATAAAACTGACATAAACAATTAATTGAAAACAATTATGCATTGGTAATTTATTAATAACTTAAGGATTAATATAGATAATACTAAAATTATACACTTTGGCCAACGTGTAGTATCCATCAGACACTCTTTAAATAACATTTAATGCTAAGGCTATATAAAAGGGTAAACACATTGATAAACAACTGAACTAAAAACAATATACAGACGCACTTAGCAAAAGGATTTTTATTTCTGCCTATGCCCTACATACACTGCCCAAACCAGTTAGCAAAAACGTATTAATTACAGCCTATCACGGCTTATCTGTATCCCTCTTGAGATACGGGGTGATTTTCTGGAGTAACTCATCAACAGACTGTATTAGCATTTAAAGCTCAAAAAAGGCGCATTGATCAATGTTTAGGTTAAAACCTTCAGACAACAGCAAAACTTATTTCCGAGCAAATAGATTACTAACGCTACCCAACCTCTGCCTCTTTGAGATTGCAGTGTTTGTAAAATCGTTTTGTTGCCTATTTCCCACCTTAGAAGAACAATAATATTCTAATAAAGTCTTCCAACTCAAAATGTTGTTTAGGAATAATACAGTAACTGCCTGTAAAGTCATTATTAAACGTTAAAACCATATGTTCTGCAGAACAATTCTATAAAATAACACGTCATAATTTGTTATCATTACATCATTTACTTTTATTGGATGGTTTACAATTAAATAATAATAGCAAGCTTGAACATAACCAGCCATCCAATTTTCAAAACTTTATTTTTTTACCTAACCTAATTTTTGGTAAGCATGGAACTGAACTGAACTACCCTATAGTAATGATGTAAATTAAAATAAGTAAGCTCCAGTTAATTAATACTGGAAAAGTTAGATACTTTAAAAATAAGTTCCTTTTTTGAGAAACCAATGCATACAGCGCACGTCTTTAGTAGTTTTGACCTTCCATTCTGATGTTTGAACAAATAGGTATAGGTAGTTGACGTGAATGTTTTATTAGTTATTTCAGAAAAAAGCATAGATATAACCCGGAAAGAGCGAGGACTATTGTACTCCCCGACTTTTAACTATATACTCGTATATCTGTCGACCTATGTGGTATGGACGTTCAACCGTAACGTCAGAACTTGCGGCTTCGTCTAACGTTCAGCAAATATTAATTTATATATACAATATGTATGTTACGTTTTCTAGAATCAATGCCAAGCCATGCATAGTTAACCACGCTTTGATATGATTCTGAATATCATAATTAGTATTACATCTGCAAAATCTCACATTGACCTGACGTTCCCTCTCAGTTTTTTGTTGCAGAATGACAAACAAACATACTGTAGTTTCATTATCATTAGTGTTGTCCATATGGGCGCGGGCAGGTTTTGTATCTAACATTAATAATTGATGTACGTCGTTGTTGGCGCAGTGAACGTCGGAACTGTCCCATTGCAAAACCTAGTAAGGGACACTTTTTACAAAAACCGTTTTTTACATAATATTGCTATCTAGTAAGTCCCTAAATACTAAAAGTAGTAGTAGTAAGCGAATATACTTAAGTAAATTGTAACTTTAATTATAATATTGTAAAACTTTTAAGTTAGTAAAGGTTTTAGGCCTAATAAAACTCATATATATTTTATGATCTTAATCAAGTATGAAGGTTCTCGGAATTGAGCATTTAGACAAATAGCCATTAAGTTAAAGTTGGATCTTAAAAAAGTCGGTTGGTACATTATAGTAATAGATCTTCAATGTGGCGGTGTTCTAAGAAACAGTTACAATAACAATAAGTAAGGCAATTGTTCTTGCTTGTTTCATCCTAAATTAGGTAATCGGCCAGGCCCCTGTAGTAACTGAGTAGGAATTGAACTAATTTACAATATTCATAACTCGTGGACCTTTTAGACTTGCCGTTGCTACCATCCGAGTTTATTTCTGAAAGATGAAACTATATAAAAGGCGAAAGCGAATTAACTCAAATTTAAAAATTTCTTAATTTTATAGGTAGATATTGGTTTTTAAACATAGCCAGAAGCATTTTCGGCCAACATCATTGGATAAATAATGTTAATGAAGAATGGCCTGCAAAGTTAAATGAACCAATTAATAAAAATACAGTAACATTTGGAGATTTGAGTAACTAATTTGACAGAACAGTATATAACATACCATACCATTCACATACATATTAACAACGTAGCTTATCTAAAGCAATCCTTATTGCAATTTCTGTATTCACTAATTTCATTTGGATATTTATGATATAATTATTATTTTCAGTTAGTATTTTTCGTCAACTTTAATAACAATATTTCCATTGCATTTTAATCTTTATACGATGAACATCAAAGAGTATACAAACACTACGTTAGAATAAACACCTCCACAGTTCGAGCTCCATTCTTAAAGTCTTTAAGCTTGTAATATGGGTTACCAGCATTTAACATTACAGTACACCCTTTTCTCTTAAGAAAAATAAGCTTTTTATCCACGGAAGTAATCTTATTTTTAACAAAATAGTCCTTAAAATTTCCTTTGTCATTTCATTAATGACACGGGCAGTCAGATTAGATAAATTTATTGTGGTAATTGTGAAAGAATCAGATATGAATAGTAAAGCGGTCAATCATACATTATTGCATTTATCATTTAATATTATGTGACAGTAAACAACAGATGTCAACCGGATACATTGAATTACCTTTAGAACACTTGGGTAGTTCACGGGTACATTTCATTACCTATAGAACACCTGGGTAGACCATGGATACATTGAATTACCCATAGAACACCTAGGTAATCCACGGGTACATTGATTTACCCATAGAACACTTGGGAGGACCACGGGTACAAAATGTTAACCGTGGAACACCTGGATGAACCACGTAGGTAGACC
The DNA here is from genome assembly GCA_963859945.1 of Euplagia quadripunctaria. NCBI lineage: Eukaryota > Metazoa > Arthropoda > Insecta > Lepidoptera > Erebidae > Euplagia > Euplagia quadripunctaria. Next base: position 28,993,064 of record OY982559.1, on the reverse strand, counting down.
ACCCTGATGGGCTACAACTGAATAGTAATCTTTTAAAATCATTAATAATCTTTTTACTTAATTATTTATTTTATTTACATACCTATATAGTTACTGGAATTGAATCAATGAGAGGTACCAGTTGAGTTGAAGTGTCTTGAAGCAAAACACAGCAAGGCTTCAAGACACTTTGAGCTCATTCTGCGTAAATAGTAACACCAACAATCAACAAACTTCGGGTACTTTGAGGTAACTTTGCACTTCGATACATGAGACGACCACCATCTTAGTCTACCCGTGACCATGGCTGCTGAAAAGCAACTGAAACGTCGGGACCAGTATAGATAGTAAAATAACACCAAATAAATCGCGATAGAATCCGTGAAAAATAGTTTTATTTCAAAATTATAAATACTTAAAATTTATATGTAGAAGAAAAAGCTAAAATTTTTAAACAATATATGTTATAAAGTTAAAAATTATGTTAGAACGGCTACATAAAGCTTTAGGGTCCCGTATATATTTTGACCTGTCGTGGTACAAAAGTCCATACTAAAGAAAAGCGCGTAATTGTTACAATTATGTGTTAAATATTATGTATTTTATACAACCAATAACGTTCTCGTTACTTAACATATACAATACTATTGGATGGCTGACCTATTTTGCCTGAATGCACTTTCCTGGAACTAAATATTAGTTTCCAGTCCTTACCAAGCATTGAAATGGGACACCCGTATCGATTTCTAATACACCGTTTTAGTAACTAGGTCGTACAAAATTGTGTCTATAAACCTCTATAAATATTTCTATGAAATAGTGTTAGCGCTCATAGACTCATAGAGATTTTCTCAATTCAAGCATTCATCGGAAACATAAAGGAACATTGTGTCCTTTCCGTACCCCTGACAGCGTATAAACATATATTAAATAACTTTTAAATTAATAATTAAAAGAAATAAAAATATACTAGAGATCGCGTGTGGTGGTCGAATTTCGACCAAGGTTTTTTAAAGGCCAGTATAACTTGAACTGTCATTGTATAGACTTACTTACGGTGACAGGTAATTATTACATATTATACTGCACGCTTGTAATTTCATTAAGCCGTTTTCATGTAATTTTTAAAGTTCTAAGACATATTGTTGGAAATTGTAGCTTTCTGTACTTTTTCTAAATATAAATTGTAAATATTTCAAAATTCACGTTACTGCGTTCGCAAACTTTTCTTAAAAAGGGGTTTAAATAATTCTCTTCACGTATTAATATAATGATATTTGTGATACTCACAAGAATCCCTTACATTTGATATGTCAAAGGGCACAGTTTTTATTAAAATTTATGTATTTACGTTGCACATCTGTGTTTCCGTCACAGGTCTGTGCCAGAAAGACGCACGAGTGATTCTAATAAAGGTTCCGTTCTTTCATTCCAAAGTACAGAAGTCCACTTTGTCCAGTCGTTGAAGTGAAGACATAAAAGCTTTGCTATAAAATTCTACTTGAACCGAACATTTTTATTACGGAATATTGAAAAAAGTATCTGTAGTGAGGTAGTGAATTAAATTACCGGTAGGAAAAATATTCGCGGACGGTTGCACTGAATATTGTATCGAATATTCACTCAGAACACGATGGGAAGTAGTATATATATATTAGGATATAGTAAGTCGCATTCCACCCGTTCATGTGGAAACGCCTAGAATTGTCTTTTATAGGTACTCGTTTATTTAGATGCAAATAACAAATTGTCTTGTTTGAATTGTACTATTTTGTGTGACGTTTGTGCGTCCTGTATTAAATGTGGGTTTTTTAATTCAATCTAATTGTAAAAGACGGTAAACAAAATCTTTATCAAAGAAGATTAAGATATAAGATTAATTTTTACTTTCTTTATATAACACATGTTTATTAAAGACTATACGGTTTTACTCACGTTTGTATTTCGGTGATGTCCGACTAGTTTAATAAACATGAATACCATACACGAAAGTTTTTGTTGTAACAATTTTACACATGCTGTTATTTCGCAAACATTTCACCTTTGATTACAGTGATCATAATAAATGATGTTTAATTTTCTTATCAATATTAAAGCATACTTTTTTGTATGAAAATACAATTGGTTTTTCGTAAAATTACTGTTTATTTATTATTTCATTACTTGAAAGGGGCGGCTTTGGTTCGTTCCCATTGAAATGTTTGGTTGACTGAACTGATACTAACTTAATTGATACCATCGCATCCATTCGTATATTTGCAATTATTAATAAATGGATTGTTTTTACTGTATTCACATTGAAATGTTGTTTTTATTTTAACTTTTATCGAGAACTAGTATACTAGTAACGAGAATGTTTATAAATAATTAATAAATGATTAATGTTTTAACACTTCAAACTAGCAATTCGCCCCGGCTTCGCACGGGTAGCAGATTTTTTTTACACCTTGGGTTACATTATTGGAGTTTCAGTAAGGACCCCTAATTTTTTTGAAAATATGATATAGTCTATGTCACCCAGAGATAGTGTAACAGCTCCCCAACAGCAAAAGAATTTTTGCAAACAAACAAACAATCAAATCTTTCCTCTTTATAATATTAGTATAGATTATATTAAAGTGAGGATTACTATAGGTATCTATTACTATTATATACATATACAATAAGACCTTGTACTTGTAAACATTATGGTGCAATAAATATTTTGAATTTGAATTTCCCGGAGGCCAGAATCCTCACGTACGACGCGACGCGGACTGTCGGACCGAATGATTGTCGCGCGCGTAATCATTTTGTCGCGCGAATATTTTTATATTGCGATATCTTCTAAGATATTCGTTTAAACTATATAGAGTTTAGGGAACAAATATTCTATATTAAATTTCCGTTCTAACAAACATATTTATTTAGGTATAAATTAATACCATATGGGTTAAATAAGCTTCGCAAAAAAACATTCTTTTTAATCTAAAATTTTAATAGTAAAAGCAGTTATTGTGAGTTATCCGTCAGAGATAGGCATATGCTATTGCGGACTTTTTTATAGATATTGATATGTTCTTTAATATAAAAAAATTATACCTTATTCAAGTTTTAGTAGGGATCCCTAATTATTTCTGTAAATAAATATAGCCTATGTTACTCGGTGAAGATGTAGCTTTCTAACGGTGAACGAATTTTTAAAATCGGTCGAGTATTTGTTGAGTTAAATCGTAACAAACAAATAAACTAACAAATCTTTCCTCTTTATTATATATATGTATAGATATTGATAAGTTGTAGCACTCACTATAAAACAATTACTTTATCAATCTATCTAGAAAAACTAGAAGACAGTAGTACCTCGTGTTTTGCGGCTTTCTAAAGCAATAAAGCTCAAAGAGACGTTGAAAAGGAAAGAAGTAAGCAAATAATTCTGTAGAACTTAGAGCAAGATGATTATTTTTTATAATTTTTGATTTACCTTAGGGGCCGTTGCTTAATATAAGGCTTATTTGACATCTGTATCTTTAGATAGAGTAGAAATACATATGTATAGTATAATGATAAACAAAGATTTAGACTCGTTCCAAATTAAATAAGGAAAGACCGTGGCCACTTCATTTAATGCTAGTACGTTCGACTTCTATGTTAGTGTGTTCGACTACTTTTATTAAGACCTTATGATTACCTTATGATTGTAGAAGCACCATATTAAAAAAATACAGAATGTATATGAACATGTCATGTGTATTTTCCGTTAGAGCTCCTAATAAATAAATAAATGTCTATTTTTGGATAGTAGGTATTAGCTGATTTTTAATTTAAAGTACAAGCTTAAGGAATAAAATACTACATTATGTTACGCTGTTTTTAATGAATTACAAACACATTACATTTGTAGGCTGCATAATGATATCTACTAGGAGGTATGTCTCCTTGGTTTTTTTAGTAATAGAGGGCTTACGTACGTAGTGTTCGCGTGGAGAACGAACACATATCGATTTGATTGCAACGGCGATGTTTTCACTATTATTCTATGGCACATTTGTTTTAGTAAAAATGAATTTGCTGAATTGAAATTATATTTGCTGACTATGACTGTGTAGTGGTGTGTTCAAATGTAACCAAATTAAACCACACGGTGTTCTTTCACAAGTGCGTCTATTGCAGGGCACCCTGGCATACCCTAAGAAGCCTCCGAGAACTCCTGCAATGCTGACTATGGCTTGTAATTAAATATATTATATTAATCAAGTCTTTATTTCTTTACATAACATTCTTCCAATATCTAATAATATATATTATATAATATTAATAAAATATACTTAATCATTTTATTTAAATAGTGTTTCTATTTCAAATTTATTAGTTGTAATTTAATTTTATATCTACTACATTAAATGTTATTTGTAAAATAATTAAAGGTACACTGTTTCAAAAATAAAAATTTAAATATTTTATTTTATTTTGAAACCGTATTAGTAAAAATAGTTTTAATAAAAATAATGCAAAATTATTAACTTGAAGAACAAGTAGATGCAAAGTTAGAACTCACCTCGACAAATTTGATTGACTGAAGTGAATAGTGCAGCCCCCAAACATCCGAAAAATCGATAAAAGTTGGCATAAACCTTATTTTCATTTAATTTTACATGATTTCTTGTTATGTTATTAAAAGTAACAGACGTTAACGTTATGAAACGACAGGAAATTATACATTTACTCTATGAGGATTTCTTTTTCCTAAAAAAAAGTGATTTCGTAAAACAATCTTATGTAATAAAAACCTAAATTAGATATTTGGAATTCTATAAAAAATAACAAATATTACTCCCTGGAAGGGCTTCCATAATTTAAGCACCAATAATTTCACTAAAACTCAAAATATTTTTGACTAACAAATCAAACATCGAACTACGATAATGTCCGCTTAGGACCGGTTTATTATTTTATATTATTATTTATTATGATACCTTTTACTTAATTTTCACCTGCTTGAGCCGACGCGTTCGTACCAAGCACTGGTTTAGCTCATAATGAATAAACAACTAAATGATATTTAAAACATCCCTATCTCTCCAGATCCAGATACTCAATGCGCAAGGCGACCAACGTCAACCAACCCACGGACCTACGAAACCCTGCCCCCCTTCCCCCTTCACACCGTTCAAGGAATGAACGCCCTCCTTACCTCTTAGTACGATATTTGTTAGTACAAATGGGGTCAATTGGACAAACATTCACATATCAATGAAATGTCATAAATTTTACTATTTTACACCGCTACTGAATATTATACAGTGCGCTTAATTTTCATAATTTAGCGGAGAATTTACATAATTTTTATATTTTAAGTAAATGATTAGAAATGAACAAGCAAATTTTCTGATGGCTTCTAAAGATCAAAATATACTAAGATCAAGAAATACGTTGCCTTTTAATATTTTAATAGTGTTCAAGATTTAATGTACAAAAAATGTTGAGATTCTGTAGAAAGTGCTACATCTGAGACTTTACAAAAATAAAAAGTTGTTTAACATAATTTCATTGCATACAAAATTAAAGAACATTTTTTTTAATATTTTTGAAAGTATATTAATTTTGACAGCTCATTAATACATTTCTAAATATTCGAACCGGTATGAATTAATAAAAAAAACATACATATTTTCTGGATAAAGAGATTTTTAGGCCATGACCCACACTATGCCCTAGGTAGGCGTAGTTGTTGCGTGATTATTTGGTACGGTACCTTAACCATTAGTCATGTTTTTATTAATTTATATTTTTAAGACCAACTTATATTCAACGCTTATAAAATGTTAGATTAACGATCAAATAAAAAGTGAAAATAACAGAATTGTTTCAAACAGGTGATAATAGAAATATAACTGAAATGTTATAATATACAGAAGGAATGTTATTAAAAAAGTGTTCAAGTGTACTAAACTATACTTATTTTCTATTTACTGAGGTCATTTCAAACTGTATTTTCGCTAAGGTGTACCTGCAAAGTACGCGTGACAAGTCACATGTCACGATTTACACGTCAAGGCTTCGTAAAGCCCACGGTTTTCAGCTTTTATGTTCAATATGATTGGAAAAAACTATTTTCCTCGAGCCCCATAGCCTATGCTATACACAGAGACAGGTTTAACAGCTCTGTTTTTTTACGAACTGCCCTGAAACCTAAATTACGGTTCCGTATCGTACGATTAATTTGAATTTCCACGCGGATGGAGTCGCGGGCAGCAGCAATCTAAAGGCAGAAGTCCGCAATATAAAGGGTTACACCACCGTGTCATTTGCTCGTTACGGGCCATGTCCCTCCCACCTCTGACTCTGTCAGGAATATAATGTAGAATTTGTCGATCAATCTATCCCTTGCTAACTGTACCTTTTTTGGATTCAAGGTAAAGTTATCTACTTTCTGTACCAATCCGTGATGATTGATGACGAAGCGTAACAAAGAAACGGGCCTGATGAAAGCTCTGATACCTATTCGTACCAGGCAATTCTGAACTGGATCCCCTTTGAGTGCCGTCGCGATACATACTTTCTCAATGTTATTGTATGTTTTTAATTAATTGTAATTAAGCAATGGCTACAAAAGTTAAATTATTTGGAAAGAGAAAATGTACTCAAGTAAAATGAAATTTCAGTAAATTCACACATACATATACAATCACAAACGCGCGCAATCCCACGCAACCACACATAAACACACACACACATACACTAAAAATTGATAAGGAATTAACTTTATTAAGGAAAAAGGCTATTAACGCATTTTACTATCTATCTTTATCTACTATGTATATCTACAATATATCTCCCATTAGTGCAAAGTAAAAACTGTAAATTATACATTTTTTGCTTGGTTCTATCTCTTTCTCAATGCTCACCTACATCGTTTAATATTCTCCATTAAAAAAAGAAGTTAGTCGACGATTAGAAATATCCAAAATAAAAAAATGTACCATTTTAAATCTTTCACTTTACACATTCCACATACTTTTATGAACAACGGAGGCAAAAACCTGGAAATTCAAACGGTCAACTTGTAAACGACCCTTTCAGTGATTTAAGTAAGCGTTCCTTTTTCAAATACACACTGTATGATTTCAGTAAAACGAGTATTATGTAAAACATTTTTATCCAGTAGGTACTTTCGTTGCTTCTCTGCGTAAATATCAAACAGATTGCTGTAATTAATGTTAATTATTTGAATGACTACTTATGATATTGTTTGTTTTGATTGTGATGATTCAGTAATAAAAAAGTTATTTCATTAGACCGTTTCATTTAAAAAGAGTAAACAGTTGTGCAAATCAAAGAAAATAAATATTTATAATTATTTCGCTAGTAAGATCATTATATTACTAGATCGCTCTCGTACTATAGTTATAACCCTAGTGAAGTAGTTACGAACCGCTTTCATATACTTAACTATATATCTACTTTGTATAATATGTATGTATTCATAAAAAAACAATGTACAATCGACAAAGAAAATGGCCTTCCAGTGTTGGATAAAAGGTTCTGTGTAATCACAATAGCGATAAGGTTGAACCAATCTAACAATGAACTGTCTGTCAGAATATTACTGCACGGGAAAATCAACCTTGTTGTTTTATGATGTCTAATATATAATCAACCGTAGAATGGTAGACGGGTGTATTTGGCCGATGGTACCTAAGTATGTTTATCGTTTATATATATGTATATTTGTATGATGAGTACTTTGTAAAAAAATATAAACATTGATTCCAAAGTAGCAATTGGACGTTGCTTTTAAAGAATTTCGTTACGAAATGACTTTTTTAAATCATTATATTTGATATTGAAAAGAAATTCCAATTGATTTAAATAGGATACCCACTATTAAATACATTATAGAACTTAGTGCTCGCGCCTCGTGCCGGCGCGATGTCCTTTGTTCACTTGGAAGAACCTGCCCGCCTTCGTACTATGTGAGTACTTTTAAATGAAAATGTAACTGGAGTGTGTCAGCTTTAAACTTTAGAAAAATTATGTTGTTTATAAAATAATAAAAAGCGCAGAAAAAAACGTCCACCCAGTGTTGAATGTTAAAACATTTAAGTTCCCAAAATAACCTGTTAGTTTTATTAAATTGGCTGAATTTTACTAATTTCAGTTCAAATCATTTATCATTAAATATTAAATGACTACTTACTTAATAATTAGACAGCGAGATATAAGAACACAAATCACTATCGATCATCACTAGCATCACTATCGTATAGATACATTCTCGAAAGTTTGTAAATATCACGATTTTTTAAATGGAAAAATACAGAGTGAAGAGAAAATTGAACATTTAACATTGCGTTGTTAATATCCAAGGGTTGGCTTTTAACAAAACACTTAGAATAACATCAATCGATGAGTTACTTTCTCGAAATGTTCTAAGTACGACATTGGTTTACATCGTGAGTACAAAGTCGAGAGAAATTAAAACACAAAACATTACATTACTCGTAATCAATGCATGACTTTTCACTACACACTTAGAATAGCATCGATCGATATGCTGCAATTTTAAACTACAAAGGCAAGAAAACGCGTTCGCACCGGACAGTTCTCGGGCGACACTAAACACCTGGTAATTTCCCACTACTATGTACATTCTACACAAAATGGCGTGTACACACAACAAATGCAACAACATAATATTTTTATTAATAAATTACTGTGTTATTACTTGTTATTTGTTGACTAACAAAAGACATCAACGAGCGACGCTGCTTGTTAAATTGTGGAATTTTAATAACAAAATGCTGCTTTAAACGTATGTTTTGAATGGTAAATAAAAATCACTCATATTTAAATATGTGTTATTAAACCAGTGAAGGTAATCTTGTATTGCATTATTAAAATATACGACGAGCGATAGGAGTACTTGCCAATTGAGGGTTCCGTACGTACGTAATTATGTACACGTAGTTGAACTTATTTGAACATTGGAATAAAATTTTATCAAATACATGGATATACGTGAGGGTCAAATGGTCAAATTAGAAGTGTAATGTAAGTTTGTTGTCAGATTTTTTTTCTGACAACAAACCTATTTCTGATTAACTTATTACTGATTTAAAAAGTTTTGGATGGACAGAGAGACAGACAGACAGTGAATTGGTTTGGAAAAGTTCTTTTTCAGGCTTCGTTGCCGTCCTAGTCGCAGCAAACTGGGAACCCTTCGAATATGTTGAACGTCGCGTGCTTGCCGTGTACTTCGCTACTTATACGTAAGAGTCAGAGGAAAATAAACGCTCGCTTGTTGAAATTCAACACATAATAGCTTACACATACTAACCACACGTAACTGATTTTTAAAAATGGAATATCGATTTTAATCTTCTCTAGCCAATTTGTACTTAACTGCGTAGATCGGAGAGTTACTATTTACCTAAATCAACAATGAGTGAGACTTTGGTATACAACTACTATTACTTGTTCTGTGGTTGTGGTAAATAGTCAGTCATTTATTTTATCAATTTAAAAATTTTCTATAACACACATTAATTCAATAATATATGTAAAGCACACATCAACAGGGGATCGGCGAATTTTAAAAAAGTCTGTAAAATTAATCATTAATCTTGTCAATAACTATAAAAAATTTGTTTATTTATCTACAGCTTTTTAACCCATGTTTAAAAATTAATATTTAGACATATAAAGTCATCTTATCTTATCTTAAAAGATGAAAATCTTATCACTTCAGTTCGTGTGACGTAGGATGTGTGTAGTCAAAACAAGCGAGTATCTCTGCCTCATCCCATTCGAGTGGAATTTTTAAGTTTAGTAAAACGTTGTGATGGACGAAAAACATATCGTTGGTGTTGTGTGTGTGTACCTCTATGTAGGTACACTTTCAAATCTCCAAACTCCAAATAAAATGTTATTTGATGTGCCAAGAAAATCATAAATACTAAAAATGGTTAGAACTAGCTAAAATAAAATCCAACGGAATGTCTGTTGCTTTCCCAATTTACTTTTGCGAGGATAATTTCTATGTAAGTGTAAGCAATATTTACTGCAAATCCATGATACCAATGTGTAAATGAAAAGTAGTTAAGTTATGTTTAAGGATGCCTCAATTATTTCTTTTTGTGTTTTAGCCGTCAAACGATGTTGCAAATTACAATTCAATATCAAAGAGGAAGACAAAGAAGTTATAGATAGAAATCAAGTGGAACATCTCGCCCCGCGGTATCGAGAGGCAACGATTGGTAATACAAGAACCCTAGAAGAAAATAATTTAACAAGTAATATTGAAACAGAAAACAATACTTTGCTTCAAAGTAAGTACCGTAAGTAAGTAGTTTTATGTTTGTTACCTCAGAACTTTCGACTAGGTGAACCGATTTTTTATTTGAATGCTGGTGCTTCCCGTGTGGTCCCATTTCAATTTGGCCCAGTTCTGACAATGGCATCCATGAGAAAACCATATAAGTCTTTTTTGGAATAGTTGTTTTTTTTAAGTCGGTTAAATAATTTAATTAATTAACATTTTTGTGAACCTACAGCTTTGTTTTAGATTTAAAATCTGAAATCGTTACATAACATCAACCAAAAAGTCAGGACTCCTTCCTAGGGTATACCCGGGTTCCCCTGCAATAGACCCACTTGTGACGGAACACCGTGTTTTATGTGGTTTTAGTCGGTTCGATTTACCGTTAGCTCCGGTGAGGTGATGACCCGTGGGGGTTTCCACACGATAAAAAAAAAAAAAAAAAAAAAAGAATAAAATTGTATAATTTTTTGAAAAAGATTAAATACTTCAGAAGCAACTTTACTCCAACAGATCACAAATCATTGCAACACCACCATTTGGAACATGGACTATAACTGGCGAAAAATGTTAAGAGACAAGGAGCACTTGACGCGGCTCTTAAATTAACTTTTGTCTCTCAATCTTAAACTTTTGCACTTCTACATAAACAATTATTAGTAAAACAATCAACAAATATCACGCACGATAATATTGTTTACTACGTGGTTCTACACAACACGTAACGCGCTGCGATTGGTGTTTTGTTTGAGGTGAGCAATAGATAAAAAAAAAAAAAAATTAGATATATTTGTTATTTTTTTGTTACAAATTAGAAATAACTATTATTTAAGAAAAATATTAATACCATAATCGTTTTATATTTTGAACAATTTAAGAGTTTCTTGTCTCACTGTCCGATCCCCTATTGTGTAAATACTTATCTTGAGTAAATACTTACTTCGATGTGAATACTTATAAATCACAAAGAAAAACCGGGTACCGGAGACGCGCGTACGGGAACTCATTAGTAACCCCATTGGCCTATAATATATAAGTATGGTTATCAGCAGTTTGGGATCAGACGGCCCTGTGTGAGGTATCTCAAGTTATACGTATAGCCTGACTAAAAAAATAAATAAATATTATTTTATAGTCGGAAGGTGTTAGGGTAGGTAGGGTAGGTAGGTGGTAGGGTAGGTAGGTAGGTAGGTTAGGGTAGATTTCATCTCGAATTGGCGGCACCCGACTAGGAAATATTTGCACACTACAGAAGTCTGCGGTTAGCACTAATAGTGCTGGATTGTTTGTCGCTGGCAAGTATGCTCATCAGAGCTCTATAGGAGAAGGTTAATCACCTACCATCAAGCGGGCTGCTTTGTTATCAATTTTTTTTAAGTATAAACTTAAGAATAAATAAAATCTTTGCCCTAGTGAGGACGGTGTTAGAGTACGGTAGTCCCGTATGGTCACTGAATTACAAGGTTCATATAGGTGACATTGAGCGTGTTCAGAGAAAATTCTTTAGAATTCTTAACTTTTGTCAAAATCCCGGTCAAATTTAAATGACTATGACAGAATCTCTAAATTTAATGTTCAGCCTCTAGAGTGCCGTCGTATATATTTTTATTTAGTTTATTGTTACAAAATTATACACTACACTATCGATTCACAGGAGTTGCTCTCCACAATTAGTTTCAATATGAAGTATAGTGCTCGTAGAGCTAATCAAACTAATCTCTTCACCCTACAAATTTATAAAAATAATATTCCTTACTTTAACCCATTAACCCGGATGGCTCGTCAACTTAATGATATGGTAAAAAATAATAAATCGTTAGACATTTTTGATAGTAACTTTAATGCATTTGTTAAAATTGTGAAAGACATCCTCCATAGCAGGTTGGCCTTGGAAGGCTCCGCGTAACCCAAGAAGCGTCTATATCTACTGTCGAGCCTGTATTGCTACTCATTATGTAGTGTTGCTTTTTGTCTAGCTATTGTGTCATGTTGTATGCACATATTTGTTGCGTTGCAATCCAGATCAAAACATTGTATTTGCCATATGTGATATTGTTACGGTTGTAATGGGCATTTAAATAAATAAATCAAACATAAAAATAAAACTCGTAATAAAATAAAACGGCAAAAATGTTACTACACAACTAAAACAGTCAATATTATATTAATAACCGTTACGCAAAATTGTTCAAAATATATTTAAAAATTACACCACATGCCTTTATTCCACCCTACTCCTAATATGCAATAGAATCATTTAATTGTTACCAAACGGCAAATATATCAGACAACACACATACACAAATATCAAACGGAATCCTGAGTAAGAGAATTAGAAACCAATTAAAAATTTCATTCAAAATTAAATCTACATCTAATACCAATAAACAAATAAAATACAGCATACAAAATAACGAGACCGCACATACACATCAAAGACTCATCAAATTAAAGAACGACTGTTTATAAATAAACTAATACCAAACATTCCAAACATCATCAGAGAGATGTCACTTACGGCCATCAGACCCGTCCCAGCTTGCCTCGTCCGATGCTTCATCCGACGCATCGTAATATTCAGAGTGAGCGGGGCTACCACGCGGGTACTCATGGAACTCGACAATCAACGCATGATAAGGTGCTATGTCCCCGAAAGCCGCGCCAAACGACGGAAGGCTGGAGGAGGCCAGCTTGGAAGTAACGACGTCACAACGCGGCAAAGGATTCCCCCGTTTCGCAAACCGGGCGCTAAGGGTGCGTTAATTTGCAAACCCTTGAGCCCTCCAACCCAAGAAAGAACGAGACGAATATATTTTGACACTTACTTAATTTATGTATAACATTAATAACCACACCATTGATCAATCTAATTTCTAATTAATTTTTTTCTCAAGGAAGCAGTAAATGTCGTGTACGGCTGCAATTGGACTCCAGGTTTACAAATTGTATAAGGTAACTTTTAGTTTGAGAAGTAATTAATCTATTGTCTGTATCTGTACCTTACAAATATAATAAAAAATAAAATAAAATAAATAAATACTTACGTATACCATTTAATAACAAATTAAATATTTATATTATTGTGTGTTTACGTTTTTTATTTGTGTATTTGATATATTATCGTTGGCGTTTTTTCGCACCTGTCTTAATGATACAATGATTATATAACATTCGAAAAGAAGAAAATTTTATTTTGCATAGGGACAGAGGCCTGAAGAAATAAAACAATAATATGAAAAGAGATATTTAAACTTGAGTTAAGGCGACATCAAAAGCTAAACCATTTCTTCCATCGGGTGTAATCGTGACTCGTTTAGGTTACATGCAAAAATATCCTATTATTAAATAAAAAGTAATGATAAGGGAGATGAAAAATATTTCAATGTCTCGTTTTCTTTACTTAAAATAAAGCGTTTGATAATTTTGACATGTATACATATATTTATTTTGGCATAACTATTAAAAATTTAAGTGAAGTTCGCCACCGAATTTCAATTTATTTAAAGAAAGTTGTTGCGAGTGAATATGGGCTTGACTGAATCTACCGTCGCCTTAACTGTTACATATACAATAAGTACTCACAACACGAATAAAGATAACTGGAAAGAAAAACTGCAGAATGTATTGCGTCAAAGATAAATAGTCGCGGATATATTCGACAAAACGCGATATTAGCGGCATTGTCGCGAACCTTCGCAGTCTTTTACATGAATTGTGGACGGCGTCAACTGCGTGGCGCGATAAACGCGAATGCACTGTCGGACGCGCTCACTGCACGATGGCACCCAACGTGGGGCGGGTTGGCAGACTGCTTCCCCCTTTCCCGACCCACCTTACACCGTGTCATCCGTCCATTACGTTATACTATTGAAGAGTTTATATTTATTACGTTTTAAGTGGCTCATTACTTTATTAAGTATGCAACTGTTCATTAGCGTATTGCTATTTTTCCTTAGAAATGCAAAATGACTTATTGAATAATTGGGCATTAAAAATAAAAATGTATTTTTTTTCATCTGGAGGTCAACTTATCAAAAGTATTTTAGTAGTAGTAGATAAGAGTTGAAAAAGCTTAAGATCAGTCTGATAGGAAGCTTTCGTGGTGCCTGGTGCATTGGAGCTGACCGGCCGGGAGAGCACTTTTAGAACACCGTGGTTGGACAGTATTCCTACTGTGACAGAATTACGAGTTTCTACTAACTAGTAGGCGAGACTTTTACACGGGCGACTCGCGACATTTTATCTTGCTTTCGGAAATTAAGCTTCAAGACACTTAAATTATGATTAGATTGGACACCAACCACATCTTTCACAAATTTTCCAATAGAAGAGACATTAAACATAATTGCAACATTGTAACAAGGCACAGATTTATCCACTGCATACATGAGCGGTATACAATTCTATCTTGAAAGCGGTTACTTCCTGGAGAGCATATTACTATCTACAAGTAGATGGAGTGTCTATAGGTCACCTCTGGCCTCTGTAGTGGCAAACATTTTCATGGAGTGGTTTGATGGACGATCATCGCTGTGCATGCTACCCGATACAAGGACACCCTGATAATGATGGCGATACGTTGATGACATTTTGATTTTCCTTTGATTAACCTAAGCAGGCACCTGAACACGGTACATAAAAAGATACATGGTGGAAATGAGCCCGGACTGCGAGTGCAGTTGTTAATCGGCGGACATTCAGTGTGAAATGAAACCCAGTATTTCTCCCTTTTATACGCAGAGTAACAATAAGATCGGACGTACATTAGGACGCAAATACGGTATCAAGACCGTCTTCCGCCCACCGACACCGTCGAGGCAGGACGCTGCACTCCTTGATAAGGGTCCGAAACTAGTCTTTAATAAATATGACAACCACTCACGAAACTTTTTATTGTACTCGTAATTTAACAATAATTTTGACAGAACCACGTCTGTTTGGTGAGCTAGGATACAATGAAATAAGTTTAATTACTAGCAGCATTCCCAGAATTCATGCAACGGATAAAATGCTTGTTTGTAATAAAATTTCATACATTCTGAAGTAATTTGAGAGGCAAGCAATTTCGGGCGTGTGTTGTGATATTTAATAATTAAATAAATATATTATTAATCTACGCTCGCTACATTCGTATGAGTACTCAATACATACAGGCATATTCAATCAGTTGATGGCGTTCCTGCAACAGAAGCTGGATGTGATGGACGAGGTGTCCGCCATCCAGATCTGTTCCACTAACGTCAGAGAAGATGATATTGCTGCCGTGAAGCAGCTGGTGTTCCGGTTGCTTAATAAAAGTGGCCAGATGGTGTCTTGCCGTCGTGAAGGGACAAAGAAAAGATTACAAGACATCATCACACTGCTGAATGTAGCATGAAGGTACAGCAAATCTGAATGAAGTTTTTCTTGTAGATAAGGAGAAAATGTATTACTATATTTTTATAATTGTTAACTATTGCTATACCATCATTAGAATCTAATGACTTAAGCCAATTCTTAACAAGAAGTTGAATTTGGTGCGATGTTTTTAATATTTGACAAAGAAATCCCTTATTTTATGTTAGTGCCCCTACCCTAACAATACATAATACGTTTTCTTTTGGGTATTTAGCATGATGACAACATTGTTTCTCGCTTTACGGCTCAAATTTCTCCTGTATGTCGGCCATCATACGATACTTCTACTTTCAAAGCAAAATATAATTTTTTCTTTTTGTAATTCCGTGACAAGTGAATCAGAAATCAGTGACTTCAGCAGGAATCAGACCAGATATCTGATGTTAACGCTATTTATATATTTTATTTGCCAAGTCAACATTCGCATTCGCGAATACGGGAGATAAACATTCGCATTCGCAATTGTGAAAAATCCAACATTCTTTACATCACTAGTAGGAATATTTAGATTAAAGTATATATCTGTGGGCCTATGCAGCCTGAAATAAATTATTTATTATTATTATTTCAATGATATATCCTTCCCCCTCGGGTACCACCGCACCTATCTAATACTCGGCGAAGTGAGTATGTCAGAATCGAACCGACTAAAACCACACGGTGTTTCGTCACGGGTGTCTATGGCTGAGGGCTCAGGTATAACCTAGGAAGAAACTCCCTGGACCCCTGACAGACTTGACTACCTTCCCATAAAGCGAGGTAGTCTAGCAGACGTTATTGGAAGCCGTGTCCCATTCAGATTTAAAAAGCACGCGTGGCGTCTCGCCATAATTTTTCCTCTTTCGGTGCCGGGTACCGGCGCTGAAGGCCATAGGTATATCCTATGAATTAATAATAATGAAGGTATATCTTTTTTTTAAAGGATGCCTTTTATAAGGATTTTTTTTCAATTCGTGTAAGTTTAAACGAGTTTCACTAAGTGTCCCTAATTAAAAGTATAATCCCATACCCTAAAACTGCAGCTATCACACAAGTTGCCAGTTTAAATATTACAAATTCCAAAGGTAAATAATGGAAGAGTATCAGATTAAAAACCAACGAGTTTTCGCATGAATGTCAGTTTCCGTATGCCTCCTTGTTAATGCAACCCGTGTAAAATTTTACCTTAATTGAATCAAAAACGCTGAACGGCAGCGTGATTGAATGAAAAACGTAGAAAAAAGCTGACAAATATGTTTCCAAAGCTTTTAAAATTTTCATGTCGTTGGTCAATTTTTCATTAATTGAAAACGTGTATATTAAAAAATACATAAATTCATTGGATTCATGTTCGTGATGCACGTCGAATTTCGACCATATTGAATTTACTGCCCAGTATGACTTGAACTGTCATTGTACAGATTTTGTACCATGACAGGTCAACATATACTGGACCTATAAATTGATATAGCCGTGTTTACTTAATTTTTAACTTTATAGCACATATTGTTTAAACATTTTAGCTTTTTGCATCTCATACATATAATCTTTGCTTAAAAATATACTATTAGACAATATATATATAGAATATTACTATTAAATCGTCACATGTCTTTCAAAGCAGTCGATTGTGTTGAAACTTTGGTCGGTTTTATTAAAAACGTTTACATACTATGTATACGTGGACAGCAGCTAGTAAAAAAAACTTTATATAAATAGGCAAAGACAAAATAATCCCTTGTGTTTATCAATATCGATTTTCTTTATTATTTTAATTTTTTTTATTTCGTTCAAATGTCAAGTTGATTTTTATCAATAATTTATTATTAAAAATCAACCTGGGCGACCGCTATATAGTGAGAATAAATCTATGGTTCTCTAACAAAAGTTACTACGTGATACGAGACTCTAATAGATAAAATATGTAATATATTTGCGCGAAATAAAACCTTTTGCTTTTATAAGCATAAAGATGACCTTATACAAGCGATCACAAGTTTAGAATTACACACACACACATTCGACATCCTTCTTCGAATTTTTATAATAAACTAGGAATTCCTGAAATGTCATTAAATTACCCTATTGCAGTATTCTATTTTTAGATTTTTTTTTTTACTTTTCAGATATTACTAGACTCTCGAATGGACGAACATTAGAATGAACGTATCCGTATATATAAGTGGAATTAATCATTTTTATCCCTAGACAACGGGACTGGACTGGGGTGCCCAGTCGGCCTTAATCGCGCATCCTCGAAACATACACGATACACGGGTGTACATCAATCTGTAATAAATATGGTCATTCGTTTTTTAAATATCTTTTAAGGCGAGGGCAGCGTATTCAGATTATTATACCGTTTATTATTATTATTTAGTACCGTTGCTAGAGCCAATTAGCCAGTACCACGAAAGCTCACTGCGCTTAACGGTCTCCTGGATTCGGACTATACTATCGATTAATTTGTTTGCGGATGGATGGGCGATGATGTTGTTTCCATGTTGGAAATTCAGTGAGGAAGATGCATGATAGGTATATTCTATTTGTTATTATTTTAAAATTTGATTGTATTGTAATGTTTATTTAGTAGATATTATTGGCATACAGCCGATCTAAAATAAATAAATAAATTATATACCCGGTAAATTCTCGGGAAAATACCCAGTCGGGTAAATATAGGGTAAAATCCTGGGAAAATACCCCAATCACGGGTAACTATACTTAAAACGTCTATAATTTGCTTTTATTACTAAAAAAGTTTTTTGATAGATAATAATGATAACAATTTAGTTAATTATATATGTGTACTACACTCTTATCATTAAAATCTGTATGAATGAAAGCGAAAAGATACTACTAACTCTCTACTGGCTAATCATGAAATATGGGAAACTACTTGACCTATGAAGATGAAATTTGGCAAAGAGGTAGTTAATGAGTAGGAGACGTCAGCTAAGAACGGATTTAGGGACAGGATCAAACTTAAGGGGTCTAAGGGCCCTCGCAAATTTCTATGAAATGTAAATGAAAGTCTAGTACTAAAAACCAATTTTAGTACTAGAGACCTAAAATTTGGTGAACACTGTGAAGTAGTTAGGTAGAACACGTTAGCCGAGAAGGTATTTAAGGACTGGGCCGTATTAAAAAGGTCTAAGGGCTGTCCCAAGTTTATGTGAAAGTCCTTGTATAGGTCGCACACGTCAGGTAAGGATTTACCATAGGGTCGAGTTAAGGAAGTGTAAGGGTTTCGCAACTTTATGTAAATATTTATGGTTTTTACTACTAGAGTGATATAGGTTTAGTTATTGTGGTTTATAACATCAAATAATAAATAAGGTAGTAAGCTTTTTCTTTACGTTTTAAACGATTTAATTTTTCGAGTATTCTGTTGTTTTTTTTTTTATAAAAAGAAACTGGTATTTGGCAGACATTTAGTTTATAGGCAGAAGTCAACTAAAAACGAATTCTAAGTTAAGAACAGTTATGGTACCTCAGACCTACTGTAGAAACCTTCTTTGTATACATTCAAATCGGTCAAGCCGTATTTGAGTTTTAGCGAGAGTACCTAACGAACAGCAATTGATTTTATATATATGGATAAATCAATTCATTCCATTTACGTTCGTTTTTTCTTCTAAAGACAACAAGTAACGTGTATCACACAATTACAAGTATTCTTATCAACCCCTCCGACTTAGCTAAATGCTTGTTGCGAGTGTGTTGACGCTGTTGCGGGCAGGCGCTAGGAGTGGGATATTATAACAACAATTGTTCCCAAACTCCCTCTTATTTCAATGACACATCGTGTGGTTTTCAGTGGACTCGATCTTGAACGCCCGTAGTAAACCCCGGTGGTGGCGGCAGCATGTGCGTTACGTACAATCTTGTAGGTATGTAGAATATATAAATAGTTCGTCAATCTTGGAAATCGATTCTCGAAGATTTTTGCCCTTTCTTAACAGGCTTTTATTAAATTCACTTATAAGTATATAAACAAGTATTAGTAGTAAATTTTAACCTACTTTTAATTGTCGTATCGAAATGAACCTTTATATGTATATGTAGTTTGGATGATAATATCATAATTTGGTATCTTGGGGCTAATCTAAAGATGGAGCCAGGAGGTGGATACTTGAACGCTTCAGTGCTACTAGTAAGCCGCTCGAGTCTGGGCTCATATGATTCGTTTTGACGAGTCCAACAGACTGGGCTTGATAACGATGGTCAGATGTCTGAAGTCTGATGATGAAACCAGGCCAGATTTTTTTACATTATAATTAGTGTTTCGTGTTTTTTCAGTTTTCCTAAACTATAATTATACCAAGTGACAAACTTAATGTTCTGCGTTCTAATAACCATAGATCGGTATAAGTAGGCACACACAAAGTTCAGTAAATTTTCCAAGCGCAAAATATTAGTTTGTAATCGCAAAAAATACGTTTCTCTATGTGGTATAACTGTAACTTAACGACTTTCGGTTTTTTCCTTTACTTGTGTTGTAAGATCTGGCTTTTCGCCAAATGTCTTGGTCAAATGGGAAGTACCCTACTTTTCCTATTTGAGAAACGTAATCCTAAAAAACTCATAAAAAAAGGAGTGGGTTGACATCAATACTATACGGGGTGCACCGAAATTATTCGATTGCATACCACATTGATGTGTGAATCGACAGCAAATTGAGTTTGTTTGGGCCAACCATGTCTAGGCTGTATTTGAACTTCGGTAAGCTTATTAGATTTACAGTTCTAGCAATTTTGCTATGAACAGGCTCAGGCTGTTATAAATGAGTTTTATAATACGCATTTTTCAACGAACATTTTTGAATTTCATTTCCAACAATTCCAAACCGTGCTTAAAATTAACAGAAAACGTGTTTATTATATAGAGTTTATCGTTGATGACGGTGGGCGTGTTGTAATTTCGTAGAACATAAAGCGTTGACTAAGAAACATTATATGGCTTCTTCTATTGAATTCGAAAAGTTTTCCCATTGCGACAGAACTTTCTTGTTAAAAGTAAAGTAAATACAGCTCACTTTCTGAACTTGCACAAACTTTCAAGAGTCTATTCAATCATGAGTTTCGCAATTTTTTGACATTTAAACACTAGGACAAACTGGTGAAGGAAGGCGAAGTTAAAAATTGTATTACACAATAGTAACTAGAACTGAATCTTAATTACGAAAAATTGCTCAAGAGCAACAACATATTGAAGCAGAGAAAAAGGGCTAGCTAGCCACAGCCCATATATCAAGAATCCAAGTTGGGATATTCGTGTAAAGACAGCAAAGGGTCCGCACTTTTTAAACTTAGATAAACTTCGAATTCCAAATAAGGCTCAAGTGGTTACCTATTCGTTTTCGCCGGAACTCTCATATTCTCTCTTTGCTATACAGTACAATATTGAACCCTCATACACCTTTTTACTTAAAAGGACGATTTGAGTTCCTTCATGCCACTCATACAAAATTCTTACGATCATCAGAAGATCTGATATTAAAATTGCCGGTGCATTCGACAACATTTTTTTACAAATCATTTATAGTTCTGTCTGTTCGTTTGTGAAATGCATTACCGTTGTAAATACGGCAAGCTTACAGCCTGTAAATATTGTTTTAAATTAAGCAAACAATTTTAAATCAAGTCACATTATCTATGATCGTAATTTTTTTGATTCTATTACATAACTAATATCAAAATTACTTTCGAATATACTATTTAATCTACTCCGCTAAATATATGTGTAAATATTTGTCTGTATTCTGAGTAATACGCCATCAACTAGTATGTTTTTATTTATTACTTTGGTATTATCTCGATCTAAAGTATGTCTGTCGCTATTAGCTATAAGACTACTCGTTGTACTCTAAGTTTTAAAGTAACATTTGTTTCAACTGTATGTTATTAATATATTCGAGACGAATGTTCGTATTTTATTTACGTATAGAAAAAAACTAACGAACGGATAGCGTACCACACAGATGTTTGAGTTTGGCATTCAACTACTTCAACGCAAAATTTTGTGTAGGCGATTTGCTACTATATCAACAAAACTTTTACACTCTGGCGTTTTACTTTATGAATAGAGTCCTGGAATTTAATTCGGAAAAGGTCATATAATTATATAACTTAAAGCCACATAGCACGTGGCATGGGTTCTTGGTGTTTATAAATTATAAAACTCTTCAAAAGATTTTTATCAAATACAATTACTTACTTAAACACGCTTAGGGGAGGAATTGTGAAATTTTTTATTATACTACTATCTTGCTCGTAATGAAGGTACTTCGAGAACACAGAGTTATTGCCGCTGAGGGGAAGTGAGTTCAAGAGCAGTCTTCAATAATATGGTATGGTATTGTTTAGCATAACTACCTATTGTCTTGCTTGCCACAAAAAAGGGTATGAAGAGTTTATATTGCAATTTGAGACCTATCTATTTTTCAGTTAATTATTTACCGATCAAATTTTACAGCAACTACCTACCATTGTAAGTATGATCGCAGAAAGTTGCTGGAAAAATCGATACTTGTATTTTTTTTCCTTTCTCTGGTTATCCATTTGTAAAAAGTACGATACTACGATACTACATGTTTACTTAACTTTATATTAACTTTTCAATTAAAGATATAAGATTTTACTCACGTGTTTATTTCGGGGATGCCCGATTAGTTCCGGACCCAACGGGTAATTTATCAAGGAGTGAAGGATCCTGCCGCGACACAGACGGAATCTCCAACAGGCAGCAATCACTGTTTGTCTAGTGGTTAGTGATCCGGACTCCTGAGCCAGAGATCGTGGGTTCGATTGTCACCCAGAACAAATAATTGTGTGATGAGCATGATCATTTGTTCTGAGTCGGGTGTAATTTATCTATAATCGCCATTACTTTGACTGAATCTCAAAATCACATTTTCCCAAAATTACGGATTAAAAAAAAGACTTTACTTCGAAATGTACAATATTTACTACACGTGTCACAATACTGCTTTGTTAAGTCGCGTCACTTGAGGACGCCTGGACCGATTTGACTCTTTCTTCTTCTTTTGTGTGTTTATAATAGTCCGAATAAGGATTTTAGGGAAAGAAAAAAATACCTAGAAAATGATGATATTCAGAGACAAGTACGTTTTTCATGAAATTCCAACGAATTTATTGACAATTTGAGAGCTAGTAAATTGTTCTGTCATCTGTGTTCTTATAACACGAATGAATAGATCATTATTTTCTAAATCCATCTATATATTAATAAGTGAAGAGAATTCTTTGTAAGCATTTTTAAGAAAATATAAAAGTTTATTTAAAGAAGAAGTGCAGAAAACTAAAATTTTTAAGCAATACGTGTTACAAATTTAAAAATTACGTGAAAACTGCTACATAAGGTTCACTATATACGTTGACACGCCATGGTACGTTAGTCTATACAATGACCGTTCAAGTTATTACTTACTGGCCGTTGAAATAAACCAAAAATGAATTATGGTCGAAATTCGACCACCTCTTATATTTTAATACACAGGAACACCGAATCGATACAATGATACATACTAATATTTATATCGAAGCTGCTACCGCTCACTTTTACAGTTGAATGCCGTGTTAGTTATTATACTTATCACACGCTGCGTTATATATAATTATATATTATGAAATTTTATGCGTATTTATTTACTTAGGCTTTTGTTTAAAACAGAGAAATGCTCAACTTTCCGCAATTCCTTTAAAAATCAAAAAGTCAGTATTTTGAAAATTAAATAATAACTGAATGTGTAGTTGAATAACTATTGTCAGGATGAAACATAACACCGGACAAAGGCGTTGTATTACCCTATTTTTCCAAGCACAAAAACTTCTTGCGTTTCAAATGAAGCGTTTTTCAAACACTATGTGCATAGTGACGTCATATGAGGCGTGGCGGTAGAACATTAGACTGGCACTTCTGGGGCCACGGGTTCGATTCCCGGTCAGTGTAAAATTTGTATGACTAATATGTCTATTTGGATTGGTCTGGGTGTTTCTATGTTTAATATTTTTTCTTATTTATCCATGTTCTAGTGCCCATAACCACGTCATTGTGCAATCGGTAAAGTGGTACCCGTGGGGGTTTCCAAACGTAAAAAAAAAAAGTGCCCGTAGCACAAGCTATCCTTTGTTTACATCTAAATAGCGTTGCAGATTAATATCGTAGAATTACTATTATTACAAATGTACCAGGACTGTAAATATTCACCTTTCGTAAATATCTGTAGCCTTCTAAATATATTAAAAATAATTCCCAGTAGTGAGAGCCACCGAAACGACCGCACTTCTCTGACTAACCAGATCAATTTAGGAGCAAACCAGGACGGGGACCAGTTAGCCCAATTGCCAATTGATTACATAACACGCTAGAACTCCTAGCTTACTGCGCAATTCATCTAGTTCTCATTGTCAGTTTATTGGTTAGGATGTTTACTATATTTCATAACAAGCCTGGCTAAATTCATCGTTATTTTTCTATAACGGTTATGCGAACAGTCGAGACAAATGATTTTTATAACACGTTAGGAATGAGGAACTTTGACAATAAAACGATTAGTTCCTAATAAACCGCACCTTTGTCCTTTGAGGGCTATAAAATGAGAATAAAACTGACAAAGGCGGTGGTTGGCGATCGGAGATAAAGCAACTGGTTACGTAACCATAGTTGCTTTCTTCCGCGAACGTCTCTTGTCCGAGAGAGACGTCGTGTAGCGTGCGCGCCCCGCCCGGAGACTGCGCCCAGGGCTGCTACCCACACCGCATGAAAAATTGCATATATTTAATACTAACCGTCCCCCGCAGTTTCACCTGTGTTTATGGCCACTACTCCGCTCCTAAGGGTAGTAACGTAATGTTACACAGCCTACAACCTTATGAATGAATACTCTATTCAATACATAAAGAATCGATTCAAATCTGACTAATACTTCCAGAGATTAGCGCGATTAAACAATCAAATATTTATAATTAAAACTGCGTGGTGTCTGGATACGCGGCAGCGTCTCAAGCCAAGTTCAAGAAAAATGAACTGGCGACGCAGCAGCCGTGTGTTATATTACACGAACCATTTGGAGCCACTTTTGACTGCTTAATAACTCAGAATGTATTCAATTTAAATACTTGAATTTTTACCCCCTAGATAAACTAGAACCCCAAATTTCATAAATACAGCTTAAACAGTTATTGAGATACTTATTATCGTTTAAAAATCGGCATTTTTGTCACTGACAGACTGACATATAGATCAAAAACCTAACCCACTTCCCGATGACCTAGAAAGTTGAAATTTGGCGTCCAGCTGGGTAATTGTGTGTATGCAAAGGATAAAATCAGAAAACAGTGAACTTTTACTTATTTTAACTTTTAACAGACACTTTGAAAATATACAGAATCACTACCAAAAATGTAGGTTACGTAAGGAATCCTTCCTTAATGATCAATGAATGGGTAATGCGCTCTAATCTTTCTAATGTTCAAGAAAATGTACAAAATAGCACAAAAGAGAAAACTATACAACGTAAACGCAGGAAAAATGTTAATTTTACAGATCACTTTTGAATGATGAATAATTATAATTTCTTTACAAAAAGTAATGATATCACATTTATGTTTTTGATGGGATTTAATTTACCTTAAGTGCTGTAGGAGATTTTCAGTGAGCCATTCAAATACCTGAATTTTTGCCTCTTTTAGTGTGCACTCTTTAATGTCACATTCTTTAGCTACCCTATTATAGATGTAGTGGTCCATATATGGACTGAAACGTCTGGCAAACGATGTGTGAATGTTGGAAGTCGTCATTCCATATACACACTGATTGAGTAGATATTTATATTCTGTAGAGTTGATAGCAGTTTTCTGTGCCCTTAGAAATGTTTTCATTTAATATATCTAATAATAATAACCAATATATAATATAATAAAAATCATATAATAATACAAATAACAATAACCTGACACATCTCACACACGGCCGTCTGATCCCAAACTAGTCGGCATGTACTATGGTAACCATACTGCTGATAAACATACTTATATGTTACTAAATACATACATACCATAGATAAATTACACCCAGATATAGAACAAATGATCGTAATCATCATAAAATTATTTGTTCTGGGTTGCAATCAAACCCACGGCATCTAGGTCAGCAGTCATTGAGTGCGTACCTAATAATACATAATTATATCCTCCCTCAAATATCTCGTTAGAACTATAATTTGACTAATTTAGGATGATAATTTTGACAGCTCACGCCCATGAAGTTTCTTTTTTTTTAACCGACTTCAAAGAAGGAGGAGGTTCTAACTATGATCCACTGTATATTTTTTTATGTATGTTCACCGATTACTCAAAGACGCCTGGACCGATTTTGAAAATTATTCTTTTGTTTGAAAGGGTATAGATAGATAGATAGATAGATATACTCTTTATTGTACACAGAGCAGATTACAATATTTTCTTATATCTAGATACTTACTAGCTAATGCTATGTACAATTGGCGACCTTATCGCAATTTGCGATCTCTTCCAGGCAACCATTGGATGGATAGAGAAACAAACATGAAAAGAGGGCTGCAGTGTACATGGAGCCAATGTAATAATTATTAAATAATATAAAAGTACTAATTAAAGAAACTAACTATAAATATATATTAATAGTTTGCAAATGAATATCATGATCGGTACACAAATACATACATACACACACATGCATATATACATATATACACACTCATGAACACATAAACAATGCATAACAAATACGGAGATAAATAATAAATACATAATAGTACCAAGTATGTCACGATTCACAGAGAAATATAGTGATCTTTCACTAGTTTTTTAAAATTTGTCAATGTTTGTGCACGTCTGATGGCCAGTGGCAGCTCATTCCATAGGCGGACAGCCTTTACAGTGAAAGATTTGTCCATAAACTTGGTGGTATGTGTCGGCATTTTTAACCTAAGATTCTCAGACGACCTCAGGAACCTTGAATGCGTATTATGCAAAAATTCGAAACGTTTTTTGAGATAGTGTTTGGGTATACTTCCCAGGTGGTCCCATGGTTATCAGGTTAGGATCGGATGAAGGGATCCTGGAGAAATCGAGGGAACTCTTCACATTTTATAGGCACATTTGAAGCGATTTGGATATTTTGAGGCGCATTGAAGTCGGTGATAATTTTTTAAACGTTAATTATTTCCGGTAAAATTTACCACAGATAATATCATACTTCATTGAAAGGTAGCTCCCACTTAGTGAAGTGCCACGCATAACGCACAATCAGACTATCGAAAATCATGGTATTCATATTAAGTATTACATTTCGAAAAACAATTTAAGTACATACGTAGGTGTGTAATCATTAGATTGTCACCGTATCATTGTCATTACAATGCCATCAAACGGATTTGGGCACATGTCAAAGGATTGTTTGATTTTTTAAGTGAAAACTTCTTTAGGCACGTTGGGCACTTTTGGTATGGGGAAAAAGCACTGAATTTACGTGACCGTCACGCTCAGATACATATAGGTTGGTATACAAATGTGCGTGTTTACTTTGTAATTATACCAAGTACTTACATTTATTAAGTAGGTTTTTAAGTTTTATTATTATTTTTAAGCCATGTAGCCAAACATAACATATCTCCACCATTTACGACTAAGAAAATACTGTCTTTATTGCAAAATGCCTGTGAAAACGTTACTGCGGATGACTGGAGAAAATTCTTATTTCTGGTTTCATTTTATTTCTGTGAGCGTTTATATTCATATTATTTTTCATTAAATAGAAAAAAAATATCGTTTTGTTTTATTAATTTATAATCGACCATACAGCATAACGATGCAACTATCGATTCCGAAACATATGATATTAACAATCCATAATCGAATAGGTTTAATAACGATTATACACTACCTCATCCCTACCGTGAGCTGTCCCAATTATCATTCTAAATGTGACAAAGTATAAGTCTATACTAATTGAAGAGTTATTTGGTCTAATTAAAGAGATCATCGGGGATAACATGTAATCATGTTGATCTTTAGCTTAAAATTACACTGATATACAGAATTCAATACAATGTCAGCGGAATCTTGTATAAAATTTTGAATATACCATGGCCACAGAACAATAATATCAGAGAAAAATAATTAACACATCAGGTTTCCAAATTTTCAGTCCGTGACAACGGCCAGTGCAAACTTTTCGAAACGTCAGGCAATTCAGAGGTATGTAATACCTATTTTGTGATCGCGTTAATACCCGTTTAAATACATAATTACATCAAATTTTTTTATGACAATTCCTCAATGACTGCACGGATGGCGCAATGGTTTAAGTGGTCACCTTGCCACTACGCCGCGCCGAGTGTTGTGGGTTCAAATCCCACACGGGACAAAAATTTGTGTGATCCACAAACAGTTGTCCCGAGGCTGGGTGTTCTTTGTGTCTGTGGTCTGAATGTTTGTGAAGCTCCCCACGACACAGGAATATTCCTAATGTGGGAGTTGTCTTTTTAAAAAAAAAAAAAATCCTCCAATGTTTTTATGAAAAATTTCTAAGTAGTGTATGGTTTATAGTTACGATTTTGGAGAGTGTTTGGTATCTGATAGGTGCCTTTAAGTCTCAAAGAGTAATCTGCTAGCATTTCTGGACTCCATATATCTCGATAAAGCTTATCTATTAAAGAAATGTCCTTGTGAAATCTCTCACCTTGTTCGCTACTCACAGCACCCAAGTTTTCGGCATGTTACACCCAAAGCTTTGTAAGACATTATAAGTTTATTAATAAAAAAAAATTAATATTTTGTTCTATGGTTTCTCATGGGTTCTGCAAATAAATAAATTTGAATTTGAATTTCAAGAAATGTTGAACGATATTTACAAAACATTCCGCAGTGATTTTTTCCTGATCATTCAGTTTTGTCACTTTGTGTCAATAAATGTGGTGTTCTTGACGTAGACGGTTCGTCATTTGGGTCGCTGTCTTTAGATACGGGTCGACTAGGAACAGATTCTTGATTAAAACATATTCCTGACTTTCTGATCGATTTGGAGGCTAAACAAAAATATTTGCAGTAAGCGCGAATCGACCACCGGCGTGGGTGGCAGTCGAATACACTACCGCCGCATCAAAGTGGTAGTCGAAACTACTGGTACGTTAGTTTTCTAGTGTCGTTTACATTTTTTCACAATAGTTTATAGGAATGACATATTTATTTAAGTACTATATAGTCAGCTGCAGCTTTGCCTGCGTGCACACAT
Source organism: Euplagia quadripunctaria (assembly GCA_963859945.1). NCBI lineage: Eukaryota > Metazoa > Arthropoda > Insecta > Lepidoptera > Erebidae > Euplagia > Euplagia quadripunctaria. The sequence goes on along the minus strand of OY982559.1, from coordinate 28,964,110 downwards.
TTATGTTTTTTACAGGTAATCTCATTTTTTTTCAAAACAAAAGTAACTTACTAAGCTTTACATCAGCTATCTGACAGTGAAAACCCCATGGAAATCAGTGAACCCTTTCCAGAGATTACCCGGAACAAAGAGTCAACATTTTTATTTTTGGTATAAGTACCGTGTTAACATCCAGGTGAATTATGTAAAATCTGTTATTGTGACGTTACAAACAGACACTTCAATTTTATTTATTTGTATAGATGTATTTATGTATATACTTCAAAGTACGTCTGATAGTGCACCCGACTATGGGTGAAGGCTCATATTCAGTGGACGAGTCTACCCAATACAATTAACGGTTCGTATCCGTACGATGTACAGGGTTTGTAAACTTCATGAAATGGACACGAGACCATAAGCAAATTGAATACGAAATTCGTACTCAATTTGCTTATGGTCTCCGATAGTTTGGTATCTACCGCTCTCTGTTGCCAGAAACAATTAAACTCTGCAATTACTTCACTAACTATTATTAAGTTCATAATAATATCTCGAGACAGATAACACAACATTATCTAGACCTAAGCTATGCAGATAAACAAATATTTCCACGGCCCGGAAATCGACGCGAAAATTAATTATTATTGGTTATGAAAATAACAATTTTTATAACCAATAATTAATTCAACGTGGTTAACGCCAGTTGACATTTGATAGACATTGATATTTTAACAACTAAACAGTTTCGATTTATTTTTTAAATATCCAAGTAATATTTTCTCGTTTATATCTCTTATTATTAACCTTACTTCCAAAAATATTTGGTTTAAGGTTTTTTGGGAGAAGATGCATATTTAGTTACATAATTATTATAATTATATTAAAATGTACAGTCTTGTAAACTGTGAGGTCGATAATGCAATTTTTGCTATCCCTGATAAAGCCTACGCGTCTCGAACTTTGTAATTAAATAACACAACAAGTGTAAGGGATGTTGCAACAATTTTTATTTCATTTTATGGAATATAATTTCATTTAAACCTGAAAATCATCAAAATCACTCCGCTGTAGGTGGTGTATCCTGGTGGATTAATTTTGGACGACATCTTCGCATAAATGGGGCTCAATTTGATGAAGAACGTGAGTTATGTTGGCCTTAAAGGCAGGAATTGTCTGTGGTTTGTCTGCATAGACCAGAGATTTCAAGTAGCCCCACAGAAAGTGGTCGAGCGGTGTTAAGGCACACGATCTCGGTGGCCAGCGATGTCGCCACCACGGTGATAATGAAGCCCTCGAATTTATCATCAAATAAATTCAATGTTTCCCTTGCAGTGTGGCAATTGGCACCGTCCTGTTGGAACCACATGTTTATGAGATCCCTACCATCTATCCTAAGCCACAAAAAAAAATGTTTTCTTCGTCCGACATCGGTCGCCATAAACAGTGAGCGCGGCACCGTGCAGATCTTTGAAGAAATAAGGGGTATAATCGCACCAAAATCCACACCAAACAGTGACTTTTTTGGATTATAGATGCACCTGATGACAAGTTGATGTCGTAGAAAGACCCTGCCCAGCCCTTGCGCACAACGCGGAATGGCCTGTCTGGGGTTTTCTCGCACACTGTCTCGAACGGCAACAATATTCTCCAAAGATCTTGCGTTTCTTTGACACTGCTTCATCGATCACCGACCTGATCTTCTCAATAGATTCATTAAACGACGAATTGTGGACTGCCGGCCATAAATGCCATAAATTGGACGCAACGCACGGAACGCTAGGCGAACAGACCACTGATTTTGATTTAAAAAATTAACAATTTCAACGCGTTGTGGAAGTGTGCAGCGTTCCATGGATGAATGTCAAGACTCGATAAGTATTCTTGTCAAATTTGACAGCGCTATCGTTTTTCCAAGATGGCCACTATAAGCTGTCATAGTTCGAGCGCCATTATTTAAAAACCATTTATTATTCTTAATCAGTTTTGGTTACCTTAATAAAAAAAAGTGGCCGTGAGTTTGTTTGCTCGATTTCTTGTCACAAGACTCAACCATTTGGAAACGGGTGGTGAGATAGACACGGGCGCGCGAGCGTTACGAGTTACCATTTTAAAACTTTATAATTTTACATTTGTCAAAGCAACCTACCGTTGCGGTGACTATGTCTTTTGATCTATCATTATTTTTTTAAATTGTCAATTTCGGATAATTGATGACCAATTTTATGAATTATAGATATTGAATTAAATATAAAATGTATAAAAAAATTAAATTGAAATGTAGTAAAATATAATTATTTGAACTACATAAGAAGGTATGGAAATAAGATTCTCGTGGCAATTCATTGTGAATACAAATGGGGAGGGTACGATAGGGTACGATATTGACACCTGGACACCGTGCACCGTTCCAATTATAAAATACTAGTTTTCGCTCGCGGCTCCGCTCGCGTAAAAGTAATTCTTCTAGATAAAAGGTACGCTTTGTCCTTGTGTGTACATCATCATCAAAATTCCATGTTGATCCGTGGAGTAGTTAAGACTCACTTTCGCATTCATAATAGTGGCTCTTCCCCGCGACTTCATTCGTGTGGAAATTTTAGTGAAACCTATCCCACGGAAATTGTACATTCTTCCTGGATAAAAAGCCAATGTGCTATTCGAGACTATAGTCTATCTCTGTGCCAAATTATATCCAGATCCATTCAGCCGTTTTTGCGTAAAAGAGGCAAAAAACATCCATCCATCCATCGATCACAAACTTTCACTTTTATAATATAGTAAGGATTAAAGTGTTGCGTTGTGTTGTGTGTTAAGTTGTTGAAAACTGTCTAAAGTGATGTTTAGAAATTAGATGATGTTCCTGATCACTGCTGCATGCATTTTAAATGGTTAAGGGTTACAACCTATACCCTTCCCTATTAAGCTGAACGATTACAGTCTTTTTTAGTTCAACTGCATCTTGCCAGGGCTGCGATGTGATGATGATGATACATATGTATTAGTCGTAAAAATGCCGAGACCCGCACCTCCCAGAGGAAATGTTTATAATCTTAGTAGGTTATACAAATATTCTATGGTCCGCTATTAAATGCTAGGTGCATCAAATGATGATAAGATCAAATCCTGTAGTGGTTAAAAAATAACATGCTTAAACTGCGATCATAAACGGTTTTTCCAACTAAAATTAAATATGAGTGTAGATATACACAGTTTCTAATATTTTTTGCCATCCCTAGCAATTTTCCAAAGCAATGATTGCAGTTCAACAAACTGCGCGCGAGTCGATCGTTGAACCTGCACTAACCGTTAACGCGTCCCTCTCGCACGCACCACATAAACGTTATCTGTCTCTCTCACCGGTGCAATGCAATATACCTTTCTCGATAGTAACCATTGAAGGTATTGTTTTGTGGGAAACTGACTCTCCGGCTATCACTATGCAATGTACGTTGTATCTAGAAACAAGCAATCAAAGTTACGTCGTCCGTTCTCTTTACTTTCATGTATTAAACATAGTTAGCAAAATATTCAATTGTTTTTATTGTGAAAGCTAAAGCGGAGCGAACTTTTCTTGTTAGTTTATGCGGATAGTATTTTTTTTAGTATTCAATCGCTAACTAGTGAGTTCAATTACGGGTTCATTGTAATCGATTATAAATTATCAGAACCCTGGCACGAGTTGGCGTATTTCATCGCATATAATCGTGAAGTACTTGGAAGAGAACACACTGATCACATTAGCCAAGTTTAAGTAAAAACAAACCAAAATAGATAGTCAAGTTTCTTCGTAGGTGCTAGAAAACAACGGTCGTTCCAAAATGGTAAAACTCGTACTCGACTACGTAACAAGCTTTTACTTAATAGCGCAGGTCTATAAAAGGTAAAAGATTATTAAATAGGGAAATTTAAATCTAGAGAGTTTAGGAAATAGATTCAATATAAACAACGCGATAAAATTAAGCGCTAAGCTCATAAACAAAAGCCATAAGGAAGAGCTTTATTTGTGAGGTAACTTAATTTCCACATAACGCATGTGTTTACAATTGTTCTTCATCATTCCATTACTAATCTATTAAAATATAAATTTGAATATGTATAGTGTCCCTCAATTGTATATACACGGACATAGCTAGAATTCAGTTCCTTGCAGAAGAATCTTCTCGCAATATCAATTACTCGATCGTCTACTACCGTCGATCCCAATGGAAATATTTGTGTCTGATCATGTCGCACGATGACATTGTGTTATTTACAAAGAAAAAGTATAAATACGCAAGTAACTCTTTTAGTTTATTTGTTACCTTTGCACGGCTAAAAGGCTGAACGGGTCATAATGAAATTTTGGCAAGGAGATAGATTATATCCTGGGGAACGACATAGGCTGCTTTTTATCCCAGAAAATGTACGAACAGCTAAGTTATTTACATCTATACCTGCCGTACTGACGAGTAATGCGAGCTGCTTTAGGACCTACACTTAACGCGTCGTACTTGCGATCAAGTGGTTGCGGGTTTGATCCCCACCCAGTGCACTACCGACGTGAACCCACTCCTAACACAAGCATTTAGCTCAGCTGGAGGGGTTAACAAGAATATAGTACCTACCTAATGTGTGACACAAATATGACCGTTTACTAATAACATACATTTTACACATTGAGAACCCTCCGTGCCTCGGAGAGCACGTTAAGGCCGTCGCGCGTCGGTTCCAGGTGCCATACGAACATCTGTGGCATTTGAAGTTCTGTGTCTCGGTGTAATTTATGTATAATATGTATGTATTTAGAAATATATAAGTATGTTTATCAGCAGTCTAGTTAGCTTAGTACAGGCTCTGCCTAGTTTGGGATCAGACAGCCGTGTGTGAGATGTGTGAAGTTATTATTATTCTCTTTGTTTATTTAAAGCAGAGAGGAACTTATAAAAGATTTTAATATCGAAGGAGAATAACCATTTTGAGACATAAATCGATCTGTAGGTAGTAAGAATATCGCCTCGCTTTCGAAGAAGCAGCAGGAAACGCCACGGCGAGGTGGACAACTGTCGGCCGGGGCTGGTCTAACTACTGAACTTCGATATCGCTTCATATAAAATATCGACCGTATCGTAGTTAGACTGAAAGCCTAACTTAGTTGGGAAAAGACGCGGAGGATGATAAATAACATACATTTTAAATTAGTGTTATCTTGAAAACTGGAGTACAATGGGCGGTTGTATAGCTTATTTTCAAGTTCAAATTCAAATTCAATATCTTTAAATCCTAAAATTGGTCATCAATTTTTAAATTATCTATTTCATGTTTTACGATCAATTTTAATCGAATGAATTGAGAAGTATACAAAATTTTAATACTGAAGGAGAATAAACCATTTTGATACATAAATCGATCTATAGGTAGTAAGAATACCGGAATTAAATAATGTTTTTTTTCGCTACTTAATACGCGACTGAGACACTTCAGTATTCATAAGTACAACAAAATTGAAGTACAAACTTATGAGATAGTAAAAGGAAGACATTCTAGAACTCATTTAGGTTTTGCAAGTTGTGTCTATAGACTGCGACAGAGTTGGCCAGCAGGAACAAATTAATAATCCAATTAATGTAGTATTAAAACTTAGATCAAGCTAAAATTAACGTAGAATATTTCTAAACAAACAAATGTCAATCCGATACAGCCAATTTTATGTAAAATTTTAAGTTTCTTCAGACCAAGAAGGCTACAGGTTAGCTATTAGAACTAGCATTCTGTAGAGTTATACTCTTTTCTACTGGTGGAGAGTCTTTCCACCCCCTTACCTTGCAAAGCACGAGTGTCACTGTGGAGACATGTACGTATTTGCAATACCCACACTTGATAAGTATTGTGAGTGTTTATGACAAGGAACGACATCGTACCATTAAGCATGCAATTTATTTCATAACATCTATTCTGTACTAATATAATAAAGTTGAAGTTCTTTAAACGCGCTAATCTTTGAAACAATCAATTATTTTTGGATTGGATAGAATATTTACTGAAGAAGGCTATGTAACAAGGAGGTGAAACTGTAGGGAGTAGCTGGTAGTTGTATAAAATAATATCACGTCAAATGTAGTGAATACAAAATGCTATATATTGTATTTCATGTAGGAAAATTAAACGCGCATTAGGTAATGAAAGCGTGGGGTTTTTGGTGGTAACCCGGCTTTCAGAAACTTATGAATAAAAGTTGAAATTTACCAGTGAACCCTATTCTCCATCAATATGGCAGGCAGTCCTCTATGCATTGGATCTCTCAACGCGAGCAAACAATCGCCCACGTTTTTCTGCAAGGGTGTAGCCACACAACGGGCAAGTATCCTCTCGCGGGTTCGAGGTCGCTCCTAGAAGCCTGTGAACGCCCCAGGAGGCTTCTGTGCTTCTGGAAGGAGCACAGAAGCTTCAGCCTCAGCCTTATCTGAACGCATACTCAACCACCTATGAGTCTAAATGCGGAAACCGAGCCCTATACCAATGCCAATACCACGGAACCCTGCTTTAAAAATAAGTAATTAAACAGCTGTATTCCACTACAAGTATAATTTATCAGTAGGTTCGAAATACGTCATACAATAAGAGGTAGAAAACAATGAGATAGAGATAACTTAAATTCTATAGCGTCGTGTAAATTTATTTATTTTTAAAGGGGTTCGGGGTTCCACTTGGCTCTTAGAAGTTTATTAACTCAGTTACTTTAATGATGTAATAAGAAAATACACCTATTCCGTTTTCATTGAAACTGATATGTAATTAATGCATTTTATTGATATCATCGATTAAAAAGGGATAAAAATAGTCTGTTCTGCTATGAAAAATAATTAATAAAATTAAGAATTTATTATTGTTATTGTAGGTAAGGAACTTAAAAAAAAACAGTTTCATAAAAAAATAATAACTTGTAACTCTTACACTTTTAGTTCTATATCTACTTCAACAACTTCGCACCTTTCTCCACAATTTTCAATGTAAGGGTTTTCAGACCATGTTTCAACTGCTTAGTAAGTAGTTTTACCTCGTCTTTCTTTTTTTGTCTTCATTTCATGAATCATTGCTTTGCTCATGAGGGCCGTCCTGTGAATCTTCCCATTGTTTAAGAGCACGATTGCCGGTTGGGTTAATTAAAGAGTATTAAGGTTTTATTTAAGAATTTTTTACATAGTTATTGATCTTTTTTTTTTTTGAATATACACTTTTTTCTCGTTATATTCTACAATCCTTTTCTCTATTAGTATACGCTTAACATCTCTTATTCCTGGCAGATGTTTGTAAACGTTTGCCAGAAAAATAAGTTAAGAATTTCCTAATAAAATAATGCAAATTACTTCGTTTTGACTGAAATCGATGTTCGTTAGTTTCGAATAACTTTTCGAATAAACTTACCCCCTTTTGATTAGTATTAAAAAGAAAAGTCGAGAGACGGGATTTTCGGACGAGAAATAGTCAACTTTATTGATTTATTTCTCTTTATTGTACACCTTTAAGTAGTAAATAGTGCAAAACATTTTACAAATGTTAAGGTATAACAATCGGCGGTCTTATCACACACGGCGATTTCTTCCAGACAACCTTTGTACGGATATTGACAAATATAACTGAGGGTAGTCTGTGGTCGGTTTTAAGTCCGTTTATACCAGTTTTAGATCGTTTTGACAGACTTTTTTGCTCGTAATAGATGGAGAGGTATGATAAAAACACGATTTCATACAAAGAGTTGTTTGAGAAAAACATGTAATTACGCCGTGCCAGTTCCTCAAATAACATGAAATAGTTACAAGACATTCAATCTAATATGGCTAACAATGTAATTCAGACACATCAATAGGTCCTTGTAGAAATTTGTAACAAATATATACCTGACCACTGTTTTCATTTCAACATTGTGATTGTGTCATTCTTAAACAGAGGGTGTATAAAAACACCATTTACTCAATATCGTACACATTTCTTTTTCTCTGCCGCCATTTGTATTTTACCACCGCCATTTTGGTATTATAAAAATAAAACCTAACCTACAAAACTATGGTGGACATTATACAAATTGATAGACACCTCATAGATTGAAATTAACTCAGTCATTGGGATACTTCAAGGGTATAAATAATACCAAAACATAGTCTTTTCTACAGTGGTTACCCACTTGTTGTTGAATGAGAATCTGTGGTAGATGCCAAAAGGTTGGTTCATGTGTATCAACTTTTTGTAAAAAATCGTGAAATACAAGGGAAAATCCTTCCATGTGGAATGGACACTGAAGAGATGAGCGTTTTTAGGTATGGTTAGACGTAGTCACTCTACAGGTAGGATGGCAGCATCTACCCGTTATTGAGCTGCTGGACTTTGGAAGATCTTCACCCTATAGATCGCTAATCCAACCCTTGTTTTATTTCTACCAACGGTCAGTAGGTTTGCTTAAACAATTCAGAGGTTTTGTTAAAATATATTAACACGTCACGGTGTTAATTAGATACGACACTTGATGAATTTGATATGCTTAAAATTAAGAACATATACAAATATATTATGTTGTTAGATAAATATGTGTAATAATTATTATGACAAACCATCATAATGCATAGATCGCTTCCCGGCAAAAAAAGTGTCATAATACAAAAACAGCTATTTCGAGAAGACACGACTTTGTTCCCTTTTTCACTGAGCTAAAAACGATGTTTTTACAGCTGACCAAATGCAACATTTGCTATTCAATGCTATAAAAATGTCAAAACGTACCTAACATATGATATGACACTTTTTTGCCGGGAGGCGATATGCACATAAATATAAAAAGTAAATCGCTTGGCAGTTTACAAAATATTCGCGCTGAAGCGTAAAATTTAACTTGTATGAATGTTGCATATTTTAATTGATGTACAATACAGTTTATTCTTATTTTATTCAAAGAAGATTTGGTCCGTTTGTCAGAGGATGGACCTTATGCTTTTAGGCGAACTTAATGTAAAAAAAGTGTTAAACATAAAAGGATTAGCACAGTTCTTTTTAATTTCAGTTTCCATGTCTGAATCATGAACATCTGCGCTAAAATACTATTGTTTTCTAAAATCATCATAATATAAACTAAAACACCTTTAGATGTGGTCTTTAGTTCAACAAACTAAAAAAAAAATACAACAAAAATTCCTTCAACGATTAGAACAGTGCTCATGATCTTCGAACTGCTGAACAGATTTTCTAGAATTATAGTTAAGAACACTCCCTCAAGTCTCCTTTCCAACAAAAAAAAACTAAGTAAATCAAAATAGGTCCATACGTTTAGGAGCTGTGATGTCACAGACAGACACAGACTCAGAGTATTGTGACATACAGATACACACATTAAAATTATAACACCCCTACTTTTTGTGTCAGGGTTTAAAATAACTTAGTTTAAAAGTATTTAAAATAACTAAAAAATGTGTATACAATGAGGTAGATGATGCTATATTATATATAATAATAACTTTCTTCACAAATGAAATGTATAAAAACCTCATGAGGTTTGTATTTACTAATTGCTCACCCAAACATAAACTGGTATTTAAGCATAGGTTTACACACGACTTTAAAGACGGTTATGATATTGAACGTCAAAGGGCTTTGTCAGTCTGAGCTAAAATACTTGCAGCAGAGCTAGGTTGCAGCGCTTATCAATTCTTGGGAAATTTATGCTCTTTCACGTTTACTGTACGAAGTTTCTTAAATACAACTGTGCAGTCATTAGGTCTTCAAACTTTGTTAAATTACTTCGGCAATATTTATAATAACTTTCTATTTTTAGTGTTTTATAAATAAAGAAGAAATGTAAAAATATTTATGTAATTAAACCTCTCCATGATTATGAATCCGCGAATCGGTAAATGGAAGGTGGCCGACCTGAGGAAGGTAGCTGGGGTAGATTGGATGAAGAAGGTGGAGGACCGGGTGCTATGGCGCACGTTGGGTGAGGCCTATCTCCAGCAGTGGATGCAAAAAATCGTAATGTGTGGAATTTTATTTCCTTCAACTTTGATTCTCGCACTTTTTTTACTCCACGATCAATACGATTTTTTTGATAAACTTGATTGTATAACTCTGCAAATATTGATCCTAGCGTAAAAATGAAAATGACCAAACTTGTAGGAAATTAAATTTCCAACAACTTTGAGTACTACCACCATTTTTGCTATAAAGTTGCAAATTAACGAGTTAGTTCAGAAAAACGAAAAAATTAAACTTCAAATCAAGATGGCGGCGAATCCAATGGCGGGCTTGCCCCGAAAATCGAAATGTAGACTTCCAACCACGAATACACACGTGATTCTGTCTGTCTGGCCCGGAATTAGTAAGTTAGTTACCAAGCTAATTCCATCGATGAGAGTTTTTAGCAATCGAAGAATCGCTTGGTTAATAATAGATTTAGATATAGTCAAACACAATATGTAGGTTTGCCTATCATTAAAATAATTATTAGTATTTACCAGTGTGTTTGCATGTTTGTAGAATGAAACATTTAAATAAATTTGATATGACGATAGCAGAACTGTTATAACATACAAGTTTCTACAGATCCTACAATCTTGACGTTTAATAAAAGGACACAGATATGACTTGGCAGTCAACTACTGTATTACTGATATTTACATAACATATATAGGATATATTAATGTAATAGCAGTGACTAATAAATAGCTAATAGATCTGATCTCACGCCGATTTTAAGTATCTTCGTGACTTTTTGTTTTCTTTTTGCTTCCTTGAAAAGCCTGTGCAGATTATATGACTAGCCTTATCCCTGTCAAACTAAACGGTAGTGGGGCAATTTATAAACAGAACTGCCATCATAATGTAAAAAATATCTATAACGGGTGTAATGTAATCAATTAAACAACATTTATGCAATCAGCTGAATCGACAGTGTCGAACGTTTAAGGTCATTCACCGTACCGCATAAAAATTATACAAACCTACAAAATCAAACTCAAACAAAATCAAACTAACGACTGTAACTGCACTGATTTTGCATTATGATAACTATCCAAAGAAATCCATTTTTGTAAGTTCTTCGCGACGGTGATATTTACACGCTGTACAATATTGATTAATGAAACTATCCTTTGTAGAAAGCACACACACTTTAACATCTGGGTTACCTTAAAAAGAGTACATTAAGTTTTCTATAGATAATAATATATGCAAAGATTAATAAAATTGGAAACGGCTTAGCTAGAACGGAATAGCTCGGATCAATGAACATTAATACCACTGTTTTATTAACTTGCTTTCTTAGGTCGTCGTTAAATTAACTTCCTGATTGGCTGGAGGAAAGTCTGTTTAGCTTTGAAACAGACGATATTTAAGATAGAGAAATGACAAGAGGCTCTTATCCAGATTGCCTACAGTTCGGTATGGACTGCTTACTACTATTTACCATTAGAGGGCTACTACCTTACTGGGCTCGGACTACCCGGTAACAGCCAGTTCAAGTGACAGGTATGCGACCTCCACAGTCCGTCCGTATAAGTTACCTTCGCCTTTTTTTTTTTACTTTCTTTTCAATATACTTCCAATTTTCCCACCTTTAAACCCCAAAATGCCCGATAGACCACAAGAAGCTTGCTTATTGCAAGTACATACTTGTCAAGTAATTATCTGCTGATTAGCCGTTAATAACGTACATTAGTGCCTACATTTATAACACTTGGACAGAGAAGTGTTTGCAGGACAGAGCAGGACGCAGAATACCATATTAATTAACTTTAAATGTAATTATAGTCATCGATAAAAATAGTATTTTAGTACGTTTAGTTTCATTAGACATTACAATTTAAAATGAGTTACCGACTTACCGTCCTTATGATAGGTGATGGAGATAGAACAATACATGCTATATCGATGTTTACACGTTCAGTAATTTAGCAGAACAAAAATCGAGATTTTAGTTGCGGTTTGCCTTTCTATATTTATAGAATAGATATAAAAACTAAAAACTTTTAAATAAATTATAAAATTTAATTTCTAAATTTATGGCCTGAAACTAACATTTTCCGAATACCTATTGCTTAAAGTATTATGTCTAGATTATGTCTTTTGATTATGACTTTCATAGACTAAAATACCATAACGTTTCATATGGTTAAAACCATATGAAACGTTATTATATAATACGTAGACAGAAATGGACCTGTTAGAGTTTTATTATAAGTATAGATAATGCACGCAAATATCCGCTCATACCTATGTACTTCTTGCATACCATTTTGCGCACTATTTTAATTGAATAAGATTATTATTTTATTCACATTATAAAAGTACTTTATTCACACACAAAACACGGGATGGTGGTACACAGCCACTAGTAGTATACTGTTACTGCATAGGTATCTTCTTTAGTTTGATGATTAATAGTGAATATTTTTGTATTCTATTCAACGATTGTATAATGTCATTACATCACCGGAATAAATATATAACATAAACTAATATCAATCAAACAGTAAAAAAAAAAAGCTTGTTAGTTAAACACTGCCATTTCGGCGCGCTTTTTCTGTAACGTCAAGGACCACGACATTCATGAAAATAAAAGTCATAAAACCTACTTATTATTGTTCAAAAGGATAAAAAAACTTATTTCCAATCGCCCATATTCGCATTACATCCATTATAAAATACCCAAATTGTTATTGGTCTGCGAAAGTTAAAGAGTTATAGGATTGTAAGCCGTATAGTTGTAATTTATAATTTGCTAGTTCTTGTTTAAAGGTATTTTTGGACATATTACGTATTTGGCGGTTAGACTGACTTCCAGCAAACTCAATGACAGTAAAATCATAAAGTATAACTAAGAAATAGAGGTAAAAATAAAAAATTTCTACATTCTAATTATGACAACCTTAAATATAATGATATATGGTTTGTCTACAAAGATTCCATATCTAATTTGCCTCAAGTACAGTATATGGGTTTCTTAAGTCATGTAGGATCAGGCTTTGACCAAATTAGGCAAATGACTATTGTGTTGGGTAATCATATTTGGGCTTACCTTAATTTTACTTGACATTGGCGGAGTTCCTGCGCTGATCCTTGCGCGGGATAGTATCCACAATAAAATAATATATATATGTAATCATATTTGACATTTCAAACGTCACTAAAATTTTGTAATTACTGAGTATTGGGTGCAGTACTGGTTTCTCAATGTGGGTGCGGTAATTGCCTCATCAAGCTTAGTTTGTGCAAAGTATTTACTTACAATATAATATGGGTAAAGGTATTATAATATGCTTATTATGACCTATTCAAAATGAAACTTTTAAACAGGGGTGCGGCACAAATAACCGACATATTTTTTCTAATAGGTAATTTTACATGGCAGAATTTAATACAAAGAGGACAATTGAAATGAAATATTACAACCACATCATCACAAAGGTAATCTATATATTAATACGTGAAGCAAAAACTTTGGATCCCTTTTTACGAAAATTGGGGACGGAGGAGTATGAAATTTCGCACACTTATAGTTTATACAGAGAAGAAGTGACGAATGCTAAAATTTTTGAACCATATTTGCTACAAAGTTAAAAAAAAATGCAAAAATGGGTACATACAGCTATGAGTGTCCTGTATATATTTTGACCTGTCATGGTGCAAAAGTCTATACAATGACAGGTCAAGTAACATTGGACAATGAAATAAACCATGGTCGAAATTCGACCATCACGCGATCTCTAGTAAAGTTAATTCGGTCTGACAATAAGCAAGTCAACGCCTCAATATCACAAGGAAGTGTAATAGGATGTTTTCTATAAGGAATAGAAAACATCCTTTTACACTTCCTTGTATTTCAATGATCTTCCCAAATATATCAAGGAAACTTGTCAGTCATGTGTCCAGTTCGCGGATGATGTTTCAATACATAAACTTGTGAAACATTATAAAAGTAAATGAAAATCTAAATTATACACTGAACTCTATATCCAATGATATGGCTGAAAATAATATAGAAATCGATTTTATTAAAATTAAAGTTATTACGTTTCATCTCCGCCAAAAAACCACTGCTAAATATAAATTTTAAGATCCAAGATCATAAACTAGAGGTAGTAGTTGTTTGGCGCCGACTCAAAATAAGTTAATTTAAAATTTGATAGTTTATGTAAATAAGCTTAAGAGGTTTATTTATTTATTGCTTTTTAGTTATTTCGTCAGTTTAATTTTTTGTTAAAAAGATTTTTAATTGATGATTTTTTCTACATCAGCTCAGCTACATGATATGATGATTTCTGATAAAGTAATGAAAATGAAGTAAACAGAAATACTATTCGTTCCTCCAATTTTCGAGGGTTTCTCTCAATTTTATCAGGATCCCATCATCAGATCCTGACTTCCTTGACATGGGACCACCCTTGAGGTATACCCTATCTAACAAAAAATAATAATCAAGATCGGTTCATAAATAACGGAGAGAGGGCTGAACAAACGGAAAAAAACACATATATATATACGGTCGAATTGAGAACCTCCTTTTTTTTCGTCGGTTAAAAATGCTTTCGTCCAGTACATTTGTTATGTCAATCAGAATATACAAATGAGCTTCTAGAAATTATGAAAGAAATCAATAAATAAATATATGTAATATATTTATTAATAAACTTAAAACCTTTCTAATAAATAAAAGTTATTATAGCATATACGAGTCAATACGTAAATAAATGACAAATTTTAATTCTAAAATTAGCTTTGGTTTAAATATTTATCTATTTACTATTATAATAGATAAATAAAATATAGTTAAATATATTTTTTTTTAATAATGTCCAAACATTTATTTTCTTTTCTGTAATTATTTATGTTAGAATAAATATTTGTAAAAATTTATGATGATTTTATGAATGTGCTGTGCCCGCCAGGGTCCAAAATTGAGATTATTCTATTTTTAAGTTTTTTACAACTTTGTAAACATTTTGGAACGCGTAATAAATAATTGAAAGGAATTGAATTGAAGAAAATAGAGACTGCAAGTACGTATGTGATTTTTAACATAGTATTTTTTACAAACTAAAACACATGTATAAGCAGCAATGATTTCTTAATACACCGCGCCGTACTTAGGTATGCCGTAAAAAGAAAGTTTATTATCAAATGCATATGAAGCAACTGCTAGCGCCATCTAGTTTAAAAGTGTCGAACGACATATACTGTACAGTTGCACAGCGCCTGACATTATCAAATCTATCAGAGTTGTATTGCATAATACACGAACATGCTGCTCCTATCTCAGCTTGATAAAAGGTGACTTCCTGTATGTATATTATGTTCAGATGTCACTGCTCTTCACTTTCAATATTACCTAAGCCTTGCCTTTTACAAAGCCTATAGATATTACGAGTGGTTATCTATAGGTACTAACATGTAACAGTATAAATCATGTATTGTGTATGTCGGGTGGATCTTGTTTTGTAATTGCACCTGTTAATTTATTAGAGGGCTCGGGCTCGAATAAATATCTAGTAGCGTATTATCAGGTTTTAGAACAATAGTCACATTTTGTCGTAAACATTAAAAAAAAAATATGAGAATGAAACTAATATTATTCGTAAGGTACTCTAGCTATAGTTTACGTCTTCGAAAAATGTACTCCGTACCAAAGAGTATACAAACACTATGCTCCGTACCAAAGAGCAATAATCTCTGTACATTCGATGACAGCGCCCCTGGCGGAAACATTAGCTAACTAATACAATGTATTATTAAACGACCACCATAAAAACGTCTTGTATGTGTTGTTAATGTTACTATTATAGCAGGTAAAATATAGATTAGAAATTATTTCACCAGAAAAGTATGTAACATTATATACAAAATATATACTAGGCCACTAGACCCACATTGCAACAAGCGACCGTAATAGGTGGATCAAACTTAAAATTTTCACGGAATAAGTATTCCTATAGTCTCTGTAACAATAATAATAAAAAATAAAATAAACTGAAAAACAAAGTGCCCTATAAGGAACGTGTTTTTGCTCAATCTTAATCATTACAATAGTTAGACGCTTGAAATGTTGACAGTGTGTATAATTAAAAATATTTACATGTTTGTCATCTGAGCGCCTAACGCCTCTCTTAGTTCTTTTAAGAAAGTATTTAAAAAGTAAATCTTGTACAATGGTACGGAACCCACCGTGCACGAGTCCGACTCGCACTTGCCGGTTTTAATAAGACTGTATTCTGATTTTAACCCACTTCAAAAGGACTCAATTCGGGTGTTTATTAAATATAACGGATTTGCAAAATTACTTTTTTTTTGGAAAGAGGTTACTCGGAAATGGTCCCATTTAAATTTCGTAAAGATCTGATGAAGAGTTTAATTTTTAATAATGAGTCTGAGAGCACTGAAGTATTTAAAATGAATCTGTACTTGACTATAAATCTCTTAGAAGTGTCACTCACTACTAATATTTAGCATTTGTATTTTTAGATACGCGTAGGTATGTATTTCACATTTTAAGGTGTTCTATCGTTCGCTTAAAAAAATCACTTTTCCTTTATACTCTGCCAGTATTTGTACATATCGACTTCTAATAATTGGTACGTACTACAAACAGTATTCCAATAAATAAGACGGCTAAGTGAGTGAGCTCCATACACCGTGACGTGAGTGACTGGATAAAAATACAAATTACTTCTACCTAGCTGTAAAAACATCTTCAATGTTGTATCCGATATTAAATGTTTGATACATTTAATATTCGATACAACGGAATGGTTGTTTATAGTGTAATGAAGAACAAGATATTACTTGTTGCTTATGTTCCGATTTCCGAGTTCCGATGGTAAACAGAATCGTTCCCTTCATCGGTGATTGAATAATAAGTATCTAAGGACTAATCAATGTTAATTATCCCAGAAAAAAAATGGTGATTACTAGGAATTTACGTCTAGAAAGATTTAATACGAAGTATAAAAGTAATCGCTTACCACGAGATGAGCCGTGTTTGCCAATTAATTTGTACTACCTATTTTTACGGGAAGTTTGTTTCTCTATATGTATTAGATTTTTTTAGAATTAAATGCGAAAATAAAGCAAAGCTCACGTAATATGAAGAAGTAAATTAAGCTATATGTAAATTATTTAAACTTTGCTATTTTGAGTACACAAAATGCCTCGCCCGGATGGAGATGTACGGAGACGGAGAGTGTTGTCAGCACAGTCAGTGGTTGAGCCACAAACTGCCCCACAAACGTGTGTTATACGTATGTTTAGTCCGGGAGCGTCTTTTACAAACTAGAAGTTTTCTTCAGCAGTAAATGTGTATAGGTATATATAAAAACCTTGTCGGTCGGTCGGTCGGTATATGTAGGTAAACTCACGTATATATAATTACTAGCCCAGTCAAGGAAATCAAAATAGAGAAATAACTCGTGTAAAAGCCAATTTTGGCACAGTTGTAGGGAAATGTGTAAGTTTGTAATCACAAAAACTATTTTTTTATGTGGTATAACTACAAATTAACAACTTTCCGGTTGTTTCAGTTACTTATGCTTTGAGACCTTGCTTCTTACCAAATTTCATGATTCTAGGTCAATGAAAAGTACCCTATAGGTTTTCAATTACCTGCAAAATGTTCAAATTTGGTCAAACCTAAGGCTTAAATTGCCGTATCTTTTAATTGCGTTGTCTTAGAAGCTTTATATTTTTACAGTTCCACGGGACCGCAGATATAAGTATTTGGTATTAATTTCAACTTAATGCCTCCACGGGTTCCTGAGAAAAAGGGTCTTGACAGGCAGACGGGCAACAAAGTGATCTTATAAGGGTTCATTTTGAGGAATGGAACCCTAAAAAGAAAGAAAAAAACAACATTTATTAGCTGATCTAAAAATAATTTTCATAGCTGTCGTTAATTGCACACATTAGAATTTTTTACAATTGCCACTTTATATGGTGGAATAGCTAGTAGAGCAAACAAATCTACAAATGAACACAGTGGTATATGGTGGATTAATGAGTAGAAACAAATCCACTAGTGGATTACAGTGGCATAATTTGTGGATTTGCTTAGGGGATTATAGTTAAATAGACCGGTAATAAGTACACCTCCAGATTTATAATCTAAGGGAAAACTATGTTGGGGAGTAAATTTAGTATTCATCGCAAAAATTTATTGGTCGGATATCTCCTTCTATTCCAATATGCGTCTCATCAATATGTTTTGCTTCTCGCAGACGTTGCTAGACGTAGCCTAGATAGACGTTTTGGTGTGACCTAGGTCAGTTCTCCTTGTGTTGCCCCCGATTCTAAATGTGCGCTTAGAAAGCCAGAGATAGATCATACAGGTGAGCTACACCTACTTGATAAAATTCAGTTACAAATGGTTTTGATTAATGTCTACGTTGATTTTATGTATTTTGACTGGCCTGTCGGTGTAGTGGTTAGTGATCCTTACAGCTGAGCCAGAGGTCGTGGGTTGGATTCCCACTCCAGCCAAATAATTATGTGATGAGCACGATCGTTTGTTTTATGTCTGGGTGTAATTTATCTATAATATGTATGTAATTAGAAATATATGAGTAAGTTTATCAGCAGTCTGGTTACGGTTCCATAAAAGGAAAAAAGGAACCCTTATAGGATCACTTTGTTGTCCGTCTGTCTGTCTGTCAAGACCCTTTTCCTCAAGAACCCGTGGACGCATCAAGTTGAAATTAATATGCAATACTTATGTCAGCTGTCCATAGAAATTTAAAAAAAAATCAAGCTTCTAAGTCAACGCAATCAAAAGATACGGCCATTAAGCCTCAGATTTAACAAATTTGAACATTTCGCAAGTAAATCAAAATCTAGGGCACGCCACACTTGTGGCGGTAAGACGGCTATCATGGAGAAATGGCTGGAGAGGCGACATGGAAGCTTCTCCTACTGGTTGATACAGGTGCTCACCCGGACACAGCTGCTTCGGTAAGTACCTGTGTCGCATAACAACGCAACATCTGCGTACCACCACTACGGAAGCTGTCGCGCTAAACACTCTAGTGGAGTGCTCAGCGTGAACGCAACAGCGGTACGACCTCGTGACAGCTATGTTTGTGGGTAGTATCTCGCTAGAAAGCATGGTTCTGTCTATGGTCCAAAGTGAGAGTGCGTGGGATTCCACCGCCTCGTTTTGCGAGGAGGTTGGCCTTTGGATGTTGGCCAAAGAGGCGGCGGAACGGGAACGGGAGAGGACAAGCACTCTCCCATCCCGCAGAAGACGCACCAGGCGCCAGAGAGCGCAGAATGATCTCCGACCTCCATGAGCACTGGTCTGGTTATCCCAATATTCCTACGGGATCGGTACTCACGCCGGTGAAACCGCGGGGCGCTGCTAGTATCATATAAAAAAATTGCGTTTGTGATTACAAACTAATTTTTGCTGTGGGAAAGTTGACTTTCTCATCGATATATGGGAGAGTATTTTTAGAACCACAAAGTTAAGTCCGTTTTACGGAAAAGACGGTCAATAATCTTGGAGAATTCATTCCCGAGATGGACGTACTATATACATACAAGTTTGTTTGCTTACGGAACCCTCGGTGAGCGAGTAAAACTCGCACTTGTTCGGGTTTTAATTATGTAAAATGCCGTAACGAACAAGACGCAATCACACGTATTTCCTACTTGTTTTTAAATACTATTCTATTTACAAAAAACTGAAACTAGGTACCTACTTCGTAAATCATTACACATGTTTAAGAAGTATGTATAACTACGTAAGTACAGTTATTTTATCATGTTATCAGATATAAATCATAATTACAACAGACATAAGCACAATTAATATTTAAATGTAAATAAAACTGTTTGTCTATGTTTTATAGTTCATTATTTAATAAAATAGTTTTTACTTCCTCCTGTTAAATTTGACCAAATGGAGATACGAAGTTTAATAATTAAGCCATCGATATATAGTGAGAATTGAAAGGGTGGACAGGGTTAACTTTAGTAACAGAAGTACAGGAGATTTTGAAGAGGAAATTAAAAGATAGGTTGTATTCTTGTAGTTAGTGTGCTTTCACTAGGTTTTTAAAAACGGGCAACGACTGAGCACGTTTGATACTAACCGGCATGGAATTATCATACCTTGAAACTTGTATCGGCTTTTAAAATGAGTGCCTCTGAGTTTATATTGTCTTGTTCATTCCGTTCAGAGCACCCTTAAGTCTTATTTTATAACTAATTCGGCAAAGCTGCAGGTTTCACTTGTGGCAAGCAAGCACACCGCCTCGCGTTGCCAACAAGCTGGTGTCTTCAGACTTTTCCCTTACTTATTATGCTCTAGTAACTATACTCACCAACAGAAACACAACAAAGTAGTGTTTTATTTATGTTTACACGATTTCTTCTATGTTCGGGCTGTTCGGTTGTGGAATGCATTGCCTGTGTCTTTATGACGTACGAAATCTTTACAGATTATTAAGAAAATTAAAAAATATCTGTCGTAATGACCTATAAACATGTACAACTGCAGTTTGTACAAAAAGAATTGACTGGAAATGATATCAGTACCTAAATAGCTAGATCCATTACTTAACAATCAACAAAAAAAACTCTACAAATAAAATATCGCGCATTGTTGTGATAAATATAGTCCCCCATATCTTTCAAAGAACCATCAATGACACTATTAATACAAATATGTATCAAAATAAAGTTAAAAACTATGTCTAAAATAATATTAAAGTATTTATAGGTACAACGCATCGATTCGAAAATAATGAATGGCGTCTACTAAAATAAAAGATGACAAGTTATTAATGCAAGCACAAAGGTTATAAGTAGACTGTCTCAACCAGTAGCCAACTTGCGCATCAACCTTCCCGCTATGGTTGCCCGGCAACCGAATAGTAGACGCTGAGGTGCAACCTCATGAACGTCTTTATCAATGTCTTACGGCGGTTGCATAACATCTGCGGTCAATGACCGCAGCGGTGCGCTTGTACTGCGGGGGGCAGTGCTCTTTCCCCCCTCCCCCATCACTGCCACGCCGTGATCTCACACCATGTCGTCACCTACACGATGGGTTAAGGTCGTGTCCAGATAAACGTCACGTTCTAATATTACAATTCAATAATTTATTATTGTCTAGGATATTTGCTTTTTTCCATTGTAAATTTAACCACCTACTGTAACTGTTGGTTTAGGTGTTGAATTAGAATTGCCCCCAAAAACAGATAATTTATTTTATTTTTATAAAGGATAAGACTGCGGTTATAAAAATATATACATTTTATAAGTATTTTCTTTTAAATATCCGTTTTTTATTGTTATTATTTTTATTTCTAATCCAGATCTTTTTATGTTCTCATAATAATCATGTTGGCCTTTGGTCAAGTGCCTGTATCTTTTATGACGTAAATATTGTGTATACTCATTGCCTGTCTCATATGAATGCGGTAGATAAAAAGCAGAATGCAAAAATCAGCTGAGCGAACGATATCTGTATGCACAATGCGAGCTTTCGTAGTTTGTTCTCGGTCAATAGATTACTTTCATTGTGTTCGTTGAATCCCAACTGAACACAACAGTGAAAGAACTGAAGAGCCAGAGATTATTTAAATAGCATTTTTTGTTGTATTCATATTTACACTTTACCTTTGTAAACAATAATTCTGTCAGAGAAAACTTTTTAATGACTTTCTAACCAGTAATTTAGAAAATATATTAACTCGAAATTTGACCATCGAAGAAGACCAAACGCATTTGCCCCTTTATATTAATTTATAAAATAATTAAGAAAAAACCGGCCAAGTGCGAGTTAGACACGCGCATGAAGGGTTCCGCACCATCTTACAAGACATAATACTATGTAGGTATTTTTTTATAATTTTTTTTTAGCGGGTATAGCAATGCAACTCTGTGAGCATTTCAAGCATCTACTTGTTATTATTATTAAAATCGAGTAAAAAAAAAGACAAAAAAGTTTCTAGTAGGGGAGCCCCCTTTAATATATATTTTTTTATTTTTATTATTATAGCGGCAACAGGAATACACATTCTGTGAAAATTTCAACTGTCTGTCTATTACAGATCATGAGATACAGCCCGCTGACAGACAGACGGACGGACAGCAGAGGCATACTAATAGGGTCCCGTTGATTACTCTTCGGGTACGGAAATGCTTATCTCTTGCAATAGGAAAATATACAAAAAAAAGCCATTCTCTCAGGGACCTTCTATAGTCGCCAATTATCATAAAAACTCAAACACGTGATTAAGCTATGAACAGTAAACAGAAACGCTATTCGTGTTTACAATTTTCGAGGGTTTCTCTCAATTTCATCAGGATCCCATCATCAGATCCTTACTTCCTTTATATAGGCTACCCTTGAGGTATAGCTACTCTATCTAACAAAAAAATAATCATCATAATCGGTTCATAAATAACGGAGTGAGGGCTGAACATACATAAAATAAAGTCGAATTGAGAACCTCCTCTGTTTTTCGTCAGTTAAAAAGTATATAAAAAGATTCTCAAATTCAACATTAATGAACGTCACGTCTTTCGAAATAATACAGCCTCTCCAGTCTACTTTGACAATCTAAATTATAAACGAATCAGACTTGAAGTGACCATCACGCGATCTGATTTATTATTATTAACCGACGAAAAAAAAGGATGTTCTCAATTCGACCGTATATATATATATATATATATATATATATATATATATTTTATATATATGTTTAGCCCTCTCTCCGTTATTTATGAACCGATTTTGATTATTTATTTGACAGTTCATTCTTGTACTCTCAAACTTCATGTATTTGAGAATACTGACCCTCATAAATATGTCAAACAAAGAGGCAAATTGTTTTTTTTCTATACAAATAGGTTGGTAAACAAAACGCCTCATCTGATGGGTTTCCTGCTACCTACAATCTCTCGCATGCGCAGTCTCATACGCGTTGCCAACTCTATCCCCCATGGCCATGGATCTTTCGACGTTATCTTATTACTTACCAGCAGATAAACTGCTGATTTAGATAATCTTTAATGCGCTTCACGAGACAAAAATACGAATGATAAGCCATGTTGAAATCTGATGACATAGCTAAAGCTTACTGATTGACAAAAGAATTAAAAAGAGATGGTAGATATTTGATCAAAATCAAAACAAAATAAACATTTTTTAATCCTCACATGACATAAAATGTCATTGAACCCAACACTTTTGCGTTATAATATCCTCTTAAGGTCTGGTTTTAGTAATCTTGAAAAGATTGATGATTTATTTTAATTGCCGTTCCATGTCAACACATGTTTACATATATAGTTGCAACCACTTCCGAGTTGGGAAGTAAGAGGTTCCATAAACGCGACGATCCCCGAGCTAGCGGCATTACCGTTGTTTTTTTTTTTACTTCACTGGTTGTACCTAGACCATCTATCATTACTCATTTTATCTAAACGCAGCGAAAGTCTTTCACTTCGTACCGAGTAAATAACGTTAATGATTCTTTCTTCCATAACCAGCTAGAGATCGAACTCGTACATTCAAACGATATACAACACAAAATGAAGATATTTATCTAAACATCTAGTAGTCATTTGCAGTCTTTGAAACTGTGAAGTAAGAGTTTAATTATCAATGTTTTACAAAAAGTTTGAAACCGACTTTTACAAAAAAACCGAATACAAAAAACTATAATTATCTGATTTTCACTCATGTAAGATCTTTTAAAGTTTGATGGAACCACTCTGGAATAAATCAAAAATGTAAAAAAGAATCATTAAAATCAGTAAGTACATTATTGGAGGTGATATTATGTAACATGCACACACCAAAACATAAAATAAAAATTTTCGCGAATAGCAAAAAGACCCTCTAAGGCTTGTGCAGTTTTAATTTGTTTGTTCCTAATATACATAATAAAATGTATATGCTATTTTAGTGTTTCGTGAGATCATGACAAAGTAACTATCAGTCGTATTACAAAAATATATTCCAAACAGTTTCTTGTACATCTAATTTGATATTAAGATAAAGATTCAAATAAAGGCTAATAACTACCGACTAAATATCTTGTTTTTCCTCAAGCATAAAATCTTCAAATACAAGAAGAGTCGCTTTCGCCAGGTAATCTAATGTCGCGACCTATAACTCTCTAGCAATTTCACTGCTCTTCATACACTGAAATTCGTGACTAGCTCGATTTCCGTCTACTCTAAAGGAGCAGTGTATTTGAAATGATTCGGAGTTATATAAAATTTGCGTTGTAGTGTAATACTGTAGGTATAAATACCTAACGGTACAACACGAGGCGTTGCGTTCGTATAAGTTGATTCACGCTCACAGATTCGCTGCTTTGAGATATTTGTTTAAGTTTTCATCTTTAATGTTTTATGCACGTTTCTCAGTACCACGGGGGCCTACCTACTTCTTCGTGACTAAATAAATCGATCCTAAAAGATTAATGTTAGCGACGTTCCCAAGTAAATCAAAGTAAAATGCTTTTATATAATTAACTTTAAAAAAGTATATAACCGACTAAATTGATCTTTACGAAATTTAAATGGGATCACTTCGGCATAAGCCTCTTTCGAACAAAAAAAGAACTTTGCATTCCGTCTATATATGACGGAGTTATACCCGAACATACATTAAAAAATATAAACATCCGAATTGAGAACCTACTCCTAAAAAAAGTCGGTTTAAAGTCGGTTAAAAAGTAAATTGGTTCAAGTACCTACTATTTACCACCCGAAATGCCCGCAGATGGCGCCATTATAGGCAATAGTACCTACCTACGTAGTAGGTACGTATACCTACTATTATTGAAAGGGCCACACGTAAACAAAGACAAGCCAATATCCTCATATCGTTTCTCCTTTACAAATTGACTACACAGACAAGTTGTTAAAATGAACGGGGTTAACTTAAGTATCTTATATAACTTTTTAGTAATTCAAGAATACCTACAATCAATCAAATAAATAACAAATAAAGAAACTGTATTTTATTTTAATTATTACTCAATCCAAAAACCGAAATTCAGATAAACTGTTGCAGTTTGTTGAAATTGTTATTTCCGGGTGAAAAGCCCGAGTGCCCTGTAGTTACACTAATGGCAATTAAGCCGCTTTAAAAGCAATGCATTTGCCAGCGTAAGGACAGCTAGCTCTTTACTCTTTTATATACCGCTGAAATAAACCTGTTAAACTGTTAAAATGTTATCTAAGTTCGAATTCCTAGCGCATAGAACCAAATGTAAGTGACAGTGCGACAGAAAATTGAGTACATTCGCTTGTAGATGACGTGTATTATGTATTACCGCATAGTGCGCGAGCATGCACTACTAGACATATACAACACACCTTGTTTCGGCTGCGGCGGCGGTTGATCTTTGCTCTCGAAAAACGTAAGTGCGAAATTGTCGGTAGTGGTGTCTACGTTGAGGGGCGGCGAGGCGGGCGAGGCGCGCACGCATGCCGCGGGCGGTCGACCGCTCCACACGTCCATATTCCGAACATGTCCGCCGTGCTTCAGGAGTCGTCGGCTCGCGTCCGCCGGCCCTCGGTACGATCCGCGCACTGAGCTTTCCCGAGCTTGACTGCTTTGCCTCCGGAACGAGTGGACGCTATCGGCGCCCGCGCACCGCACCGCTAAACGGAGCAGTGAGAGTTTTTTGAATTCGGTATGGTGTCTTTTTTGTGGTCATACATACATACATGAGTAAGATGTGCTTACGACTGTTGCGAACATGTTTTATAAAACTAGTACGAGGGGGAAAGCTTCACGCCAGTACCAACAATTAAACGATGTAATTAATATCGATGCTAACTATGTCGGAAAGTCGCCGAGAACCAATATAGATTCAACAGGCGTAAATTTCTAAATTACAAATCTTTTTTATACAAGCAAGGGTAAACATATAAAATCTGCAGTGTCACTCACGCAACCCTATCTGTATGCGGCTGGATAAAGGAAAAACAAATGGGATAGAACTTCGTTCTGAGCCCTTTCTAGTAGATGTCCCAACCAGGAAGGAATGGACGAACGGAACGAAGGAATTATTAATTTTAAACCGCGATCTCAACATAAATTTCAATTCATGGATTTATGTTCGATCGTATCCGACCGGTCTGATGCATGTGCATCAATTTCCTATGTTTATTCACTCCAATGTACTATGAATCTACGACTACAAAACGCAAATAATAATAACATTTAAAACCTTTCATTTACTAAGACAACTACCAACTAGACAAAAAGTCGGACAAAGTACATCCAAATCAGCGATTGTGAGATCTAGATATATTTATTAAAATTCACCATATATAGTGTGGAAGTAGGTAAGGCGCTCTTGAAAGGAAACAAGAGGACTAGCACTCTGCGGCACTGTAAGCTCTGATCTGCTGGCTTACTAGCAGAAGCAGGCCTAAGAAGACGGCGACGCGTTCCGCGTACGCCTGCCTAACCCAGAAGTCGACAATACGAGATCTTGGCCGCCCCTTAAACATGGGGGATGTTTAAGAGGCGGCCAAGATCTCCCTGGTTCTGGGAAATCCTTATTAGGTATCCACTTATGATGGAACCTCTTCATAAAAACGGTGTAAGTATTCTCCCAATCGGTCATTTCTAAAACTACCCTTGGCAACCCCACAAAAGCTGAATATGATAGAATATTCCCCTAAGTAAATCCCCCTAAAGTATAGCACTTGTACTGCTAGTTCTTGTACACGAGACTGTGTGTCTGGTTGTATGTATTTAGTAATATATCTATAAGTATGGAAAACTAGAAAAACTTATGGTGATTGTTAACACTGAAGATATACGGTCGAGAGGCCGATTAGCAACCCGATGGACGGAGATAAAGGACTCGTCTGCCACCAAGCTCAACAAGATCATCAGAGATACGAGAAACAGAAGTCGATGGAGACAAATACTCCAGTTCAGGTGTAAACCAACCAATGACGACGTCGATCCTCAATAAAGAGTGATGTATATCTGCAGTCTGTAGTAGTCTGTACCATAGTACAGGCTCGGTGTAGTTTGGGATCAGACGGCCATGTGTGAGGTGTCTCAAGTTATTATTATTATATTACACATATCAATGCATAGATGCATACGCACTAAACGAGAACTGAAACCGCGATTCCTTACGTTGTTGTCAATTAATCAACCGTCACGCCACATACTCATATGTTTGCACTGTACGGGAACCGAATTTGTTATTGTCGTCAACTGGGTACAGTATACATGTGAGTATATTTATGATAAAAAGAAGTCTGTATTGTTGTTGGTCAACTTAGATAATAAAATTACACTTTGAGACAATACTCGGTTGATAGACCGCTCTAGTTGACGTTCGTATCCGGTACTAATTAGGACACTAACTTCCATTTTTAAGTATTTTGTACTTTAAATACATTTGCCAATCTTGCACATAATTTATGACTAATAAATAAATGTATCTATAGTTTTCTAAAGAAAAATTTAGGTGTATGTGAGTTTGTTTGTTTGTTAGGCTTTCACGCCTTACCTACTTAGCCGTTCGTCATGACACTTTTAATTATACACGGGGTACAGAAAAGGACAATCCGTTTATTCAGAAAAAAGTACTTTTCCCAAAAGAAAAACGAGATAATTTTTCATAGCTCTTGAACTGTAATAGGCAGAAACATAATTAAAAATAAAATAACGTTAACTCCCTCCCACAAAAATAAACGCGTTTTTTTTTTTGCTCAATCTTAATAATAGCAATAGGTAGACGGTTAAAACGTTTACAGAGTGTAGGTACAAAAGTTTCTCTCTTGGTGCCTTCTATGTTCAGGGCCTTTTAGGCCTTTGAGGCCTCTAGGGCCGGGGGTCCGTGGCATTTTGCCCGCTCTGTCACCCTATTGTTACGCCATTAGTTTGTAGAATTAGCTACTGTCTCCGAACTTGCACTTGATCATTTTAAAATCGAGAATGCTAACGTAAGACTCAGTCTATTAGTTTTATATTCAACTATTTAAATGATATCTGACACGAAAACATTTTAAATATTTGAAATTGTTTTCCGTCCGCTGTTTGTAAGAAGCTTACATAATAAATCTGTGTTAAAACAAAAATAGCTTGACATGACAACGTTAGTAGTAGACAATATATGTAGACAGACAAATTTTGGAAGCGAGGTGCCTCCACTGCATGATAAATGACATTTAATTAGATCAATCGTATTATTCTATTTCGTTCGATTTTTAGAATTTTACGTATTCTCTCAAACTCTACTAAGTTTAGCAGAGTTCACTTTCACGTGACCAAGTCCTTCCAAGGGTTGTTGGTTAAGTCGCTGCATTGCGTGTGTACCTTCCGGCAATAGGGTTAATGTCTTAGACTCCAACAGCTAAACCCGGTGCGTCTGCTGCGGGCAGAGAGAGCTGTACTCCGCTCTCTCTCCCGTTCCAGCGCCTCCTTTGCGGACATCACCTCCTCACAGAAGGAGGCGACAGCGTTCCATGCGCTCTCGCTCCGAACCATAGCCAGAACTACGGTTGGGAGAAAGAGATTACCCGCAGCACCGACTGCCACGACGAGATCACGGCGCTAGTTAGACCAGGCTGGGCATTCCGACAGTGTGTGCAGCGCCGTGTCGTCGGGGCAGTTACCACAAAAAGATTGAACTTTAAATTAAGTCTTTTTAACAAATTATGGTATACTATGATACGCAAAGGTGTCATTAAAAATTTAATTAAGGTAGAATTATATGGTATTTTTTTTATAAAAGTCTCATAAATTAATGCTGTATTTATGTATATTAGGATAAATATAAAGATTAATAAATGAAATGACTTCTAAATCATCTTGACAATTAAGTAGGTAAAATTAGTCGTTAAGACTTGTCTTTGTTCTATTTCTATAACTCTCGATTCTCTTTTAGCGAGATATGAAAGGTCGTCCAAACACTCTCATAAATCCATGATATGTATACTAGACTAATTGTAACTTATGTGGCGCGGCCAGGCCTGTGTCACTCGATGTACTGGTCCGCCGGCGGACCTTATAATTATGGAGTCACGCCCAGTGGGTTGCCGACATCTGAATCGCGCTTATTTTTAAAATACAAAAACGTAATTCGAGATCGTATTGAAATATTCTTTAAATAGTGTAAAATTCATAGTGAAAATTGACACCGTTGTTTATGTGCAGTATATGAATGTAGATAAAGTAAGAGAAAAAAATCCCGGCAGCACTATTTATGAAATAAAAATATAGAAATCTTTTTAACCCTATTTGCCTAAATATTTGTAAACATTCATATATGTATTTGCTTTCAGACCTAGGTGTTTATCTGTGTTCTAGATCTCATGTCCCAACATATTATTATTAAGGTTTAGAATACAGGGTGACATTGACAGTAGAACAAAGTGGGTGGATGGCTAAACAGCTAGAATAATACGAAGATAGAAGACTGACGGTGGCAGATAGGTGAAAAATACGCTGGTATTGATCATCTCTCTACCACCGTCAGTCTGTCCTCCAATTTTTCCTATAATATAGTAGCTCAGTTCCTTATAGTTTAGAAACCGATTCTTCCCATCTAATAGTC
The DNA here is from genome assembly GCA_963859945.1 of Euplagia quadripunctaria. NCBI lineage: Eukaryota > Metazoa > Arthropoda > Insecta > Lepidoptera > Erebidae > Euplagia > Euplagia quadripunctaria. Next base: position 28,934,561 of record OY982559.1, on the reverse strand, counting down.
TGTATTATATGTATAATATATCTATGAAACTCGTACTGCAATACACGCTAAGTAAAAAGCAATAGTGACGCGCGCTATGACTCACACCACGAGTCGTTTCAATCGATACATCGACTTATTATAGACCATTTTACCTTCGAGAAATAAAACTTAAATGGAAAATTAGCTGTATGTACGTCAACGTAATGGTAGACCTATGTGAATTGTTAAAGGTATATTGATGCAAACGACTACAAATTACGTTGAATGATTTATTAGGTGGCGATGTGACCATGACCGAACTCGATGTGTACTACAAACAACAAGCCATATTGAAATTCATAACTACAAGGGTAAAGTTTTATTTAAAACGATTAACATGACAATCGATATAAGCGAAAAAGGGCTATATTCATATATGCAATCAAGGGCGTACTCGGAGGGACAGGGAAAGTTAGCTGCCCCCTGACTTTTGTATGCTAACGTACCTAGTGTGCAGTTCAAAACAAGAAAATCTTAAGAAATTATATTTTTTGCAAATCACCCTCCCAGGTTCACTTTTGATCGCGTTAATGATTCACATAGGTACATATAATCACGCCTATATCCCCAAAAGGGTCGGCAAATTATGTTGTGGCTGTTTAATTACACCTCGTATTAAACAGCCACATTTTACAAACTATAAATAGGTCCCGCTCACGTAATATGGGGCAACCCTATTGACGTCACCTGGGCACTGTGGGAATTAGAGATGGGAAAATTGGGAGTGTATTGAAAGGGAACTGTAGTTGAAAGGGAATGCAATGAAAGGAAAGGGATATTGTTAATACGAATGGATCGGGGAGTGAAAGCAATAGCTAGAGTGGGTCATACCATACCTGTCACTGGCTGTTACCGGGAAGTCCGAACCCCCCTAACATATATGTAGAGTAATTTTAGAAAAATTACGTGTATCTTCAGTTGAGTAGTTAAGGCGTGTAAGTGCTCCAAATAAACAAAGAAAAACACATTCGCATTTAAAATACTATTTAGGATATGGACTTATAATTAAACAAAACTCATAGTTAACTCACTCCTGAGTATTTCGCCTGAGACATGTAATGTAACATCTTAAAATTGTGAAATTATCGTGCGCTTTAATTTTGAAGTTAGGTATTAATTTATGTCAGAATCGGAAGTTAATATGAAAAGTGAACGATTTGTCAGTAGTAAAACGTATTAATTTTAATTTTAAACTTGAGTACTACCTATTTTATAAGTAATAACTATACCTTTATTGTAGGTACAACGAACATCGAGAAAGAACGTTTTTTATGTTATAGAGGGCAAACGAGCAGACGGGTCACCTGATGGTAAGTGTCTGCAATAGAAACCTGCAACTAAAGAGTCACAAGTGCGTTGCCGGCCTTTGAGATGGGAGTACGCTCTTTTCTTGAAGGTTTGTAGGTCGTATCGGTCCGGAAATACCGCAGGCGACAATTTATTCCACAGACTGGTTGGGCAAATAAAATAAATTTAGTACTTTAATGGCTTTCCACTTAAATGTTCCAGAGTCACTTACACTGGAAAACGTGATTTTATTCCTTCTTCCTATACTCTAATGGGCCAAGATTTGCATAAGTGTGAAGTAATACGCGACTTGGGAGTTTATCATGACTCAAAGCTTCTTTTTGATGCTCATATTGATAAAATAGTCTCGAGAGCTTCCAAAGCGCTTGGTTTTGTGATGAGGGTTTCTGGGTGCTTCAAAAGCTTTAAAAATATTATACTGTACGTATGTTAGGAGCCATCTAGAATACGCATCGCAGATATGTAGTCCACGGTATAACAAATACATAAACCTTATTAAGGGTGTCTAAAGGAGATTCATTAGGTTCCTATGCTTTCGCCTTCATTTACCACACCAGTCTGAAAGGTATTTAGATCTTTGTAGAAAATTTCATAATCAACCTTTAAGTTATCGCCGTCGACTTCCAGATTGTAGATTTTTTTCTAAAATCCCGTCTACAGTTCTTTGTGTTCCAACATGAAGCATCAGTTTCAATCCACCTATTTTTGTACATTTAGCGCATTCGAATTATAGACTGAATACATTTATGGTGCGAGCAAGTAAAGACTCTAAATGAATTGTGCAAAGAACTTTTGTTCGATCCATACACACTCAAATGGCAACAATGTCAGGAGACTAATGAATCTCGGTTTCTTTTCAAACGGGTAATGATGTATTATTCTTTTCCTATCTTCTGTATTGCATATCGCGTTTTTATAGGTAGTTTCGTGTTAGTTATTAGTGTTCCAAAACCTCTGTTAAATTACAATGCAGCAATTCGTGAAAACCTGTAATTGGCTTAATGTTGTACATGAAACTGACCACTGTTGTTTTTGTAGCTGTTGGTTTTTCTAACTTAAATAAATATCGTCTTAAGTCGCATCGATATTTAATACATGGGCTGAAATTCATGAACGTCTACGAGTAAAGCACTGTCAAAGGGTGAAAGCCAAAAATAACACTCAGTAATATCATTGTGTCCATAATATCATCGTCTGTCACATATTACTCAGCGCTTTCTCGACTCAATCTAAGCATAGCTTGTATAGTACAAGCTGGGTGGTGTGTAGAACAAAACATAGTACACGTAAACTACATATTATACATAGAACAGGGATATAATGAATATTCATTATTTTTAACATTCGCATTCGCATTCGTATTTGCAGGATACGATGCGAATATTTGGCGAATGTATTTGGCAAACCAAAAAGTATATTATTAGTATTATAGTAAAACCGATAACATTTATATTTTTTATTTACATAATATTTGAAGTAATACTAAGGTAGGTATATTAGTTTTTTTCTGTTTTGTAGTTGTTAGTCTTATTAAACTTTTAACAAAATAACAACTATCTCAGGAACGAAATAATGACATAATATAATTGTAGTAATGCTTAACTTTAAAATAAAGGTTTTGGTGCTCTTTTTCCGTGCAGACTATTGCAGTGAGTGGTGTAAGAAGTAGGTAAAGCGTTTTGTTTTTACTAAAGACTCTCTTTGAATTAACGAACACATGTGAATTGGCTACAAGTCGAAGAGTACTATATTTATTGCTATTATCCTTCCACCAAAGAATTGGGATTCTTCTTAAAAGAATTTTGGAAAAACTTCAATTTGTTCCTAGAAACAATAAAAACCAACACGAAATGTCAAAACTGTCAAAATTTTTGCACGTGCGTTATTTGAAAAAGCAACATTCACATTCGCGAATACTGGAGATACGAATAGAGAGAGACATGTGTCGCATGACAAACATGTCAAATTTTAATAAAAAAAAGATAGTGTTTGCAATGTTTGTGTACTACTGATATGTACTATATGTACATTAGCAAAATCAAAGAGACGGTTATGAGCTCATCCTATTTCGATCTCTTTGAGAAGATCTACGAAAAGATGATATTTTTATACATCATACAAAACTTATACGAGTTTTATCCACTAAAACTTATCTGGCTTCCACTAAACTTATAATCTCTGCAAAGACAACAATTGTAACAATTTAGCGAGGCGGGTGCACTTTTATAGGCGGCCGGCTATGGACAAATCCTAGCGGTGTGATATCGGCGTTGGCGGGCCATCAACTTTCTCGTATACAGAGACTAGAGGCTCGGTAGCGCCACGGCAGCAGCATCGTCGCCCTGGCCTATTACCGTCGCATCACAGAAATAGGTCAAAATTTGAAACGATTGTGTTCTAAGCCAAGCGTTGTGCATAACATACAAATCGATAACATTTCGCAACTCACATCACTACGAACGAGAGCTGTTGACGCAGGAAGCAAAACCTTTCCTTGGGTCGCTGAACCAGGTATGACTGTTAGACAACTACTGGCAAACCAATGTTGACTTTATTACCTACACATAGAGTACATAACCCAGCGACATATGAAACTTATTATCAAACACGTTTCTAAATATCGTTATTTAAAATTAAAGCTTATATCGAGTATGTAAAGTTGTTTTTAGATGAAGTGTATTGTGAGAAGGTTTCACAAAGTAGTGCCATTAGCAGATAGGCAGGACATCTCATGAGATTAGTTGATAACAGGGAGCAACTCCGGAATTAGTAGCTGTAGGGATGGTCCTTAATATGACTTTTATAAATCTCGAATTTTATAGGAGGTAATACCGACGTGATACTCCCTGATTTGGTACTGTTACGTAGTAACAGAGAACAGTAAGTGTATCGTTAAAGAAACTAAAGTTATTAAGCTAAAGGTACCCAATTCAGAGGGGTTCTAAAATTGTCACAATATTCTGTGGTATTTAGAAAAACGGTGTTTTCAAGCAATGAACTTTATCTAGTTAATAATGAATATATTCGGGTTTAAAAGTTTTGCGCCAGTGCTTCATATATTGAGCGAAAATTCGTACACTAATGTCCAGATTTTTATACTAAAAGGTAAGACATTCAAACAAGTCTAACTTACACTTTTTACCTACATTTTTTATCTCAATCAAAAAAACAAATAAGCTTCCAGTACTTATAAAAGAAATCAATAAATATATTAGATTTCTTAATAAACTTAAAGCCTTTCGAATAAAACCTATTATAGCATGGATGAGTAGTTTAATGACATAAACTTAAAGTTTTTTACGTATATACACATAAAATACATACTTATATATTTTCAATTATATTGTTATTTATTGTAGTAAAAGTAATATTATATAATACTAGCGAACCCAACAGACGTTGTCCTGCCGGAACGTAAAAAATATTAAAAAAATTTCATTAAAATCACTCCAGCCGTTTAGGAGGAGTTCAGTGACATACACACGCACAGAAGAAATATTTATATATGTATATATAAATATAAAGATAGTGGATCCGACAGACAGTGTCCTGCCGTAATGTAAAAAAATATTATTCCTGGAACCCTATCGCAGCGCTATCTACCGGGTCCAATTGTAAATCTAAACCATTCTCAGAAGACACACAAAAAATTTCATTAAAATCGGTCCAGCCGTTTAGGAGGAGTTCAGTGACATACACAGGCACAGAAGAAATATATATATATATATATATAAAGATAATCATAATATACTTAGAGGACTTAGAGGAATTTTCTAGCAACAGCCATTTCGGGTTACCTTACAGTCTTACCTACCTTTTCAATACACACAACCAATTTTCCCATCTCTAATTCTTTAAGTACCCAGGTGACGGCAATAGGCTAGTCCCCTATTACGTGAAAGAGACCAAATTATCGTTGGCAAAACGTGGGTTTAACTACTACCTACCCTTTCAGGGATACGGGCGTGAGTAGCAGTATGTATATATGTAGGTTAACACATTTTTGAAGTTATACTTTTTTTGCGCACACCGTCACGAAAAACCGACACCCTGAAGTTAGCTAGTCAACATTTTCGTTTTTCAAAAAAAGTTACCAACTTCACCATAGTGATAAAAATGGTTTTTACATAAATTACTTTAAGTACGTTTGTAGAATTTGATGTTAGTTGACGGTATGTATTATTTATTATAAATAACTGTGATTATAATTATAAGTGATAGAAATGATTTTTACACATTACTTGAGTATGTTTGTAGAATTTGAGGTTAGTTGACGGTATGTATTATTTATTATATTTAAATAAACTTTATTTAACTAGATAAAAGTTAAAAGTATAACTTCTTACGTGCGTACATAAGTACACACACACTTTTTTTATGGTTTAGGCAAACGAGCAGGCGGGTTACCTGATGGTAAGTGACTACCGCCGCCCATGGGCACCTGCAACTCAAGAGTCACAATTGCGTTGCTGGCCTTTAAGGTGGGAGTAGGGGAAGGGGGAAGACGGGGTGAGGGAAGGAGAGGGGAACGAGGGGGGAGAGGAAAGGGTTAGGGCCTCCGGTAACCTCACTCACTCGGCGACAATGAAAACATTTTTTCACTGCCGGTTTTCTGTAAGGTCGTGGTATCACATCACTCCAGTCGAGCCGGCCCATACATGCCGAAGCATGGCTCTCCCACGGAGAATTTTATTTTTAATGTCCAAACATCTAGGTATTTTCTTTTTTGTAAATAATTATATTATTGAATATTTATTAAAATTCATGTTATTTTGTCAATGTCCAAAATTGAGACTTCTGTTTTTAAGATTTTTACACCTTTGTAAACATTTTGGAATTGAATTGAATATTGAACCTTATGCACCCGAGTACTACGATTTACTACGTAGTGTTTTAGTTGTTGGTTATGTACTGTTTCGGTTGAAATATTGGTAGGATTATATTTTTAATTTAAAACACTTCACCTTTGTGTATTTTTCTTTACAAAATAAGATAAAACGAAGTCTTTAAGTACCACGGCATTAGATTACATAAACCTTGTTTGTTTTTAAAGGCTTAGTTACGGATTTAACTACTTAAAAATAATCGGATTTCACTACTTAAAAGGAAAAAATAAAATCTTTGTATACGTCTAGGATAAGATTATTATCTATACTTATAATAAATCTGTAACGGGATAAATTCTGTACATTGAATAAATTTTAAAAAATTTCATTGAGGGGTATTAAGATATCGATACTGATGCCAAATATGCGATTCTAAAAAAATTGTCTGTCTGTCTGTCTTTCTGTCTGTCTGGCTGTCTGTCTGTCTGTCTGTATGGTCACAATAAACTCAAAAGTAACTGAAGGGATATGCTTGAAACTTAGTTTGATAATAGTTTGAGTGCCTGCGCAGGTTATGGGGTACTTTTAATACCGGGTAAAAATTTGGTTTCCACAGGAAAATCAATGAAAGCTGGAATAACATTTTAACGTAAGTAGAATGTATATATGCTTATTTCGTACAACAGTACAACGAGCGTTTGGTATAACTAATACAGTGTACGCTCTCTATTCGGCTGCATGCCTAATTGAATCCCACAATGGCACTCTTTTCTTTTTTAGCACTTTTTTATATTTGCTTTAATACTTTTTTTAATAAAGTATCGTTTACGCAAAAGTGGCCATACTGCCTAACTTACAACTAATATACTTAGTACAACAAACGTTTTCTATATCTTCTATATATATACTTATAATAAATCTGTAATGGGAACAGGAATTCTGAACATTGAATTTATTAAAAAAAATATCGACTGACGGGTATTAAGATATCGATACTGATGCCAAATATGCGGTTCTAAAATTTTTTGTCTGTCTGTCTGTCTGTATGGTCACAATAAACTCAAAAGTGGGAAGGGATATGCTTGAAACTTAGTTCGATAATAGTTTGAGTGCCTGCGCAGGTTATAGGGTACTTTTTACCCCGGGTTAAATTTTGGTTCCCACAGGATAATCATTGAAAGCTGTAATAACATTTTAACGTAAGTAGAATGTATATACATTTTACTTACGTTCGTACGTTTGTACTTATTTCGAAATTCAATACAGCGAGCGTTTGGCTTATCTGGTATAGTGTACGCTTTGATAGTGTACGGATTGAGTCCTTCTTTGACACTCTTTTTTATTTATTGCACCTTTTCTAAATATTTGCTTTAATACATTTTTTAATACTTTTTTAAATAAGGTATCGTTTTTATAAAACCTGAGTTTTTTAATTAACTAATAAATAGTAAGAGTCCAAAGTATCGATTTTTACCTGTGTTTTAAAGAAATATTATTAATTGCATTAGATTTTACCTGCAGATAGTCAAGTCTGTTTGAAGGATTTCGAGTAAACGTATATTTTCAATCGTAGGATATCATAGGGGAAGGGAGAGCGCCGATATCCCGCATGAATATACTTTTCTGTGATTGTTGAAACAGCAGGAGTTCTTTTTTTCGTTGTTTGATGATCCCAGAGTAATCGGTAGCTGGTTCTTGACTATGCCAACGAGCTATTTTTAAATTCTCAAATATGTTTCAGGGCGTTAATAATAATAATAACTTCACACACCTCAAATACGGCCGTCTGATCCTAAACTAGGTATAGCCTGTACTATAGTGACTAGACTGCTGATAAACATACTTATATATTTCTAAATATATACATATTACAGATAAATTACACCCAGACAGAGAACAAAAGATCATGCAGTCATGCTAATCAAACAATTATTCGACCTGGGTGGAAACGAACCCACGACCTTTGGCTCAGTAGTCAGGGTCACTAACCACTGACCGTTACCCTTGCAGAAGCAGGCCCGAGACGGTGGCGCGACGTGTTCCACGCGCACCTTTCTGATCTGGAGGGGGGTTAGGCCCCCCGTACCCTATGATGTGGTCGCCTGCTAAAGGCGGCCAAGGTCTGCAGGGGTTCCCGGAGGACTCCTTCCTAGGGTATACCCGGGTTCCCCTGCAATAGACCCACTTGTGACGAAACACCGTGTGGTTTTAGTCGGTTCGATTCCGACATACCACTTTACAGTTAGCTCTAGTTACATATATTTATAAATACAGTTATAGAACAAGAAGATCCAAACTTTTACACTTTTGCGTTCCATGGTAATATAATTAATTATGTTGACGAGAATTAACGCGTAAGTTTAAGTACTTATTTACGGGCCTGTTACTACGGCCAGTGCAACCTGGTGGAAACGTTAGGCAAAGCAAAGGTATGTAAGCCCGGTGAGGTGAGCTTCCACACGAAAAACAGATGGGTAATGTTACCACGGCCAAATTATGTCGTTATTTCACGTGTAAGAAAACAACCTTTTTTGTACGCTCCAGGTTGTTTCACCGCCAATACAGTATAAAAATCCTGCGGAAAGAGGTGCAATGTCTATTATAAGCGACGAATTGCTGTTTTCCGAAAAAAACGAAGTCGTGGGCACAGCTAGTTTGTTTATATGTGCTTAAACTTTCTCATGTAGGTGAATTGTGGAAATTCTTATGAGAAATAAAGATATCTCAAACCTTAAATACTCAATTAATATTAAAATCTATTAGACGCCAAAGATACACACTGGAGTCGCATTTACTAATTATGGCAGATCAAAGATTATCTATTTAGGTAGGTACTTAATGACTTCGTTGAATGGGAGTAAGTAGGTACTGAATATATAAAATTAAGTTCTTAACATAAATATGCATTTCGATATTATCTTCAGTAATGCATATTGTTTTAAAGATATTGTGATCCAGCATTAATTTGTTTATATAATATTGAAAAATTCTTTACTTTTTAAAACTCTTAATTAGGAAATGTGTTTTAGTATTATAAAACGTTACGATTCCGATGTATATGTCGGATGTTCCTGATTCCGTAGTACAAATACAAGTAAAATACAGTGTTCATTATTTTACGGTATATAATATTTGTTCTAGCTTTCATAATTTACTATACTTTAACTTCGGTATTTGGTTATAAGCGTTTAGAGTTAAAAACAATAGTTAAAGGCTACAATTTTACACAATGCCTTATAACTCCACAGGAAATTAAATTCCTAAGGTCTGAGTCCACAGGGATATTCATATTATTAAAATTGTATTGTTGTAGAATAACGAACCAAAGAAGAAAATACGCTGAAGAGGACCTCCAAAATACTATTACAGCGATCGTAAATGGCAGTAGCGTTTATAAAGTCTCTCAAATGACAATGATCCAGAAAAGCCGTGCATAACAAACGTGTCAAAAAGGATTGTTATAATGAGTACATTACAACAATCCTTTAAGGAAACGGTACGCTCAAAATCAGAAGAAACAACTATTACTGACTGGATCCTTTGTCTAGGAAAGAACGGTTTCCGAGTATCTAAAAAACAATTGAATCGTGGAGCGAACGAAAGTCAATAAATAGAGTTATTTGCTGAACACCATGTATCATGATACCTTTTTAACACTCGTAATTAGGAACCAAATCCATCGGAATTAGGATTTGTACATCGGAATAAGGTGCCTCGGTTCAAACCAATTCTTAATTATCAAACTTTTGGTATATTTCAAGAGAGAAACCAAAAACACTTCTGATAAAAATTGCCAACTCTGCAGAAAGGTATAGTAACTTTTATGTTATAGTGAAAACACCACAGCATAGTTACCACTATCTAAGGGCGTAAGTTTTACAACAAATTTTAGGTACAAATTGTAGGTCAACTCATTTAGGTAGGACACAGTACGTTTGTGCTTTAATTAGAGCCGGATAAGTTTGCTTGTTAACGAACTCTATTATTGTCCTTCTTTTTTACATAATTGGCATGTCATTGACAGTAAGCAGCGGCTGTGCATCACTACAGCTATGAATAGTTTCATCTTCAGAGTAAGGATGGCTTGTCAACGCGATTGGCATTGCAATGCATGCTCACTGACCGACACTATTAAGCGTGAACAATATTGAACAACATATCTAACATAATTTGACCTAGGGCATAGCAAATATCAGTTTGTGTTGAAGGTGCTCGAGTAGGAACATACGTGTAAGCTTGGACAATTTTAACTAAGTTTACCTTTACGCGACCATTTGCCTACAACAAACGAACAAAAAACAGTTAAAAGTTTCTTTTATAATTAATTGCAACACTTTATTTTGTATTTACTATAATAAATCCTGGGAACCCACGACCTACGCTAAAATGTGTTAAAATATAAGTAGAAGTTAGGAAATAAGAGTAGATTAAACATACGACATCAAATCTATACATGTAATAAAATCGTAACTTGCTGGGTCGTCACCTCACCGGGCCAAACGGTAAGGTGATATATCGGACTCGATCCGACTAAAACCACACAGTGTTCCGTCACTGGGCTCTGCCAGGGCCTCAGGTGTATCTTAGAAAATAAATCTCTGTGAACCCCAGCAGACTTGGCAGCCTGTTGAGCAAGACGACCCCACTATTATGTACTTGTCCAATCTAATATTGAGAGGTGCGCGCGGAACACGTCGCACCGCCGTCTCAGGCCTGCTTCTGCTAGGACGACAGAGGTGCCTGGTGCGTCATCTGCGGGACGGTAGAGTACTAGTTCTCTCCCGTTCTCTTTTCGCCGTTTCTTTAGCATGACTCACTACCTTACAGACCACGCACGCACTCACTTTGGACCTATACATGATCATAGTCTCCAACGAGAGGCTACTAGATAGTCGTAGCGAGGTCGGCACGCTGCTGCGCCCAAGTAGTGCACTCCACCAAAGTGTGGAATGCGGTATCCTCGCGGCTGTCCTCGCAGTGGTGGCGACCACTGCGAGGACCGATACCGAGACGTTGGCTCCCGGCACTTCCAGGTACTTCCCGAGGCAGTCTGTCCGGTGAGTACCTGCGTCATTCTGTGGGAGGTAGCCTCTCCAGCCGATAGGCTGGAGAGGCTACCCTCCCACAGATACGGATACTCCATGACGGGCCTTACCACCACAATCGTGGCGTGCCCTAACTGGCTGATGTCTGTACATTGGAGATTTAAGAAAAAATTGTATGAGGGGTCTTTCTAAGAGCAATAGAAACCAAAACATTTTTATTTTCGTTTATCTGCTGTCTATGTGTCTGCACGCGTATCTGACAAAAAAACTGTACGATTTTGAATGTGGTTTTCACAGTTGTATCGTCGGAGGTCTAATTTAAAACCTGGTGCATGTCTAGGATTGCCAACTTTTTTTGAGAAAAATAACGTACATATAAAATTCTCTGAATAATAAAACAAAAAAATATTTCGTAGACAAAGACATGTTTTTTGGTCTATATGTTTTCATTGCCCTAAAAATATATTTTTGGGTAAAGTAACTTTTAGCACATGTACATAGTTTGTTGTATATAAAAACTATATTCTCTTTTCTTGCCATTTCAGATTAAGTACCAAAAAACTCTCTCAGTGAAAGCTGGCGGGAACAGGGAGTATATAAGAAACAAAATATGGACTCTTCAAACAAACAAGACCATTTTCAGTGACCTCTGTCATGGATATTATGTCACATCTGACACCTAATGTTTCATTTAGTAATAACTAGCAGCGCCCCGCGGTTCCACCCGCGTAAGTCCCGATCCCGTGGGAATATCGGGACAAAAAGTAGCCTATGCGTTAATCCAGGTCTCCAACTATCTACATACCAAGTTTCATCGCAATCGGTTCAGTGGTTTTTGCATGAAAGAGTAACAAACATCCATTCATCCATCCATCCATCCATCCATCCATCCATCCATCCATCCATCCATACTTTCACATTTATAATATTAGTGGGATATATTATAATCATTTTAATCATAAACTAAAATATATAATACTGAAAATTTTAATCGTGTGTACGTTCTAACTTGTTTATATAGATATTTTGTTTCGTTTTAGTAGTGTATAGTAAAGGTTGAAATGGAAACAAAGTATCTTCGTGTACTTTATTTTTACGCAAAAGTAAAAAGCAAATATACCGAAAAATAGGATACATAATTTTATTATAAAGTATGGTTGGAAACCCTATGCATGGCTCATCTTGATGGGCCTTGATGGAAGCTGAGTTACTAATAACCCTGTTTCACCCGCGTATATGGTCACTGCTTCACTCGTAAGGGTCGTAGCGTGATGTTACACAGCCTGTATCCTCCCTCAATAAATTCCATCCAGTACAAAAATAATTTTTCGTATCCGACTGCTAGTTCCAGGGATTAGCTCGTTAAAACAAACAAAAAAAGTCTTCAGCTTTGTTATATTCAGATTTATGCAAAGAAATAGATACCTACTTCCCCATTCCACGCATATGAATACGTTATACTTTTTTTTGCAATAAAAAACTGTAAACCACATAAGCAACTTATAGCTATTTGCGAATATCTTATTTCCGCAAAATGCACGTAAGCATTGTCGCAATAGATATAATATTTCGTATTTGCGTGCGACCTTCGTATAACAAATGCTACACATGCAAGGTTAACGCATATATAGGCCACCAAATACTAAATAATTTTAGCTTCTTTTTGTCGAGTAGCAACCTGACAGCCCTCGTGGGTCAATACCGTACTGGTTCTAAGAGGAAGTGGGATGTAGGAAGCGAACCAACTAAAACCACACAAAGTCCCGTCACAGGTGGGTACAAGGGTAGGTTAGGTATGTAGGAATGAAGTCCCTGAGGAGTTTTGATGACAAATTTATATTGCAACTACTCGATAACTTAGGATGACATCGCTAAACCGATTTTGGTAATCGATCAAATACAGTTGCGAATATTAGATATAATAATAATAGTGTTGCTGCTAACACTTATGTGATGTCTACAGATTAACTGACGAGTCTTTGATGCATACTTCGAATGCATGAACTCGCGAAAGTATCGTGCAGTACCGCCGATGCAGTCAATAAATTACCCTTCGTCGTTGCTAAATATGAACATGTGTGGTGACCCTAGCGAAAGGCGTAGTAACGAACAGTTTCAATTACAACAGCGGATCGGGGTTTGGGGAGTTCGGAACACCCTGTGGTTTCTGTCAGTTCGATTTCGACACAGCTACCTCTTCCTTGGTGGTACATACGTACTTTCGAAAATGTTATTTTAATTAAGGTGACAAATAGGCACATGGACGATAGACGGCTAGAAGTACCTCCAAACAGAGATAGTCCTTTGTGACATGGAAATTCTTTTGGGGTCGATAGTCTCCGACTTCACAACACTTTCAGTATATTCACTAAGTGTCGCTTTAGTCTCCTTAGTAAGATTAATAAACGTATAGGTCTCAGGAAAAGTAATAAGAGACTATCTTTCTCCTCATATGTTGATGAAATTTTAATTTTCATATAAATTTCAGCCCAGATTGACCGTGTCATTCCACAAAAATTTTTTTTTTATATTTGATGTAATAACCACCATGCAACATTTTATTTACTATATCTTATTGAAATCTTCCACGTTGTTCTACAGTAACTGCTCCTAAGTTGAGCTACGTTAACATAGTTCTCCTTGCGAAGTTCTGATACGCAGCTTCTACAAATTTTACTCAGCGTCCAAGATTTGTGCAAGTTACGATTAGTTACACCGAAGTAATTGTTCGTACATGTTTATCACAAAGTCTATGTCTATGTTGTTTTAACACAAAATACGCACCACAAATGTAACAAAAATCGCGAAGCCATGTTAAAAGTATTTGCGTCAAAACGTATGATTTATAAAATTCAACTGACGGTAATTTTACCCACAACTTTTTACAAATACTTAGATTAAATGAGAATCTTGGCTAATAAATTAATAACTAATACGAGTATATTCAGACACATGGGAATAAAAAAAATATTGAATACTCTCATTAATAAATTACTTATTATGCTCACTAGTATGATAGCTGCGTTTTGTTGTAAGTCTTTCTAAGAACTCAAAAAGTATATATTTAGATGGATGGTTCATTACAATTGGACAAACTTCATTTTATATCACAATTATAATTTTAACTAAACATAGCCCTCAAGCTTCTGAAGAAGCGGATTTTTACAAAAAGAAAATGGGAAACACTACTTGAAATTGAATTTCATGTAGGACTGCGTAATTGACCTCACTGGCATAGAAAACTAACATAGGCTGCGGTGATTACTTCCTTCAGGCACGCCTTAGGCGTCCATTACACGCACACGTCAATCAATTCCAAAAGTCATGATTTACGAATGATTGTTGGTGATTTCGACGTTCACTCAAGATTATGTGAATATTCATAGAAAAAAGCCCGTATTGCAACTTTGATTGTAAGTATGAGCAAAAAAACTTGAAGAAATGGGATCACTATACTTAGCTATATTTTAGCTGACACAGTTTTTTATCAGCTCTCACCGGTAGTATATGATCGAATGACTGGCCTGTTGGCCTAGTGGTTAGTGACCCTGACTGCTATGCCATAGGTCGTGGGTTCGATTCCCACCAGAGTCTGGGTGTTCTTTGTGTCCGTTGTTTGCATGTTTGTTAAGTCCCCCGCGACACAGGAGTAATTCCTAATGCGGGAGTTTTTTAAAAAAAAAGAAAAAGAATGATATTTATTTTCTTTATACACTTTAAACGATGCATTCGATTAGTGATCTTCTGTAAATTGAGAACACTATTGCTAAATTTTCATTCCTAAAATCAAATTAATAACATTAAAAGAACATGTAATGTTCACTAAACTACAACCCATACTTGTTATAACTTTTAACTTAAAATCAAACACTATTACGGTCACGTCGTCAAAGTAATTTAAGCATTGTTAGCGAGTCCATAATGAAAACTTAAATCCTAACTAATATTATAAACATGAAAGTGAGTGTTTGCTTATAACGCTTTCACGCCCTAACTACTCAGCCGATCATTATAAAATTTTGTATATACGTTGTCAGGGGCAGTGAAAAAGAAAGGGGGTACCCAAAACATTTTACCGTCCCCAAAAAAATGCACACGTTCACTGAAGTCGGTTGATTGCAACCATCAATCACTGTATTAGACGGTGGGTTATTCATCAACTAGCAACCCGCCCCGGCTTCGCACGGGTAACAGAGACATCTTCAACAATCATAAACATATTTCAATCAATTTACACAAAATCTTAACAAATTATACACCTTCCTCATGAATCACTCTGTCTATTAGTGATAACCGCATGAAAATCCGTTCAGTAGTTTTTCAGTTTATCGCGAACAGGCAGACAGGCTGACGCGGTGAGGACTTTGTTCTATAATATGTAGTGATGTAGTGATCATTGTCTTAATTGTGGTAAAGCTAACGAAAAAACCTACCGTGTAATCGACGCTTTAGGGCTCATGAACCTAGATGGCACCGCAGTCGCGCCGTAACCATGCAGACTGGACGCCTACGCGCTTTAAACTTCTCTGTCCTTTACTAGAGTTATCAACTCTTCAAAGTCAAAATTTTCCATTATTTCGCGAAGCCCGTGCACTGCCGTAGGCGGCAGGCAATGGAATAACAAACAATAGCACCGAAGGTATTAACAAATCCTGGCGGTTTCGCGTATACACACAATTAAATACACAGCCTAGAGGCGCTGTGGGGGCGCTGTAGCAGCATCTTCACCCCCAGCCCTCATACGTGTTTGAAAACCTAGCTTTAAAAAAAAGCTGAATTTAATTCATGGAAACTCTTACCCTACACTCTTCTACATCTTAACAAGAGTGCAAGAGGTAATCCGAGTACATACTAATGTAGAACGTCCCTCGTACTATTAAGAGTGAAAACCTTGCTAAAAGTGCAAGGTATCATGGTGGTGGTGCAATACGGTGTACACGCTCCGTGGAAATTTTTGATAAGCAATCAAGGTTCGATGTGATTAACATCCATATCACTGTTCCAGGTATGTATTGAGTTTTTCTAAAAGAATCAAGATCGTTCAAGTAGATATAGAATTATTTTGTGTAAGAATAATGCTATGTAGGTATGTTTTAACTGTCACACTGTTGACTAAAGTACCTACATGCAGGTAGTACATAGCTATTTAAGTCTAAATCTTTTTTTAGTTTGTGTGTAGTTTTTCTATACTTACTTAACCCCATACAAAAATTCTCCCCCGTTTAACAAGAATATACCTACTCAATTTTTATATATGACCTTTATATTTTGCTTCTATCTTAATTTTTTTCCTGTGACATTCTTAATCATGTAGGTACTTATATGTAAAAGTATATTCAGAGTCTTAAAATTGCACTGCTCAGTTTGCCTTCTAAGTAATGCATAGTAATAAATTTGAAAGATGCAAATGTTTGTTCCATCTAAGTTAATTATTTTCAATTTGATTATCTTTCTGATTTTACAAATACATAGGTACGTAAATGCGTTGATTCTAGAGATTAGTCACTAGAGTAGTAAAAGGTTTCGTAGTTGAAAAACAAATCAAAATTCAAAACGAAAAAATAATCATAAAAATAAATGTAGGTAGGTACCGTAAAAATCACCTTTCAAATCATTAAATGAAAATGTAATAAGATCGTGACTGTACTACCTAAGAATTGTTTAAAGACCACGAATTTATCTACACTAGATTTGTTGTCATCCTCAAATTACAAATAATTGTCAATTCATCATCACCACTCGTCATAGACGTCCCCTATTGAACACAGACTTTGACAAGGAGCAGTATTGCCCCGCCTTAATCAGACGATCTTCTAAAAGCTTTACCAGGCCCTAGAACCGTCTAGTATTAGCACGAGAACATCCCACGATGACCCTCGCCAATCAGTGATCGAGACTCAAAATTTGGAATGTGATAAAAAGAAAGCCATTAAAGCCATTATCTACAAATAAACAAATATAAATCAGTCATATATTGGGCAGTTGATGCTCCTGTCCTACTGGGCTCTCCATCCAATCATAGGACAAACGTACGGGTACACGACCCCGGGCTCTTTGAGCTACTACAATCTCAGTCCTGTTTCCCATCCGAGTCATGCAGTATCCCTAACTCTAGTTTTCTCACCCTTTTAATTATCCTAATTAAACTTTTCTCAAATCATTATGAAACAGATATATATACTAAATTTCATCGTATTTTCATATAAATAATAAAAAATATTACTACCCACATGTAGAACTATTATTATCGATATTAATAACAGGCATTTATCCATCATGAAATGTAAAAATTACTTACCTTATATTACGTACAATAATCATCTGGATACGGTCCCATTTTGCCGAAATGTGTAGTAAAGGATCACACTCTAGTATTAATAGTCTTAAAAAGTACAAAAAGTTATTAATCACTCCACATAAGTATTTTTAACACTACTTTTCAGAAGTAAGAAGATCGCGGTCCGCGGATATTTCGCAACTGTGCGAGCGCGCGGTTGCTATTACTTATATATATGCACAATGTACAATGCAGTGCCAGCTAAATACCTCACCTTGTACAATAATTGTATGACACAGTGTTAGGTCAGATTTTAATTCTTACACAGATTATATTTGAAATCTTATTGATTAAATCTGTAACCAGGTATTAACATCCCGCAAGGGATCTAGATCTAGAAATCATTTTAAATGTAGATACATACATAAACTCACTCTCACTCACGCCTTTTTCCCTTTGGGCTTGGGTAGACTTGCTTCTATTCTTACATGCATCACAAACTTACTCTACTTTGCTAAGTAAATATATTATTATATGTCGCAGTGTGATAGTAATAGCCGTGATATAATTATATGAAAGCGGTTCATAACTATCTTACTAGGATTATAATTATGATACGCGAACGATCTTGGGATTTACCTTTCATTTTTAATTAAATTATCGTAAAATTGATTGTCTGTAATATATACTCGTATATACAATTTTTTATACCTACCACTGTACCCTGAGGCCTTTAGCTTATGGAGAATTGAAATCGGTATAAGGTATATTACAAATATGTAAACATATTTACAATTAAATTTATTTGTTTACGTTATTTAAAATTTTAATCAAACTATGATTGTTTAACGGAATAAGTTGAACATTTTTTATTCATGACTGTTTGAAATACCTACCTTCTTCTAATGTTTATAATTTAATCTACTTTATCGGTTATAATTGTACTTAGTCTGTATAATGTCTGTCACTCCTGGATCTACAGTTGCTGAACAAAATAAAAAAAATATTAATGTATCCCAATGTTATCTATTTATTTATATCAATAGCAGGTATTCAATAACTACCTCCTGACCTACCTAAATTTGACTTTTTGATGATTATTTTGCGGGTTATTAGTTTAATTTACTATGCTCAAAATAGTATTAATTGTTATTTGTTTAATCGAAAGACTGTGATCTGTGATTAACATAATACTTTAGAAATATTAAAATAATTTTTATGTATTATTTTATTTGGAAGACTTACGGCTTAAACAGTATTACAATGTAAAAATAGTCTGGCGGTTTAGGGCGAACATTATATTAAATGTGGTAGGTAGTCTTGTCAAGATACAACATTTTATGCGCTTTTTCAAGACGGTGTGTAATGAATTAATGATATTTGATTATTTTTTCATTTCTAAAATTTTAATAGTAGAATAGAATAGTTATTTGAAGTACGTTGTGGTCCTTTGTCTTGATAAAACTTTTGAAAAGAAAGAGATGATTTTAATGTAGGTTATGTAAGGAGTACATAACCTACATCCTCTGTTTGTTTAAAAAACAGTCCGTAAATAGTATCATTAGGAATGAGATAAGAGGGGGAAAATCTTTAGGGATAGTAAAATAATAGGTTATGATGGCATGATAGTGATGATTATCATCCCATCATATACTTATATAGAAGATTACTTACAATCAACGGTACGCTATACATAATAAGTGTACCGTAGATTGTAAGGAATTTTCTACTTCGTTCTAAGAGAAATAATCTAAGGATATTTGTATGCCAAGAGTTATTTATCATGCAAATACTGGAACATAGAATGGAAATACGCAAGTTATTCTGATTAAATATAAATAGGATATAATAAAATTAAAAGCGTAAGTTTCGCATGTGAACTGTACCAGTACAACATAACACCAATTACATGAACAATAAAGTATTTATTGTAGGGAATAACATAATTTGTTAACATATACAGGGTGTTAGATAGACGCTCCCGAAGATGAAGAGTACTAGTGAAAATCGATTCCGATGAAAAAAAAGAATTTTTTATAACATTTTATTAGCATTATTCACGCTCCATCATGTTAGTACATGCAACGATAATTTTATAAAAAATACATTACTTTACTAAAAAGAAAACCCGGCAATGAAACGCGAAACTTATAAACAGCTGAGCAGCAGCTAGTTTGGTCCCCGGTCAGCTTTTATATGTTTACATTAAATGTATTAGACAAATATCTCCTTGCCAGGTTCATCGTCAATAGTGCTATGAACGAATAACGTCATCAAGATACTTGCTTCATTATTTCACAGTAATAGATCAATAAAAAGTAATGCAGCACAACAGAAAAAATAAAAGACGAACTAGGCATAAAGTGGTGAAGTGTTCTTGTAACATGATTCCTGCCGGCTTGTCTTTGTCGCCTATAAGTACTAACTTCTTTAGATATATATTATAATTTCTCTGCATTTGCTTAACCAGATCATACAATTTAAAATCCTATTCTAGATAGATTTATATATTTTATGTAGGTACTACTTTGTAACCGGTTTTTCAGTGTTTTTTTTAGGATTTTCACCATACAGTCAAACGTATGAAACGTACATATTGTTTGAAAGCGTCTTTTCTATAAACTAAATTTTAAAAATTATAGATACACGCAGAGCCACCGCAACAATAGGTTGCTATGTCAAATGTAAAGTTATAAAATAAACAAAATTGATAACAGATAATACCTAACAGATAGTATCTGTCCGTATCTATTTATAACCGCCCGTTTCCAAATCGTCGAGCCTTGTTCCAAATAGACAGGAGACATAGTGTCTATGTTGGATAAAACTCCCTGAAAATATAACCTAGATTTCCATTATAAGCAGATTAAAGTTAAAACCGCTTACACGAAAAGACGGACGCGCTTACGTACGTGGTATCTATTCAGTCCTCTGTGCTTACCTATACGTAGTCGAAAGGCGAGTGCACTTACATAACCTAAAGATCACCTTGCCACGGATTAGCAAAATGCACATAATGACCAGTTATTCCCTGATCATGTTGGAGATCAAACCATAAAACTGTATCTAAGAATATTAGTGTGCGAGAATAATTTATTGTTTATTAAAAAACAAGATCATTCGTGACACACTAGAAATAGATATAGCTATCGATGAAAAAATCCGATGCTTTTCACAAATCGGTCTTCAATAAAAATAGTACTTTATCTGAGTTAAAGATAAAACAAAACGTCGCGACAATCAGATGCGAATATTATTAAAAAAAACTGCTTACCTGAAGAAGGCCCCGACACCGGCGACTCGGGCTCCTCCTTAAACCTGCAAATGAAAACATGAAAATTTAATCATGGTGCAAACGTCAACACGTAGGCTACCTTTTTTTAATATATACGGGAACATCGTGTCCATTCTGTAATTATTCACCTCGGGAAAATAAAACAAAAGCCGAGTCCGTTTCAATGTCGAACTTGTCATTGATAACGCTGAGGATTTGCAATTGCATGTACCGTCATGCTTAGCTCCATGAAGATTCCAGATAGTCATAATAGGCTGTAGTAATAAATACACAACTACATACACTCCACTTTTTCGCTTTTGCCATACACTCCACAGGTAATTAATAACAACACTCTTGAAATCAAAGAAACAATTCATTCAATATACTTTCAATCCCTTTGTAATAATAATAATAATAATGTCGACACGTGGGATGTGGATTCAGCAATCATTGTGCCGATAGTCATTTCGGCCCATGGGTTAATTGCTAAGAGCCTCGACCAACATCTTCAGAGGCTCACGTTAGGCAGCTGGATCAAGAGCCTAATGCAGAAGGCAGTCCTTCTCGACACGGCACGCATAGTGAGGAGGTTTCTGTCTCTGGAACCCTAACCACCGGTAGCTTGGTCCCTGTACCCGATACCGGTGGGACACTATTTTTTATATTTTTAAATATATTTTTTTATATAATAATGTATTTAAAAATGTAATTTATATGTATTTAAATGTTAATAAAGAGAATAATAATAATAAATACTCTTTATTGAACCACAAAAGCAAAGAAAAATAAATGCAGAAACAGCTGATATTATATCCATAATATGCACAATTAGCGTCCATAACGCAAAAAGCAAGGTCTTCCAGGCAACCTTTAGATGGACAGGAGTGTAATGATATACGTGGGTGGTTTTAATGCCAAAAGGTCAAAGACGATTTTCATAGAGCTTATGCAGTCTGTGAAAGAATTGCACAAATATTAATAGTATAATCTGTACCATATTTTACATTAGACTATTTTATTTTAACTACAGTATTTGTTATATTACCTATCTAGAATTCTAGACTGATTGTAGGCTGAACGAACGTAAACAAATGACAGATTATTGTGTATTTGAGTAGGGAGAATTTTATTATATTTAATTAATTTTAAATTAATGCAACTTGTGAGCGTAAATCTTATTATCTGGAAAATTCATTAAAGGTCGCTAAAAATTTTACGCCAACTGCAGTAAAACGGTAAATAAAACTGTTAAGGTCGGTTGTGTGTGATTTTTCCCTTTACTTGTGCTGTCAGACCTTACTTCTTACAAAATTTCATGATTATAGGTCAATTGGAAATGTTCAAATTTGTTAAAATCTGAGGTCTATCTAAATGTAATATCTTTTGATTGCATTGACTTAGAAGCTGGATTTTCTTTTACAGCTTCAAGGGACCGTAGACTTATGTATTTGGTATTAATTTCAACTTGATGCGTCGACGGGTTCCTGAGAAAAAGGGTCTTGACAGACAGACAACAAAGTGATCCTTTTTTATTGATATAAGGGTTCCTTTTTTTCCTTTGAGTAACGGAACCCTAAAAACAAAACTGTTCTATTAAAAATGTTATATTAATAGGCTAGCCTAGCAACGCGATTGTTTCCCTGAAATAATATTCTAGTGACATACTCGTAAATACGGCCACTGGGTTATAGACATACTGGGTACCGTCAAGGACGACACCGACGGTAAATTTTCATGCACGTTTTTTTGGAGAATATGAGCAGACGAGGGCCGAAGTGTCATTTGAATTGTAAAACTTACGAAAATTGTTTATGCAGCTGCCGGATCGACTGCGACTTTGCTTCTATTATATTTACAAATTTGGTTAAGTCTACAAAGATTGACGGAAATTAAAAAAAAGTTTGACGTGATCACGACGCACGTAAGTAGTGACCAGTTATCAGCAGTTACGTTAGAAAAGCCATATTGGGGGTCTGTCCATGTGACTATCGAGATGTAATATAGGATATCTCGTTACATTAACAAAGGCTCTTACTGCCCATTAAATTAAAGTTAAAGTAATCAATCAACTTAAAGTTATTAATACAATCAACAGCAGAAACAAAAAACAATTCCAACCATTGATATGGTTAACCATGCTGAACTGTTACATAGTTTATAACACTTTCATTTGCAACCGTGTTTAAACGCAAATAAATCTATTCTATTCTGTAATATTTGCAACAAATTTTAGCCACCATAAAAAATAAATATAAAAAAAATATATTCTTCTAGTTACAGAAACGCATTTTACTAAAAAGACCCACTTTAACATTAAAAAATACAACATATATGACACGGTGCATCCCGATGGCTGCGCAAATCAAATCAAATCAAAATTATTTATTTCAAGTAAACCCATTGTAGGTATTTTTAAATTGTCAGGAGGAGTCAGTCAGTATAAGTAGATTGTGAAGCTAGTTGCCTGTTCCAAAACGTAAATCCTACCGCACACACACACTGGACCGCACCGCACACACTGGAAGTGCGATACTAATAAAATTTAACACAAATCGCCATGAAACAGTACATTATCGCACAGAGGAAATTCAAGCAACGAATGTCGTCATTGAGGATTGGGCAGGATTATTCACAGTATCTGCTGTTTACAGTCCGCTTAAACATAAACTTAAGCTAAAAGACTATGAAAACTTACTTTCCACACTAGGTCATAGATTCATACCTGGAGGAGATTATAATGCCAAGCATCATTGCGGGGGCTCACTTACTATAACTACGAGAAGTACAGCTACTAATGGTCATAGAGAAATAAAATCTTAATGTCGTTTTCCCTACTGACCTACAGACAAGAATAAAATACCAGACTTGCTTGATTTTTATATACCTAACAAAAGGAATTGCTAAAATTTTCTAATAAGCAAAATGAGCACCGTACCACAGATCACTCCCCAGTAGAAATAACATTAAAAGAAAAGTCATAGTAACACCTAAGCCATGTAAGCTACACACAAATAACACTGACTGGGAGCTCTTCAGACAGGCGCTAGTAGAAAGCTTGGATTTAAAAAAATCCTCTAAAGATGAACAGAGACATAACAGAAACAGTTCAACAATTCAATAGCTGTGTTCAACAATCTGCTTTGCTTGCTACTTCAGTTGCCATTTATTTGCACCATAAACAAGAGTGTTCTAAATCTGTTCGAGAACGACTAGCTGAAAAACGAAGAATTTAAAAAAAGTGGCATAATTCCGGTTATCCTACTGATAAAAAACATCAGAACTATTTACAAACAAAATTAAAAACACTACTACAAGACAATAAAAACAAAAAATTCAAACATCTTGCTCACAGTTCGCCAACTGTATGTCCTCAAAACTATCTTAAGAAAGCGTCGTGAAGTACCCCTCCCTAATAAAAAAAAAGCGCAGTACATCATCTGTATGCCCCCGGGTCACTTGTAGGACGTCATTCGCGAAAAGACAATTTCGTAGCATAAGCAACAAATTATACAGTGACGTGAATAAAAAACTAAATATAGTAGGCCTAACCAGACATGAAGTCAAGAAAAAAGTTCAGGATTGGCTACAGAACCTTGACTACCAAAGGACAGAGGATCTAATTCAATTCCTTGCCTAAAACTCACCTAATCAATGGCCTGCTACTATAAACTCCCACATAAACACATACCCACAAACAGTCACACACACACACACACAAACGCATACCCACAAACACACACACACACACTAACACACTTACACCACCCTAATACAACATGACTAAGTAACATGCAATACCACTTCGTATCTGAAAGCGGCGACCTACTCCTTCAGTTAACTTACGAGTACAACTGAACACTGTCTCTCAAAATACAGGCTTCAGCCTAGTTTGGGAGTTAGTTTCTGGTACCTTGGAACATATTGACATCTTCTAACGATTATAATTGCTTTCTGTACTATGTGATGTATGACTTTTGGTGTTAAATAAAGATATTATTATTATTATATTATCTTAAAAAACCTAGACGCAGCAGAAACAAATTATTCTTTATAGAAATTTAGTAATAATCTTAAACATCCGGTTTCTAACCAACCTTCCAGTGATGTGATGGCTTCCAGTGATGTGATGGCTTCCAGTGATGTGATGTATGATTCACTGAGCATCTTAAACAGGTCTTCATACCAAATCCAGACATGGGCTCTTCTAACATTCATGAAGTCACCCAACTATTGGACCAAACCCACCTCCCATTACTAAGTTCACAAAAGAAGGAGTAAAAACAACGATTAAGGCGCTAAACCCAAGTAAAGCTCCTAAGAGAACTGCAAATGCAAATGGAAAGTAGCTCCACTGGGGGTAATGAACACATTGCTCCAGTATCTCTCTGGAACACAACCCCATATCTCCTCAAAAGCTCTTATAAGCTCCTCATCGCTCCGCTCGTTATTATACATACGGGAATAGTGTAAAGCCCCATGGCGCTAAATTCGGACTATAAGGAGGGTGTCCCAGTAATTTAATTCCAGCTTGGTGCAAATAGTCCGTAATTTTCCGGCTCGATGTGCAGGGGCGTTATCTTGATGAAAAAGACTAATTTTGAGTTTAGTCGTTCATTTTTGAGGCTTCTAATAGTTGAGGTAAACATTCCTCTTTATACTATACAGTAGTAACAGTCTTCCCTTTATCAAGCACAACCGTAGGCGAGTGTTGTCGGTTCAAATCCCAGACGGGACAAAAATTGTGTGATCGACAAATAGTTGTCCCAAGTCTTTGTGTTCGTTGTTGAAATGTTTGTGAAGCCCCCGCGTCAGAGAAATGTGCATTCCTGATGCGAAAGTTGTCTTTTTAAAGAGAATAAAAAACAAAATATGTACAACCAAGTTTGATCTCATGTTACAATCGAGTTCACGTAGTTAGATCGGTCGTCTTCAAAATTTTTTAACATATCACGAGATCAAGTCAATCATTCTCTCCCTCAGCGCATCAATTATGAAGTCCTGAAGAATCCGATGAACAGTTGGTGCACTTAACTTGAGGGTTTCCTCGATCTATCGAGATATCACAAGTCGGTCTTCCTCGAACAATTTTCGTAAAGTGTCAGTGTTCTTATCGGTAGTCACTTCTATCAATCTGCCGGATCTTGCATCATCATCATTGATCATGCCTGAATTGAGTAAAGCATGGACTTAGATAAGAGTTGGACAAATTTCCCTTAGTGCACTATTCATTTCGCTTAATTTTTTCACAATTATTACATGAATGTCATAACGAGAGGAGCTCGCTTTTTTCATTTAGAAAATTAATTTAGAAATCGATCAATCGATTCCTTGCCTACAATTTATTTTATATTAGAGTATTAGCAGCACCCCGCGGTTTCACCTGCGTAAGTCCCGATCCCGTGGGATTATCGGGATAAAAAATAGCCTATGCGTTAATCCAGGACTCCAGCTATCTATATACCAAGTTTCATCGCAATCGGTTCAGTGGTTTTTGCGTGAAAGAGTAACAAACATCCATCCATCCATCCAAACTTTCACATTTATAATATTAGTAGGATTTAGAGTTTATGGATATGACTTCAAATCACAATGTTATTATATCTAGTTTGCATACGACAAAACTTATGTAGTGCCCTACGTATAAGTTATCGATTGATCAGCATGCACTTGGCAGCAGCTATGTGTCAGCATTTATAAGTGCTGCTTAATGCAAAGGGAATGCTGTAAAAACGCTATAAACAAAGATCCTCCACCTATATGGCGCAATTCGTTTTTCACGTTTTGTTTTTCTAATAAATAAATGTATTGTAAACTCCAAATATATTCCGAATTCTTTACAATTTTACTTTCTATTTTTTCCGCCATCTTTTTTATTAGATTATTTTCATATAAGACTACTTTTAATGAACTATAATTACCTATATATTTATACGGGAATTAACGAGATCACGAAATAGGTATTACATACCTCTGAATTGCCTGACGATTCGACCAGGTTGCACTGGACGT
Source organism: Euplagia quadripunctaria (assembly GCA_963859945.1). Lineage (NCBI taxonomy): Eukaryota > Metazoa > Arthropoda > Insecta > Lepidoptera > Erebidae > Euplagia > Euplagia quadripunctaria. The sequence goes on along the minus strand of OY982559.1, from coordinate 28,907,798 downwards.
GGTCACAGGCTGACTCTTCTAATGAACTGTCCTTTAGTTCCAGATTGTAGACAAACTAGTCTTTGGTTCTTTGCTTGACGACGGAAATACGAAGTGAAGTGCACGAATAGGGTGATTATGTACCTTTATTTTATACATTTGCGGCTCAATTTAGGAAATGTGTAAAATAATTTGTCAATGATTCTTTAATACATACATTTTCTAGGAAATTTATATATTTCCTAGGTATTGTATGCAAGTCCTAAATGATACTAGGCAGTGCATAAAATTATACACACAGTAGCCTGAAAATCAAATCTATAAATCGTGCATATTCTTCATTGAAAGTGTTTTGTACCTATTTATAAACAACAAGAGAAATAGCAACCATAGAATCCAGTTTTGAATTATGAGTGTGATTGTGCAGAAATATCGATATCGGCTGCCTTATACGTTCCTAAGATATGGCGAAGAGGAACCTGAACCTACACTGGCATTCGTTCTGCTCTTAGCAGTGTAGAACGGCTGAGGCACAATTTCTGATTAGGTACGATAATCAGGTCACATAATAAAAAATAAAATCTTCCTAAAATTCTTCATTAATTAAATAGGTACCTTCAACTTTACTTATTTTTACAGGGTAGCAGTTAGAATCACACATTTTATTTTTGAAGCCCAAACAATGCAAAGACCCTCGCTGAATCCTTGTCCGTTTAATTTGATTCATATTTTCGCCAACACGCGATAATGACGCGGTAGCAACACACTACCCACGCCTTCACTGCGTTTACTCACCGATATCGCGAGTTTAACACATTTCCGAGTGCTATTTAGAACAATAGTAACATATATTATAATATTATGGACTGCACATAACCCTTTCATTCTTTTCAGCTTATTGTAGCGAAGTAGCTGTTTAGGGCTATGGTAAAATCGAGTTAATCAATCTATGTAGAGTTGCCATCATCAGTCATATTCTTTTGTGAAAGTGCGAAACACCATATGAAGACGACTAGCCGTCCCTGTAGCTTCACCTGCGTTTATAGTCACTGCTCCTCTCCTATTAGTCGTAGCGTGATGTTATATAGCCTATAGCCTTCCTCGATAAATTACTTCAACACTAAAAGAACTTTTCAATTCCAACCAGTAGTTCCTGAGGTAAGCGCGTACAACCAAACAAACAAACAAACTCTTCAGCTTTATATTATTAGTATAGATATCCATGTATTACTGGCTTAAATTGTATCAATGTCAAAGCAGTATCAATTCATAAGATTTTCAGTAGTTATGTTTCACTTTATAAATACCTATTATCATACATAATATTAAAGTAGGTATATAAAATAAAACATAGGTGTATAAATGCAGAGCAGCGCGGCGTGTAAGTCCGCTTTCTGAGTTTCAAGGACAACATCGATTTTCTCGAGCCGTAGGTATTCGTACGAATAGCGGGCGGCTTAAACTATCTCACTTCTCTCTCTGCAGAATTATATAAAATAAATTTATATGTAAAAAAATATATATTTAAGAGATAATGTGTAAGTACCTACATAAAGAGAATATTGACACAATTACCGACTGCTATTACCTGCCGACCTACTTACTGTTACAAAATAAAAAGGCAATTTTATATTATACTCACGTGTATAAATCATCTTCGCCATTTGATGAACTTGTAGCTTCTGATAACACCGAGCAGTTCATCACTGATGATGACTTATATTTTCACCGTTACTTTAATTAATCATTATTAAGAAGATAATTAACCTATCTAAATATTAGAAGGTATTTATATTGGAAGTAGTTTGTTGGCCCCGTTCACTTGCTAAGAGATTTATTTATTAGATCATTTTTATTTATTTTTATTTTGTACATTTTGTAGACACGGAAGAAATTTCATTTGTGAGTGTTCGCCGGTAGGGAATCTTTGTAGGCTTATGGGGCGGGCGGGACGAAAGATACAACCTTGTATGTAGTCATGCGAAATTTGTTTAATACTTCATTATTTTTGTACATACTTACACTCGCACCTGTAACCCTGAAGGGGTAGGTAAAGACGTTTTAAACATTTACATTTTGCCAACTAAAATTGGGTCCGACTTACTTAATAGAGGGCAAGCACATTACTGTCACTTTGAGAATTAAAAATGGGAAAATAAGGAGTATATTGGAAAGGTTTATTGAAAACTAGATAGAAGGGAAGGCAGTGGAAGGAATATTGCAGTTACGGATGGATTAGGAAGTGTAAGGAATAGCTCGAGCAGGACAGAATCGCATAGCTGTAACTCCAACAGGCTGTTGTCGAGAACTCCGAGCCCTATAAACATACATTATTTTTGTTTAGTCCAGAATACCGTTTTGGAAATGTAAATAGTCCAAAGACCCATTAAAATTAATCTCTAATTCACTCTTCAGTCCTCTTGATGAATATGAAAATATTCACCAAGCAAGACAATTTCATACACATGAATGGAATGAGGAATGGGTTCCAGTCGAAAACCAGCGCCGGGCCTTCGCTTGGCACATGCTGAACTGGACGCCCATTTGGTGCAGTAGTGAGACACAGAATAGGTTACCTAGAAATTGTTAGCACGCTAAGTAGGTACTCTAATAGAATAATAACTTCAGTGAGTAATGTTCACTATTTATTAAAGAGAACGGTTTCTGCTAAGGTGTGTTTCGGGAGGCCCCACTAGTTTCTAACTAGTAAAAACCTTCTTCTTTCTTTTTTTAAAACGTCCCACCGTTCACTATTATAACTAAGGCACATGTTTCTAGTGTTGTGAGTCCTATTATGGGTAGGTACTAAAAAAAACTCTTGGGATATACCTACTAAAAAAGAATGTTGTATAACATCACGCTATGTAGGAGTGATTTAAAAATAAAAAAGTGTCTCTGATTGTACCAAATAAAATTTTCTTTCATTCTTCTTCTTTCTTTCACATTGCATTTTAAAGGTGTTTTTATGATAAATCATAACCGACATTTTAATAATTGAATAACAAAAAATAAGAATCAGACATTCAATGATTTTTAACTCAATCCAATATTTTGGTCATATGCTGATTTCAACAAAATGGTACCATTACAGTACAGATTAATAAACTGTTTCGGTCATTAGATAGATTTAAGAAATAAGCCCAAGATATTGATAAAACCTTACCGAATGTTTTTTTACTTACTCTTTTAAATAACCAGACACTTCGTATTAACAATATTAAGAGAATTGTATTTCACATTTTTGTTGTGCGCTATTATGTTATTAAAATTACCTAATTGAACTAAAATTAGGCTATGAAAAACATTATTTAAAAACAAGGAAGAAAAGAAAAACATAAAAGATGGAAAATAAGAAATATATAACATTATGAAACAGCCTGTGAATCTAAAACAATTCAATTCAAAGCGTTTCTATCCTGTATATTTCACCTTTTCAGACTTTATACAACCTTACCGAATGTTTCGTGAAACAATAGACTTTGTTGCTCAAACTTTAGAGTAGGTACCCTAATCAAAACTTTTACTTTGGTAAATTAGTCAACACCACGCTCATACAAAGTTATGTCATCTGTGTAGGGGTGAGCAGCGCGCATGCCCCACTTTAACCTTGAGCATACTTACAGGTTCACGGGCACCGGTGTGTCGCTGTCGCCTGACTTCTAGGACAATCTATGGCATATTATAAGTATATAGCGCGGACATCTTACCGATTTTGTATCGAACAACCCGGAAGGTCGTTTTGTAGGAGCGCTATTACGTAGACTATTTGGCTATTTTTTACTTTGAAGGTGTGGCACAAGCATTCATTCAGTCCCTTTGTATCTTGTTTTTACGTACAGTATGCATTTAAATTTTTACGAGATTGACTGACAACCTAATTTATTACACCTAGTAAAGAACATAACATAACATGAATAATAATAACAGAACTCGCCGCTCTACAAACAATCTTCTTCTGATAAGCCCCACTCATACTTCCGCGTGTGTCCACTCTTCTGTCTGCCTGCTCTACCTCTGGCAATCAGGATAGCACGTATTCGTTCTGTCGTTGAAGGCGAAAGTACGAGCTCACATTTCGCATAACCTAGCAGAATCATCACAACAGTAATACATTATATATTACATTATTTAAATACGAATGTTAGCAAGTATGTATGTATGTTCATATGTACATGTATTTATATGTACGAGTATATTTTCGTGTGGTCTTTCCTAGTTTCTTTTTTAGGGTTCCGTTCCTCAAAAGGAACCCATATAGGATCACTTTGTTGTCCGTCTGTCTGTCTGTCTGTCAAGACCTTTTTTCTCAGGAACCCGAGGACGCATAGAATTGAAATTAATACCAAATACATAAGTTTGCGATCCCTTGAAGCTGTAAAAATTTCTAAGTCAACGCAATCAAAAGATATGGCCTCTTAAGCTTTTGAACATTTCGCAGGTAAATCAGAACTTATAGGGTACTTCTCATTGACCTAGAATCATGAAATTTGGTAAGAAGCACAAGTAAAGAAAAAATCCGAAAGTCGTTAATTTGTTATTATATGACTGCCTGTCTATCTGCCTGTGTGTCTGTCAAGACCTTTTCCCCAGGAACCCGAGAAGGCATCAAGTTGAAATTAACATCAAATACTAATATGTCAGTGGTCCCTTGAAGCTGTAAAAAAATCAAGCTCCTAAGTCAACGGCCAACGCAATCAAAAGAGACGGCTATTAAGCCTTAGATTTTAACAAATTTGAACATTTCGCAGGTAAGTCAAAACCTATTAAGGTATGACATGACAGCACAAGTAAAGTAAAAAATACGAAAGTAGTTAATTTGTGGTTATACCACATAAAAAAATTGTTTTGTGATTATAAACTTATATTTTGCGGTTGGATTTTTGACTTTGTCGTACATCACAACTGCAAAAGTTAAGTTTGTCTTTCGAAAAAGACGGGCAAAAGTCTTCGAGAATTGATTCCCGAGACGGACGTACTATCTAGTGTGTTTGCTTACGGAACCCTCGGTGTGTGAGTCAGACCCGCACTTGTCTGGTTTTTTTCTACTTAAATCTAGTGCGCCCATTCACTCATTTCTGTATCGCCCTAAGGTAGACTGATAGAAAATGCATTAAGTCCACCATTGTACAATCTTTTTTGTGCATAAAGTGTCGAAAAAAAATAAATAAAGATCGCAGGTCGTCGCTGGATGCAGGCCACTTCCAATCGGTCTCCTTGGGAGTCATTAAGGAAGGCCTATGTCCAGCAGTGGGCGTCCTGTGGCTGAAATGATGATGATGAAACTTTCGTGATTTGTATGCTAATGTATCGGGACTTAATATAGGTAATATAAGGTCCACTACCTTTTTGTTTAGTCAAGATTTCGATCGAATTGCACCGCTCGTGGTCACTGATGGTTTTCCCATTATATTTTATGTCACGTATAATTTAGGTGTATTTTACTATATGAGATGTGCCTGTTGGTCTAGTCGTTAGTGTGAATTCAAACAACATCCTTCACGATGAACGGTACGGGTTGACTAAAGGGCGTCGCGTTGTACAACTGACGCCGCTGTTACTTTGTTACAGCAAATTTTTGCCGCCTGCTCTTGGTATTTTTTTAAACCTCTCAAAAGCATTTGACTGCGTAAGTTATGAAACATTGGAACTCAAGCATTACGGACTTTGTAAATAAACCCTCTGGTTGCTAAAATCCTACCTGGTTGACAGAAAAGGGAAGTTTTTTTTTAAGTTACAAAAATCAACAGCTACAAAAATAATAAGCCAATTACAGATTTTCACGAATTGCAGCATCATACATTAACAGAGATTTTGCACGGCCAGTTACTTTACGCTATAATACTAAGTTTATGTTTGTAAGTATCTACGAATGGCATTGAAAACTGATAATTATTTACTTAGTTTGTGCATTCAGCAGCGGAGGTGACAGGCCGGTTATAACTAATTAGAAGGGCGCAATCACAACTAATATTAGTTTGTAATATTAGTAGGTACTTATATTATGTTATGCCTACCTACATTAATATCAATGTAGGTAGGCATATTTGTGCATAGCAACTATGTTAATATTTTTTTAAATTGGAAAGGTGTTGAAAAATGGAGGTATTATCCCATCAAAACAGAAATTTTAAATCAATCGGCCAAGTTTGGTACTGACAAAAGTGTTAATGGCGTTCCCGAGTTGAGATTGGGCACCAACTCTTGGGAAAGAAATTGTTTACTCAATTTGGTCTTGACGCGTTCTAATTCTTATGTTATTTTATGACTAAATTTAATTTTAATGTTTCTAGCTTTGCTGCGGTCGTCGACATCTCAAAGTATTTTGTCTATTTCTTCAATAAATTCATTTACAGACATTTACACACAGGTTCGTCATGCTCACTAAAATGTCATTGGTTGCGGCGTCGTCATGGGGCGGGTCGTTTCTTTCCCTCTGATATGGCGAAGGAGACGATGGCTGGTCCATGCGTCATACTCGTGAACGGGTGCTGCTTGGGGTGACTGGTCGGCCTAGTCAGCGATGCTTTAGCCCATACTATTATTTTGGTTCGTTCAACTGCAACTCTAGCCTCTTAATCCAGTCACGAATTATTTTTAACAGTAGATATTGTAACTGAACGAAGATAGATGTGCACCTTGATGTTTAATAGGTTCAAACCTTCAACGGTATCACTGAGTGATTTTTTTTTGTTGGTACGTTAGCTTTTGGAGCATTTCAATGAATTGAAATTCAGGTGGCAACAGCTTGCATCCTGTTTACCTTTCGTATAACACTAATACTATTGTACCTGAAGATCTGACTTTTAAAAAGAGTGGCCATGAGTTTCTTTGGCTGGCAATCAAAATTCTTCTCATAAGGTTCTACGCATTTTGGAAACTGGAAGTTATAGATCGACACAAGCAGGCAGTAGATTTTGGTGTTTTCACCTAATTTACGTCGACAATCCAGTACATGCTGGTGTCTGTTTGCGTCAATCTATGATTTTTAACAGTAGCTTCAATTTAACGTTCATAAATGACACTTAGTGTCCTAATTGAATAAATGATTTTGAATTTGAATTTGTGAGGAAGTGATGTATGCCAAAGAGACGGCGGTAAGGGAACAGGAGAGAACTACTTCTCTCTCGTCCCGCAGAAGACGCACCAGGCGCCGGAGAGTGCAAAATGATCTCCGGCTTCCATGAGCGCTTGCCTGAGGGTGATGGGCTGGGTTACCCGTCACCCTAGCAGAAGCAGGCCCGAGACGGCGGCGCGACGTGTTCCACGCGCACCTCTTTATATCGGAGCAAGGCCCCCGCACCAAATTTTGGGGTCACCTGTTGACGAGCAGGCGGCCAAGCCTGCCGGGGCTCACAGGGATTTCCTTTCTAAGGTACACCTGAGTCCCCGGTATTAGGGCCCCGTGACGGAAAACCGTGTGGTTTTAGTCGGCTCGAGCCCTACATACCACCTTGCCGTTGACCCCGGTGAGGAGATGTCCCGTGGGGGCTTCCACACAAAAAAAAAAGGTACTTTAATTTTTAACGTTATTTTTTTTGTCTATGTCACGAGTGTGAAAGAAATACGTATGCTACGTATGTACTTGTAATTAAGAAACTAAAAGCAGACACCGGACGTCTTGGATTGTTGTAATGAAATGTACAGTAGAAAGGAGGAGGTGGGGAAAATTTAAGTGCTGAGGAGTGGGGATAGCTATACAAGACTATGGTGAGCAACTGCAAAAAGTGAGAGTAACGTAGAGATAACCGCTTACTTTAGTTACTTGTTTTCGTACGCATGTTTTACAACGTGAGGGAACTAAAACCAACAATTTGGTTTTTCATCAGAAACATCTTTTGCATCTAGCGCCAACTAGCCCCATCTAGCGTAGATATCTTGAACTACTTTGTCTTGTGCTGTGAATATAACGTAGTGTTTGTATATTCATGGTCGTACCGAGGGGGGGCCCCCGCCCCTGGCTTTAGCAAGCTTAAATAGTACAAAGGTAATTTTGAGTAAAATTTTTGATTTGCCCTCCCCTGGACCAAAACAAATTTTGCTCCCCCTGGGTTAAAAGCTGGGTAGGCCCATGTGTATACAATTTTTTTTTTTTTTATTTAGATTACTAGTAACGTGGGTCACACATTACTAGTAATCTCGTTAACCCCTCCAGCTAAGCTTAACGCTTGTGTTAGGAGTGGGTTCACGACGGTAGTGCACTGGGTGGGGTTCCAACCCGCAACCACTTCATTGCAAGTCTGACGCCTTAGCCATTACGCTATTATCTTTAGTACCTGATAGACAGAGACTTTGCTCGGTAGCTTTTTGTAAAATCGTATTTGTTTTTTTGTAAAATTGCATTTTTACCGGAAATACAGCTATGAGGTTGAACCTAAAATGCAAAACTGTATCTGTATACAAAATTTCATTAAAATCGTTGGAGCTATTTCCTAGATTCAGATTATATATATATATACATAAATACAAGAATTGCTCGTTTAAAGGTTTTAGATTGATAGATAGATATATATGTATTTTTTTTTATGGTATAGGGGGCAAACGAGCAGACGGGTCACCTGATGGTAAATGACTACCGCCGCCCATGGGCACCTGTAACTCGAGGAGCAGAGGGGGAGGGAGGAAGAGGGGAGAGGGGGTAGAGGGGAAGGACGGAAGGAGAGGGAAGGGTTAGGTTTTTTTTTTTTTTTTGTACCTGTGGAAACCCCCTCGGGCCGTCACCCCACCGGGGTTTTCGGTGGGGCGGTGTGTCGGAATCGAACCGACTAAAACCACACGGAGTGCCGTACTGCGCCTTAAGTAGGAGGGATCCGGGAACAGCTTTTATTAAGACATCCGGAACCCTCCTAGCGCCTGCCCGCAAAGCGCGGGCACCACCTTCGGGTAAAAAAAAACCTCTCAATTAGGCGACGTCCAGGCACACGCGGACGCAAGAATTCCTGTTAACTGTTATTTGTTGCTTTCAGTTAGACAACTGAAAGCGATAAATAACAGTTCAAGACAATGAGAATAATATGAACTTATCATAATCAAATGTTTCTGAATTCTTAATTATACGGGGCTATCATGAATTAGTCATTCGTTATAGAAAGGCTTCATATTCAAAAGTATTAGGTACCTACACGTAGATACGTGAAGATATATGAAAAAACTGTATTACAAACGGCATAATTAAACTAGCGGAAACTGAATTGGTAAACGTTTAACTATAAGATAAGCTTACTTCAAAAACACATCATAGGATCATCAGTACAGTTTGCCTCATGTCAATCCATATTATTTGCATCAGATCTTAAACTGCTTTGGCATAGACGTATTTGGTTATAACATTGATCAGCATAATTATAAATAATTACAATGATTTGGGCGTTCGGCGTTTTTGTCTCGACCTTACCTTAATAATCGCTGTAACTTGATCTGTAATAGGAAGATGAATTCTTCAAATAGTGGGTATTTATGACAATAAATAATAAACATAAAAAAAGGTTAAAAATTGAAGGTAGTTCCCATACAATAACCATATTTTTGCTGGATCTTAATAATGGCTGTATCTTTTGAACTATAATAGGTACCTACCTAATTTCACGGAGCGAAAACTACTATAATCTCTGTAACAACATTCAATAAATAATAAAATAAAGTTAAAAAAAAACAAAGCACACGACTTTTTTTGGGTCTTTTGCTCAATCTCAATAATAGCATTAGGTAGCCGCTTGAAATGTTTACAGTGTCTGTTACTACAAGGGTGGAGCAGAGAACAATTGGTGGCAGATCATATGTTGTTAAAAACAAGATGGTGCTAACAATGATAGATGCATTTTGCGTTTGCAATGCGGCAACAGGCACAAAATCTACAATGAGATGATAACATCACATATAAAAATATGTGGGGCCACATCAAAAGTTTTTTACGATTTGAATAAAACAAATAAAGTTGGTACAGCTACATTGAAATTTGGTTTATCTATTTTACATGCCAGGACTCGGCTATTTGAAAGCTTAGTGCATATTTCTTACAATTTTTGGCGTGCAAGATTTGCCACCTAAATCTGAAGCAGATAGACTTCTCATTAAAAAAAAACAAAGTGAAACAAAGAGAAAATTAAAAAGATACTGGGTCTCCGTGTAGATTTTACAAAAGCTAGATTCGGTAATACGAATCACAGATGGAGAAGAGTGGAAGATTTTTTGAAGATCCTGAGTAGGCAACTGAAATAACAGGCACTAAACACTAGATGTCACTTTCATCAAAAAAATTAAAGTGATTCTTGAATGCATTTCAAGTGGGTAGAAAATAAATTTAGAAAAAAATCACTAGTGACTGCTGAACTTCATGTTGCACTGTATAGTAGGCATAATATGGCGCCTACTATGCATAAAATTTTAATGCACCGTTCTATTATAATAGAAGAAGCTCTTTTACCAATAGGACAATCGTCTGAGGAATCAGCAGAAGCAAGAAATATATAGGTAGACAAAATTTCGCACGAAAATTTTATAGAGTAGACTGTAATATGGATGTTTTGAATAATATAAGAATAATAAATTGTGTATGTTGGTAATTCTGCCGTCGTAAATGTAAAAACAGTAACTACAGTAACACAGTAACTGGAGTTACTGTGTTTTCATTTACGACGGCAGAATTAGTAGTGAAAGTACATCTGAATTTAAGGTTTTATGCGTTAATGGGCCGTTTCCATATATGATTAAGAGGGATAAATAATTTTGGCCAGCATTCGTATTTTTGTGAGACTGGGGTTTGGCAGGATAGTGCGGCCACCGGTTTAGCTGAAAAAAAATGGTGGGTGTTTTATTCATTTTATTTATTTATTCGCACCAAATACATGTATAATTCACTTGTAAATTAGTACATTATTTTTATGTCCTAAAATTGTACAACACTAAATATTGTAAATCTATCTGGTGATTTAAAAGAGTGATCGTGAATTTCTTTACCTTATTTCTTATCACAAGGCTCAACTATTTGGAACAGAGTGGTTATAGATCGACACTGGCAGTGGTTACAGGTATTGTTTGTTATTTATTGTTATAATAATTTTATTGACATAGAAACCTATTCTTGCGAGTACATAGTGTTGATCTATAATTTTTAGTCAAAAAAAAGACGATTTTAAGCAACTTTTAAAATCTAAAACATTAGGTATAAGAGTGACTATGATAGCCAAATTACTCGTAAGAATATTCAAGAAATATTTTTGTCAAATTTAATTTGAGTTCTGGATAACTATCGAAATATTTTAATAAAGAGTTTGCAGAGTAAAAAGAGCCATTTACATATTTTATTAATAAAAAAAAAAAAATCTAATTCTATAAGTCCAAACTTTCCCACATATAATTCAATGTATAAAAATTCCCAAAATCCTAATGGTGGCTCTTTTCGTGAACCATTTAAAGTACAATTTAATACTTTCTCAAAAACTAATCAAAACACGTATCACAGTAGAAACATAATTTGGATCAATAGCAATATTTTGTGTCAGTAAAGGTCAAGAAACTAATGAACAACATACCCAGGCCTTGTACAGTCATGGGTAATTTTAATGTTCATAACATAGTCTTGATGCTAAAGTGATGATAAGTGGTAGATATTATAATATAATTGATTCGTGCATTTTGAATGGTGGATTACTAACTACTGTTCCTTATAGATATATAGACAAGCTTCAGCTATAGGCCTGGCCCTTGTCAGCTCTTCAATTGCTCATTTATGTGACTGGTATGTTCACAACCTACATATATGGGTAGTTTTCATCTTCCAATCTTACTTGAGGTTAATATTCAACAATCCATGTATGACACTTCACCACCTGTGGATCAAGAGAAATGTATTTATGGTATGGGAGATTGGAACAGACAGATATTACAGCCTATCAGAAATATGATTTTCAGGTCAATGCATGTAGTAATTTTGTAGAAACATTAACTAAGTTATTTTAGGCCTAAACAATAACAAGACCAAAATTAATTATAAGTAGGTACACTGTACAGGTATTAGATAACATGTGTGTCATAAAATCTAAAGATGCATTAAAATATTTTTTTCTCAACCCACAATATAAAATTGGATTAAGTTTGAAAAGCTAGATGTAAATAAGGGAAAAAAAAATTAACAAATATTTAACCAACGAAAAAAGAAAGAAACTGAAAAGCAAAAAATAATAAAAAATAAACCTGTAATCCTAAACTAAACTCCTACACTGAAACGTAAATATGTATCTAACTTTGCTGGGAGAGGTCGGACAGTTCAGTATAAGCTATTAAATATATACTTATTCGCTACATGGTATTGGTTAGGGGCTCTGTTTCCACATTTAGAATCAAAAACGGTCCATTATGCATGCAGATATGGCTGGCTAGTTGAGCCAGCCTGGCTCCTTCCAGAAGCACAGAAGAGGAAGGGGCGTTCACAGGCTTCTAGGACCGATCTAGCATCTGGATAGAGGAGGATAGAATAATGTGATGATCTCCAGGATAATGTGGATAACTGTAAATCTAACCTACATGATCCACACTTATTACTTCATTAGAAATTGAAACATGCATACCTTCTATAACATCACACAGGTTGTTGTTGGCTGAGATATTTTTCATTCAAGTCATTTTATCAAATGACAATCCTTTATTCAAAAGAAAATTTTCATTAATTTCATCTTTGCTTCTTCTTTGGTTGATGGAACTCTACCTGAAATTCCAACAATATTTAAACATAAATATTAATTCAAAAGATATTGTTAAATATGATATTTAACCTATACAGGGGGTAAGGGACATGGTTTACATTGCATAGTGCCAAATCAAAGTAATGAATATAAATCCTTAATCTAGCATTTTTATGATGCTTTAGCATTGTGATAAGTATCCGCAGAAAGTGGTTTTTGTAAGTTTGAAACCTGATTCCGAAACGTACACGGTGTGTAGTGGAACTTCTGTGGCGTGTTCAGATACTATTTTATTAGTCTTCTTGTTTGTAAATTGTATTAGTATTTATAGTCTAATATTAACCATGTGTGAGCTAACATGTATATACACACGGAAAGAGAAATTTCAGCCAACTAGACAAAATATTAAGTAAATAACTTATACGGAAACTATATGTTATTGGGGTCGCTGTTATTGAGGTGACATACATAGTTGTGTATTGAGGACTAATAATAATATGCTTACACAGTGTATATAAAATCCCTTTTATTGGTATTATTAACACTTTTAGAATTTATTTAAACACAGTACACAATAAACTTGCATTGTTAACCGACTGATCCAAAGTAGGTTCTCTGGTCAAACCAATTTTTTTTAACAACTATAAGACAGTAGACCAGAACCGTACATTCAGCGGCGGTATTACATGTTTGCTGCCAGTAGGCTGTTAAAATTTTGCCACCCCTACCGGTCGATCTATCTAATTCGATACTCCAGGACAAGACATAAAAAATAATGTAGGCCCCAAATTTGCCACCCCTAAAATCTGCCGCCCTAGGCTTCAGCCTACTCAGCCTACTGGTAAATCTGACACTGCGTACATTGTATTTACAGATGTATCTAAAACCGATCATAATGTGAAAGAATCGTTCTATTACCCACAATATTAGACTTCACTAAATATATTAAATTAAACATGGTGTATCTTCACTGCAGTTACCTATGCAATTATTTACACACTGAAATATGTAACTAAACTTGTAAAAATCATGTATTTAATATTACCAATAATAACAGATTACAGAAATATTTAAACTGCATATAAATTTGTATAAGTTAAACTATATAATTTTAAATATTGGACAAGACTAAAAAAAATTATGATCAATTTATAAATATAGAATTTGTATGGGTAGGTACCCATACTTCTTCATTTTTAATAATGCCACTGTGTGAAGGTTCACACAGTGGCATTATTGAAAATGAAGCAGCTGAAACTGCATCCTGTTCAAACCAATCAGACATACTGAAAGTGCCATTTGCTTGATATACTGCACCCTTTTCAAAGAATATATAAATATAAACAGGCAGTCGTGGAAGGAGTACTGCGACATAACCTTGTAAACAAAAGGCAAATGATTTGTAAGAGGAATTACTAAAACCTTGGTATCAGAATTTCAAACATAGTACAAGAAGATTTATAACTATGATATCACGTATGCGATTGGGACATTATCACCACTGACAATATAACCTGATCGGGATTCATGTATTTAACAATAGCCGTTGTCATCACTGTGGATCTGAGGAGGATTAGTTTTAACCTCTGACTTTTGATGTAGTGAGTGAATTAAATGAATGTGATATTGTAATGCATAAAATAATGATATTGGGAGAGAAAGTGAAAGTGAATGTCAACTTCGACTTCAACTTTTGGTTTGTGGCTTTGTGGATTTACCACAATTTTGCCAATGTCAAAGAAAGATTAAACAAGATACAAACACTAGTGAATGTCGTAGTGTTTGTATACTCATTGGTGAATGTCAAAACTAGTGATGATAAATTCGACTTACTAATTCGATTTGCGTTTAACTCGATTTAAGTTCAGTTGGATTCTCCTCATTTCGGGTTTGGCCTTTACGTACACGAAGTAAACGAACTAAATTACAAGAGAAAATTTAATTTTTTGATCTTAAATATTTAAAGAGAGCTATATATAACGACTTCAAAAAAGAGGAGGTTCTCAATAATTTCAATTCGACTTTCTTTTTGATCGTGTATGTTATCCGATGTCGTCGCCATTTGTGAACCTACTTCAATAATTCTTCTAATTGAAATGGTTGGACTCAAGGTAAGACCCATTTGAATTAAAAAAAAAAAAATCTACATCTAAAGATGGAAAATTATTCGATGAAGAATTATTATACCAATTTATGACAATTAATCATGATTGTTAAAGAGCGTTAAATTCTTTTATTTATTCAGAAAAATCTTGATAAATATATTTTTTAACAAAGTAGGAAGTCCTTTTTTCCCTTAGTTAGGTAAACAGTATTCTAAAAAAAAATTATATGATATAACAACAAATTAACAACTTTCGGATTTTTTCCTTTACTTGTGCTGACAGACCTTGCTTCTTACTGAAATTCTAGGTCAATGGAAAGTACCCTATAGGTTTTGATTTACCTACAAAATGTTCAAATTTGTTAAAATCTTCGCAAGATCTTCGGCATCCCTAATTGTGAGTCCATTGGCACGTATGTCACCCCTTACGACGTCAAGCCAGCACTTTTTTGGTCTACCTCTCCTGCCGGTGCCCGACGGAGGCGGCATGGCCAGAAATTTGTTCCCCACGTAAGTAGCCGATTGCCGCAAAACGTGGCCATACCAGCGAAGACGACACTCCTGCAATTTATCTGCAATGTCACGGACATGAACCTTGGGGTCACAAATGACACCAGTCACCTCACGCCATTTGGCCCACGCGGCAGCAATGCGTGCCTTGACACGTAATCGATGTCACCAGACGCGTGAAATACAGATCCCAGGTATTTCACCTGATCCGCACGCTCTACCGTGTCACCGTCTATGCACACGGGTGTGGGATCTGTAGAGTTACAGGCCAAGTACTCGGTCTTCGCCACGTTGAGCTTCAGTCGGCCGTTCTCAAGCGACTCCTTCCACGCCTTCACGCGTCGCACCAACCTGTCCCTGTCCGCATCTGCCAGCGCGATATCGTCAGCATACATGAGCAGCTATGGAGGCCGCTCATGAGCATCTCTAATGCTGTTTGACAGGACGTCTAATATCACGCTGAACAGGAACGGACTGAGGACGGATCCTTGGTGTACCCCAACGGTGACGGGGAAGGGTTTAGTGTCATCAACAGCGGTCCGAACTACGGAATCGGAATCGCTGTACATGTCTCGGATGATGTCAATATAACCTTCTGCAGGTTCAGAAACAGGCAATGCAGAGGCGTATTCTTCGTTCTGTATTTCTCCGCGACAGTTCTTAGGGCAAAAACAGGGCAGAAACCCATATTGACACTCCGAGACAGTACATTCCTGTCGGATCCGAGAGTCGATAACTCTCTCGCGGAACTTCATGGTGTGGGACATGACCTTTATACCTCGGTAATTACCACACTCCTGCACCGATCCCTTGCCTTTGAAGACTGGAGTAATGATACTCAGCCTCCATTGGCTCGGGATCATACCGGTGAGGAGTGTCCGGTTAAATAGGCTGGTTAAGATGCCCACACCACGAGATCCCATCACCTTCCAGGCTTCGATGGGGACTCCATCGGCTCCAACAGCTTTCCGATTTTTCATGCGACGAAGACAATTCTGGACTTCTGCAGGCGTTACCGGTGGCACTAGTCCTTGATTTGGAGGCAGATCCGGCGGCTGCACCTCTCTGTACTGCTTGTTCAGCAGCTCGTCTAAGTACGAGCGCCATCTCTCCTTCACCGCGAGGTCCCCGCGTAGCAAGTTGCCCCCACGGTCCTTTACACAGCGGCACTTGGAAATATCCTGTGCCGCTTTAACCCTGGAGCGCGCCAACTTATAGATGAGCTTCTGTCCCTCAGACGATTCCACCTTATCGTATAGTGGCTGTAAGTGGTCCTGTCTGGCTCTGGCTACAGCTCTTTTAGTGGCGCGCTTTGCCAACCTGTATGCGTCGCGATCTTCAGGAGATCTGGACGCTTGCCACTTCTTAAAGAGGGCTTTCTTCCCCCTAGTCTCTCTCTGGACTGTGTTGTTCCACCACCATGTCTTCTTGTCACACTTGCGACCGCCCTTAGACACACCAAGTACCTCACTCGCCGACCCAGGGATAGCCGCCTAAATCCTGTCCCAATTAACCTGAACTGGTTCGCCCTCACCACTGGCGCACTTGTCACCGATAGTTGAGGCGAACTCTTGCGACGTGACTTCATCAAGCAGCCACCACCTAATACGGCGCTGGAAGCGCTCAACACGTTTGTCTTTCGGCTTTACGCAGAGGTCCATGACAAGAAGACGGTGTTGTGCAGTGAGGCTCTCACTGGGTATGACCTTGCGGTTGGCTACTTTGCTGATGTGAAGTCTCCTAGTAAGTAGGAAGTCGATTTGGGTAGCATTCCTCCCGATCTTGTAGGTGATGAGATGCTCCGGTTTCTTTTTGAAATATGTGTTCACGATGGCAATGTCGGCAGCCGCACACGTACTGAGGATGTCCTTCCCTTTCGCGTTACGGCTACCGTACCCAAATCCATCGTGAATACGCTCAAATTCCCCACATCCCTCACCCATATGACCGTTCAGATTGCCACCCAAAACGATCCCATGTGACAATGGGATCCCACGAAGCACTTCTCCGAGAAGATTCCAAAACGCCATCTTATCGGCTTCGCTACAACCGACCTGTGGCGCGTAGGCACTTATCAAGTGGGTAACTACCCCACCAATAAGCACTCTCACAATCATAAGCCGGTCGCTACAGCGTTTCACCTCCAAGATGTCGTCCCGGAGCTCCCCCGAGAGCACTACGGTGACCCCATTCTCCCCACCAGGTGCACCCGTGTAGATCAGCTTGTAGCCATTCCCAATGAACCGGGAACTGTTGGCCTTCCACCGAGTCTCCTGCAGGAACGCCACGGCCACCCCCCGCTTGGAGAGTACATCGGCCAACTCCCTTGCGCGTCCAGTTAGCGTGCCAATGTTCCATGTTGCGAAGCGGAGTTTCCTTTTGGATTGGGCTAATGTCTTTAGCCGTGCTTGCCTACGACACGGCAGCCCTTGTCCACTTGTCACAGGAGTCGGGCGAAGTTCCTATGGCTTAATGGTCGTATCTTTTGATTACGTTGACTTAGAAGCTTGATTTTCCGATTTGATGATAAGTTCAACTTGATGCCTTTACGGGTTTCTCAGGAAAAGTGTCTTGACAGACACAGACAGACGGATACAAATTAACAAATTAACGACTTTCGGATTTTTTCCTTTACTTGTGCTGTAAGACCCAGCTTCTTACCAAATTTCATGATTCTAGGTCTACGGGAAGTACCCTATAGGTTTTTATTTACCTGCGAAATTTTCAAATTTGGTCAAATATAAGGTTTAAGTGGCCATATCTTATGGTTGCCTTGACTTTTGTTGACCTTGATTTTTTTTTCAACTACAAGAGACCGCAGACTTATGTATTTGGTATTAATTTCAACTTGGTGGGTCCACATTCCTGAGGAGAAGGATCTTGACAGACAGACAGACGGACGGACAACAAAGTGATCTTAAAAGGGTTCCCTATTTTCCCTTTTGAGGAACGGAACCCTGAAAAAAGGATAAAGTCATATATAATTTATTCAGTATCGTTCTGCTAACTCGAGTACAATACGAGTTACTTTAATTTGTTTTTTCCAAGTTGACACAGTTGACCTTTGATTATATACCTGTACATAATCAAAACCTTTGGTTAACAAGCCAGGCCATTATTTTTTGCTATTTAAGCATGATTACAGGTAAAATTCGATTATTATATTTTCATAATGCTACGCCCAAATAAATTAAGATATATGTTTTATGCCATTTATCCAAGCTAATAATATACAGGGTGTCCCATAAGTCGACACCAAGCCGGAATAGGATAACAGACTAAGTCATAATAGTTATCCATATCCAGTGCCATTTTTTTTGTAGGATCTGGCCCTGAAAGCCTTTTGTAACAAGTATTATTTGAATATTAGTGACCATCAGTCATTGAGCGCAGCAGTACACGCAGGAGTAATGGATTTATTCTTTTGTACATACATATACTTAAATTTAATTTGAAAAAGCACCAACAAAGTCTTATTCACTGTTTCTGCCATAAATTTATTACGAATTTTCGTTTTCATTATAATGGGGAATGCACAAAGTGTCTAAAGCGCATTCTCCTTATAATCTTGGCATAAGATTAACTCACACCAAAATTGGTAAACCGGCAAAGTCTAATCTAATTAATTGAATATGGCTTGAAGATTTTTTGTTACGAAGTTTGAAAGATTTGGAAAGATCTGGATCGATCGTGGGTATTAACCCGGTTGATTACCGATCTCTAGTACCAGCTCCAAAAAGGTCGTATAAATACGAATTAAATCGTCGGGTTGGCAACACTGGCGTGTGCAAATTGTTCAATTTAGCGAATATTAAGCGAATACCAGCATCACTATATGTCTAGTTCACACTTTGTAAAATGACCAAAGAGCAATAGTTATTATTGCTCTTAGAAAATGACTCCCTCCATCACTGTCAGGTTAGCTTCACTATTTGTCTCGCTCACACTTCGTATAATGAGTCTGTCTGTCTCACTTCAACTGGAATCTAAAACGGCGTGAACACGGAACGATTTTACACACAATTTGACTAGATTTTCAATCGCATCGTTTCGTGATAAGATTTGTAATTGGATTGGCTTAAGAATAGATTTTGCGTCAACACTTAACAACTAAATCACCAATTTTCATTTGATTTTATTTTTTCTGCTAGACAGACGTATGTAAGAAAGGTTACCGCATACGTAATATTTTAGATTTTTGAAGAAATGCTACCTGTATTGATTCAATAATTTAAATCATCTCATAAATATAACCACGGAATTGAAAAAACGCCTTAATAATGCGTAAATACACACATCCTATAAAAAAATCAGAAAACATCCGCTTAGTATGCTGCCTGCAGGTAGACTAAATGATAAAATTGGCCGATTACCGTCCACACGAACCGATTTCATGACTACCCAATGACTTTGGTTTCGACGATTTGCGTTCACACGAAACGGGTTTTATTGGAAAAGAAAATGTCCTCAATTTAAGAAATAAATTAGCAAGTGTCATACCATTTTGGAATCTTTATGCGCTAACTTTTAAGGTTACTTTAAACTTTATAGTTATGTATGGCTTATATGATGAAGGCACTCGAAACAACGAATCCAGGCAGTTTATTTTTCAGTATGGTCAGTTTAAGCTGGGCTAAGTATTAATCTTGAATCTTTGGTTGGGCATAAAGTGACATTTTTCCTGCACTGCGCAGAAACATGTTTCCTGCACTTGAATTTTGTAACACAAAGAAAAAATCGATTTAAAATTGTAAATTGTAATTGCAATGTAATTATTTTAATCAAGCTACGATTTAAAACTACGTTAAATTAATGTATACCAGAAATAATATCCATCACTAAATTTTTGTAGTGAAACACGAATTGCTGTGATTAAATGTGTTTGTCGCCAAAATGCAACTGACAAATTGATGCAATTTCACTTGGCTCGTTAGTTCACTTTCGTACACACAATCAATTCTTGGAATCTGAGGTTATATGTTGACGCTAATCCTTTGCCAATTTGGGAAACGGGCTTGTTCTACACGGGTCACGACACACTGTGGGCGTTCAGAATTTTTTAGTAAAAACTAAATATTTTATTGCGTTGTCTAAATAATACATTTATAATACGGTACAACAAGTACATTTTAAGTGTTTTGTAATTTATAATATTTTTTGTTGTAACTATAAAAATAATTAATGCAGAATAGATATAGATTGATTTAAATATATTGTTGAATTGTCTGAAAATGTACCTTATGTTAATAGTTTAATGTAGGTACCTCTAAGTAACCATTGTCTTTCCTTAATAAGTTAAAATCGATGTTTGCTTGAGACTGAAAGACTCTGTATCTATGGTAACGAATAAAAATTATTAAAAAAAAATCCAATCGAATTATTCAATCGAAATGTCAAAAATATGACCACAACAACACGTTTATAGATTCTCTTCAAATCCATGATTTATTTTTCTAAACTTAATTTGTGTGAGTTATTTTCCTTTTATTGTTTTTTTATGTTATGATGCTATCTTAAGTCAAATCAAATGCAAGTGGAACGACGTCTAAACGTGCTGAGCCAGTTAGAATATGAGGACGGCGCAAGCGAAAAAATAGGCTTAATGTCCGCGAAGATGATGGAAACCCGTTACTACGAGGGTTGCGGACGAGAAGGACCTATACGATGTATATTCCTTGGCGAGTTTCACCCTGTGGCTGGTCCGAAGATATCTTGTCAGGTATGAGTCATTGTTTATGTAAGGTCAAACTACATTCTTGTGTGTTGTGTACGCGAGTGCATTGACTATGCGCAGAACTGCACTCAATGCACAGATATAAATGGTTCCTATATCAAGCTTCAACTATGAGTTATTGATTTATGTGCTGTAACCTACCTATCTATTTAGCTATCTATATAGCTCTGTCTAGACTGTGAGAAGGGGTGTGTTCAGTGTGTTGGGTAGTTAGACGTTTGCACAGTAACGCCGGTCGTAGGCTTGGTAAGACTGATATTTGTGTTCCTATTTTATTTAAATTTGATTTTGAATTCAATGTAGATTAAATTATATATTGTTTTCACAGTTTCCTGAGGATTATATATCGAAGGAGGTGTTTGACTCAATTAGTGCCTACATCATCCCGAAGCCACAGATTCAAAAATGCACTATGACTATGTAAGTACTATTTACAATATATCTTTCAATTTCATTAAGATGTTCTAGGAATAAATTAATTAAAAATGCAGTTTGAAAACTATCTATATACATTAAATGTAATGAAAATGATTTCCAATGGTCCTTGGATGTATCTCAAAAGACAATATTAAAGCAAGTAAAAACAAATTCAGTGCAGTTGTACATAAACTTCATCAGTTGTTAAAGAATGATTCAGAAATAATAATAAAGCCTTTTTATTTCCACGACACTTACTTTTTACATTACAAGGGAGTGGTTTTGTAGCTTAAACTTATTAGTAATTTTTTTTGTGGATCCCTTTCTGGGTATAGGCCTCCTCCAACTTTGTCCATGCGCTTCTATCCTGAGCACAGTTCCACCATTGTTTTGCAGCAACTTGTGTAATGTCGTCGGCCCACCTTCTATAAGGTCTTCCGGCCCCCTGTTCCCTGCTGGCCGAATTTGATTCAGAAATAATTCAGATAAAAATGGTTTAGTTTATGATACTATTGATAAAAAAAATGATTAATAATTTGTTGCCTGTTGTAACACAATGCAATCTCTCTTCAAATGTAAGAGTTACGCTCTTGTCGGTGGAGCAAATGCCACTCCTCTCTATCCTCTGCAATCTTTTTGACCTCTTCATAAATCACGACTTCCACTTTCTCCTTCACTTGTTGTATAAAACTTCTTCTAGGCCTTCCTCATCTCTATCCCTCTATTTTTCGTTGCAAAATTGTTTTGAAGAAGTTGTTGTGTCTTATCAAGTGGCCAACCATTTTTTCCTTCTACCAAAACCAAAGTAATTTTAGTAAGTTAATGAAAAGCCTAAGAAAATTCTTGCTTTAACTGTGAAAGAAGCAAAGCAAGAAAGGTGCACAAAGGTGTTTGCTTTAAGATGCAGGCGGTCCTAGAGGCTAGAGGGAGATAGAAAAATGTGCCAAACCTATCATTTTTATGTTTACAAAAAAGATACTTATTGACTTGACAGTCATCTAAGCGGTTGATTGCCAGGTCATATCAATTTTGTCTTTTCATCAAAATAAGTTGTCAAATCATTTACTTTTAGTGTTTGCTTTGATAATTGTAACACCAAATTTTCTAAGTCTTGTGTTACACTTAATTTCATGAGGACTGTTTATAATTCAACTCAAAGTCTTTATTTACTAAAATAGTACACAATTTTAAACCTAAAATATAGCTGTACAGTGGTTCTCTTTGTAGCTTGTCCTTAAGACACCAACACTTACAAGGCCTCCTCCAATACTTTCTATTTGTTTCTTTCTTTGCAAATAATTGCTATACGGCCATCCTTATCTCCTACCCTATCCTCTTATTTAAAAACAAGAGTTATTATTAGCTTGTCTGACCACCTACTGATCTGGCTGCTTCTCTTCGTCTTAGTATTATTCAGTTATATTATATAGTTTATACAGTTTATTCTTTATTCCCTGAGCATGTGGCCTGTCTATCTCCCTCGCTCAATTCTTATTCTCACATCCTCGCACTTCATTACTTTTCTAAGGTCAACAGCTCATTTTCCATCACTTCTTTTATAACCCAGAACACTTCTCTCTATGCTTCTTTGGCATGACACGAATTTTTGTATAACATTTTTAGTGGTTGCTCAAGTTTCGCTTCCGTTAGTCAATATTGGTAGGATGCAGGTGTTGAAAAGTTCCCTTTTGCTGCGTTTTACGTACATAAAGCACCACTGCATTATAGGGTTTGAAAAGCTGTTTATATTCTCATTAATGAGAGAAAAATGGGGCGACCAAAAAGCAGTCAATGGTTATAAAGTTCCTTTTTGTGATTGCTCAAGTGGATGATGTTGCTCTCCTTTCATAGCTAATATATTTCTATGATACATAATGATGTATCATTCGTTTGTATTTGTATACAGAAACGCCCTCGGTCATAAGATTGTTGGTTACCCAATACGGATCGACAATCCGAGATATGAGAGGAATGTCTACCTCTTCAACATCTGCTTCGTGTGCGATAGTTGGTCCAAGACTGTGCAATACGAGCCTGTGGTCAAAAAACTCGGTGAACATCTGGTAAGTCATAATTATTGATACCGGGTTTTTCTGGATCCAGTATAAAATGACATTTACAATTATCAATAGTATAGAATTAGTGAAATATAAAAAGCACCCATGAAAGATCTGATGAATGTGAAAGAGGCCAAAGCTGTATATCAGAATTGTGGTAAATGGCGGTCTACCGTTTCTGCCTACCCCGTACGGTAATAGGTCGTGAGCATACGTATGTATGTATGAAATGAGTAAGCGATCGTTAAGAGGCATATTACATTTCAACCCTGATTTTTTCATTAAAGGGTGAATTTTGACGTTCGTATTCTGAGCAACTAAAAAACTTCAACCACTTATTGAAAAATGGAGAACAGTTATTAGCAGAGATCACAGCAGCCTCACTTTTCTTAATTTTGTTTTAACTTAATAGACAAAGTCAAAATTCCGAAACTAGTCTTTAGTAATTTGCTCGACGACACTTTTGAGCTTGTATATTGAACGATAGTACTAAGCAAATAAAATGAAAAAAAAATATAATCATATTTCTAAAATAGTAATATAGTTCATAGCAGCCTCAAATTCCGAGCTATGTGTGGAGTATCTAGAAAAAAACTCACAATCAAAAGCATAAAACTACTTAAAACGCTCCGTAACTCAGCACAGTCAGTGAGTCAGTAGTTCAGTACAGCCGTACAGCGCCAGCGTTTGTGAAGGTAAGACCTGTACCGAATTTTTGAACGCTAAACAACAGAACGTGAACGTATATCGGGTAAACACAAGGGTTAAAACCCACGACTGGGTAAGAACTGGTAAAAGGGTAAAAAGAAAAAAAAGAATTTTAAAAGAATTCTGGGTAAAAAGAATTCAGTAGTTACTGAATTCAGAAGTTAGAAGCTTCGGATCACACTGTCCTAAATTCAGCTACTGAATCAGTTACCGACTATAGCGTGACGAAGTTGGACCTGCGGTGCGTGTACGAGGATGGCTCCTAGGGATGGCAATCTGAGATCGATTAATCGAAGAATCGATTTTTCAGGCCCAAAATCGAATGAATCGATGCAGTGAATTGATTTTGCACACTTGAAAATCGCCGTGAAAATGAGCGGAACCGCTTGGGTCCCAGTAGACTTGAGAGGCTATAGTTTTTCAAAAGTTTAGATATGATGCATGGGAACTTTGCATTTTCATGCAATAAATACATTTTGAAAATAAATGTCTTCTTTCATACCTGATCTGACTGTGATATAGTAATAACAATAATTGTTAATATCGAATTCCCTCAACTAAAAAAACAGATTTTACTGATAAGAGATCAATTATAATGGTATCTTTCTTGTTTTTCATAAAATAAATTTAAATGCAAACTTAAAAAAAAAACAGTCAGTCGTAGGATTGCACGTCAAAAGTGAAAACATAACTTCACAATGTATTTGCATATACATACATACACAGGTTAAAAATAAAAAGTAGGTAATAACATATCTAAATGTATACATAGGGTACACTGGAAGTTCTGTGCTCCTGGCCGCTTATAAATGTTTGAATTTCGAATGCTATATTTTTTTTAAAATAAGAAACTCGGCTCCGTCGTATGAATTTTCGATCAGGGTCACGTGTCCTGACGCGAGTTTAACATTTTTTACCCATCCCAAAAAGTGTACAACGCCGCTAAAGAAGTTTTCACTTCAAAAATAAAACTTTTAGACCTCGACTTTTTTGGGAATCGATTCATTAGCATACGGTTCGAATCGATTTAAAAATCAGTAACAATGCGATTACACCTTCCTAAATTCAGTCTTCTGATTCTGAATGATTTAGTCAGTCAGTAACCATTGTGGCTTCTGAATTCAGGGTGCTAACTTGCTAAATGCGATTGCACTTGACTGAATTCAGATGACTGAATTCAGCCAAGTGTAATAAGCGCTTAACTTGAAGTGTGATATGTAGATTTCTTTATTTTTTAATAATTATGACTCTTATTTGTGTCTAGCATGGGTCGAAAACGCTCTGTGTACAAATGTTTTAGAAAGAGATGTATACATCTACATTAAAAAAAGCAAATGAAGCAAGGTACACTTGCCCTAAATAAAATTATAATATTACGATTATAACGAATTAAAGAAAATATGATTAAAAAAAAAAAAAAAAAATTTACATACTTAAAAATGTATGGGAATGTTTCACGAAATACCACAATATTGCCATAAATCCTTCATGAAAACCTTCATCAGCAATAGAAATAGAAATCGTTGATTGTGATATTTCACAACTGTTAATTATTTTAGAGACCAACCGGTAACGTTCCTTCGATATTAATGCCAGCATTATCGAGATAGATAAGACGATGACGATAGATAGGGAATCCGAAACAGTTTCGTAAGAAAGAACCCACTCATATTTATTCATCACAACTAATATGATTTTTCTTTTTTTTTATTAATAAAACAAATAAAAATAAAAATATTAACAATAAAAAAAAAAAAGTTGAGGGAGAGAGAATTATTGATTTCCAGTTCTTTTTAAACTAATTATTGGGATACTTGTCAAGTATAATAAGAAATTTGATTGCAAACTGATTAACATGAAATTGGTGAAAGAAAAGCAAATTGGACTCATTTCAACATTTGATTTAAAATGTGGTTCTAATTTTAATGTGACGTCATATTCAAACATATGACGATGCTGAACCAAAATTTGATGTTATTACTGGAGCTGTGTTCACCTCGTGTGTCACCTCGAGATATTGCAGCTTCTCCTTTTTCTTTCTTGTTTTAAGAGAGTGACCGTGAGTTTGTTGGCCCGATTTCTTGTCACAAGGCTCAACCATTTTGAAACGGGCGGCTATAGACCCCGACACAGGCAGATATTATGATATATATATTTTTTAATAATTTTACATTTGACAAAGCAAACCTGTTGCGGTGACTCTGTGTGTGTTGATCTATAATTTTGAATTATAATCATTCTTTTATAAATTGACGATTTCGAATAAATAATGATACATTTTATGAAATAAACCTATGTTTATTTCATAAAATTTCAAATTCAATGTCAATGTGAATTTGAATTTAAATTTCGCAGTCCATTTGAATGAGATTGGATAGTTCAATACCTGTTAAAATGCCGTGGGGTGCTGACCAAGAATATAACCCCCTCTCTGGAATGATCAGGCCTATAATTGGTTTAATTAAAATATTTATATAGTTTTGATTAATTTAAATCGTATTTGTATTATTGAAATAATTTTATATAAAATACCTATCTACTTAATGTTTTAATAATAAAAAATTACATATTACCGTAATCTACACGAGTAAAGCCGCAGGCGCATAGTTAGTGGCAGCAACATTACGTATTATTAATAATAATTTAAGAAAGGAAAACAAAACAAATAATTTAATAGTTGATAAAGGATCATGATCATGATTGCTTAGTCACTGCGTGACTAAGCAATCATGATCCTTCACATCCTCCACACAAGTCGTGAACTCGTGAGTCCGACCGAGTCGTCGCCGAGCGTAAATATCTAATTTTGCTAAATGCAATTATGTGATATAGCTCTTAAATTATAGGCCCTACTTGACAATAGGTTCTCCTGTGTCTTCACTATGACTGCCACAGGTATTCCTATAATACTATAGGTTGTGTGATTGCGCCTTTAAATGACCCTCATGTGCAATGGTGTTAGCAAAAAGCATTTAATATCTTTGGGGAATGAGAAGATTGTCATATCATTTATCGTTCCTTCCAACTTAGTTAACTAAACAACGTAGTTATATTTTAAATTAATTTTCATGGTACAGTACACTTAAAAATAATATGAGAATTAGCATTAAATGCTATTCAAATGTCTTAAAGTATACAGTTGTAGCTAAACGCAATGGAGTAAATAAAAATCCCTATGTGGACTATCTTTTATTTTTTCGTCCGTGTATTAAACTGTACTTGTTTCTTGCAACAGACAATTATGGAGGAGGAGACTCGGTTTGTGTCTGGCGGTTCGAGTAAACTTCCCACTCTATTAGCTCACCTACTGCACGATCTAAACACCTATCGCAAAGCAACGTTAGTTGGTAAGTATTTCAAACAATGTTACGTAAAATTTACCTGTAATCGTACTTGCGATAACTGATTGTTGCGTTAGCGTTACAGCGATTATAATTTCTGAGTATTGCATAGCGAATCTAATACAAGTAAAATGTGTAAACCTTTGTGCGCGTATGTGCGTCATTTTTTTCTTTTGTTGTAACATGATTTTGTTTCCTGTATCAAGGTTAGGTACATTTCTAATTTGTTGTTATATTATTATATTACTGAAGGAAATAGTAAATGTATTGCGAGCGGTTAACGATGATATAAACGGATGGCGGGCGGTGTCCCAGTTAAGGGGGGCCAAATTAAAAGAAAAAAGCAATTACACCAGCTACTAAATATACATTGACAGAGGTTACTTAAGACTTAATAGTCCAAATGACTACCAAGTCCTAACTGGACTAAGATAATATAGGCCAGCCTAGGCTTAAACTACAAATCGGAAATAATTGCTACAAAAGGTTTTGATGGCTTCATTTATAGCCCAATATCAATATCCTCGGTTTCCCCCCTTTGTGCTAAAGTTGTGAGGGGTAAAATTGTACCCCCAAATGGGGTATTTTTGCGGTTTTACGGTTAAATATCCTAAAGGACTCACATATCGAAAATACATCTACAAACAATAAATATTACTACATTTTTATTACTTAAATATGAGTTATAATGATCGACCACTGTTAATAACAGAACAGACAGACAGACGCGGTGGGGGACTTTGTTTCATAATATGTAGTGATACAGCATGACATGGACATAATATATAAAAATTATAAACTTACTTAAATATATATATATATATATATATATATTTTTATATATATACACTGTTAATATTATTTCTTAGTATCTTACCTAAACCGACGCCCCTCTCCGACAGAGGGCGATACTGTCATGCACTTGAAAGTTTTGGAAGTCCGCAAAGACCCACCACCGGTGTACGATCACGATGTTCCCGTCTTGATCGCTTCGGTGGGTTCGCCGCGCCCCGGTCGGCCCCGAAGGACTACTCCTCCAGAAACTTCAGAGGGCATTCAGAGTCAAGAACACCTTGATGTGGAAGATGAGGAGCCTTTTGAAATTGATATGGAGGCGGACTGGGATCTCACTACAAGACAGGTTTGTATACCATGTGTATTTATATACTTTATTCAATCCAATAATGAATAAAATCATGTTTAAATAGGAGAACCAACCTTTTCTGTTTCTGTGCGTGTGGAAACCTCCTCGGGTCGTCACTCAAGCCACTATAAAACACATATCTTTATAAATTTTCTAGCTTTCTTCGTGGCTGTGTGTTTCGGCAAGATCAGCAATTTAACTGCAAAGATGAAATAAAGACTCAATTGCCTTAGATAGTGTTTGGGTTCGACACCAGCGTACGTAATACGTACGTACGTAATTTACAGTAATGTATATTAAGTGGGGGACATTTAATGTTTTTACTACATTTGTTTAGGTGTTACTAAGGTACATGGTAATTAGGGTTGCCACCCGTACTATATTTTAATCAATTGTACTATATAATATAACAAAATATTATGAAAAATAATATATTTTCACACCTAATTCAACCGTCGCGCTTTTTCTATAGTAACAGTAGATGGGGTACACCCGCAGTGAAGGTTTTATATTTTCAAAATTAAACTCATTCACGGTGCGGCGCCGTTAAATGATGAATTTGTATTTTTTTTTACTGCATATCCCAAAAGTACTTACGTACAACACTTTTTAATTTTTTTTTATAAAATTACTGTTTTTCAAACAAAAAAAGATGGCAACCCTAATCGTAATATTAAATTCTGTTGAAGACATGACATTCTAAAAATATGCTTTTTTTTAAGTTATTACCTCATATTGATGGGTTCAACCACATATCGAAACTCGCGGCTGATACCAGCGTGGAGAAGACCCTAGTCAAGTCTTGCATACAGAACCTGGTCTACTACGGTGTGGTAAGTATTTATATAATATATATTTTTATGAACTTCATTGAATCCGCAGTTTCAGGTGCTCTAGTTTTATACTCCCTTCCTATTGGTGGTAGCATAATTTTATGTAGTCGCCTTCATGTAAAGCAAAAATATTTTTTCAAATCGAAGACCACCAGGACCTGAGATTAGTGCAGACCTGCAACCATTCGCTCGCAAGCCTTGCCATTAGTCTACTCTCGCTTTTATTTTAAATGGGGACACAATTTTTGCTACCATTTTAATATGAGCATTTTTTTCTAGGTGACTTTGATCCCTGTGTTAAAGTTCAGCAACATGTACCGCGCCACGCCAAACCTCAGTCGACTGTTCAGTGACGTGGAACTTCAGAAGTCTTGCCTCGCCTTTGTAACTAAAGAAACTGAACCACCCACTGACAAAGTAAGAAAATTAATATATTACATAATAGTATAACGTACATACTAGTGTGCGCCCTCTTGTCAGAATTCGCCCATATATTAATTTTTTTCATTATTGCAGATTTTTATTAAATTGAATAACAAAAATAAAAAAAATGATTTAGAAACAGAGAAGAAAAATCTACTAAACTATTTTGTCTTTGCCTATTTATATATACTAGAGATCGCGTGGTGGTCGAATTTCGACCATGGTTTATTTCATTGGCCAATATTACTTGACCTGTCATTGTATAGACTTTTGTACCATGACAGGTCAAAATATATACTGGACACTCATAGCTGTATGTACCCGTTTTTGCATTTTTTTTTAACTTTGTAGCAAATATTGTTCAAAAATTTTAGCATTCGTCACTTCTTCTCTGTATAAACTATAAGTGTGCGAAATTTCATACTCCTCCGTCCGCCCAATTTTCGTAAAAAGTGATCCAAAGTTTTCGCTTCACGTATTAATAGGTATATAGATAGTGAAGGATTATATCCCACTAAAATATAAATGTGAAAGTTTGGATGGATGGATGTTTAAAACTTGGTATGTAGATAGCTGGAGACCTGGATTAACGCATAGGCTACTTTTTATCCCGATATTTCCACGGGATCAGGACTTATGCGGGTGAAACCGCGGGGCGCTGCTTGTGATTAATAAAATGATATTAAGTAAATTAAATTTCTTTATCAAGTAAAATCCAAAATGATGTATCCAATATGTATAATAATATATTATTTAGTCTAGGGCATTTTTCAGTCATTAAATTTAGCTCAAATTGATATCACTGAAAGAAATCTGGAATGATTTCGAAAGTTGCGGCCGATAAAATTCTGTCGTAGGAATATGTGGTTCTATAAGTCTTATTTCTTCATTGAAATATATGCTATATTTCAGTTAAAATACGATTTATTTTTGACTTGGATCTTTCTACATATGTAACTTTTAGTTTTCCGTTAATATATTTATCGAGAAAGCCCATCTGCTTTCAATTTTCTTCCAACCAATCTACAAATAAATATTGCGATGCAGTATACCATTTTTTTTTTTTTTTTGCACGTGTGGAAACCCCCTCGGGCCGTCACCCCACCGGGGTTTTCGGTGGGGCGGTGTGTCGGAATCGAACCGACTAAAACCACACGGTGTGCCGTACTGCGCCTTAAATAGGAGGGATCCGGGAACAGCTTTATTAAGACATCCGGACCCCCCCTAGCGCCTGCCCGCTAAGCGCGGGCACCACCTCTAGGTAACAACTTCTCAATTAGGCAACGTCCAGGCACACGCGGACGCCACCTCCTCTCGGGGGGCCACTACTGCGGGTGAAGAGGAAAACCCGTCCCATCCACCCGCGCGATGCAGTATACCAATGTTGTGTTAAGACATACTGAAATATATAACACATAACTAGCTACCCCGACACGCACTGCTGTGGCTAAGTAATTTGCAACAAAAAATATTGTGACTATAAATTGAGACAAAAACTATCTCTCAAGTTGAACTAAACTGCAGACAGTTTGCAAAATTTCGTTAAAATCGGTTAATTAGTTGTGTTTTTTTATGGTATAGGGGGCAAGCGAACAGACGGGCCACCTGATGGTAAATGACTACCGCCGTCAAACCGTCACCTGCAACCTCAAGAGTTACAAGTGCGTTGCCCGCCTTTAATGTGGGAGTAGGGGAAGGGGGAGAGGGAAGGGTTAGGGCCTCCTGTAACCTCACTCACTCGGCGAAAAGCAATGCAACATTGCTTTACTACCAGTTTTCTGTGAGGCCGTGGTATTACTCCGGTCGAGCCGGCCCATACGTGCAGAAGTATGGCTCTCCCACTGTTAATTGCGAATGAACAACGTGAAACGAAATTTTTATATATTTCACAGCCCACAATATCGGATGTATTGGAGATCCTCTGCGCACTTCAGCAAGGTACGACGTTGCGTGCGGTTTGCGAGCGATTTTCCAACTCGCCAGGGCCCACCTTCGACATTCGCCGCCTCATTGTCTACGCACAGTTACATGGACTCATCAAATGTCTCAAACGGTAAGAACTTTACTGTCTACCAGCTGTTTCACCTGTGTTTATGGTCATTATTCCGCTCTAAAGGGTTGTAGCGAGATGTCACCTACCTAAATGAATTGGATCACCAAATGCAAAATTAAAAAATTCGATATCACTTTATTATTGTATTAAAACAACACAATAAACAATTACTACACAAACTATTTGGTCTTATATAAAGGGGGAGGAGGGTGGGGGCTTTAATTATTGTCGAAGACACACTTTAATCACAAACTTATACGTATTCGACCGCAGTTATCTAAATCTTGTATTTTTTTTTTCCAAAGGTATCCGGTACTTATCCGCGCCCAACCTCGACCAAATGGCTTCAACAACCGCGTGGACCCAGTGTTGGGCATCCGGCGGCTTTTCAATGGCCGCCACTGCGCCGATGAAATTTGTTGTCTCGGTCGAATTGACTTACTGACTTTAGAACAAATCATCGAAGATGACCCAAACGTCGCTATCATATGGAGGTAAACTGATGTGGTAGGTGACTGTCTGTACTGCCCACATGGTCAAAATATTTGTGTGATGAAAGGGTTATTATGAGGCCTATGGCCTCAGACGAGGACTATAGTTTAGTAGTAGTAGTCTTAAGACCACTGGCCTAAGGGTTCGTTAGAAACATTGTCAAATAGATAGATATTGCGTTCCGAAATGTTACTAAACGAAGATACATAATAAACAAATACAATATGTTTATTACCGTCATCTTAAAGTCAGGAATTTAAAAGTTATGTTCACGTTAATTTATCTTAATGTCATCTCATATTTTAACATTTCCGAACATTACAAATAAAAAATCGACACCACTCGAATTAGCAATTTCTTTTACAATGCTTATTTTCTAAATAATCAAACGCCACTCAATTGTAAGACGTCGATAAGTTTCGTGCTGTAATTTTTTCTATAAAGTGAATTGCAGACAGAATGAAACTTGTCACATTTTATAATTAGCGTTTGAGTATTTGGCTATTAGGGATTGTTTGTATAATATACAGGCAGAAATCTCTAAATTAAATAAAAATAATTATATTTCATTGAAGTCTAAAAGGTTTCCGTGTATATGAAATTTCAAATTTTATAGAGTAACAAGAACTTGTATTTCAATATATTCATCGACTTCAGGGGATTTTTTTATTAAAAGTTTTATAATAAACGTTTCACCTTTCACCTCTTGGTTGTTCCTAGGGCTATTTGCGATATAAACTACACAAAAAGAAAGGCGAGTAAGTCCAGTTTTCCACTCTCACCTAACGACTACAAGAAGTTGTCGTTGGAAAGCTTTCGGTTGAGAGGCGAAAATATGACTTACGAATATATACATTTGGTGTAAGGTCTGCCCGTCAAATAAACAATATATATGAACAAATCTTAATTAAGTATCTGTGACATATTTAACTGCTAGTACGCTTGGACGCCAGGAGATTAGGTGAAGTTTGTTAATTTTCCTTATTTTAAACACTGCCATTATTATGAGCTTTTGTTTCAATTTCGTAATTGTTTTTCCTAATTAAACCTTTTGTACAGAAATAATAAAATAAAACGTATATATATCCGTTCATACCTAAACGTTGCAACAAGCATAAATTAAAAATATCCCTGACTCAAAAATACTTTCAACGATAGAAAGGAGCTGATGATCTTCGAACGGCTGTACAGATTTTATTGAGTTATAGCTAAGAACACTCGATCAAGTCACCTTTCAAACAAAACAAAAAACTAAATCAAAATTATTAATTTAAATATTATATTTTACAAATATTTTTTAATTTAAATTAGGTTGTCAGTTTGAGAATAGGCAACCATGAGTTCTGAATAAAAGGTTATAGTTAAATTACCATCAGGTGACCCGTGTGCTCGTTTGCCCCCTATAATATCAAAAAAAGAAAAAAGTTCTTAATTTTTAACCATGTATTATCGGAATATAAAGATTTACCTAGTCTGCTGTGTAAGCTTTTAGTTTAGAGCAATGCTTTATAATTCCATAAATATTTACTGATAATATGGTTATGTTACAGCATATCGCACATTGCAGTATGTGTGTAGGGACTATGTAGTATTGTATTGTACAGTATTGTATTCACTATTCATGTATTATTTGTATTGTTGGCATTCACGTGCTTTTACACGAGATCCTGAGGTGTGACTACTGGCATCTGTTACATATATTATGACGACTATGCTTGCCAATTTTTGTTCCATACTCATAAAATATTAAATTATCCTTGTCTAACCGACTTTTAAAACGTTCCTTTGTTAAATTTTTGATTGCTCAGGAAGTGAAGACTTTTTTAAATTTCAATTTTCATTGTTATCAAGTATTTCACTCAGTATTTCTCTCATATCCAAAATAACCACATATTTGCATTTATTTATGTGCCTTCGTTTTTATATGTATTTAGGTATATTGTAGTGACAAAAATTAATTATATTATTATATTTTAATATTTTTATTCTCTACAACTTTTCATAGCTTACAGTTTACCATTCACATCAAAACTTCACGTGTTTCAATTATTATGTAAAGAATGAATAAATGTATGGGTCTAACAGTACAATGTAAACCTATTCCCCCAACATCTGCCAATGTACAAGTGCCTAAACCGTTTTGTAAAGAAAAACTATAAAATAATATAAAAAATACCACTTTCACTCTAATTATGCACATTTATTGTTAGATTTGCCGTCGCCGTACTTGACCGCGAAAATTATTCACTTATACAGAATTATTCGCTTAAGACACCACGTTCGCTAGTGACACCTGTTATTGCTAAATTGACCACATATACCTGTTAGGGCATATGTGGTCAATTTAGGGCAATATGGGCATATTTCGTACTTGTGAGAAGGCTGTATTATTAATTTAAAAAATAGCTAAACAAGTTCTTGTCTAAATATATAAGGTAATTCATATTTCATAACCAACAATTTAAATATTTTTATACGGATCTATAAATTACTTACAGCGTAGAAGGCATGCTACACATAGTCGACAGTCGTTACATCTCTTGTATCTAACCCCATTATTATTAATCATTACACAATATTGTTATTATAACGCATAATTTAAGATATCACAAATATTTAAAGATGTATTTCAGTTCCACAAAAGGAATAATTCACTGCCATTCCAGGCATTTGATTTGTTTGAAACAGAACAGAAGTTACACCAGCACTTCAACACTAGTTTGCGGCCGTGTAGCTTTTATTTTGTGTCGAACTTTTACACTTAACAATAGTGTAAGAAATGTTAGGATAAAACCCGCAGTTTAGAGGAGACACTGGGATATAAAAATTACTTAACAATATTTTAGACAGAGACAAAATAGGGTTAGCACTGTTACATAATTCTAAACTTCAACCAACAACCATATAAAATAATACTGCTACAAACTTGTATTAACACAATCGTTTTTTATATAACATCTATGTATATTTATGCATATATAAATTATAACTGTATATTACTTACTGTAGGTATGAAGTACCTAGGAGACCGATCTTCGCTCGGTAGCTTTTTGTAAAATCGTAATAATTTTTTTATTATTTTTTGTTTTGGTAAATTGCGCTTTTACAGGAAACACAACTATGCAGTTGAACTTTAAATGCAAAACTGTATCTGTATACAAAATTTCATCAAAATCGTTAGAGCCGTTTCCGAGATACCCGCAATATAAATACATACTTAAATAAATACATACAATTACAATTGCTCGTTTAAAGTAGTAAGATATATTATGTAAAATATAAAATAATCACCTCGCTATTTGATACCAAAAATCCACAGAGTGGTGTGTTAAATAACCAAGTTGTAATAACAGGTGAAACGGGCATGAAAGCAATCACATGTAGAAACTAATTATAATGAATATAGTACACTTTGTACAAGTATTACACAAAACTACCAGTGTTATACATAAGTAGTTACAGTTATGGCAGTCGATAGCGAATTGCGATGAATTAGGTTAATAATTATTTATAGACACGTTTAAATAAGCAGTTTAGATTTTTCACAACTGATATAAATTGATCGTTTCGCGATAATATGGATAAATTATTAGTTATAACTAGTGTAAATTGTACTAACCGCCGTTGCCATAGACTGGTCGCTATATTATAGCTTATACATATAAATATTAATACACCTAGGGATTATGACTAGATAGATGCAGTTATCGTAGTTGACACACAGATTTAAGCGCGATGGCTTAACTAAATTATTAATTTATATACTCGTGTAAATATCTAGATACAGTTAGCGCAATTGCGACAAATAGATCTAAACGCGATGGCTTAAGTAAATTATTAATTTATAGA
This sequence comes from Euplagia quadripunctaria, assembly GCA_963859945.1. Taxonomy (NCBI): domain Eukaryota; kingdom Metazoa; phylum Arthropoda; class Insecta; order Lepidoptera; family Erebidae; genus Euplagia; species Euplagia quadripunctaria. Next base: position 28,871,477 of record OY982559.1, on the reverse strand, counting down.
CACGTGTACATAAGTAGGTACAGTTAGCAATTGCCACAAATAAGTCTAAACGCGATGGCTTAAGTAAATTATTAATTTATAAACACGTGTATATAAGTAGATACAGTTAGTGCAGTTGCCACAAATAGGTCTAACCGCGATGGCTTAATTAAATTAAAAATCTATAGATACGTGTACATAAGTAGGTACAGTTAGCAGTTGCCACAAATAGGTTTAAGGCCGATTCACACATATCAGTGCAGTCACAGTTCCGGCACAGGACCGGCACAGTTCCGTATCAGTGCTACAGTGATGCGGCAGTGCTTCAATTCACACATGTCCGTACTCATTTCTCTACGGATCTTCAGGTAAAACGTGTGCGATGTAGATTGTTGCTATGGCTCTATTCAATAAAACGGAACTGGCAATGATATCCATTGCTTTAGACGAAGAAGAAGAGCAGTATCAAGGAAAAGATAAGAAAAAGAAAAAAAAAGAAGAAAAAGATACTTTTTGGGGGAACAATTGCTTTTGTATTTTGTATCCATGTACTTTGCATTAGACAAATGATACAAAACAATATTTTTACAAACCAATTCGATCAATCGCTCATCCTACATTTTGCTTGTGACGCAGCGGCATCTGTGATCCGTGATCCGACAAAAAATATCGTCGTTGACGATTACATCCGTGATCCGGCACTGTCACTGAGAGCACTGTGCCGTCACTGACACTGACAGGTGTGGATGCGTTCATAGAAAATGTATGAAAGAATAATTATCACGGTTGCGGTACTGTGCCGGAACTGTGACTTCACTGATATGTGTGAATCGGCCATTAACCATGATGGCTTAAGTAAATTATTAATTTATAAACACGTGTACATAAGTAGATACAGTTAGCAGTTGCCACAAATAGGTCTAACCGCGATGGTTTAATTAAATTAAAAATTTATAGACACGTATACATAAGCAGGTACAGTTAGTATTTGCCACAAATAGGTCTAACCGCGATGGCTTAATTAAATTATTAATTTATAAACGCGTGAACATAAGTAGACACAGTTAGCGCAGTTGCCACAAATAGGTCTAACCGCGATGGCTTAATTAAATAAAAAATTATAGACACGTGTACATAAGTAGGTGCAGTTAGCAGTTGCCACAAATAGGTTTAACCGCGATGGCTTAAGTAAATTATTAATTTATAAACACGTGTACATAAGTAGATACAGTTAGTTGCCACAAATAGGTCTAACCGCGATGGCTTAAGTAAATTATTAATTTATAGACATGTATACATAAGTAGATACAGTTAGCGCAGTTGCTACAAATAGGTCCGAACGCGCTGACTTAAGTAATGTATTAATTATAGGAACGTGTAAATGAGTAATTATCTAATATTAAATAAGCGTGTAGCATTGAATCTCCGTATTGCATACACTGCCAAATGTCATTTTATACAACTAACTTTTCGTAATTATAAGTAAATTTTCTTCATAAAATTTTATAATCGAAGTAGTTCTCTTTGTATTTTTAAAACAGTTTTTTGTCTAGAGGGGAACAGTATTTTAAGTGATGCACATATACAGAGTGTTTCAGAAAGATGTGGTCAAATTTTAGGGTCGTATAGTAGACCCCGTAAGTATGTAAAGCGCAAAAATTTTCGTGATGTTTAATACTGAAATTCTATTTTGAACTGACAAATTGATCTTGAAAATTGACCGATAAAGCTAATATTTCGAATGAGAGGGCTGACATGAATAAAACTATGGGTATTTAATACCAAGGATGTCGATGGTATGTCCAGGTTTGTCTGCAAATGTCTGCATAAAAAAATTAAATTGATATAAAAAATCATAACATGTTGTTAGAGATAGTAGAAATGTGCACCTACACTAGGAAAAGCATTTTCCAAAGAAAAAAAAATATTTAATATATAACGCCCCTAAAATATGACCACACCTTTCTGTAACAGCCTGTATATTATCTTATTTTGTGTGAATAAATAAAAAAAAAATCATTCTCTATTCCTGATGTTCAGTAGTTATCCGTGTGTCCACGATCCTCATTCGCAACTTAAGGAGCTCTGACTATCCTTTTTACCGCCTAGAACGTAACATTATTTGTGTAGTGTAGTTTCTATAGGTTCTGAATAAGTGCTTCTTTGGACAGTCACTTGCAGACTTTTGCTGTTATACACTACTTTGCCGTATATTTTCTTCAAAGCTGGGTACTTCTACAGGGTAGGAGTGCTACCCTGTCAGGTTCAGGCCTGCCTTTAATTCTATACTTTCAATGCACGTGTACTCGGTGATACCTATGGACATGTTTAACCGCCTTCAAAGAAAGAAGGAGGTTTTTCAATTTGGTAGTATATAATTTTTTATGTTTATTACCGCAAAACTCCATAATTTATTTACCGATTTGTAGAATTATTTTTATTTGCGAGGGTACTCTTTCCATTTGGTCCCATTAAAATTTGAAGAAAAAAATACTGGATGTCCTAAGGGTGTAAAAATGGGAGATGACATATTTTTTTACTTCTTGGTGCATTTTTTTCAGAAGAGTTTCTTAGAAGTCGGTTTTTTATTTGGTAAAATTTTTCAATAGATAGATAATGGGGATCAATCACTCAGAGGTTGATTCGACGAGGCCCGAATTCGATCATAATTCATTAAATGATTTATAACAATAAAGCTCATTCGAAGGTAGGAAAAAAACTATTTCCAACTTTTTTATTGATAACACTTTCACAAACAGATGGCAAATAGGTATTGAACTCATTTGCCTTTGCCAATTTAAATATCCTCTATTCAAAGTTAAACTAAAATTCTAGTCGTATAAAAGTTACCAAGGTTTTAATGTTTTCTCTTATTTCACTAAAATGTATACTCCACCAAAAAATACACCTCTCAAAAAAAATAACCTTCAAGTTACGCTGCCTTATACAATCTGCTGAATTCCTTGAACAATATATGAGAGTCAGTTGCGTAATCCATTTATTTACATTTGAAACTTGTGAATACCACTTTTATTGACAAATATGTCCCTAGGGCTACTTTTCATTTTACAAATTTAAATTTTTAACAATAAGAGTACCTGTGTGAGTTTATATGTGGGAGAGCCATGCTTCGGCACGTATGGGCCGGCTCGACTCCGCTCGTTACCACGGCCTCACAGAAAACCGGCCGTGATGCAATGCTTGCATTGCATTTCGCCGCGTGAGTGAGGTTACCGGAGGCCCTAACCCTTCCCTCTCCCTTATTCCCGTCCTACCCCTCTCCCCACTCTTCCCTCCCTCCCCCTCTTCTCCTACTCCTATAACCTTAAAGGGCGGCAACGCACTTGAGACTCTCGAGTTGCAGATGCCCATGGGCGGCGGTAGTCATTTACCATCAAGTGACCCGTCTGCTCGTTTGCCCCCTAAACCATAAAAAAAAACTACTTATGTTCTCCTAAAGCATGTTGTCTTAGTAAAATAAAGTTAACTCTACGATATATAGTAGTGACTTGTCATAACATGGTGAAAGAATACCGTCACAATTAGGCTAAAGGTATGTGAAACAAACTGTGTTGCACAGTCAGTTCAGTACAGTGCAGCGCAGAGCCGAATTAATGTACAACAAATTAGACAACACAATGCTGTGCCGGACTGCCTCTTGTCTGCATCTCGTTACAGCCTTACCAAACTTTTTAATATCTACGATATACGCTTGTCCAATTAACGTTACATTACTCTAATTGTAAATCCGTATAGGCCATATCGTATTAGTTATAAGATTGTATGTATACTCCAGAACTACGCGCATTCTAATAGCAATACCTAGTAGTATTTTGTATATATGCCCTTCTAATAATATATAAATAAAACGAAAAACCAAAATTCACCAAAGTTCACCGAAAGCGAGCGAAAAATATCTAATGTTAATTTCTCTACAATATTTTCAAAACTATTTCTTGGTTGTGATTATTCCAAATTAAAAATAAAACTTCCATTTAAAAAATATAACGTTTTTTAAAGCAACTATTAATATAAAACCCCTAAGAAACGTTCAATGTATACTTTGTAAAAAGATTCATATTTGACACTATTCATATCATGGGCATCGGCTAATAAGTCACAGATTGTGATGACGTCAGCCTGTCATTTGTAACGATGAAATTAAATCATCACTGTTCCCACGTCTGGTCAAAGCTCAGTCTTTCTCCAGTTTCCATCCGAATTTATTCACTATTTCCAATTTTGATGTATTATTTTTTGCATTCAGTCCTTAATCTCTTACAACTGTATATATTTAAACAGATTTGAAAGTATTTCTAAGTATATAATATTAATCTAGATTAACCTGAAATTCTGAAAATTTATAATCAGTCGCCTCTCAACATCTTATATTCATTGATTAAAATACTTCTATTTCAAATACTACTTCAAATATATGTAACAATACATTAATTTAAACCAAAGTTTAATTTTAACCGAACACTTGGGTTTAGACTGATTATAAATGTTCACTGTTAACAGACATTATAAACAACATAATCACCTCGTTTTTCCAAATATATCCATGTATAAAACAAGTATTATCATAAATTTAGAATTGTATCATAGTCGTTAATCGCGCGGTGAGACAGGCAAGGGAGTTCATTCTATTCATATTCATAAGCTGCACTTAACCTGCCACAAAAGTTCAAATTTCAATTGTAAATTTTAAGGTATTCTTAAGTATATACTATTAATCTAGATTAACCTGAAATACTGAAAATTTATAATCAGTCGCCTCTCAACATCTTATATTCACCGATTGAAATTCTTCTATATCAAATACTACTTTAAAGCGTATAAGCTTCATGAATAATATACTTTCTAAGGATTCACATCTGATAGGGTTAACTGGATAACACGTGATCCTACTGAATGTGTAGCCCGATCTTACCGACCTCGGGTAACGAAGATATATCATAGATCAGCTTGGACGTGTGTAGTACATGTCCACTACTTGGATCATCCTAGAGTTTAGTAATGATAAAAACAGCTCGCTGTATATGTAGGTGTACTATATATATTCAATGCATGTATCGTTAATAAAGAAACAAAACCACTTCAATTATATCGGTTTATAATAAAAACTGTTTGCCCACTGATTAAAATTCTTATTTTGAAAATATACTTTTTTTATTGGTAATACTAAAGCTCGTCAACAGCCACTAAACAAATAAAATAAAAAAGTAAATCTGTCAATAAGATGAGATACCTAATGTCAAAAAGTTTATTGTGATTTTCTTTTTTAAACGACTCCTGTTTGTTTCTTGAATTTATGGGTGCCGAACGGGTGATAAAACCGGACAAATTAATTATGAAACCTGCAAATTCGTTCACAATTCAACGATTTGACATTGGTTGTAATCTATAAATAAACTATCGAGAAATAAATCGTCAAATTGTAAATGGTTAGGTGTTGTTCATAATATTTCAGTTTGTAATATCGCGAGATGATATAATCATCTTACTTCGGCTATTTGTACGCGCGATATAGGTACTTGTACAGTAATATAGGTATGTAATGTAATGAATAATGTTAATTATTATGATTACGTCACTTTATCACTCGTCTACTTCAATCACCGCCGTCTATCGGCCGATGTGGCCGTCAGAGATGCTTATATCCTCAAAGGTTTACCTTATATACGACTACAGTATGAACAGTTTTTAAAGGTTCGGCAACGCACCTGCGAGTCCCCTGGACTTGCAACCGTCCCTAGGTACAGTAACCGCTTACCATCGGGCAGGGTGTATACTTGTTTACCACTGACGTGATATAAAAAAATAATAATGTAACATACTAACTTATTTTGTCTCTGCATCGCCGTAACGTTGATTGGTAAAGGTGCGCGTTAAGTCCGAAGATGTACAATAATATAACTACCTATACTTACGTATGTATTTAATCAATAGAAGTCTATTTATTTTTGACATGATAAAGTCTTATAAATCAATGAACGCCGGCTGCACGTACGAAAAAATGTCACGTTCCGCCTGTGCCGAGCGTGCAAGCGAGAGCGCGGAACAAGCGATAGAGAGCCACGATCGGCGTTCGCGGCGGAAGCGTTCGTTTATTGACATTAATTTCATGTCAGTTTATTTCTATAACTAATTGTTCGTGATTATATTTAAACAAATTATTTAAATTAAATTTGCAAAAACTGTAAATAATATTTGAATATTTATATTAATGTTTTTAACCAGAGTTTTAAAAATATTGTGTTTTCTTATGACGTTATCACGTAAAATTATCGTCCCTAAGCCGACTTTACAGGCAACCAATATTTTATTTATTTATTTGACCCTATACCCTAATTCCATTGATGCAGAATAAGTATAATATACTCCCAAACATATGTTTAATACAAGTAGTATTTAAAAAAGAGAGACCATATTTATTTTTCAGTTATTATTAGTAATAACTAAAAATTAAACCTGGTCTCTAAATATAATTATAGTACATATATCTCTTACTACGAAGTAAGTTAGAATCAATATTTTGTATAAATATTGCTGTGTCTCTTCTACATTTGCGCAAAGTATTATTATTAAATAATTATTGCCTGCTAAATGGTAAATTATACAAGCCTTTTAATTTATAAAGGTTTTGTACACAATTTGAAGAAGATGAAGATTGTAGAAAACATTGATTTCCTATAAAATTAAATTTTATATGTCTTATGTAAATGAATGTCATCAAACAGGGCTTGTATCTCTATAGCTTAGTCAGTTATTTCGGTACTTTAAGGAAGTCCGATGTACTTAACGTTTTATTTATTTAATAAACAATTACAGTTGTAACTCAGATAATCTCATTTAATTTAATATTTCCAAAGTAGTCAATTAATTAAATTTTAAATACATTCGGTTTTGTTAGTGAGAGTTTTTAAATTTATTTTGTGGAATGTGTTGAGGTTGATACATAGGTGCGAAGTATTAGATGGTTATGTTCCACTGACATTTAATACATCAGTAGTTCAGATGAACTTTGTTCGATTGCTTCTTAATAAATTGTTAAAATAAATTTACGTCCACATTTGTAACAGTTACCCATATCAAGCAAAGTAGAAAAAGAAAAATGATTATCTATTAAAGTTTGAGACCATTGCTGAATTATCTGAAGTCAATAAAATGTCAGTGGATACTAAACCAGGCATGGGAAGTGAGCAATGCGTTGAACTCCATCTGGCCGTACTTAAATTCATCACGTGATCGCTAAATCGTCGTAAGACTCAAAAGTTGATCTACCGATGCTACTTACGGCTAGACGAAGCTCAAAGGATACATACGGTGATCTTTTTCAATACGGAGTAGCAACGCTATCGGTAGTAAAAGATCACATTCCCCGGACACGTCTCGAGTCCCAAAGGTACCCCTACTGTTGGAGAGTCAATAATGTCGTATAATTACTAGCTCGTAAGCCCTTATCATTACACTATAGTAGTAAACTAATTTCTAACGTATTTTATATATAGCGGGACAGGACTGGTGAGAACATAGTAGAAATGATATGAGCGGGGAATGCGGCACCATCTTTAGTACATTTAACTCTGTGGTTGTTAAGTCCTGTCCTGCCAGTTGTATAATATAATAATATATTTCCACAACACATTTTAACTTACCGTAAGGTAAACCAATTGTATAGCTATCTGACATGAACTAACATAAAACCTATATAAGGGTTTAGTGATTACAGACATCGCTCTTGTTCTCAAAATAATCCGGTTTTCATTCACGATAAACTTAACTTTTTTATTAAGATCATACGGTTTTACTCACGTGTGTATTTCGGGGATGAGCGACTAGTTTCGGACCCAACGGGGGTCCGGTTTATCGAGGGGTGAAACGACCTACCGCGTCGGTGTCAGGCGGTGCACTTCACTTTGTAAGTCGATGTAATAAGGAAAACGCAATAGAGTATAATTTGTGACTGTATTTTGTCTCTATCATACTGTTTAAATATGTCTGTAATTGCTATACATATTGTATTAAAAAAATCCAAAATAGATCCATATAATGTTCGGCAACAATTGGAGTTGTTGTTCGCTCGCTTAACTTAAATTGATATGGTGTAGTGAGAAAAAAGCGCTGTGAATATTTGTCAAAATTTTTTATTAAAAATAAATAAACAGTCATGGAAAGTTAAACTTTACGAAAATATTATTTATTTATATAAAAAATGGTTGACTTTATGTTAAATGAAAATTTCGAGTGAAAATTATGATAGGACAATATCGCGAAAATATTAGAATAAAATAGGTGCTTGAAGTATTTTTTTTAAACAGTAGTAGACAATAGGTTTTTTTTTTATAGTTGTAACTGTGGTGAAACTGACAGTAAAATCTAATGGATGCCTAAAGATAAAATTATGCCGTAGCAATCCAAATCATGATACATTTTCGGTCCTTTTTTCTACTCGTACTAAAGAACGTTTGAGTGTTGCGCATCATTGTTCAGTATATCTATTAGAGTCGTTTAAAAACCATAAAAAACAGCACTAAACACTTATCGCAACTGAATCTATACTCACCATTAGAAATTTGTTTATTTCAGCGCTCACTTGAACAGTATTACAAATTAATTAGGCGTAAGTTAATGTTGTATGTAACGTACTTATATAATGAGGTGTTAGTGTATTAAGAACATAAATATTATGTGTCAGTTCTACAATCGTAACGATGCAGGTTTAGATAAGTATGCAACTATGTGTAATCGCGACGAATGTACCACAGATGGCAAGGCGTTTTGTTCAATTACACCAACAGGTGATTCATGCATGAGTGTATACAGCCGTGCACATAGTAATTCTTGATAAATAAATAAAAATTGACAAAAGGTTTTGAACATTGGCGCCAGATTAGCAAAAAATATTTGCGATATTGGGGCAACCATTAGGAACTGGCAATTTTCACCCCCTAGTAGGGAGGGTACTAGCACTTTCCAAGGGTTTGAAAGTACTGGTACCCTATGCAGCTTGAAGTTATGGACTTTGCTAAATTAAGCACGCTGCATGATTGTGAACTTGCAGAACCATTCTGTATAACGTACATATGAATAATTATTTCTTAGAATATTATAATGACGAATAGCCTGCCGTCTGTTAAGTACGTCATTTCAGCTACACAAACACGCACTTTTATACAGCGAACTTGTTCAAGCTCTTTGTAATGCAGTAAATTACTTCTATAAATATTTTTTAATCATGATTTGATTTAATCATAGGGTCGACGCAAAAGCACTTACATATTGTTAGTTGCTAAAATTTATAAATTCCCGTGATGTTTGTTTTCGGCAACAGAACAAAAAATGTACTAAAAGTATAGGAACAATTTACACATAAAAAAAAAAGATTCTGGCTAAAACAAAATGTTTTTAATATAGAGTCATCATCATTCATCACAGGTCAATATTCAACAGAAATGTGTTCTTGTAAACCTATTCTAAAGACAATTAATGTGCAATTTAGGAACTAACTAAAATATAATTTTAAATTTTTTATTAATAAAAAAAAAATATTACATGTTTTATGTAGGTATAAGATTAAAATTGAAGTTATTTCGCGTAAAAAAGTGGGACTTTAATTTGCATTATAGGTAAGAACTAGTTCATACGTATTTATGTGTGTGATTTAAGTTAGTTGAGGTAGATAGGTACACGTTTACAGATCACGGATAGCCATGTATTGATTTGAGTTTACAAGTTAGCTAAGTATCTACATGTAATTTAGACTTGCAGCACTAACTAAAATCATTAAAACTTAAACTGTTTGTTATCAATGTGTGAAAGTGTAATGTGACTATTAAATTTACAGAAATGTATTTATGGATACTTTCTCTCAGATTTTTACTAAATATATGCTTATCTTTTGTGTATTTCCGCCTGAAAAAAATTTAAATAAAATATTCGTAAATATATTTCTTGCAAATTATTTTATTAACGAATAAGTTTAGAATTTAAGTTTGCGTCGGCTTCTGTAATTTATTCAACCGCATTTTTAAAAATGTCGGTCAATAAAAGTATTAAATGTGCTGGTTTTAATTTTTTAATTATTATTTCTCCTAATTTCCTTCATTAAACCTTGGCATCCTCAAGCAACCGGAAAAGCAACATAAAAATTTATTGGGAAAGTTGAAAAAAAATCCAAAAAAATTCTATAGGGTAGATTGGGAGAGATCTGAATGTCCACCACTGGATCGTTACCAACAGCAAATTAATGCTATACAAATCATAAGTGTTTGATAGATTCTGAAGTGAAACGTCTTTAAAATCGCACTGGAACATATACGGATACCAGGTCCGAAAAGTGGACCGTAACGAAATGGTCTAGTATATAGTCGTAAGATCCCACTTAAATTGAACTTCCCTTATAGAATTTCCCAAGAAAATGAACATTTTATACAAGATAATGTATAATTAAGCAAAACGTGCCTTAGGTTGCCGTCTCATATCTGTGCAAGGCTATTTAAAAATATTTAATCATTTTTTTTGATAACACTACAACAAACAATACCCGCGCATGAAACCAATGTGTATCTCTGTAGAGTAAGTAGGTAACTCTTAGTTCGAGCCTGAAGTTGAAAAAAAATTAGCACATTTTTTAAATATTTATGTAAAAAAATATTGAAATTTTAGCTTAAATACATAAGGAAAAAATTCAAAATGTCACTAAATACTTGTTCTTTTATACTGGTCTGGGTCAGATTCTCTGAAAATAGCTCAGCAATTATCGGCCAGCATATACTAATATACTAGCATATACCAAAAACCTGGGTACCTCTCTTCAAACGAGTTTAAATCTTGATGGAAACGTTCATCATATTCATCACTTACGTTTCCTAGGTTGTCAGGAAAAAATGGGAATGCGAGTGCAAAAATGGATTTTCAATGTTATATTCATCCTCATTTTATGGTAATTTTGCAATAAATTTGTAACAATTTCTTCATAAGAAATTTTGCACAACCACTTTAAAAGAAAACCAAGCATCATTTTCGGCAGCGGTTAAGTGACGCTCAATTTTTTTTTATGCTTTAGTACCGTATTGATTTGGGGTCCGGCACAAGTTTTGCGACGGATGGAACATCAGGATATTGGACATACTTCTTGTTTTTGTAATTAGAACGAAAATTTTTGGTTAGGCAAACGTAATAGTCTGTTGCGTGATTTGTTGGCTCTTTCTATGGCATGGCGACACCAAATTGTAAGTATTTATTTTTTCCTGGAGCCTAGTTTGTAAGCACACTTCTGCAATTTTCGCACACTACTTTATGTACCATTTTTAATCAAGGTTTGATACAGGAATTTGAAAGTATTGGAAGGAGGCTCGCCTTACCGCTTATGTAATAGGTTTCTTCATTTTTTATCAATTAATTTAGCGCAAAGATATTATAAGCGCTATTCGGACCTAATTTACACTGTCTTGAAGACATTTTGAAAAGCATAACATGTTTTCAACAATTATAACAGGTGACCCGTCTGCTTGTTTGCCCACTAAACCATAAAAAAAAATATGGGTAGGTATAAGCTTTTTTTTGTACAGTAGTGTAATTACCCTGATGGAGTTCCCAAATATTATTTTAACACTAATCGATAGTAAGAGATGTAAATAAGCTGCCTAAGTAAGGTTGTCTATCTTTTTTCCAGCAAGGATCAGGGTTGCAAGGTGTAAAAAGGTAAGCGTGCATTTGTAATTTACCCTCATCGAGTGTCCATATACAAATTATATAAAATGTAGATAATAATGTTACGAACACGATGGTATAGGGTTGTCATGGGAAAAGAACGCAAATCTTAGGGTAGTCGCGATTTTAAGTTTCAATAATTAAGTAAGAAAGTGTGGTGTGATAGAGAAACACTGACTATTTACGCCTATGCGATAAAGAATATGCACAATAGCAGCTATACGTAAGGCAGTCATCGAGTAAACACAGTGCGCATGCGAAAAATAAGCATAAAGAAATAGAGAGACGTAGAAAAGAAAGACATTTACGCATGCGCCTCCGTACTGAAGTAAATAATATTAATACTGGCAATAGGTTTATTTATAATTGCCTTTTGTTGTCTTTACACCAGTGAAGGTCTTTGCGGAGTCGGCGTCGTTTACTACGGGTGTCGTGGCGACTTTAAACTGCTCCTGAAACCAGCTCGCTCGCTCGGCACCGGATATTAGGGTACCTATGCGTAGCCCATAACCTTGATTTTTATTTCCGGCTTACCTACTCTGTATAATATATATAGTATATTATATATAAAAATACACTACCTATTCAGTGTCAGTGTTGTATTAAAATATTTAGAACGTAGGAAATTTTGTTTCACGTTAAAACCAACGGCTGTGTTTCCCGACACAGCACTAGATTTTTTTTATGGATTAATGGAATAGGCGTTTGTCTTCAAACTCACCTGGTGGAAAGTGATGACGAAGACAAATCTCTCCAAGAAAAACCTATTCACTCTACTTTTGAACGTTCGAGGATTATAATTGTTTGGAAAAATACTTAGACGCAGGTAGTTAATTCTAGACTGTCAACTTGAACCAAAAAGGCGCTGTAAAAGCGTTTAATTTGACTTTATAGTGTTTCTACAATGAAAGGATGGAACCTATGTATGCGTCTAATAGTCCGAAAAAGAAATAGTGTAGGTTCAATCAGTTCGAAGAGAGCGATGCGATGCTCAAGAGTATGTACTTAGTTCCCTATTCGTGAGCACATCGTTGTTTATAAACTCGGGCTCTTCGATATTTGGATTGTTTGAAGAGGCGGGGTATATTTTGTATTATATTAGTATTGAATTAAAAGTCGTTTAATAAGATGATTTTAATTCATATTTTGTATCACAGAATATTATTACATAGGTAATCATCGTTTTCACAAGTAGTCAACTTTAGAAGTATCATACACAACCAGGCCCTAAATTACCATAAGTACCTATATTATTATATAGATACTTAATCTTCATTTTTACAAGTAGTCAACTTTACAAGTATCATACACAACCAGGCCTTAAATTACGATATACCTAGGTATTATTACATAGGTAAAGTCGCCTAACGTCGGCCCCTGCCTTCTATCGACCATTAACATGATTCGACATCGAATAATAAACAATTTCTTTAGGACCTTGTTTAATTAAGAAAGAGTATGCAATATGGTTTTTGTCCAACGTCTCTCGGCCGCTCAGTGACAATTATTTGTCCTATGAGAAATTTGGCGATAAAAAGTGCTCAAGTTCTCAGAATCAGCTTTAGACGGAGGTAAGATTTGTACTAAAAAATAATTGTATGGATTGCTAATGAATATGGTTAATTTATTAAATTAAGTAACATTCGTGATAGAAATATTATTGTTTATTAATTTACTTTGTGAAATATTCGCCTGGCCGAGGATAGAGATTATACCGACCGACATAAGGCAGCTAATAACTATACCTCACTTCGGCTGTCTCATTTCAACTTTAAAATTAGTATCGAAAATGATAATGTTGACTCTTTGATATATATATCTACGTATATTTTAGAGGTACCTGTTTTTACCTTCTACCAAGCACAACTTATGATGTAAATTTGGACAAATTAGAAAATCCATACTTGGCCAGATTGAGCTATCCATATATTTAGTTAGTAGTTGCAACTTCTCAAGAACATTATAACACATGTGATAAAAATTCATCACTTTCACACTCTAAGATCTAAATAGCGTCGCCATCGATCAACAGAATTATGCTACCTCATTTACTTCAGCAGAAATATCGGCATTTCGTTTGCGTTAAGCTTTTGTTATCTCATTGGCTTACAGTAGAAATGTCCAGCTCCAAAAGCCAGCACTTTAATCTCACAAAAAAAATCAAGAACCATTTATTTGCACATATTGAAAAATAAACATTGGTTGCGAGGCCCGAAGTGGTAAAATTTAAAGTGTAAAGTGGAGGAATAAAATATGATGATGTTTCTAACGAAGATTCCGTTTGCCACCTGTTTTGTGCATTTAATCTAAAATCTAGATCAATAATCTGAATGTCCTGCTATTAAAGCATTAAAACTAAAGCCATTGACAGCATGTAATGCAAGTTTAAAGTGCTTCTAAGCACTTTAAACTTGCTTTAATTAACCTAATTGAGAGAAATATGTAAAAAATAAGGAATAGGTTAAAGATTAATTAGAGGGTTACAAAGATCTCAATTATATGTTATGGTTGATTAAAATAAATGTTTTTGTTATTATTAGCTGAGAGAGTGTTTTATTAGTTATGTATCTCCTATGTGCCCTCCTAGATAAAAATAGGCCGATATAAGGCAGTAAAAAGGTCGATTTTGTGGCATGTAAGGCCGATTCAAGGCAAACTTCACTAGAAACCAGCAAATAAAACGTAATAAAAAATAAAATGAGAAGAGATGATAAGAATTAATTTGAAATGTTTGTGATTACTTAATAGGTAAAAGTAAGGTTCTGTACTTTAGGGGCCCATAATGTATGTAATGCTTGGGTAGCTCCACCACTAAGGTATAAAAATACCTTAGTAGTTAAATAGCATTTCAGTATAATTTAAACTTTAAACTGCAATCCACTTACTAAAATTAGTTACAAGCTGTAATATATTCGCTGTCTGAAGTATTAATATGCGTTCTACTGGCAGAAAGCCTGCTAGGACAAAACCAAGACGAAGCTTAGGAACGAATGGTAAATCATAAATACATTTGACACGGTATGCGCAAACACAATATTACAATATTGCACACCAAACAATTACATACAAAGTCATATCTTAATTATAAATCTTACTTGTAAGTAAAACTCTAAAATATTGAAACCATTGTGTCCTGTATCATCTTATTTAGGTATACATATATTTCTAGGTGAGTTTGTAGTTCTGTGGGTATTATACAAGTTATTTTTTTTTAATTACACTATGCTTATCATAATTATACTATAAACTAATCGTTATAGACACAGTAGTACAAAGTAGTAATCCTCTAAAAAGAAACTGTGAAGAATTTAAAATACTTCTGTTCTTACCTACACTTATTTAGAAAGAAAGAAATAAGGTGTCGATTCTATTGTCAGACTCACTAAACTAAAACCTAACTTAATTTCTTCATATGAAATGAACCTTGTCTTCTTCGCAACAAGGTCTATTTGTTACTGGCATCAATTTCTCAGGTCAATAAATTTCACTAAAACCTGTCAACGTATACTCAACTTTATTTCCACGCAGCGAGAGTCCTCATTTATTCAAATGTCGTATAATTGCCGTATAAAAACTTGTTCAAAACGAACTAAGATGATATTTTAATCGACACCTACGAAGACGCTTACTAAAAACACAGAGCAAAAGAGATGGCATTCAACGGATAGCAGCTCTCGCAACGTGGTATTAAAGTTTATTTAAGCGTGTCAGACTTTAGTCGACAAATAAATTGCTTATTTCGATAGCGACGTATGTTACCTACTTGTTTATATTTGAAATAAGACCTTGTTTCGAAGGATACAAGGTTTACATCTTGTATGAAGAAAATTTAGTCAATTATAGTTAAGAGAGAAATACAAGAGAATTGACACCAATTTGTTTATTAAATACACTACCACATTATACACATTACACATAATTTTATTGATGTTAGAGCACTGTTGTATTCATAACTTCTAAAAATGAGATGTGTTCGTAACTCTATAACTCTACACATGAGATGGGTGCGTGTGCGTAACCGAATCCGTTTAGCATTATCGTGAGGGGCAACTCTCATACATTCGTCTTTAAATCTGTATAAAATAATAATCAGATTGTTTTTTATAGCTTTCCGTCTGACGTATTGTCTGTATGTAGTGATATATGAATCAGATTATTAATAAAAATATAATATATTATTCATGAACAGTTCTAGAGGATTATACGTTGTGCTAAGTGTCTTTGAGTTTCATACGCATACAAAATGAGTTCCGCAGCTGTAGGCGCAGCAGCCATTTTTTTATGAAATCTTTAGAAAATATAATACGTGGCGTGTACCTATCTTCAGAAAATACAAATATATTTTTATAGAAAACATAGGTAGGTATGTAAAAAAATAACAGACGAGTAATCATATAAAAAATTATAACAAATCTCTTCACTACATAGGTACTAAGGTAACTTTTAAAGTTACTTTTGATAGGGACCACTAACTATAATAAGCACAACTTCAATTTACATAGACGATTACCGAAACCGATCTTTTATAAATATTTACTGAAAGCGCCTCGGGAGACACAGTGTCAAATTAAAATAATGAGTTGAGAGAATCGGCAACGTTAAGCGTACACGTAAACTGTAAAGTTCATTGTATCCTCGTGGTCTTGACTTCACGGTGAAAACACTGTGTTCGTGGAAACACTGTAAACCACGTAGATTCCACATGTTTCTACAGTGTGTTTGTTTCATTCAAACACAATGTTTCCACAGTAGTTTTTCGCAGAACCCACGGCACTCACACACCAAATCCACGGTGAATACAGAATAAGTATCCACAGTCGTTACACAAACACTCCACGGTCGTTATAATCGGTCGTTTAAATATAACAGTAAATTAACAATTGCTATATATAACGCGTAGTATGCCAATAATGGCATACTACGCATTATATTACTAACAAAATGGACCTAAGTCTGAAAATAAATTGTTATTATTATTTCCGTATCATGATGTTGACGTTTTGTTTTCTTCATTTGTATGAGCCTTTAAACAACAGCATCACAAAAATTAAATCGAATTCATAATATCATAAAATAGCTAAACAATTATTAATATCACTACGTTTTACAATATATTTAATTAATATTTTATGGTTGTGTTATAAATAATAATAATTTTTTTGTTCCATCACACGCAACTTTCAAGCCAGATGACAGACGAGTCGGCGGCCTGTTTATGTGTCGATTGACAATAGTCACAGTGGTAATCTCTCCACTTAAATAGTAATACTTACGGAACTCCGTTTGAGTGTTTGTTTTAAACAACTTAGCGTGTTTATTGAAACTTACGACAGGACGTTTTTATATTTAGTTAAGTGTTTTATTTCACCAGGAGGAAATCTCTATCTGACTAAAGTTATTTAATTTTTTAGTTAATATTATGTTTTGTTTTTTAAATAGCAGCTGGTGACTTGTTTTGTTTTTAACTAGCATTTTTGTTTTTGTACATGAGTGATCTGTGGTTGTTTTATAGTTATATAGTTGCGAGTAGGTTAATTGTTCTCGTGGAAAAATCGTTAATTTACAATAAATTTGGCGTAAATACACCGTGAAAACACTATAGATTGACGGTGTGACAAATGTCGGTGACGGTGTGTGAGAAATACCTTGTTTCAGCGTGTAGTAACTATGATAATTCTGTGGAAACACTGTGTACCAATGGAACAAATACACAGTGAAAACACAGTGAAATCAATCATGGTTACACAGTGTCTCCGCTGTGTTTTCACCGTGAAGTCAAGACCGCGAGGGTTAGGTACGTGGGTATATTAATAATTTTATCCTTAATAATTAAATGAAAATTGAACTTCGCCAACAGATGTAGGTACATATAAATTATTTTTCAAAAATGGAATGTAGTTACAGTGCTATATTTACCTATATAGGTACCTATTATACAGATTATTTCCACAGGAACCTCGTAATAGCATTCACAATAATGAATTATTAAAAATCAACTATTCTACATAAAACTATCATATTGAAACACTAATTAAACCTAGTCGAACAGTGTTTTGTCTTTTTTTTGCTTTATTAATTTCATATTCAGAACAGAACAAAATCTTTATATATATTTCTTCTGTGCGTGTGTATGTCACTGAACTCCTCCTAAACGGCTGGACAGATTTTAATGAATTTTTTTTGTGTCTTCAGGTGGATTCGAGAATGATTTAAATTTACAAATAGACCCGGTAGATGGCGCTGCGATAGGGTTCCAGGAATAATATTTTTTATGTTACGGCAGGACAACGTCTGTCGGGTCCGCTAGTAATATTATATAAATTAAACTGTTAGTTATTTTTGATTGCCTGTTATGAACTAAACGCTGTTATGATAGCGGCGAGGCTTTGGTAGGTGCCAGTGACGAATACGAAGAGCCCCAGGGACATGATGAGCACATTCTTCAGCCACACGAAGGGATGGATGCTGTCAGGTTTAGCCGCCTTGCAGACCAGCTCGATGAGCGGTGGGAAGAAGAGCGCGAGGGCCGTGCTGCTCACAGCACCAACCAAGGAAATGAAGAGGCCCAGTTTTGGTATGGTCTCCGCCAGTATAACTGTAAAATACAAACAGGTAATTTTGATATCATACTTATACAACAATAGAATGATGCATGTTACTTTGACATAGGCCTGCCATCACTTAAATTGCCGACCCTTGACAAAAACTTAAAAAATCCCGGACACATGCGTGAAATCGAGGCTCTTTCTCGGACTAATGCGTGAAATCGAGGCTCTTTCCCGGACATATGCGTGAAATCGAGGCTCTTACCCATTTTCTTAAAATTTTTAGCTTGTTAACGATTCATCTAACAATGATAGTTGTCCCCTAGCATAGAGTGTCGGACACTTTTTGAAAACCCCGCCCGGACGCTCCCCGGACGCCCCCTAAACTAGGACAAATCCGGGGAAACCCGGACGGATGGCAGCCCTATTTTGACAATAAGTGTATAAATATATCAGCAGCAGTTGTCACTTTTACTTCAGACAGATGTAATGGTCATACTTAGTTCAGCTGTGTAATGCCAAAAAAATATAGCTTCAGTGGCACACTCATAAAGGTACACACACAGGTCGTACACGCCGACACGCGTCCTTATACGACCGTGAGCTACCGTTCGATGGTAATCACTGCAAAAAGCACTCTCGCACACAATGGTTAGGCATTTTTTAGATTGCACATATGACCTGTAGCTATGTTCATGATGCACTTTACCTGTTCAAATGCTTTGAGGCTTTGAGAGTTGGCTATCAGTTTTACTATTTTTTCCGTGTTTAGGTACCTGTTGTGTTGATGAATGTTATTTTATAAAAGACAAGGCAAGGTATATTCTCAAAGAAAGTTTATTTTTGTATTATTGTACAACTAAATTGCCAAACATGCACAAGTTTCGCTTGATGTGAAAGGCGTTGTCGATGGCCATGAATACTCGCAATGCTAGTTTCAACTGTGACTTGACAACCCTATCGTGATGATAAGAGTTGACACCTATTCGACATCCGATAAACAACACCACTCTGCTAGTGGTTCCGATTTAAGTCGAAGGTGAGTAAGTTTTTTTCTCTAGAAGATTTATAGGAGCTGTGTGAGGAGGAGGGGGTGTTGGGTATGCTCAAATGACATCACAGCTCCTAAATGTTTGGTTTAGTTTTCTTTGTATGGCTAATAACACTCTCGATCTAGCCGATCGAGTGTTCTTAGCTATACATAATTCAAGAAAATCCGTTCTGCCGTTCGAATATCATCAGCTATTTTCTAACCGTTCAAGGGATGTTTGAGTCGGGGGTATTTTACATTTTTAATTTAAACTTTTTAGGAGTTTTATAGTCATCGGTGTTTTTAATTCATCTCGTCAGTATAACCTCAACCCGCGTGATGGTAAGCTAGATTGAGGTCCAAAGACGTTTTGATAAAGACGGCCACCATTATAGATAAGGGCGTGACAAGTCATTTGAATTTTTACGCCCCTCTTATAGGACCAGGGTTTTCGCTTACGATCATTTGTCACTCTGCTTTTATGAAATTTAAAGTGATTACAAATTTCTAATACATCAGAAGCCGTTACCTTATGCTGTGTTAACACTTTAATCAATTTTATCGCTTTTGTTAATTTATTAAAGGAAACGTATGAATGCATTTGAATACAACACGGACTTTGGAGGGTGTTCCTTTGTTTTTATTTTATTATTTTTAATCAATTTCAAGAGAGCAGAAAATTTGTGTTTTTTTTTCGTGTTTGAATTTCACTATTCGTCTAACAATTTTAATGAAGTACGTCTACTCACGGGTAGCCTCATAAATAAAAAAAAATAGTCCAGTGTTATTATTTAGATTCGGAATTTAAGACCACGTTTAGCATGAAGAACGATAAATTTTAACTCTTGTGTTTATGGCACATTCATTAATTATCGACGATAGACCTAATTAATAATAAAATACATGACAACTTCTACAATAAACATAGAACCAATCAACTTAATGTACTGAGTGGTTCGTCACGTAAATGATTTCATATCGTTTCAGTTTATTCGTTACTTCCTTCGACAGAACTCAAAATGTCTCTCGTAGTAGAAGAAGAAAATATCACTAAAATGGTTTCATATAAATTTATATCACTCTTACGGCTACTATTCGGCCATTATTACAATATCAATAATAGTAAACCCGTACGCTACCTGGCCAAACTTTATTGTATATGTTTCTGTTTCCTTAACACCTTTATATTTTACTATGTCATCCTGAGCAATGATTTCCAAAAAAAAAATTTGATTAATGGTAAAACATTTCTTTTTCTCCCACTTATCCTCAATACAGTTTCATCTCTGGTATTCGCGGATAATTATTTTGATCAGTACTGCAGTACCATCGAAACAAATGACACGATTATGGGATTTAAGACACCATTGATAACAAAGGGTATGAGCGCCATATTTGTTATTACCATATTGCTCCGTCTCAGTTTATCTACTATGGGATACCTCTTTTCGGAACAGCCTTTTCCTTTGCTATTGACTACTTCTATAGTTACGTTATCTTTGGATATGAATCACATCCAGGCCGCATGGATATTGTGTTTGCTCCACAGCCGTATGTGTCTACTGACAGGTTTCTTTAAAAGAATTTCTATTCCAATAAACATCAACGGCAACAGGCATGGCGTGAGGGTCTGTGTTAAAAACGTCAGAAAGGGTTTATATAATTACAATGCTCTGTTGAACGATGTGCAATATGTTGACAAGCAGATGCAATGTCTGGTATGTTACCGCTTTCATATTTATATAATGTGGATGTGACAGCATCTCATTAAAAAATAAAACTTATAAAACGCAATATTGCCAAAAAAAAAAAAAAAATATTACTGAAATACGTTCTTTTCTCTAAAAAATCTAATGTAATAAAAAATTAAACTTCGAATTTCACTTTTTTTATTTAACTTCCTTTGGGAATAGATACAAGTTTTTTTAATGTTGACATTTGTAGGAAAAAACGTGTTTTTTAATTTTAATATTAAATTAAACTTAATTAAATATTTGGAATGTCGGGAGCCGTGTTTTCACTTAATGAGAAACTGTTTGAACCACTTTGTGGGTATAAGTTTTACTCTAATGTGTTCTGCTTGGTGGAAAAAAACATAGTTAAATAAGTAATATTAATTTCACCTTGTTTCAGTTAATTGCGGCGTTTTTGGCCTGTTTACCGAAAACTATTGTCTTTATATACGAGACAGCTTTTAATTATATGCGGAATGTAAGTTTTTTGATTGCTGTAGGGTAGTAGTTATTTTAAGTATTAAAAAATACCTATTATTGACGGAAATATTTTCACTCGATAATATTCGACTACTTTAGTAGCCGCAAACGTTCAAACTAAAGCCAGTCCTCTAGATATTTTTTTAAACAGAACAAGACAAATGTGTTTTAAAGGTTCTGGTCTTAAATCATTAATATGTCTAGATGGAGTGTCGCACTACAAAAGAACTAAATTAACGTGCCAACTTTATTATTATTAATTTTAAAATGGTTTATTTAATTATTTTGTTTGAACTGATATGAAATAATGATACTTAGTGACGAAAAGTGGGTAACTTTTTCCGTTATTTTAGATCGACCTTTGTAATTTATGCACACTTTTATCTCACAAAAACAATTTATGTCATTGTAAACAATACGGTTTCGCAATGCAATTCGAGGGTATTTAGTGACAGTGCAACTGACAAGTGACACTGACCGCGGGAAATGTACTTATAGGCCAATTGGACTATAATTTTTTCGACGTTTTCACAGCTTTGACAGTCCATCTAGACATGTTAATGATTTAAGGTTCTGGTTATACTTAATAATAATTATTTATGCATACATGTATACTAAGTTATATTGATTATAAAATAAAGTTGAATTACACTCGAGAGGATCCGAGTCAAATAAATATACGAATGCGGGTCACAAAAAGAAACTTGAAAATCTCGACAACTAAAAATGTTAAAGTGAAATAAATTGTGTTTAATAGACAAGTAAAAAGATTTTTTTTTTAAATTTAAGAATTACTTTACTGTCTAGTTGTCAGCACTAAACAAATTTACCTTTGCAGTGGAAAAAGTACTCCCTCTTACATGGGGCCTTGTAGAAAGTCGGCAAAGAAATAATTTTTTTTCTGTGATGTAATCACAAATTAATTATTTTTAGTTTTTTGAATATGTTAATTCTTGTCAAACTTCACGATTCTAGTTTATAGTACAAAAAAGTTAAAGAGAGCATCACACGCATAACATTTATTTACGCCAACGCTCTAGCCGCCATTTTAAAATGTCTTCCTACGTCTATATCACTTTACTACGGTATTATAAAATTGACAAACACTTTATTTTCAGGAAGAATGTTCACTAATAGTATTGCGTATCAGTGGTTTAGTATACACAATGTACTTACTAGCCTTACCAATGGCGATTACACAAGCAATCATATGTGAAGTGGATGAAATTAAAACAATATTATCAAGAAAGTTATTGAGGTGTTCAGGTGAGAACAAAAATTTAAATGGAACTAATTTAGCAAATATGTGTAAAGACCCTGTTAGCACCCATATAAGCAGCGGCTTCTGTTAGCCAAACAATGTTTTCATTTTCCTAATTAACTTATTAGTCGAGTGTAGTCTTAGTGTTTTTATTATAACTAAATTGACAATCAACAACACGGCCGTCCGTCTCCAGGAGTGTCGATCACACATCTCTAAGACTAAGCAAAAATAGTGTAGTTAAAATAGTGTATATGTTACTCAAATCATAATCAAATAATGTATATGTATCAAACTAAAAATATATTACATATAAATTACTAAAATAAAATCCTTTTTTTTTCTAAATATGGCATACGACCAGTGTTTGTTTCTTCTTGATTCTTGTCCTTTTTATCTTCTAGTATATGGTTAGTAAGTAAACAGTGCCTATCTCCTAAACTTCTATCACTAATATTATAAATGTGAAAGTTTGGATGGATGTTTGTTACTCTTTCACGCAAAAACCACTAAACCGATTGCGATGAAACTTGGTATGTAGATAGCTGGAGACCTGGATTAACGTATAGGCTACTTTTTATCCCGATATTTCCACGGGATCGGGACCTACGCGGGTGAAACTATAATAATATATAAATAAAACAACATTAGTATACAGATAATGTGTGTGCTAGTAACACTAGTTTTTTCCCGCATTTTTCCTCGAGAAGACTCGTATCTTGATGCTTAGTAGTGACCTTCATCAATAAGTGACAGTGTCTCACAGCAACGCTTATCGTTCACAGATGAGTGCGTTCGGAGTGAGCTGGAGGCAGCCCTGGAGTACATAAGCCTGCGTCCGTTTAAATATAACATCTGTCGCATAATATCCATGGATATCAACCTATTGTATACTGTTATTAGCGTCTGCCTTACTTATGCTATCGTAATATTGCAGTTTACACGCTTTGCTGCATAATTATTACTATAAATGACTAGCTGACCCGACAAACAATGTCCTGTACCTAAATAATAAAAATAGTGTAATCGGTATTACCGTCAAGTGATGCGTTTTCACGAACTTAATTTCAATTTTTGTCTAAAAGGCTGTTAGTGTACAAAACACTACCATCGTAAAGTCTACCGTAAAAAATACTTGGCCTAGTTTGGCGGATTAACTAGTCGCTAGTATTGTGATCCATGTTCCTAATAGATGTAATAAAAAAAGAGTGTTCTAGCGCACAGGTTGTATAGTATTATACCGTTAGTTCGGGTTACTTTGGTTTAAAAAGTCACTTTCCTCAACTACGTTTTTTCAATTTATTATATATACCTGAGAACCATGAACCTATTTTACTGGTAGATTTGTGTAGATATCGGTTGATAATAACTCGATATCTCAAGTTGCATAAGCGCGACCCAAAGTTCAACATTTTCAGATGGGTTGAGTCAAAATAACACCCTGGGTTGGCCACAGTAACACGAGTTTACGGTACTAATTATCTTAAACAATATGTATCAATCTACTTATCTATTAAATTGATGAAATATGCTTAAATATGTATGTATGATGTAATAAATTTTAACATTGATAAACAAAGCACCAATTTTACCTCCTCCCAAATATCATAATTATCTACAATATTTTGTAACTATTTTTAGGGTTCCGTACCTTTGTGTTTTTACCAATTTTAACACTTTGCAGGTAAATTGAAACCTAGGTATAAGTTATTTCCCATTGACCTAGAATCATGAAACTTGGCGACAAGCAAAGTCTCACCGTACAAGTGAAGGAAAAAAACGTTTCACATAATAATCTATTTAGCGATTACAAACTTATATTTTGCGCTTGGAAAATTGACTCACGGATTGGGGAGTGACGATTTTTAGAACAGCAAAGTTGTGGTTATACGTTTCCGTGACTAATTTTGTGGGGATTTAGATATACACGGAAAAATAGGCAAAAATCTTCGAAAGTCGATTTCCGAGATAAACGAACTAACTATATACAATTTTGAACGAAACCTTCGGTGTCCGAGTCAGATTCGCACTTGTCGGGGTTTTTTTATTTTGTGAAATAATTCTACGTGTACTTATTCATTACAATAAATTGGTATTGTGTGAGTAAGTAGTTATGGAGAATATTTTCATATTTATTGATGAGAAGGAATAGATAGGGAGAAAGTGAAGGATATAGGACTGGCCTGTTGGTCTAGTGGTTAGTGACCCTGAGTGCTGAGCCAGAGGTTGTGGGTTCAATTCCCACCCAGGACAAATAATTGTGTGGTAAGCATGATTATTTGTTCTGTGTCTGGGTGTAATTTATATATAATATGTATGTATTTAGAAATATATAAGTGTGTTTATCAGCACTCTGGTTACCATGGTACAGGCTCTGCCTAGTTTGGGATCAGACGGCCTAGTGTGAGATGTGTGAAGTTATTATTATTATTCCCTTTATTCACTTAAATATACATTTTTAAATATATGCAGATTTTATTAAAAATACATTCAAAAATGTAAAAATTATTCCCACTGTTATCGGGTACAGGGACTGCCTTCTGCATCAGGTTCTTAATCCAGCTGCCTAACGTGAGCCTCTGAAGGTGTTGGTCGAGGCTCTTAGCAATTAACCCATGGACCGAAATGACAATCGTCACAACAATTGCTGAATGAACTTCCAACATGTCAACAATCTCGTGGGCTAAGTCCAAATATTTTATTTTTTTATCTATTTCGGCTTTTAAGAGACTGTCGTCATGGGGAATGGTAATGTTAACAATCATTGCTCGGCGCTCTAACCGGTCTATCAACACTATATTAGGCTTATTGGTAACAATAGTCCTGTCAGTGATGATAGATCGATCCCAGTACAATGTTGCACGACCATTTTCGAGAACTGGGTCGGACACATACCTGTAGTACGGTAACTCGACAGACACAAGGTTCCATTTAAGAGCAAATTGCTGATGGACTATCCTGGTCACTTGGTTGTCTATGCAAGTACTTGCCGTTGGCAAGACGAGAACAACCAGAAATTATATTGCCTGAGGGTTTCTCCGGGACGATGACATGCTCGCCAAATGTTTATTGTGCCGTCCTTCAGGATACACCCCTGATAGTTATTCGTCATAACTCCTTCATCGGTAATTGCACAAACAAAACCTTCAGTTTCTCTGAAGAGGTCACCGAACCATAGCCAGGATACAGATGCTAATAAATCTACATGGGGCCCGTTTAAGGCACGATAAAAACGCCCATGCAGCTCCTTCCCCTTCCGTAATAATATTTCCTTACGATCTGTAATATTGAGTTCTGCAGGTTTACGCCAGTTCTCTTTTGCTAGAGCAAGCGGAGTGAGTCCGTTATCAACTGCCACCACATCCCCGATGTACATCCACGTTTTCGGATAGGAAATAATCTCTAAGGTTGCATACCCCGCGATTATGGATTGTCTTGGCATTTAAAAAACCACGACCCCCACAATCCCGCGGGATATACAATCTCATGACCGATGAACGTGGATGGTGCATTCGGTTCGCAGTAAGGAGTGTAAGAACTTGTCTATCCAGGGCATCTAGTTTAGTCTGAGTTTATCTAAGTATGCCAAAAAAGTAGGTTAGAACTGGTATGACCCAACTATAATAGGCCCGCACCTTTTTACCACCTGATAAAAGACTTTTCAATACCTTTTACAGGCGGCCAAAGAAGCGTTCCTGTAACCATTGCTTCATAGTCAATTCATTTACACCTAACGCCTGTGCCATATTTGTAAGTTTCGTTATTATTATTGTTATATCCTATTGTTCTTTTTATTGGATGGATGGAGTTAGATTAAGTGGACAGATTGTTCAAACTAACTGACTCAGATAACTGAAAGTGTGACCGGCCATCGTCTTTCTTTTCAGTGATTCTTATTGTCACTACTATAGTGTCCCAATGCAAGGTGGTGTCATCAAACTAACGCGCACATGCGCATTACTAAACATTGTAGAGCATTTCCAGCAAAACGGGCTACCTGCCTTTTTACTAGTGCTGTAAATCAACCAGGTAGTTTTTTGTAAACATCTGTATTTTTTGAACTAAGGAAGTTATTCCAGTAATTTGTTCTCAAAATTTTGTACATTTTCTTTAGAAACTGATTGTTTATTTTCATAACACGTGACTTATTCGTCAATTTCTTTTATTCTTTAGCCTTTACTAAAACAATGCTGTCGTCCAGTTTTTTTTTTTGGTTTTGCACGAGTTTTTGGTCGTTTGCGTATCAGAAAAATGCAAAATAATAACCTAATCCCGGATAATTCACTACATGATTACATTTTGACTTGACTGACTTGAAGTCTTGAAATATTTAATTAAAATTCTTAAGCTTGGCATAACGCAGAAATAATCAAGTTTAGGATATACCTACATAGTATCCCGGGACTGAATTAGCACCAAATGTGCTCTTCAATCACCCCTTTGTGATTTGTGATGAAATCCTTTTTTGTGTGCTGGTAAAAGGTCATTTAAATGACACTTTTTAAGTTTTAACTGTGATCGAAAACGTACATGTATTAACGACTCCTAGTATTTAGACATATTCATCTTACA
This sequence comes from Euplagia quadripunctaria, assembly GCA_963859945.1. Taxonomy (NCBI): domain Eukaryota; kingdom Metazoa; phylum Arthropoda; class Insecta; order Lepidoptera; family Erebidae; genus Euplagia; species Euplagia quadripunctaria. The sequence continues at coordinate 28,844,159 of OY982559.1, read as the reverse complement.
CAAAAGTCAATTTAAAATTAAAGATATACTTACAAGTGACAATGGCCAAAAACGCTCTGTACAGCAGTTCCATGGTAATGGGTGACTTGGTAATCCAACGCTTGCGGATACTCGGCCACGTGCTGGCGACGGGAACGTAGAACTGAAGCGGGTAGGTGCACAGGATTGCTAGCAGTATAAGACTTTGGACCACTTTACTGAGCCTGTTGGAGACGGAACGTTCGTTAATGTAGTAAGCAAATATTATGAACAAGGAATAAATTCAGATTATCTATTTCTACACACTAGTCGCCCAGAGATAGATTTTTTGAAGTCGAAACTTTTGCACGTAGGGCACTTTCGGTATGGGGAAAAAGTACTAAACTCGCGTGCCCGTCACGCTCAGAGACGTTTATACTGATGTGTGTGAAGACTTCTTTAGGCATGTTGGGCACTTTTGTTATTGGTTCAATCGCTGCTAAATGGCTACTATACAAAAATGGGTTGACAAAGGAATAAAAGTACTAAACTGAAATAAAAAGAAAGCGAAAGCGAAATATTTAAAGTAGCAATGCAATGATACCATTATCATCTGCCTACCCTTGTCCCAATTTTATTTGGGGTCGGTGCAATATGTTTTATTCTTCCATTCTACTCTATCGTTCGTCATTTCACTCCTTACTCCTTTCTAGCCATATCTTCTTTTACACAGTCCATCTATCTTTTCTTTGGTCGTCCTCTTCTCTTGTACCCGTCAACATCCATACATAAAATTCTTTTCACTACATTTTGCTCATCCCTCTGCATCACATGTCCACCACGATAGCCTATTGCTCCTCAGCTTTTCATCCACTGGTGCTATTTTCAGGCTCCCTCTAATATATTCATTTCTCACCTTGTCCATCCTAGTCACATCACACATCAATCTCAACATTCGCATTTCGGCTACGTGCAGACGTCTCTCATACGTTCTCTTTTAAATAAATTTTATCATGCCATCCAATTTATTAGCAATTTTCGAAGTGAAGACTTCTTTAACCGCGTTGAGCGATCTTAGGTTGGAGCAAAATTTATGGGTTCGCGTCACTGACATCCTTTTTTTTTTGTGCGTGTGGAAACCCCCTCGGGCCGTCACCCCACCGGGGTTTTCGGTGGGGCGGTGTGTCGGAACGTCACTGACATCCTTATGTGACCCCGCTCGTTGCCAGTCTGGCGCAAAGGGTCACGTTAGCATCAGTTTCGTTAAAAAAAAAATCCTAAGTTTAAATTTTTCACTTCTGTCAAAAAAAAAACATAGGCAATCAGGGGAACTTGCCCATGACTGCCTATGTTTTTCTTTTCATCAAGCTTCGCGGAGCCTAAGTTTGCCTTAAGGTTTTGTTCTAATTTGGAGCTTAATACCATCTGGCTGTGTTCATATCATTTGTTTTGAATGGTGAAGTACTTACACATCCTTTGAGTCTAGGTTCAAAGTCAAACTGCCCGCTACCTCCTCTCCCCATTTGAGGTATCCAAGGAAACCGACGGTGATGAATATACTGCCTACTATTACCATCCCGACGTTAAGAACACCAAATGGCTTTTGGAAAATCGCTGGGTTTTTCATCTCGTTTTTCAACGGCAACACCTGTTAAATTAAAAATATATTATATGATTAGGTATATCTTAGTATAATTAACTGCGCCCATTCGATTTTTCCAATTGAATCTCTTGCAACAATCCAAATGAATCTACAATTTGAAAAAAAAAAATATATAATTTAAAATTATAGATCACTACACACAGAGTCACCGCAACAATAGTTTGCTTTGTCATATGTAAAATTATAAAAAAAATGGATAGTATAATATCATATCTGCCGGTGTCGATTTATAACCGCCCGTTTCCAAATGGTTGAGCCTTGTGAGAAGAAATTGGGCAAACAAACTCAAGGCCACTCTTTTAAAAAAGTTTTAACAATATTCAGTAAATTTTATTAGTACATCATTTTGTTGTATACTTTTATGTTATTAAAAGTAAATAAACAAAAAAAAGCATATATAATAATAGGGAAATTGAAAATAAAGGGAAAAATAAAAAAAGAAGAAAAGAAAAACGTAAGAGATGTAAAATAAGAAACATTAGCTCACATTACATTTCTATTATGTATATGAAATAGCCTGTGAATTCAATACAATCCAATCCCAAGCGTTTTTATCCTGCATATAATCTACTACTGAGTAATAAATAGCCCTTGAGGCATCCATAGATGCACTAGCAGGAAAGACGGCTGTGAATCAACGTGTTATATTGGATAACAGACGTTGTCGTTGCTAGTGAAGCTTCCGGTGATGAAAATTGCAAGTATTTGTGCCAATGTTAAAATTAGGAAATAAAATAAAAACACCAATCAGATATCTTGTCTCTTAAGTCTTATTGTCAAAGTTTTAAACTCACCAGTCCAATACCTTCGAAGGAGTACACAGCAGTACCAAAATATAAAGGTAGTTGCTGCCACTCAGCAATGTAATTCCTGCTGCTGATGGGTGGCAAGTCTTGTGTAGCTTTGTACATCACAGCGGCCAGTCCACAAGCCATGAAAATGTTGGCGATCGTGGAAAATGGCGTCAGGTACTTGAGGTTTCTGACCATGCATGAAAGCAAGACCGGTATCATGACAAAGATCATGTGGACAGAGAGCTCGATTTTGATGTCGTATGCGTCGCAGATCTGAAAAATAATGAGGGTATATGAAATTAGGTTGTGGTCCTCATCAGGACATATTTGTTCTCACGTTACGGAGGCGGAACAGAAGTTAACATGACTTAGTATGTTAACTGCATACAGCTACACCTGCTCCTGGTGCTCATAATTTCTCGCTCTCGCTACGTACAACGGAGAGAGTCGTGTTTTTAAGCGAGAGACTAACCACCGATGGCCGCCAAAAGATCACGTCGTTAAATAACCGACGCGAGACCTATATATGGAGTGCCATGTCGTCGCAGAGAGACGCTCCCGGTTTATGGGGCTTATCCTACGGATAATGACGCACACAAGAGCGCATGTGTATACACATCATAACTTCCAATATAGATCACTCTCTATCGTGATATAAAACATCTGAACTTCTCAAAGCAGCCTTGTCTTGCACGTGTACTATCAGGATAGTACCTGCGATAGCCGGTAGGAGAAGTAGCCATGTAGGACGGGTCTCACTGCCATGATTTTGGCGGGGCTTGGCTATAACATCTACCTGCCTAATAATAATACTATACATTTTTGCAATATTTACTTACACTTTTTAAGTTTTCCGCGATGAATACAATATAGATGCAACAGAATCCGAGCTGCGTAATGCACAGGAATGAATCCACGGTGATCTTCATATATTTAGCGAATTTGCGTACGCTCGGGGGGCCGTGAGCAAACACCAGATACACGGTCTGTGCGAATCCTGGCGGCTTGGAACTTTTAGTCTGTTGATGCATTTCGTCCGAACAGTTCAGCTGTAAATAAAGAGATCATGCAAGCTTAGCCGAACACAGTAGGTAGTCTACCTGCTTTATTGAATTTACGTTAATATTTATAGAAAGAAATAAGAAAGTGCAAGCGTACTTAGGCTACGGTGACCACTTTTCAACAGGTGGACAGACAAACAGCAAATTCGACTGATTAATTTATCAGTAACTAGGACCCCGCCCCGGCTTCGCACGGGTAGCAGAGACATCTTCAACAATCATCAACATATTTCAATCACACAAAATCTTAACAAATTATACACCTAGAAAGAAAGAAAGAAAGAAAGAAATGAATTTATTTTGTACTCCTGTTTAACATGAGTAAACATAGTGGATGTTCAAACAGTAAATTGAACACACTAAAATTACATTATAAAACTATTCTTAGATTATCTATAACATAGTGACTTAAGACTAACAGGGTACAAAAATGGTTCTTAGCTCAGCATTGGGCCACTTCTTAGTTAAGAGGTGGCGCTGATATTCTGCTAAGACCGGATGTAGTGAATGACGCTCACAGACAACAGATAGCGTTAATACATAAAATACATCTGTCTGAAAATTTTTAGAATTGTAAATAAACAAATAAAAGAAATACCGAAAAGAAAAAAAAAATTCAAAATACAAAAAGGTATAAATAATTTTAATTAGAAACTATACATTCTGCCTGTTTAAATTCCAAATAAGACCCTGTCTCAAAGCAAACAATGCTTAAATCTCGCATGAAGAAAATTTAGTCAATCATAGCCAAGAGAGTAATACAGCATAATCGACACCATTGTCTTCGGAATTCGCTCGGGGTTCTCAATTTCCCTAAACGACGCGACGCCGTGACGCTAATGTTAGAGTATTATATTCTATGTACCTGAACCTTCCTCATGAATCACTCTGTCTATTAGTGAAAACTGCATGAAAATCCGTTCAGTAGTTTTTCAGTTTTTCGCGAACAGACAGACAGACAAACGCGGCAGGGGACTTTGTTTTATAATATGTAGTGATGTAGTGAAGAACAGACATATGAACAGAAAATAGTCTTTTGTATTTGCTTGTGTTTATTAAATACCAGATAACAAAATATTCCCTTCTAAAATATATCAATCAATCAATCTATCATAGTCCAGTACTGGACATAGGCCTCTCCCAATGCGCGCCACAGCAGCCTAAAATATACGCTGTGGGGAAATTTTTAATTACCTTATTGTCCCATATGGAAACACATTTGGACTGACAACATTTACCTCGAAATCGAACCAAGAGATAAAAGAATGTAAAAACACGAAGATGCTACTAATTTTGTATATACCTGGTCTACACAAATGGATTACTAACCAATAAATGTTGCGCATGAACACACAGTACACCAAGAATAGCAGTCATGATAGGTGCGAACACAATGCCTCCATTCCTGAAGGCGTCACCCATGGCCAGAAGACCTGACCCTATGTTTCCTCTGAACAAGTGCAGCATTGTATCCGCATATCTGTAAAAAATACGACGATAGGTTACATTTCAATTCCTCCATACTCATCGTTACTTTTCTCTGCTGGTCTTGTAACAGCAACGTACAAAAGCAGTAATGTACACAACGTTACATTTTTGGAAATCGATTTATACCCATTCATAACTAACAAAATAATAGGTTTTTACTGTAGGTCACATAAACATAAACACATACATACACAACATAATACATACACAACATAAACACAAATATACATAACTAGCTGTGCCCCGCGGTTTCACCTGCGTATAATTTAAAAGAAAACACTGATTGGTGATTCATAATATTTCAGTATAGACAATAGTTTAGTTACATTTTCTTGGCATGGAGGCGGTCACAGTTGTCTTTTCTGGACAATGCTCGTTTCTCGGCGGTCGTTACCCTAGCAGAAGCAGGCCTGAGATTTTGGCGCGATGTGTTCTGTGCACGTTATAAAGGCAGGGACCTTTATACGGCAGGTCTTACCTCCAACGCCAAGGCACTGGTACTTATTAAGGCTAGTTATCCGTATGCCTTTCGGTCACAGGGTAGCCACTCGTGAAACCACACCCCCAGCGACCCCCGTTCGCAACCGGCACACTCCCTATTATCCAGATAGGTACCGGAGCTGTAATGTAACTGCGTTTCTGAACAATTACGATTCTCATTGTCACATAAACATACACCCTAATTGTGTCATCACCACCTATTTAATCTATAAAATTATAAAACATCTTTTGCCAGCGGTTTCGCTTGCGTTAAAGTGATTTTCCTATTCCTCAGGATAAGTACACCATTTCTAGTTGAAAGGTAAGTACCTGTACCCACCCTATGTCTTTTCCTGTGCCCACAACAACAAATTTCAAAATCGGTTGAGTAGTTAGGCGTGAAAACGTAATAGACATACAGACAGAGTTACTTTTGCATTTATAACATTAGTACAGACTAGCTGTTCCCCGTGCGGCTTCGCTCGGGTGTACAATGTACCTACAAATATTTGTTTTTTTTTTTTCAAAATAAAAGTAGCTCATAAGTTACTTCTTATGCCACCAGCTCTCTGCCAGTAACCCGTGGAAATTGGTCCACCCATTTCGGAGATTAGCCGGAACAAACAGACAGATAAACAAACAGAAAAAAAGTGATATTTTGGTAATGCTGTTATTATGACATTACAAACACACACTTCTATTTTATTTATTTGTATAGATGATACTTACGAAGTTGGATGTGTGACGTGATGGTGTCCATCAATGAATTCATCGTCTTTCTCGCTGTCGATCTCTTTCTTCTTCTTGTTCTCCGGTATGTTCGTCTCCGGCTTCTCCCATATCGTGAATGTACCCTTCTTAACTGACAGAGGGCTAAAATAAAACCAGATGAAAATGTTATTCAGGTAAGCCAGGTTCGATCGGGCACATTCGCGTAATTTTAAATTAAATTGTAGCTTTCTGCACTTCTCCTATATTACTAGTATAGTATTATGTTATCTGTGGCACAGTGTAATTAGTTCAAATTTCACGTTACTGCGTTCGCAAAACTTTCTTAAAAGTAAGTTTATAAGTAAATAAAGTATATTAGTAAAAGTTTGTTTTCTTACGGAACCCCCGCGAGTCAGTTGTTTTTAATTTATTTTTACACCTATACATATAGAATACACATTCTGTGAAAATTGCAACTGTCTACCTATTACGGATCCTGAGATGCCCACTGACAGACAGACGGATGGACGGACGGACGGACCGATAGTGGAAGCTTTTTAATAGGGTCCCGTTGGTTACCCTTCGGGTACGGAACCCTAAAAACGACTTGCTTTTAGTTGCAAAATGAACCAAAATAAAAAAAAATACGTTTAAAATTGTTTTTATTGTCAAACAATGCTTAAATCGTTGGAAGATTTCGATTCTGTACGTGGAACGGACTATATGAGTAGGTATACACAAGTAGACTGCGTTAGGGAACATATCACAACAAACGACTTATGACCCACCGCACTACCAAACGACTCTACCAGTGGTGAGGATTTTTCCCCATCTGTACTACCGACCAGTAGTGTCGTGGGTAATTTATAAACGATCTTATATTTTCGTTTACCCTTCGTCACTACTTTAGTTACATATTAACTGGTAGATGGTAAACTGAGGTACCCATACTATTTGAAAATAACATACTTAATAAGAGAACTTCTGTACTACCGACCAGTAGTATCGTAGGGCATTATAGTAGTGGGTTTTAGTAAAAAAAAATAGCCTACTCCTTTTAAATTGTTTAAAAATTTTGTCCGTAGCGCAGTCCGTTGTTAGAGTAATTTTCTATTCCTCGAGAACCGGACTTTTAGCCTATGAAAAGGAAGAAAGCCTGGCAAAGTGTGTGTCAAATTTCATCATAATCAGTTGAGTAGTTAGGACGTGTCGCGTGAAAACGTAACGAACAAACTCACATTTGCATTATAATAGTTAGGACGTCGCTGTTGTCTGGGGACGAAACGAACATTATATTACAGACATGTCGAATGTTAATTGATATGGTACGAGCTTGTTAAAATATCTAAAATAAAGACTGGCTCTTATGCAAAAAAAAACACTAGTTTTATCATGGGACTACTCAATTTAACTAATACCACATATTAGTTAAATTGAGTAGTCCCATGATAAAACTAGTGTTTTTTAATAATTAAAGCATTTGAGACAATCTTCGACAATGTTATATATATGATATAAATCTGTGAAATATGATATCAAAGTCAGATTTATTTGTATCAAGATGCAAGCATTTATTTAATAAATATCATATAAGATTGTATAACATAACAACATGATGGATTTGATTCATTTCAAAGCGAATAATTTGCTTATTTTTGGTGCATTTGAATAAATCTTTTTTTACAATGAATTAATTTTAGTTGTTTTTAGTTTTCTGTGGATATTTTCTTAGGTACTGAGGTTATCATGTTTAGTACACCCTGACAACACTCAGGCCTCGGCTGAATTGAGGCGGGGGACTTTACAAACATTCAAACATCGCCACAAAGAACACCTACTTTTAGATAACATAACACAAATATTTTAAAACACATTGTGGTTATAGAAAGCTATTATTTATCAATGGAGTCGAGCGATTTGGCGACCTAAATATAACAATTTTGATTCGTTTATGTAATTATATTATCACTTATAAAGTACATGACCCAAAATTATCTCCCTGTAAATCAATTACCTTTGAATATGTGAAATTACGTAACAACGTGTCTTTTTTCTATTTTTGAATTGTTTGTAGCCTTGACATCGGAAACTATTTGAAAATCAAATAAAACTTTGAGTAGGTACTGTGGCTGTAATTGTCTTTATTGATCGGATTCATTTTGAATCCATCTAAAATATAATTTATACGATAGGTATCGTTCACAAAATACATATATGATATTATGGAAAAGCGAATTGCTTAACCAAAAGCGTTGTATGCAATTGATACATTTTGGTATTTATATTACACTAGCCGCGCCCCGCGGTTTCATCCGCGTAAGTCCCGATCCCGTGGGAATATCGGGATAAAAAGTAGCCTATGTGTTAATCCAGATCTCCAGCTACCTACATACCAAGTTACATCGCAATCGGTTCAGTAGTTTTTGCGTGAAAGAGTAACAAACATCCATCCATCCATTCATCCTCACAAACTTTCACCTTTATAATATTAGTAAGATTTTTACACTCCGCTTTTATGTAATTTCATCCCTCGGTAATTATATTATAATATTCTTCTTTCTGCCTTACTTTTGCAGTTATGCACAAGACGTTTCACACATTTCTAACCCAATGATAATAGCAACTAATGACATTAATTTTTGTTAATTTGAAATCAAAATGTATTTTGTAACTTGAAATTCCGGCAATTGCGGTTTTATGAGATTGAAAAGTATAATATACCTAAATACCTATCTGTTTTCCTGTAGAACTATTAGTGAACTGTTATTAAGTAGATACTCACCATTCATGGACAAGTGCTCCATGACTGGTAAATAGCTTCTGAAAAAGACTAGAAGGACAACTCTTAAAGGTGTCTATGAAATATTCTTTAATTTCATTTTTTTTTGTTGATTCTTTGTTACAAAAAACCTATAATTCTTCTGCCATTATACTAATAATCCGGCAAGACGAAATCATTAGATACATTTGGTTGGTACTGCTAGTTCTTTTGTATTCCGTAAAACAGTTTTAGGGAGCCGCATCGTAAAACCAGTGTTTAACACTATCAACTTTTTCTTCGTCTTTATAGTTATCACAACAACAATAATTAATAAGTAAGGTACTTACTTTTATAGTTATTGTCTGTAAACATTTTAATTTTCGATAGTTAGAATATCATTCTTTATGTCATTGTGGGGCTTTACAAATGGAGGGTGAATAGATGGTTCGCCCAGATGAAGGTTTATTTGCTATTTAATTAGGGTATTCTGCCATGTAAAGCCTAATTTAATTAACTACAAAAACGATTAAAAAACTTAGGTAAAACTCACAAATGCTTACTACAATGCTACTCAGTGCTTGAAGGAAAATAAATATTTGTTTCTCCTCTTAGTCCTCATTCCGTATAAGTAAGGTTAGTTTCTGAAGATTTATTTTACCATCACATACTCGATTTGTCTGTTATTAAATGGCAGTCCCCACTCGCTAATCGAATGGTGTAGAGTCTGTACGGAAAAAGAACCGTCGTAGGATTTGAGGTCGCAGCAGTGCTAAATTTATTTGTATTTGAGGGAAATAGCAGCATTTTCTTCCACTGTATGATTTAATATAGTAAGTATGTGTAACGCTCAAAAATGAAAGACAGAAATAAATATTTTTTGTTCTAGATATACGTATACATGATTATAAATTACAACAGGCTATTGACTAAGGATACACTGAACAGTATGCTTATAAATATATTATATAATAATAACTTCATACCCGGCCGTCTGATCCCAAACTAGGCAGAGGCAACTATGGTAACCAGACTGCTGATAAACATACTTGTATATTTCTAAATACATACATATCATTACATATTATAAAACAAAGTCCCCCGCCGCGTCTGTCTGTCTGTCTGTTCGCGATAAACTGAAAATCTTCTGAACGGATTTTCATGCGGTTTTCACTAATAGACAGAGTGATTCATGAGGAAGGTTTAGGTGTATAATTTGTTAAGATTTGGCGAAAAACATGAATATGGCAAAAAAACATACAGAAAATTATGACAAGCCTTATGGGAGGTCAGAGGACAAGCTGGTGCTAATGTTACAGTTGTCCAAAATAGAAAATTCTTTATTGTAGGTACACACACACAATTAGAAACAGTTAATGACAGGCTGTAAGAACAATGGGCGGTGTTATTGCTAAAAGCGATGTCTTCCAGACAACCTTTGTATGAAAACAGTAAACAAAAATTAGCAATAGCTGGTGGCGTATCGTAAATGTTTAAAGTAGTGATAATAAAACAATATTTATGGTAGAAAAGCGAATAGTACTACGACTTATACGAGAGTTAAGAGAGGGTAGAAAATACAAATAGAATTCCAAAAGTGTGTGTGTGCAATTCACACACACGGCAGAAGTGAAACTTCTAAATTAATTAACCAACGAATTTTAAAACGCAAATGCACAAAAATGGTACACGTGAATAACACAAGAAGGGTCGTAGTACGCAGGCGCAAAGACACGTGCTAGCATACGAAGATTATAGGAAACACTGTATACTTGTATTCTATCTCATTCTCTCGCAGGCTAAATCCTATTTATGAATATGTTTGTCTCTTTTTAGTGTGACTTAAAGCTTCGTAGTACGCAGGCGCAAAACAAAGATTATAGGAAACACTATATACTTATATTTTACCTCATTCTCTCGCAGGCTAAATCATATTTATTAATATTTGCCTCTTTTTAGTGTGTTTTTCGTTTCATCGAATTTCAAATCACAGCGATTCTAAAAAAGTTTCCCTTCAAAATAGAACAATACACACACAAAATGTACTTAATTAAGTAATGTAATTAATAAGTAACCATTTCCATTTATTTATAATTCTATTCTAGTACTAGTCACTAGAGAAATAAATGAGATATTTTATATTGTAATTTTTATTTTTATTTTTGTAAATGTTGGGATAATTGGAAAATAAATAAAATTATAATTAAATTTTTATTGAATATTATCGAAAATAAAGGCTATTTGTTTTTGTATTTCTGTATTCAATTGCATTGGTACTTTAGTTTTACGTGTAAATGAAAGAAAAGATAAATTAATGAATAAACAACTTAAATACACCCACTACTAAATGCACTCTACGCCATTTAGGCCCTCTGTGTCAAGTGTTGTTGTTGCTTAAGCCAAATGCGCGTGCACATAAATAAATCTTATAAAGTAACAAGTTCGCTCTGCATTCATTTTATCTTTCGCTAAAGCAACAGTTTAAATAATGTAATGTAGAAGTGTTAAAACAAATATATAATAAAGATTAGGAAAACGAGGCCGCCCCGTAGCTACAAATGACGTACGGGCCTCAATGTCTTTGTAGTTGCACGGGCGAGGATGCCACTAGTACGATATTTCCATAGTTACATTAGCATTTGAGATAGTTCTTAACAAAAGTGATAAAGGTTGTGTTGTTCTTAAATAATTACTGACAGATAAAATCGCATATCGCAAAAATGTAAGCGGCCCTTGAAGGCGGTTTGGGTAAAAAGGTTTTACAGTGACAGTAAAGTTATGAACTACGTAAAAATCAACGTCTTCTCAAGCATCATTTTAGTTAAATACTTTCACTAAGTTGGAATTCTGAACACGCTTGATGTTTATATAATAAGATAATAAGGTTTAATGACACTAAAGGATTGATAATATGTACAATTGTTACGCTACAATAGAAATATTTATATATTAATAGTAAGTAAAAAAAAATTACGGACGGAGGAACGTGAAATTTGGAATTCATAAAGTTTATATGTATACCTAATTACCTACATATAGAAAAAGTGTGAAGTTAAAACAATATATCTACTTATGTTACAAATTTAGAAATAACGCAACGTGAATACGGCTTGTTCAATATTCTCGAGTCCAGTATATGTTGACCTGTCATGGTACGGAAAATCTATACAATGATAAGTCAAATTATACTGGCCAGTGAAATTAGCCGAAAAAAATGAGACTATTTGAATTTTGGGAGAAATTCGACCACTAGGCGATCTCTAGTAATAATAAAAAACCTGGCAAGTGCGAGTCATACTCGCACGCGAAGGGTTCCATACCATCGTCGAATAAAATTTTAAGACTGAACAAAAAAAGCCAAAAAAACACGTTTATAGTATTTGTTTTTTTATTTCATTACACATTTTGTGAAAATTTCAACTATCTACCTATTACGGATCATTAGATACAGCCCGCTAACAGACAGACGGACGGACAGCGGTGGCTTAGTAATTGGGTACTGTTGGTTACCCTTCCAGTACGGAACCCTAAAAACGACGACCATAACCTTTTGACGACCTATGTGCCGCTGCACTGGAGCATTCGCCTGGACACCACGGGTCGCGAGTGTTATGCCCGTTCAGTGCAAATATTTGTATACAGTGGCGGCCTTAAGCCTCGCAACACTACAACCCACGCAGAAAAATTTCTTTGCTGGCTTAAGTCAGAGCTGGGCTTTTTTAAAATCCCCTTTATTTATAGGTGAGAATACAGGGTAGAATCGATGAAGGACGTTAAATATCAGGATTTAGCGGCAAATAAAACAGTTTGTCAATTAGTGCATATAGAAAAGTAAAGTAAATTGACAAAAATTAAGTCAATATCGTATAGGTACCTACTTATACAATTTTAAAACAATTTTTTTTTTGCATTTCTCGTCCCTCATCAACATTAGATATAGGTTCATTATTCACTTAAATTCTTCAAAGGACAAGGGCCTTGTCGCAAAGATCTCTAGCCCCGGGTCTCGCAATGCCTAAGGCTGCCCCTGCATAATTATACCGGGATGTTTCTAAACAGTACTTACCTTTTCCAAAAATAATATCTATATAAAATTATTACGTAGATTAAAAACATTATTATTGTTGGTTGGAGTGCATAGACCATAGACCATTTGTGGTATTTTAGAGAACATAAAAGTTTAGTTACGCTGTTTAAAATAAGAACAAAACGAAAATATTTTTACAAAAAAAATATGCATAATTTGCCTGTTACAAAATTAGATTTTGTCACCTTAGTTAGTTAGAAAACAATAAAAATTATAATTACTTTTATATAAATCATATTTATTAGGGAAATTTATAATTCATGTGATCTCTATAAAAGTATCCAAGTGTCTTCTGTCTTAGGCAATATGTAAAACCTGTAAAGATAGTTGTATTGTGTGATGTAAAATAAATAAATAATAACATAAAAAAGTAACGACATTTCCCGCGTTTGAGTGTCGAATCGTTAGAAGGGTGAAACAGGCATAAACAATTAAAATAATACAACATTTAAGTATAAAAAATTTATAAGACATTACATTACACTCCTATATTACACATATTTAAGCCTATAGTAAAGTAGGTACAATTTAAGGTAATTTATGACGTAGGTAAGCATCAAGGAGTATTAATACTTTCATCCTCAAGATAACTCCTTGAACACGTAATACTGTTAAAAAAAAAAACAACTTAAAACTCAATCTGTCTGTCGGATGTTCCAGAACTGAAATCGAGTAAATCCTTCAAACCCCAGGATCTATCATTATCCTCGACATAGATAAGTATACATTATATTACCTTCACTAGACGATGGCCCATCACGTTTGGCGGTAAGAAAAGGGCCAACGCGGGAAATTCATCAGGATTACCTTAGCCCATATATCGAAGTGATGATGGCCCACGTATACACACGTGGCCCAGTATTTGATACGTGTTTCAGCGTGAAAAGCTTCTGCTTTACATCTGATGGGAATCAATGGAATTTACGCGACTTCAGCCACTCAAATACAAAATAATATAATACAATTTTATCTTCTGAGGAACGCAAACTCAAAGAGTTTTGAGCTCTTAAAAAGATACACATACAGAAGAATTGGAATTTTTAGTAGTAGACCATTTTAAAATTTAGTTGTGTTCAGATATTATGTTGTTGATAAATATCTCAGTACAAAGTTACAAGTGTTTTTGAATCAAAATAAATGTACACTGTGGACACGTGTGTTACCATGACAACGCCAATTGAACTGACAAGAATCTAAGAAGTTTTAAAATCATTCTAGAATTAGACAATTTATTAGTCGTTATTTGAGAATGGCATCAACTTGAATGTTGAAACGGATTAGGTAACCTTAGAAGAAACACTTTATGTTATTCAACACAAAATATAACTAACAAGCTACTAAAGGTCACTGTACTGAACGAAAAACGTCTCCTTCAAGACAACATTTCTGTTTTCAAACGATATTTTAGTGCTGCAATAATAGTTTAGTTGAACAGGCCCTTGTAAACTATGATCACAATGTATGTGGTGACTAACCCAGATACAAAAATAATGTAACGAAAATTCCAAAAAAGATATGACGTAAGGTGGCGTTGTATGTCCTTGCCCTACTGCAGAGTCGACGACTCACAAACTACTAATTGACGAAATAGACAGAGCCATAGGAGGTGTGAATACTATACCCTCACTGATTTAATTATAATATTTTGAATGTGGAATTGATTTGAAACGAATTAAGGGCAAAGGTGGCAAATTAAAATAAAAACAAAACTAATGACAAGAAAACAAATTAAAATAAATTATATATTAATCTGAGACCATTTTTGCCTTTTTTGATATCGCGTTTCTCGATACCTTACTTTTGTTTTATGTTTGTGGAGTATGATAGATCTATTCATGTTATTGTACTTTAAGAGGGTTGAATTTATTATGAAAAATAAACTTTTAAAATACTTTATATGCAGATTTCCACCTTTTTTGTAAAAGGATTTTTAAAAATAAAAGTTTTGATGACCTTGCACACTAAAAAGCAAAGCACCACGACAGACCCAATTAGAAGAGACAAGAGTGGCAAACCGTTGGTATCAACAGAAATCAATGCCCGAAATCATACAAAGTAGAATACTTAAGCGAAAGAAGAAACAGAAAGAAGAAAAACATTTGAAGAAGACCAACAATAATTAATTCAACTCGTACTAAAACTACGTATATCAAAATATTAGTCAGAAGTCAGTTAGCGCTTGATTTTTTTATAGTCTAGGTAGGAAAAGTTTGTTACAGTACACGCCAGCTGGCTTCGTCACTAGCAAAATAAATTTAAATTTACCTTATGTATCTGGTCCAAAGAATTTGTACACAATATTATATGCCCGGATTATTCCATCTTTGTGAGCGCCGAATAGCTTAAGACCTATTATTTACATTCACCACTTGTCCTGTATCTACTCACTTCACTTGATCACTAAAACAACCTATAAATCGGTCTTAGCAACTGATTAATTTGTTTCTGGGCCTTCCTCGGTCTTGTAAGATAATCTGCCAGTACGTTTCCAAAACCGGACGCTGCCGCCGACACAGCGTTCTGGAAAGGCCTATTAAACTGTCCTGGATATTGATTAAATCCATTCTGAGGAAATCCATTCTGAGCGTATCCAGATTGGGGATAGAATCCTTGACCTCCGTAAAAGCCTTGACCTCCGTGACCTCCAAAGCTTCCATAGCCACCGTAACCACCGTGACCTCCGTGACTTCCGTGACCTCCTTGGCCACCGTGACCGTACCCTCCGTGGCCACCCTGACCGTGACCTCCGTGGCCACCATGACCATGACCTCCGTGCCCGTAACCTCCTTGCAGAGGATAAGGTTGTACAAACTGAGGAACAACGGGTACAGGAGCGACACCACATAAGAAATAGTTCATGACTGGGGCTGATACATATGTATCATGTGAGCCGAAGGTCTTGCCGAAGCCACCATAGCCGCAGGGACCACCCTGCCCTCCCTGCCCCCCATGTTTCTTTCGTTTACGGTGTTTTCTCTCCAAATCCTCGGAATCTTCGACATCGATTGCTAAATCTCTTGTTTCGTCTTCCGCTGATGCGAAGAGCACCGCACAGTGTAGCAGGAGTATCACCAGTGTGAGTCTCTAAGAGTGTGAGGAAAACAGAATAAGTGTTAATATTAAAAAAGAAAATCAGCACAACTATCTCCCTACATCAGTAAGTGGAGGGAAAAAGAAATGTATTATCATATACTTACCGAAAACTTTATAAATTTCGAGATCTGAATGGCTAAGAATAAGTTCAGAAGATTGATTGCATCGATTTGAACAATTCTTAGGATGCACACGCTACTAAATGCACTACATTCAAATCAAACAAACAAACAATTAATAATGACACTACTAACCATTTTTGTTATTTGTGTATCCACTCAGCTGCCGGGTTTCGTGCTCCGCCACCGACTGACTCCGACACCGTCCAAATTGGGGGAAGCAGATGTTGAAAAGTGAAAGTATGTTACGGATTCAAAGTAACAATATTATGATAACGCAATGATGACGAATAGGTATAACCAAATTGTGTCGTGATAATTTAGCAACAGCGGGGCCACGATGCGCGGACCGGGGGCTCACAACTATAGTCAATGCGGCGTTTAACGTTATACCTAGGACGTAGGTAGTTGTGATTGCTTAAGGAGTTAGCCTTCGATTTCACAACCAGGAAACTGGTGTAACGGGTGTTGTATCTATCTTGATTTCAGTCAAGATAAATTCCGACTTTCAAATGTGTATATTGAAATCTGAATTCAAATGTTTTGTAATATAAAGTACCTGCCTGTACCTAAGTGGTATTTACAAGTAAAAAATGTTCCGATGAAACTGGTGAACCAACAGTAAATATACCATTCAGAGTCATTTCGTTTTCATGTACGTGTTGTTAACAGGACAAACCAGTGTTATCATAGGGTTTATCCTGATATGTCAGGATTCCTACGTGATATTGGGGCACTTGACAATGGAAGCAGCAACACTAGAGATTCTTTGGGAGATGTTGCGACCTCCGTTCTGCTCAGGCTATGAGAGGTTTATGTACGAAAATAAAGAATACACATAGAGTCAAGAGATTTTGACCATTTGTTCCACAAAAATGATAAAATAAATAAAAATCGTATTACAATATTAATGTAATTTTAATTGACCATTACTAAACTCCTCATGTTTCATCGAAAATGTTTTTCGTAATAAAGTGTATGAAATGTTGCGTTGTAAACATATTTTGAGAGATATTATATATATATACATTTATGGTATAGGCGCCAACGTGCGGACGGGTCACCAATGGACACCTGCAATTCAAGAATCAAAAGTGCGTTGCCGGCCTTTGAGATGGGAGTACGCTCTTTTCTTGAAAGTTTGAAGGTCGTATCGGTCCGGAAACACCGTATATATTATATAGGTTTATACATATATTTTTTTTATGAGAAGACAAAAATTACAAACTAGGCAGAGCCTATACTCCTGTACTATGGTAACCAGACTGCTGATAAACATACTTTTATATTTCTAAATACATACATGTTATAGATAATTTACACCCAGTCGCAGATCATGCTCGTCACACAATTATTTGTCCTGGGCGGGAATCAAACACACGACCTCTGCCTCAACAGTCAGCATCACTAACCACTAGACCAACAGGCCAGTCAATAAAGTGATTGTGTAACGAAAACTTGTTAGACTATGTTTCTTACTCCATCACGTTCTTAACATGAACGAATTGGACTAATGGCGCAATTACACTTAGTCGTTAGCTCGTATTCGATTGCCTATGGAATTCGGACAAACGACTAAGTGTAAATGAACGGAGTCGAGTACGCCCGTCTTCGTACAATCTAGTCCAGCTTTCGTTTTGGTTACCCGAATCAGAATACCCGACGCCGTGAATCGATCGAAGTACAAAATGGCGGATGACATGGCGTCTGCAGGCACGTACCTCCCCGAACGCGGGCCCAGAGTCGTTTGCCCGTATTCCAGTGACCGAATTCGAGTAAAACAATGTAATTAATGCATCGGGTGCCCAAATTCGAGTAACGTCTTTCGTGCACCCGAATACGAGCTAACGACCAAGTGGAATTGCGCCTTAAGTTTGCCACACAGACTAATAGTAGGACAGACTTACCCTCGACTAACACATAGGTGATATACGACGTTAGAGACTTAAGCGGAGCCATGGCTGCAAGGTACCTAGTTTATTATAAGTGAAGGAAACTTTACTTCTTCTACTCCTTATTTCATGGGACTATGGTATGGGTTTTAAAGATATTGTTTCCTTTTTCTTGCACAGAGAATTAGCATTGCCATTCAACGTGGCAATGCTGCCAGCCTTCTGGGAACACTGCCAGTAGGCGACGATGTGGAGGAATTTTATGACGCATGCATGTAAATAGCCCATATTGTTTCCTACCAATGTGGTGTAAAAAAAGTAAAATCCCATCTAAAACCTTACAATAGACATGTAATAACTATAAATTTACAATTTAAAATACCCCCGACTCGAAAATCCCTTCAACGATTAGAAAAGAGCTGATGGTCTTCGAACGGCTGAACAGATTTTCTTGGATTATATCTAAAAACACTCCCGACTAATTTACCTTTCAAACAACAAAAACAAAATCAAAATCGGGTCATCCGTTCGGGAGCTACGATGCCACAGACAGACACATACACACGCAGACACGTCAAACTTATAACACCGCGTCGTTTTTGCGTCGGGGGTTAAAATATATACTTTTACATATTTTCTTGAGTGGTTTCATAAAGGTACCTATATATATTAAAGTATTGAGAAACAATTAGTTCTTCAAGGTATGTATTTCGAATTCTTAATCTGGGAAACACGCTTATGTTCCTAACAACAATATTGCTCAATAAGCAGCGCCTACACGGGCGCAAGTGCTGCTTGTAGTAAATGCGATCGTGAGCAGCGACCTTGGACAATCACAACACAAGTAAGGAACCGTGCACACTGATTGGAACGACTTACCAGTGGCACAGATAACATAATACTATACCAGTGGCAATAAGCATCACGTGCATACATTGTGTGTTCAGAAATATGTACATTATACATTTTCGATCAAATTTCTTTATAGATATGTACTAGCGGACCCGGCAGACGTTGTCCTGCCGGAACGTAAAAAAATATTATTCCTGGAACCCTATTGCAGCGCCATCTACCGGGTCCAATTGTAAATCTAATCCATTCTCGAATCCACCTAAAGACACACAAAATTTCATTAAAATCGGTTCAGCCGTTTAGGAGGAGTTCAGTGACATACACACGTACAGAAGAAATATATATATAAAGATATATGATGAAAGACATACATATACGTACATACAAATTCAAAGTAGAAAAATCCACCAAAATAGAAAAAATCTGGATCTTTTTATAGATATTATCGACATTTTGATGCTGTTCCTACTCTAAGAACACGTACATAGTCTACTAATGTATTAAAAAAAATATATATTTTATGGAAAAAGTTTGCATATTGACAATAAAAAAAGGAAAACCTGTGTCCCTACCAGTTTCTTTTTTCAAAAAGCGAGGCTTCGAAAGTGAATTTTTAGGATAAAGGTGACCGTGGAAAACTCCGAAACATCATAATATATCTCAGATTTAATAATTGGCAAAATGGCAGCGTCTGTCGTTTAAAGCCGAATTTAATGCGATAGGATAAAATGGTAGTATAGATTTGTATACAACTATTCATGACACAAAATCAGAAGATGAAAAACAATAGGTTATTTATTTTCATATCATACAAAGTTTTGATGTCGCCGCCGTGCCGGCGCCAGTGCTGTGGGGTGGAAGGTTATAATTGGCAGGGTATGAGCTTACCACCACGCTGTATTTGCTTTCAACCCTGGGATTTAAAAACCGTTTCTCTAGACTATGGTTATGTTTTACTTTTATGTTCATTGTAATGACATTAATCTTCTAACAGACACAATTTTTTATTTTCGAGATTGAAGAATAAAATCAGGAATTTGGAAATATTCTGTTTTTGAAATAGTACAAAAGCTATATTATTATAGCTAGCAGTGTGTGCAGACTTAATACATTCAAGTGTGCATTCAAGACTGTTGTACTTTGTACGAATTTAATTGCCGTTAACTTTGCATGACAATAATAATTTATATATCACTATCGCAACGTGGGAACGTGGCCGGTACTTAAGACAAGTACTATTAGTTCTTATGTATTAATAAACTACCTGTACTAATAAGTCTACTATTACAAAGAAAAAAAAAGAAAAATAAATGATAAAATTATAATAAATTTAATTTGTAATGTATGATGTATGTGTGTATAGATCTTCACACACTGAGACACTTTTACACTTCAATTAGTTTTAGTAAAGTTGATCGTTAATTCGTTATATGTAAGTGCTACTTAGGCGTCCAGGGTAATCTTTACATGAAAGAGCCACTTCAGTTTCCAGCACAACGACCAATCAAGTTCTAGCATGGCGCAATGGTTAAAGTGATCGCCTTTCCACTATGTCGCGCCGAGTGTTGTGGGTTTGGTTCCTACACGGAAAAAGTTTATGTGATCCACATCCACAAATAGTTCTCCAGAGTCTGGGTGTTATTTGTGTTCGTTGTTAAGTCCCCCGTGACACAGGAATCATTCCTTGTGCGGGACTTATCGGACTTATCATATAGGCACGTTCACGTTATCTACTTCACATCAAAGTTGATAAGCGATATCGAAGCGATAAAGGAACCTGTGCAGTAAGCCCCTCCCCCCCCCCCCCCTACAAGAATAAACTCACACCTTTCTCCCTTTGACGACAGCCCCCCGCTTCCTCTACTGTCACGAGACCTTTCTTACTTGTCCTCTCGGTACTGATTAACTTATTGAATGGTGTATCTAATGTTATCAAAGTACTAGCAGTTCCCGCACGGCTTCGCTCGCGTGTATATATTTATATATTTTGCTCGGAACCCTAATTATTTTTCTAAAATAAAAGTAGTCTAAATGACTCCTTATTACACCAGCTATCTGAGAGTGAAAGTCACGTGGAAATCGGTCCACCCGTTCCGGAGATTAGCCGGAACAAACAGACAGGCAGATAAAAATTAATATAGATAAAACTGATTTTTAGGCATAAGTATCGTGCAAATAACTGTATGAGGTTAAAAAATGTATTATTTTAACATTACAAACAGGCACTTGGATTTTTTTTATTTGCATTGATATGAATGAGAAAAGTAAGAAAAACGGAATGAATGTTACACTTTTATAGAAGAAGAATAATAACGACACACGCGCGAGCAAACATTTGTATAAAGTACACACATATTGCTCGTGTTATTAAAAGTGGTCGTTGAACTTTAACTAAAGGCTAAGTCAATGGTTATTCACGTTCCGTTCTTATATACCTACCAAAGCCTACACATACCTTCCTTGAAAGTGACATGAAAACGCATTTTAGAGGCTATTAGGCGTCGTTGTCGTCATCGTCGTTCACAACGTCGCGTCACGCGTCGTCACGCGACGTTGTAAAATGTGACGCAGTTGAGACATTACATTATATTATACCCGGTAATTAACTACAAATAGGATAAAACAAGTTTTATCGAAACATTTTACGTAGCGGTTTTTTCCATACGACTTATTAAAGTAGTATAATTATGTATATACCTACCTAATGTTAAAGTGTGTATTCCTAACAACAAAAGCTTTTAAGGAGTTCCTAATTTAAAAGAGTTTGTATTCTACGACTTAGTTTATTGAGTATAAGTCTGATTAGTTTAGTTGTGTTAATTTTGTCTATTTCTTTTTTGTTAAATTAAGCCGTTATAAGTTAATGTTAAGATTTTAGCAATTAATAAAATTTGTTTACATATGGAGACAATGTCGATCTACACACATCAAAAAAGTCTAGCAACACGCATCATTTACGGAAATATGTTATTTTATTTTCTTTGACATTTTATTTTTTTCTTAGCAAAGTAGATTGGCATACAATCTTTTTTGTTCTCGGAACTGATTTTAAAAATATAAACTTTTCGATTGTGTTTTGTTTTCATTAAAATAAAAGCTAATTATTTTTTCCCGATTTCATGTGTTTTCATTACTTGATAAATTTGGTATTTATCTCACTTTTGTCATTTTGAGATATACAGATTTTTTTTTATTGAGTCATTTTTTGTCATGGAGCGACACCTTTTGACTGCTGATGAAATGCAGAGAGCTGTAGGAATGCGAAAAGCGGGAAGAAATCAGTCCCAGGTATCTCGGCATTTTGGTGTCAATAGGAGCGTGATTTGTCGTCTTTGGCAGCGTTATGTTAATACTTGGGATCCTGCTAAGCAGCACCCAGGATGTGGAAGGAGTACAACTGCTCGACAGGACCGATACATACAACTGACTGCAAGACGTCAGCCGGTGTTAACCACCCGGGAGACAGGTTTAAGCTACAATTCTCAAGCGGTGTTGTTCTCCAGAGACGTGTTCTAAAGAACCTGGACGGAGTGCCAGTCTATAGATGTTGTTTTGCATTTCTAAAGTTATGTGCTATTTTTTTAACGACAGCCGTGCCCGTCGCATACGTCTTTACAAACATTGTTGCAACAGACACAAAGAACTCACAGACCCAGCAACTATTTGAGGATCACACAAATTTTTGTTCCGTGTGGGAATCGAACCCACAACACTCAGCGCGGCGAGGTGACCATTTTAACCATAGCGCCACCCTAGCAGTAGTATTATTAACTTACTTGACTTATTTATTAAGTCCTGCTAGTATTTCCGGGACACAGGCGCACTTATCTAGTAAACCACCCCTGTTAAGCTGAATGCTTGTGTTACTGGAAAGGATTTGATCCCGCAACTACTTGACTGCAAGTCTGACGCCCTAGCCACTACACTACCACCATTTAAAGGTTTAAAAAGTACCTCACAAATTTTGGTACAATTATTACAAGAAACTGATATATCAGCATTATTAGCACATTATTTTATAAATAAATCTCACAATCAAACTTTATCCTTATTTTTCGTTTCTTTATTTCTTAGGTTGATCGTAATTAGAAAAAAAAGTTTTTCATTTTTGTATAAATTATGACTCCACCGCAATGTTGAATAATATAATAAGAATTATCATAGTCCACTAACAAATGATTTCGAACCAATGAAAAAAATATTAAAAAAACAAAATGGCGCTACTGTCGTCTTAAAAATAAAAGTGACTACGTGATATTGATACTTGCGATGATGGAGTTTGCTTTTATTCAAAAAAAGAACGTTTTATTTAAACTCTCGGTATCGAAATGATATTTACCTTTACTGCTAATACATTACAAGTAAATATATGTTTTGAGTATTTCAGATGGCTACGCTTCCATAATTTACTGGCTTTACTCACATGCACATGTTATGTAGATTTATTATAATTACATTAAGCAAGAAATAACTTAATATAATGTGACTTACTTCTCATCTGGAGTGAATCCCAAATTGGTATTCCCTCCAATGTAGGTCACTTGCACTGCATTCTGATTCTGCATCTTAGACACGTCTTAATATCTGAAACAAATAAATGTACAATTAATATAACAGTCGAGATCGCCTGGTGGTCTGAGTTCGACCATAACTCATTAAACTTTGATTGTTTTGTTTTGAAAAAAAAACCTCTGGCTCTTGTCTGGAACTAGTGTTCGTTTTCTACTTTCTAAGGGTTAAATAGTTATCGAAATCATCACAATGTGAATTGCGATAGTCATTAAGTAGGCGCTTCGCTTCTCATAGTATATTATGTCGGTGATTTTCATTCAATTTGGAGTGGAAGCCTGGTGGGTCTAAAATGCTCGTTATCATTAATAATTGTATATTATCAATAAGGACACAAATACACCACATGAAAATGGCTGTGATTCTTGAAAAAGTTTTATTATTAATATTATTACACTCACTAAAATGGTTGTTACCTTACTTTTTTCTAACATGGCTATTGGAAAACCTGGATCTTATGGATAATTAGCGTTCTAATGATCATTATGACTTTTATTAGTCCTAACACCCATATGTTGAACCATCAATTTATTTTTTCTTTATTTAAGGAGTTTTAGTCCTTTCGGACTACGTCACTACATACGACCAACAAAAAGTATATAACACATAAAATATTAACAATTATTATAACAGTGATTATACATAAGGTACGTCGTCGCCTCATACCGACATCAACAATTTTGTAAATTGCTTTTACTGCCTCTGAAAGGGGAAAAGCTAATATTTGATTACAGACTCCGAGTTCTTTCAAATTCTCTGTTATAAACAACGTATCATTTCTGATATCTTCGTTCCGAACGCATTCCATATAATATGTAACGCATCTTCTAGTATCTTACACACAGAACAAAGGGGAGATGGAACTTTTTTCATCATGTGCGCGAATTTATTAAGTGAAGTAATACGTGCCTCCTCAATGTACAGTCGTCAAACCATGGAGTCTTCCAAGGCTCTCATGTTGCAATCTTCTATTCCACATTTTTACTGATCGCTCATCAAAATGAACCTTTCAAAGCTTATAAAAGTGTTCTCGAATCTACGAGCACTTCATCATTAGAAGCCTGCTTTGCCAATATATGTACTTCTTCATTACTTGCCAGCCCGATAAGTGAGGGAATCCATTAAAGAATAACCTCTTTGGAATTGGATGTTAGTTCAAAAAGTGATTTCATAATGTCGTACGCTATCGGCATGCCTCTAATATAAGAAGTACACCGAGCCACATGTTGAAGCGCACTTTTTGAATTCGTTAAAATTACAAATTTATTGACATCTATTGGCTTCGGAAATGGCAAACAATTCGAGATAAGTAATGGACAAATTATGAGAAATTCTAAATTTTAAGTTTTGATTAATCTGTGGATCGTAAAACGCGGCACCCATACTTAAACAACTTTCTTTGGAACCGTCGCGTCGGTAAAAACTTTATAATAATTAGAATATTTGCTTTCGAGATATAGGGAGCAGGGTTCACGGAGCAAACAAGGTTTCTCTTAGCACCACATACATTCCATATTGTACTTCACCATATCATTTAAGTGGTACCAGTTAATCCAATAATCTAATGAGAACATTTTCAAATTTACTCTTGAATCTATATTAATATCCTTAAATGTGGACTTTATTGTAAGAAGAATTGGGATCTTTTTACGTCTCCAGTATCTAAGTGAAATAAGTGAGCTTCTTCTATAACCTTGATTGTGCAATTATTAGATATTGAAATTGATTTAAGTCAAAATTTACCACCAAGAAAGTCGGCGAATCTGTAAGGTACAAAGTTCACTTTCTATTACGTGAATGGGAGTGCTTTTAACGAAACCTCCAATATAATAAAGCAAAATAATAGCATAGCTTCATTTTGAAATTTGTATAATTTTGAATTGCAAGAACTATCTTCTTGCAAGAACTATCGTCTTTAAGGTTTAGGGTGTACACCCCACCACGGGCCAACTAGTACTGTTAAAATGTTTAAAAATCTATGTACTTTTTCATATAGTTAGTTAATGTGTTTAGTCCAATAGATACTTATTCCAATGGATACTATCGATTGTTATTGTACATTTGTTCCTATTAGTAGCCTTTTAGTAGACACCTCTTACTTTTCAAAGACGAAACACTTAACCCTAATTTGCCAATGATTTGACTAAAAAATCTAATGCTCCCTGAAGAGAGTTACTTCTTCTATGTATCTATCTGAAGTGTACAAGGCGAAGTCATCGACATACTGAGATACAAATACACAATTTATGGATTTACAAATATGGTAAGTTGCAACATTAAATAGCAATGGAGATAGTGGGTCGCCTTGTGCTAGTCCTTGACCTGTAGTGCGGCTAATGACTTCATTCTGTACCATACTATACCCATGTTTAATTTTTAAATTTCTTAAACTAAGGAATTACCAAAGGTAATTACATATTTTTGAGCCAGCACCAATTTCATCTAAAATAACCAGCAATGAGTGAATGTTGATATTATTGTATGTGTTACCGAGGGTCCCCATATCAAATTATGGAATCAATTAATGAAATATCAACCACTAATCGCTGCCCCATGCGACAGGATTCCGAAACAATACATTTTCGAAAGGAAGTATCAAGCACAACTATTTGAAAACGACCGAGATCAATCTGGCATACATGAAGTTTTGTTTTAGTTTTTTATTTGAAATAGTTTGGCTAATGCAAATTGTTTTAGCAATTTTTCTGTAGGGACTAGTAATGCAAATATATATTGTTTTTATTTTTTCTTCTTTTCTCTCCTCCGCACCAAATCCAATCTCCCTCTCGGCTTTGTAAGTTTTCATCATTGTTATTCATTATTTGAGTTTAATTCTGTATTAAGTGCTCTTCATCCATACTGCTACCGCCCATAATTACATTACTAGCAATGTCCGTAGTACTTTCATTATCAACTATACATTCACTCATACTACATAAGGTTAAATATGGGATAACGGCCGGCTGAGCGCGCGCACCGGCATAAACCGGTGTCTGGGTAGTAAACAACAGTAATATAATTTAATAAATTCGCTCTAAATACGCCCCAGTCACCCGGATATCAGACTTGACGGAGACAGACCCCAATACAATATCAGACTTGACGTTGTAGTGGTCAAAAACCAAGCCCGTTCCACTGTCCTCCTGAAGCTATCCCCCTATGCAGTGTTAAATTCTTCTCCAGTAGCAGGGACTTTGTTTTGCGTACACGCAAGTATACAGAAACATTTTCAGAATAAAAAAAAACTGTTCTCGAGTGAACCTGAATTAATAGACAGTATGTAAATATATTAACGCCAGCGAAGCCTCTGGCAAAAGCGTTTTGTTTCTACATGTATCACTATCTAAATGTTCGAATCGCCGGACCTGTGGGTCTTGTTCTTGTGATAGTGATCCTAACTACTGAGCCAGAGGTCGTGGGTTCGATTGCCACCCAGGCCAAATATTTAAGTGACGAGCACGACCATTTGCTCTGTGCTGGGTGTAATTTATCTAAAATATGTATGGATTTAGTAATATTTAAGTATGTTTCTCAGCAGTCTGGTTACCATAGTACAGGCTCAATCGGAACTGGTTTGGGATCAGACGGCCGTGTGAAGGGTTGTCTCAGCTTATTATTATTATAAATAAAAATGGATTATCACGAGTATTAATTGTGTGATGAGCACGATCATTTGTACTGAGTCTGGCTGTAACGTTAGAGGTAATCAAAATTGGTCTATATTCATACTTCTAAATGTAACCTAATTACCTTTGTAGTAGAAAACTACAGCGATACAGGACACATTTGGTATATTAAGTGTAGCTGCAATGTACATTTACAAGATAGGTATATTTATGTACTTATACGGGAATTAAGTTAATTCCCGTATAAGTAATTATATCATGAAACGCGAAAGTTTAAAAGTTAGTATAGGTATATTTATTAGAAAAATACCGAATAAGTGCGAGCCTGACTCGCGCACCGAAGGTTCCAGAGAAGGAAGGAATCAATTCTCAAAGATTTTTGCCCGTCTTTTCCGAAAGACAAACTTAATTTTGCATTTAAATGGCCATATCTTTTGATTGCGTTGATTTAGAAGCTTAATTTTTTTACAGCGTCAAGGCACCGCAGACAAGTGTTTGAAGTTAATTTCAACTTGATACCTCCACGGAATCTTAAAAAAGGAGTCTTGACAGACGGACAACAAAGTGATCCTGTAACGGTTCCTTTTTTCCTTTTGAGAAACGGAACCCTAAACTAAATCACGTCAAATTACACATACCTTTCAACTAACAGCCGAATAATTAGTTGGAAAATATGTTTGTAAGATATTTCATAACAAGGTTCTTTATTTTAATAATTTGCATGACTGTTTATTAATAAATTTTAATTTTAATTATACCACATAACTTTCACATGTCACTAAAGCAGGATGTCCACAAACCGCTATCTAGTACACGACTCTCGGACTTGATATTTATAGTGTATATACATTGTACATGTTTGTTTGCATGTATATTTGGATGTATGTATATTGAAATTTAATGTATTAGTATATTATGTATCCATATAATGCGTGTATTCACTCATTCATTTATTTAATGACTACATTAACTTAACTACTTTATGAGTTTTAAATTCGAACTTTGGAATTTTATCGTTCACTCTTCTCTTTGCCATATCTTTAAACCTACCACTCTTTATCTCTGCATCACCCCAAGGTTGACTGGCAGAGAATGCCTTAGGCGTTAAGTTCGCTTTTGTACAATTTTTGCATGAAGTTTTAGTAAATAAATATATAGAAGGACTATATTTTAAACACCAGACACCTAATGTACTCTATTTATATGAAATAAAGATTCATTTTCATTTCATATAATTTATTTAATGTAATAAGCACCATTGAAGGTGATTACGCGGAATCATTACCGTAAACATCAGACCACAGATCAATATTGACGTAGATATGGAAGTTTTTAAGCTTGTTTAAACAGTCGCTTAACAAGCCTATGCATACCTTTTGTGCAATTATTTTTAATCTTTATTATGTAGAAGAGACTTAATGAAGTTTATTTATATTAAGATTACAATTATCTAATAAGTTTCCGCCAACGCGACGCAGGACATAATACCTATCCGTGACATATGTACATCTTAATTTATATCATGCATTTAATAATTTACAGAACCGATAACTGCTGGGTTAGACGAGTTATGGAGTGGAGACTGCGTTAAGGGAATCGTAGTGTTGGACACACTGCGGCCAGGTGAAGTGACCATCTGCGCAAAACGGCGGTGAAAAACTGGATGTGGAGAGCTGACGATCGAGCTCAGTGGCGTTCATTAGGAGAGGCCTATGTCCAACAGTGGCCGGGGAAAGGATGATGACGATGATTTAATAATTCGTGATTGCACAAAAGAAGTCTAATACCTATGAGACAGGTCGCTAAACCCCTTGAATAAGGGCACAAATTTTCAGGCCCTAAACTAGTTGTAAATTGCGGAAATACACACGGGAGTACCGTATATCCTGACTTGGAATGAATTGTGAATGTTATAAATGCGAAAGTAAGTTTGTTTGTTTTTTACGATTTCACGTTCTAACTACTGAACTGATATTTTGGATACACGTTGTCTGGGGTGCAGCAAAAGGACATAGAGTATCTTAAACCTCCGAAGGCAGATATTGGTCGTTATAATTTTATTTTAAAAAGACGATACCCGGATTAGGAATATTCCTGTGTCGCGGGGGACTTCACAAACATTTAAACAAAGTACACAAGACTCGGTACAACTAAATAGTTGTACTGAGTCCGGGACAATAATTTGTGTGGAATTTGAACCCACAACACTCGGCGCGGTGTAGGTAACCACTTAAACCAATGCGCCATCCGTGCAGCTCTAATATGGAATGTAACCACAGAAATCTAAATGAGGTAATAGAAGTGATATGAACGCGGGACCTTGTCGGCGCGCTGGTGACTCAGACGCCACCAGTGTGTGGTGTTACGCTCAGTTACTCGTGAAACACTACGGCAATTCGTCTACTACGTGTAATTACACTGATGAAGGGAGAACATTTCATCGGTAAACGTTTTCTATTGGTTTTATAGATGTTTTTGATAAAAGTACTTTTCAAAACATAACTCTACCAATAAATAGGACTACTGGTATAATTTGCGACTTTATTCCTACTTACTACTACATTGCCTCTTGTGTTGGATGATATCTGACAGTTTGGTATTACAAGAAGAAATGTATTACGCAATGAATAATAGTGTATGCTTTAGCATTTAGCTTTAGCTAAACGACATGAGGGTACCTACAGTAGTACTCACAAACTGTACATTTTACACTAAAAGATAAAAATCAAACATTATGAAAAACTGTTGGCTTATGGGAATATATTATTATATTCCCGGAGAATGCAGATACGAAAGATAAGTGAATATATGCCACGGGAAAAAAAAAATTGGTTCCCCACAACTTGTAGTCGGATTTATTCGATTCATTTTACGGAGGATGACTTCAATAAATCAACTACGTATTCTTTTAAAAACTGCAGTACCAACAGTTAACACATGGAAACTGTTCAGCTTTCAGCCACCTTTTTTTGGGAAAAACATAGAATGTTTTATAAACTTGCAAAATTATTTGTAATTTTAGAAAAATCAGGAAAACCTACACATTTATTATTTTATTTTGTAATTATTACGCCAAAAATGCTATTGAAATAGTTCCAAAAGATAGTTATTGGATAAATATATCTTCATTTTACATGACAGTAATTTTAAATACTTAATCTTTTTATAATTTTTTTAAAGAATAAATTATATTTAACAATAAATCACGTACACACTTATAACTTTCTTTTATTATTCCTTGGTTCCCTGGTATTACGATATTCCCAGTAGTCAAGCACTAGTGTAGTTTACACAATCACTACCACAAATGCAGAATCCTTGTGTGAAGTGAGCGGACGAATACGACGTAATATTCATACGGCTTAAGCGCTTATTACACTTGGCTGAATTCAGTCGAGTGTAATCGCATTTCGCAAGTTAGCATCCTGAATTCAGAAGCCAGGATGGTTTCTGACCAGGGTTGCCAACCTTAGAACGTTTTCCTCGTACCTATACAACTAAAACAACTAAAAATCTCGTACTTTGGCTTTAAAACCTCGTAAATTCATCAAGCATTTAAAATATTATAAAACCAAAAATGAGACATATTAAATGAGTCTAAATTTAGCAGACATTTGCTAACTTAAATTTTTTTACTAAACAAATGAAATGTTGATATTTTTTAAGCAAAAAAATGCCGATTTTAAAAACAAAAAAAATGTATGTGCATTTTGCTTTTCTTTTTTTTTAATGAGTTCTTAATTTTTTTATTTTAACACGTCTGCTAAATTCACTCTCATCATATTTAACTATTGATTGAGGTTTAATGAGAATGTACGGTGGCCGGCACATCAGACTACTACAATCTGCCAAAATTTCCTCATTACATTTAACAGGTTTTGAATTGCTGAGTAACAATCTGTGGTGCAGGTATCATTTCCACGTAAATTAGAAGTATATTATATGTCTGCGCTAATATTAAAATGAAAAAATCGATTCTTCGATTAGGGAATCGATCTCAGATCGCCATCCTTAGGAGCCATCTTCGTACACGCACCACAGGTCCAACTTCGTCGCGCTATAGTTGGTAACTGATTCAGTAACTGAATTTAGGACAGTGTGATCAGAAGCTTCTAACTTCTGAATTCAGTAACTACTGAATTCAGACAAGTGTACCTAATAAGCACTTTAGTTCAGTTTGGATAACATTCTCGGTGCAAACGTACGCGTGATTGTGTAATTATTATTTGTGTATGTAGGTGTAGCACCATGCTGGCGACACTCGTTCTCGATAGATCCCAGCGCTACATACCATTCTTAAACCTTATTTAGATTTCTGTGAATGTAACATTATTTTACAAATACAACAACAATTAATTACTTCCTGTATTTGACGATTGAAACGTACCATACGCATTTTATTATAAAAAGCAGTGTTACGAACACTCCTCAATCTTTGCTTAAACGTTATTACATTTGTGTGACATTACATGTGTGATTCTTTCGTATACAAGATGTATTTAAAAAAAGAACACTTACTTAAATCACTGAAAGGGCATGGCTCCAGCATACAGTTACAATAAGAATTTTTGAAAAAAAATCTATCCGTTTACAAGTTATGACCGTTTGAATTTCTGAGTATTTTTAACTCCGTTTCTCATAAAAGCAGATGGAACGTGTAAAGTTAAAGATTTTAAATCCTACATATTTTTTTTATTTTAGAACTATTCACTCAGTTATTGGGTAAATCCATAAAAACTAACTTTAAAAAAATTCTAAATTAGTTTTTATGGGTTTTCATAGTAACGAAATAAAAAATTCCAAAATAAAAATAACTTGTAAACGGATAGATATTTTTCACAAATTCTTAATGTAATTGCATGCTAGTCATGCCCTTTCAGTTGTTTAAGTAAGTGTTCCTTTTTCAAATATACCCTGTATAGAATAGTGTTTCCCATAATCACTTTATAAACATTCTAACCTTTGGTATCAAAGCCAAGTATAGCTAGATCACATTTATTTTTTCCTACTCAAAGAATTTATTTACAATGGTAACGGTTTATTAACAAATTTTCTTGAAGCGAGGTCACGTCATCACATCTCTAGATAGTGTCCAATTTGCTTTTGTTTGTTTCGACATGTTTTCTTCAGTTTATCATCAATCACTTCAAATCTTGCTTTTCCACTACATTCCATTGAGTGATATCTACCAGGGCCACAGTCATGACCTGAAATCCTACTTTATTCAAATGCTCTCAACGTCAAATACTCTACAAATCCACACAATTAATTTCGTCACAATGGGTTTGATTACCTATCATTTATTTTTTTCCTAAACATACACTCACACCTGTAACCCCCAAGGGGTAGGCAGAGGCAGATTAAACACTCACAATTTGCCGTCAACCGGGCTCCTTAAGAAATAGAGACCCATCAAAAACGTAAATGTGAAAAGGGGAGCCAAGTTCAATATTAATAATATGCATGGTTGTCGACTTCGCCGATAAAAGAATTGAGATCTAAATGGGTGCCAAGTTCTGTAGATAATCCTGAAATTGATTTATAAGAACATACAATATTCTAAAATAAACTTAAAACACAAATTCTTGTTTTTTCTGCTACAACAATGTTTGCTATTTAAAAATTTCACTTCTTAAATTTAAACAGTTGAAGTTTTTTACACAAATCGGATAACTTCCGAAACATTAAAGCTCAAGGTTTAACTTAACTAGTTTTCACATACAAGTTATCTTATATTTGGCTAATCAACTTATCTTCTTTATTTTATATGCAATTTACTGTTTTTATATTGTAAGATCAACATTATCTTATTCTTCTAAAAGTTTGGTTTGCTAGTGAAACTAGCCAAGTCTTGAGCTTCAATTTATCGTAAGTTATCTGACTTGTGTATAAAAAAATTTGTGATACAATTGTTAGCAACGACGCAATACATGTAACACAATATATTATAGATATTATATGATTATTTATCTAACATTTATTGATATTATTTGTATGTAAAATATGAACATAATTATAATATACATGTATAATAATATATATATTTATAGAATAGTATAGACATATAGAATAATATAGATTTTTAAATGTTCTTATTGTAATTGGGGCCTGCGAGAATACCAGCGTTGCTGAGCGATCTGTGACAATAGCTGACGCTGCTGACGCATGTGATCTTCGGTACCACCCCTGTGTTAAGACGTATATGTTTATTATGATAATTGTAGAAGATGCAAATAAAATATTTTTCTTTCTTCCATTCTTTCTTTCAATAATGTCAGATCGCTCAGAGCTGGTGGCGCCGGCGCAGCCAGTTGCAGTTTGTTATTATTGGTTGTCTAAGTTTTATAAATAAACTGGTATACAAAATGATAATCAAAGCGATCTTTCATCATGAAACCTATTCTCCTGCGATAGAATTTTTTTTATGCCATTAAAATATTTTGAAAGGGGCTAGGTGTTAATAAAAATAGATTGCTTGGAAAATATTCCAAATCATGAAAATTTCCTATTTTCAGATTTTTTCCTTTGTATACACACAATTAACTAGCTGGACGCCAAGTTTCAACTTTCTAAATCTATATGTTAGTCAGTCAGTGATAAAAATGCTGGTAATATCTCAATGACCCTTTGAGTTCTAGTTAATTAAGGGTTTTAATAAATAAACCAAATTTCATGTGCTTATACTAAATAGATCTTGGGTTATTAAGGCGTCAAAAGTGGCTCCAAATGGTTCGTGTAATATAACACACGGCTGGTGCGTCGCCAGTTCCTTTTTCATGAACTTGGCTAGATGGGAAAATTTGTTGTATATTGAAAGAAGGTTATTGGTTACGGCTGGATTGGGCAGTGTAAGTACTAGCCCGAGGAGGCCAGCGCGGCAGCGTCGCATAACTGTAACTGAAAGCTGCTGTTGTCAGTATGTTCGAACCACGGAGCAGATACAAAGGTTTGAACCCTCTAATATAATATAAAAGTATGTGTAGTTAATATATCGCCACCCGGCAAAAAAGTGTCATATCACAAAAACAGTGTCATATCACATGTTAGGTACGTTTTAACATTTAATAGCATTGAATACCAAAAATTTGGTCAGCTGTAAAAACATCGTTATTGGCTCAGTGAAAAATTGTTCAATTCACTGGCATAAAAGTCGTGTTTTCTCGAATTAGCTGTTTTTGTACTATGACACTTTTTTTGCCGGGGGGCGATATGTATAATAACAATAGCTCTCGCAGGCTCTTAAGTGCGTCATGAAGAAATTTCTAAAATGTGTGCATTATAGATGCTTCTATTACAACTTATCATATGAACAGTTGCTAGACAGGTATGAACTTCTAAGAATACAGAAAAGACGCACCCAAATACAAGCAATGTCACTGTATGATTTATGTCACAACAGAAACGATTGTATTCCTGATATCAATAAGTTATGCTAGATTGCCTACTAGGGCTCATTGCCGTAATCCATGATGATTGTTCGTGACTACCAGGCACAGGGTGTCACATGTCGCACCAATTCAGGTAAACGTTCGCCTTTGTACCATCTCGTGCAGTCTTATAACGAGATGTTTAACGCTATTGATATTACGCGTCCAAGTATATTTAAAAAAAATATAATACAAAACTTAAATACCTACCTAATCACTTTTAAAACTAATTGTATCCATTAATAGTTTTATTTGTTTCTTTAATTTAAGTTACTTAATATTAAGTTTTCCTTAATACTTCATTGGAAAATAAATAATAAGTACTCTGCTGCAGTACATGAAAATTAAAATCAAATAATGGTAAGAATAATAGAAATGTAGATGTTTATCCATACACTTATTTCTTTGTCTTTGTCACGGAACGCATGACTGTTAAATTTAAGTCATGATAAACAATGCTGGTGGTAGATTTAATCTTACGTATAAAACAATATTGTACCCTTACGTAATTTATTACTGTTTGTTTATCGCAATAAAGTAAAAAAACAGTTTTTTTGACCATGTTTTGATTTGTTTTAGTCTTATTACTTTAAACGAGCAATTCTTGTATGTATGCATTTATTTATGTATGTATTTATATTTCGGGTATCTCGATTGATATAACGGTTTTGATGAAGTTTTGTATACAGATACAGTTTTGCATTTTAAGTTCAACTGCATAATTGTGTTTCTTGTAAAAACGCAATTTACAAAAAAAATACAAAAAGCTTCCGAGGGAAGCTCCGTCTCCCAGGTACAGTAAGTTATTATGAGGGACAGTGTCGAGAGACCGTGAATAAATAATAGTTCTTCTACAAGTTGCTAAAATTATCATAAATTCAGAGAACTCCGTTCAGACAAACATAGGTCTAAGGACTTAGAAGACATTGAATTTACATAATGTATCAACTGTTGAGCATTCACCTGTAACGCCGGAGGTCACGCCAGTATATGGAAGTACCCAGTTAGGTGAACTGACGACCTTAGGAAGTTGGCTGGGATAGATTGGATGTAGAAGGCGGAGCACCGGGTTCTACAGCGCACGTTGGCTTTTCTTTGTCCAGGAGTGGACTGCAATAGGCTGATTAATGATATCAATGTGTGAAACATCTACTTGAATTGGTCTTTAGTGTTAAATACCTTTATTTAACACTAAAGGTATATAAGTGTAGTATATTTATATGTGTTTTGTAACTCACATTTCAAGCCATGCACACCTGTATGTGACCCATGTGTCACAAATAAAGGTATTGATTTGAAATGCTTAGTTTGAGTCTATTAAGCGCTGTATTGTAGCAGGAAAATGTGTATGTGGGAAATGTTTTGTAGCTGTATCAGATATTACGATTGTATAGTAACTGTGTATCATATGTATATGTATGATACTTTCACTGCAACAACCGTGTGCAAATAAAGTGTTATCTATCTATCTAAGGTAGATAAGGGTCAAGGCTAGCTATCAACATTACCGTTATCATACGGAAGTTATCCAAAGGATATATATTTTGATTCGATGGTTTTAAGATACTAATGTTAAGATGTCAAGATAATGTTAAGTATTATTGTTTAGAAACTACCTTTTCCGTAAAAATCAACACGTGTATATCGTTACGTTAATATACAAAGTTTGCTGTAACGCAGGTGACGGGGTGGAATTCCACCGCTTCATTCTGTGAGGAAGTGATGTCTGCTAAGGAGGCGGCGGCAAAGGAACGGGAGAGGGTTAGTACTCTCTCGTCCCGAAGAAGTGGTACCAGAAAAAACTAAAATAATGGCGTTCGAACAAAGAACCAATCACTAAATACCTGTGGTAAGATACGGTACTAAAACAATTGACAAGAGACAGACTCCACAAAATTTTTAAGTAAAGGAATAGATGTTGATATGTCTTGGCAAACGCAAACCAATAGTGTATGCACACGGCTGCATCAATACTCCTATGCGCTGTACAATCTGTCCAAGATAGCAAAACAGAACACCGCGCTTACGGCGTAACACGCTTTTGTTAGGTGTGTAACGTTTGAAATAATAATAAAAGTTCTAATGATTATATCACCTAATTTCATTTAATATACATACTTTTATTTAATAAAACGATCACATAAAATAATGAATTGTTGATATAATTTCATATAACCTAATTTTATATGATTTAATGAACATTTTCAATAATGCACATTTGATCTAATATTTATTTAGTATAATATTCAGCTACTATAATATTCAAAATCTATAAATAACGTTTAACATAATTTAGAAGCATCTGATGCCATCTAGGTACTGTTATTGAATCATTTGGGTTAGGTTAGGACAGTGATCAGTAACGAGCGAAGGCGAGCGAGCGAAGCGAGCGTGCCGCGGAAGCGGCCGCCGATCGCCAGATCCCCTCTATTGTTGGTGAATCATTTGGTTTAGATGAGGTTATAACAGTATGATTTTTCCTGATATTTACTTATTCATCACAGAATTTTGGCTGAAAATGAGTAAATATAAAAATTCGGTCATGAATGTTATATAATATAATTATAGTTTAAAAAACTAAAAAACACGCTTTTATAGAAATTCAACTAAAAAAAAATAAAAAATTTAATCGAATTATTGCATTGTCATCGGTCTTTGACAGGTGTGCTAAACTTGAATGAAATCTGGCCGTTTAAAGTGGGTCAAAATCGCGCCCAAAGGAGTCGGTTACAAACATACAAGTGAAGCTAATATAAAGCGTGTAAAAAGAGCATTATTCGAATTGAAAATTATATGAAATGAACATTATACTAAATGTTATTAGAGCAAATTAAGGATATATTAAATATAACATTAGATCAAATGAAATTAGGTTATTTGTTTTTATAGCATACGAAAATTATATCATGTGAAAGTTATTTAAAGTGGTATTATACTATCTGTTATTATGCCATACTTACCCCTTTTGTTACATCTACATTATGATATGGTATCATGTACTGGGGGACCTCAACAAACAATAAAACAGTGTTTAAAGCCCAAAAAAATATGTATTAAAGCGGTAAGCGGTATAAAAATACCCACAGCCGTAAACCTCACTTTCTAAATCTTCATAAATTAACATGCCCTTGTTTGTACATATATAAAATGGTAATGTTCGTAAAAAATATAATAATAAAATTATTTATTAGGAATGGCCCCTAAAATAATAATAATAATACTATAAATATATATTTTGTTTTATACATAATTAAAAATGTATTTTATAAGTTTTAAGTTTAATAAAGAGAAATAATACTAATAACTTGAGACACCTCACGGCCGTCTGGTAGTCTGGTCCCAAACTAGACAGAGCCTGTTCTATAGTAACCAGACTGCCGACAAACATACCTAAATCTTTTTTTCTTTTTTTTTTAAGAAAGATTACTAGTAACGTGGGTCACACATTACTAGTAATCTCGTTAACCCCTCCAGCTAAGCTTAACGCTTGTGTTAGAAGTAGGTTCACGACGGTAGTGCACTGGGTGGGGTTCGAACCCGCAACCACTTGATCGCAAGTCCGACGCCTTAGCCATTACGCTACCGAAATTATCGTGCTCATCACACAATTATTTATTCTGGGTGGAAATCGAACCCGAGACCGAGAGGTCGTCTCTGGCTCAGCAGTCAGGTTCACTGGCCACTAAATCAACAGGCCCGTGGCCCATACGTCTTACTAAAGCCGAGCGCCGAGCGCGACGCGGCTGTGACATTTTCTTATAACTGGTACTTACATACAACCTGCACACGCCGCGCCCGCTGTTTGACTTGGCCTTTATTTTCTTGTTGACAGTTGCTTGAGAACGTAACTATGCTAGAGTTCGTAAAATTAAATTATATATAATTCATTAATTATGTATATGTATATATATATATATATATATATATATTATTAATGAATATATAGTGATTTGATTACTATATTTACCAACTTTCATAAACAATATGAAAATATATATGTGGGTAATGTTTTTTTTTAAATAAATTATAAAATTATTGTTTTATGGAATACAAAGAGTAACGTTCTATTTATTGTACGTAGTGTAGAGAATAACATGCAATTGTACATAACATTTACAATAAGTATTTAGATATAAGTAAAATTAATATATACATCGGCTGGTATTAATATATACATCGGCTGGT
This sequence comes from Euplagia quadripunctaria, assembly GCA_963859945.1. Taxonomy (NCBI): domain Eukaryota; kingdom Metazoa; phylum Arthropoda; class Insecta; order Lepidoptera; family Erebidae; genus Euplagia; species Euplagia quadripunctaria. Next base: position 28,805,396 of record OY982559.1, on the reverse strand, counting down.
ATTAACATATACATCTATCTATCTATATATTAATACTAGCCGTTCCCGCTGTTTCACTTACTTACTTTTCTGCTCCTATTGGTCGTAGCGTGATGTTATATAGCCTATAGCCTTCCTGGATAAATGGGGTAACCAAAACTAAAACAATTTTCAATTTGAACCAGTAATTCCTGAGATTAACGCGTTCAAGCAAACAGACCGTCTTAGAGTCTAAATGCCTAAACAGAGCCCTTAACCAATACCAATACCATACCAATCATTAAACATTATTATTGAACATTAACAGTTCCATCACGATACATATTAGAAGTTGCTATATTTGTTAAAACCTACCCAAAACTCTTCCCAAAATTATCAGATAACAACAAGCCAAGTCGACGAGAAGATCCAATACCGCACTCATGCATAAAAATATATTCTACGACAATTCAAGGAATTAAATTTAAACCTCTTTAAAAATCGTCAGTTGATAAGGCATATTAAAGTATTTCGAAATTTCTCACGGATAATACAAACGCTACTAAATAATGATAATAAAAATAATATGTATGCGATGATATTTATATAACTAATTAACTTCATTATTTTTATTAATTTTTATTTCATTTATTTTATTTTGTTGACATGACATTTTATTTTTAATTCGAGTGGTTTTGTGTTATCCATTTTAATTTGAAATTTTTTATTCATTCCTGTTGTCATTGTTATTATAATTTTTAATTTGTAGTTTTTTATTTCATTTATATTTTTTAAATTTACTTACATATTTTTTTAAATAGCAGAATGTACCCGACTTCATACTCAATGTAACATCTTTTCTATTTACTTACCTACATTCTATGTAAATAAATGGTTTGATTTGATTTGAGTTTTTTATAAAAAAACAAAAAAATTATAATGCTGCCTAAAGTTACTATTTCACGCGGGCGAAGTTGCAGGCAAAAGCTAGTCCTACTAATATTATAAATGTAGAAGTTTGTGAGGATGTATGGATGTATAGATGTGTAGATGTATGTTACTAATAAACCGATTGCGATGAAACTTGGTATGTAAATAGCTGGAGACCTCGATTAACACGTAGGCTACTTTTATTCCAATATTCCCATGGAATCAGGTTTTACGCGGGTGAAACCGCGTAGGGCAGCTAGTATATAATAAGTGGGAGATTGGATAAGGAGACTCGGCGGGCACGGGAATTAAATGTGTCGTCGAAGTCCAGTGAAGAATTAGCTACATTAGCACAATTTACGGAATTTGTAAATAGTCGCTTCCGGGGACTCGAACATTTGGCCTGCTACTAATTTTGATGCCCAGAGTATTGGTCTACCAAGAATCGACGTCATTTCGTTCAGGATAAATATTTGTATTTCGACTGTATCATTGTTACACACCCAAGGGGAAGTTTCTGGGTCTGTAGGCAAAAGGTATTGATAAAGGTGGTCTAACAAGTGGCCAATTTCACGTCTTTCTTGTCATGTCTGTCTGTCATGACGGATTCTTCCCTTTACCAAATTCTTAAAATAGAAAAGAAAAATGAACATCATCATCGGCTGTCTGCTTGTTTTTTTTAAATATAAAAAATTGAAAGCAAGCAAAAAAGAAATTGAATTTTGAAGTCAGTATTTTTTAAATTTTCTTAAATGTTTTCGTCCTAAAAGGAAAAAAAACTTTAAAATACATTAACACATCTCCTTTATAGTTGTATTTAGGAAAAAACTATAAAGACAAAAGGCGTAAATAATTATTAAATTTGGGTGGGACTACCCACCATTGGTTTAGATTTTTTATGCAGACATTTTCACCGTATCCGAACATTCATTTATGTCAGCCCTCTGCCTTAATATACATAACTGGTTATTTTCCAAGGTACAATAAATATGATTAGTTCAGGGCCTTATGGAAAATATTTATCTAATCACAAAAGTATTGATGCTGATAATCTTAAATATCAATCTTATTGACAAAATACGAGATGTCGAACAGGTGCATCCAGTTCCTAACAAAAGTTGCGTACTACGTCACCGGCATCGAACATTGCCGATCATTACCGACCGGCGGCCCGATGGTAACAGGTTTTATGCAGAGATAAGTAACGCGTTACACAGAGTGATACATTACAGGGAAATAAAATATAGGTAATGAATGCAATTATAAAAGTATTAATGTTATAAAGATATAACTTGTGTGATGGTTATGCTTATGACCGGTATGTATGAATGGTATATATGTACATATGTAACAGTATATCTATACTAATGTTACAAAGCTGAAGTTGTTTGGTTGTTTGTTTGTTAGGTTGAACGCGCTAATCTCAGGAACTACTGATTCGAATTGAAAAATTATTTTTGTGTTGGATAGTCCATTTATCGAGGAAGGCTACCATCAAGCTACGACAAACAGGAGCGGAGCATCAATGAAAAATGTTGCAAAAACGGGAAAAAATATTCTTTTTGAGAGCTTCCGTTGCTTGCGCTGCGTAAACAGTTACAGTTACGCAAAAATCATGTATGACAGAATTGTTCCCCTTTAAAAGTTCCAAAAAAAGTCCGCGACAACATATGTCTATCTTTTAAGGTTAACTCACTATAAAAAAATTCTATGGTAATCAAATTTGTTCTAAAATAATGCATTATTTGCGAAGGTGTTTTAATACACATGATAATAATCTTTATCAAAAAAAAAATACGTTATTCATCACAAGTATTTAATTTTGAACAAAATTGCACTTGACATCATTTTATTTCAATGAATATCGTAGGAGTTTTAAAATAACTCCGCAACAGAATAATGATCAAGTACCAAGCGCGCATTTACGATGTGCAAGGGCGGTCATGAGGAGGGAAAAAACCCAAAAATATATTCATTAGTGCCCACTAATGGAATATATTTTTGGGGTTTTTCCTCACATTAAAGCGGATAAAACCGCGGGGTACGCTAGTGTAGGTATAAGATATGGATAATTTATAAAGCATCTTTAGATCTCAGTGAAATACTACTCTCACCTACAAATTAAATGTGATAGCATATGAAAGCATAAAGCATTTAATAATTTCATAAAAAATTAGCTACAGTTTTCATATGTTATGGTTCAGGCTTACATATTTTAATAGTGTTAGTGTGTATAGCGGAAAACTTGAATTAGCCTTTTTTTGTTTTTTTTTAATACGTATGGAGTCATCACCTCACCGGAGCTAAAAATGGATTTTGATTTAAAATTATTTTCCTGGTGTAGGCACAAAGTTTTAAATAAAAAAATATATCAATTTGTATGTCCATTGCAATGATTTTTTATGCAGACATTTTCAAACATATCCGGACATTAATTTATGTCAGCCCTCTCCCTTAACATACACAACTGATTATTTTCCAAGGTACAATAAATATAATCAGTTTAGGGCCTTATGGAAAATATTTATCTAATATTCTGATCATTATCTTACAAAAGTATTGATGCAAGTGATCTTAAATATCAATTTTATTGACAAAATACGAGATGTCGAATTAGGAATGGAAAAATGGATTCGCGGAAATGGATTTGGATGTATTCCATTAAATGATATCAAGGTTCCAGGAAAACCAATCTTATTTTTATACAATCAAGAAAAAATATATTAACTAATTCTTCAATTAAGTTACAATAGTATATTATTTGAAATAAGTGATTGCGAGCTACTTCTCGCGAATTCTTCATGTTTTTAATTAAACATTCATTGAGTTAATCTGTAAACCGAACCTAATTTCCGACGTCATAACGTACGTATTCTATGAAAATATCTCAGTGTGAGAGCCACAGGATGTTCAGAGTCATCTTCAGAGTAAAAGTAAATTCTAATATTTATTGGTTCGTTTGTTACTCGCTGTCACGCATTAACTACTTAACCGATCGTCATGATATTTTGTATACACGTTATCAGAGATACACAAAAGGACATAGGGCCATTTTATCCAGAAAAGTAATGTTCCCGACGAATACCTGAATTAATTGATACAATCCATATTAACGCGAACCAAGCCATAGGCAAAAGCTAGGAATAAATAAACTAAACCAAATCCTAGGTCCTTCTGGATTTCTGTTAACGTGTATCCAACATTTTATAATAATAGTTTGAGTAATATATTTTTTGATGGAGCCGGCCCATACGTGCCGAAGCATGGCTCTCCTAAAGTTAGTTAAAATGTTTAAAAAATATTAAATTACCGCTTCCAAGAAAAAATAAATGTTGGATGCTTTTAAAATAGGTTTGAAGCAATATTGTTGTTGCAAATTTGCGTGTCCTTCCATATCAGTAGCTGATGACGTGAACTGCAGAAATTCACGAACAAAAAATACACTTTTTTACAATGACGAAAGCATCATTAAGTAAAATAAACATTAGCGAAATGACGGAAACCTAAAAAACATAATGGTGCAATAGTGACTATATAGGAAGTGAACGATTTAAAGAGGAGTCAATGTGATTATAATAGCCATCAGTATAATTTCAAGTGTAAATACAACACGACGCCGATTTCTATACATAAAGCGAAGTACCTTTTCGCCAAATCACCGATATTTCGGAAACTAGGATCCATAGAACTCCATGGATTATAAATGACACCTCTCCCCCTCTTCGCTACTCCTACATTAAAGGCCGGCAACGCACTGAGTTGCAGGTGCCCAAGGGCGGCGGCAGTCATTTACCATCAGGTGACCCATCTGCTCGTTCGCCTGCTTTCCCATAAAAAAAAAAACAATACAGAATAAAAATCTGTGTATTCAGCATACAGGATTAGGGGTTTGAAACAAAATTATAAGATATAAGAAGCTATAATTATGAAAATCCATAAGGTGACCTGTATGCTGATTTGCCCAATAAACCAATAAAAAAATATGTGTGTACTTACCACTTATATACACACGTAAGAAGTTATACTTTTATATAGTTAAATAAAGTTTATTTAAATATCAAGTCAACTAACCTCAAATTCTACAAACGTACTCAAAGTAATATGTAAAAACCATTTTTATCACTTATAATCATAGTAAATTGTCATAAATAATACATACCGTCAACTAATCTCAAATTCTACAAACGTACTCAAAGTGATATGTAAAAACCATTTTTATCACCATCGTGAAGTTGGTAACTTTTTTTAAAAACTAAAATGTTTGTACCACTAGGGCTCGAACTTCCCGGCAACAGCCAGTTCCAGTTACAGGTCTGTGATCCTCGCCTGCTAGTCCCTAACTAAATTATATTTGGCTAAATGTGGGAGTTTATACGCCTCTACCTAGCTCCTCGGGGGTACAACCGTGAGTGTATGTATGTAGTGTCGTGTATGCATAGGAATATCCAGACCGACATAAATAAACGTAGAGCGGGAATCAAATCCGCAAACCCTGATGTGGTAGTCGACTGCTCTGTCGCCACGCCAAAGAAGTTGTCTGGAATAGTAGGTAGGAAAGTATCTTATATTCGGAGGAACAAATATATTCTATTTGAGTATTGTAGGCCCACGACAATAGTGTATGTAGGTATTTGGTCCGATTGTAAACGTCAGTCGCTTAATCGTAATTGTTTCCTAAAACTAGAAAACCACGGGTTAATGACGAACCGAATTAAAAAGTAAAAAGGATTCCACTATCCGCCTCCTGGCTTCATCATCAGACCGTTACCAAGACCAATCCGTGAAACCCGTCAAAAAAAAAAAATTGAGTCCAAATTCGAAGAGGTTACTAGAACCATTAAAAGGTACCGTTACTACCGAATAGCCAGGAGGTGGATAGTGGCCACCTCCTGGCTCTATCATCAGATCAGCTCCAGGATTCCAAATTATAGTGTTGTCATTTAAACTGCATAACATACAAAGTTTTATTTCGATACAACAATTAGAAGTACGTTAAAATAGACTTTCAAGCTAAGCTAATGAAAGGTCGTGTTAATAAAAGGTTAACTATTTAATATACTTGTGAGATTTGAAATAGAAGTCAAGTGAATCAGTTTCAATCAATGTTTGTTATCGGCCATCATAAAACAGGTAACTTATTGACTTGCATACATTTTCCTCCTAAAACTAAGCTTGTTTACGAAGCTAAAATGTTCTTAAATTTTTTTCTACGTGCATTTTTATACGTTTTTTCCTTGTTAGAATGTATTCAACTCACTAAACCATATATGTATAATGTATGTTTGTGCGAGTTTGAGATATTCAGATCTAAACACAAGTTAGAAAAATGTAAGCGTGACAAACCCATGCACTATTAGTTTTAAGTCTTTTCATTGTTAAACGATTCATTCCGCATTCATCTCACCAACTTTCGCCTCTCTTGAAAATTCCATTTTCGTCCCACATTTTATTCCTTGTTCGACTCGAAAATTATTTAAATAATGTATTTGCTTTTTACCTGTTTTGCCCCATTTCTTGTTCCTTTTTTGTCTCGCTTGGTTTTTTTAAGTTTTTCACTACAAATTTAGTACAGACAACCCAAAACGTAAATAATGAAAAATGTTATAGTTAGTGCACTACTTTCTTAAAATATGTATACTATTACCAATTCACTTTTAAGTCAATATTTAGAAATCAGAATAAAGGGTTCAGGCAAAAACAGGTACACGAAAGACAAAAGGATGAGGTCCACTGGCCAGAACCCTTTTGTATCAAGGCCAAATAGAAATTTGATTGTTATTTAATAATAAACACTATTCTATATTTTTAAATTATTTTATTTGCGTTAAATATTTATTGAAAACAATTCACTAACTTTTTCTTTATATCCCATATCATTTTATACTGGTTAATAAAACTCACGTTAAATACTAAAAATAAAACAAGCACAGCCAATTTTAGTTTTACTGGCGGTACGTTAAGTACTATGGTAATGTGAGACGAAACAGGAAAAAAAATTACTTTGAGACGAATAAGGAAATTTTAGTAATGTGGGTCAAAAGAGCGAGGCGAAAGCGGAACAAACCTAACAGGTTAACTTAATATTAACATACTTTTGTTTGTTTGTTTCCATATCTAGAATCTAACGATAGTTTCGTGGTTCCCTCTAGCATTTATTGTATGTATTTCATACTGTTTGTATCCCGAACAAAATAAAATAATACTAGCTGTGCCCGTAGTTTCAGGTTTATAGTCGCTACTCCGCTCCTAGGGGGTCGTGGCTTGGTGATAAATCCTAACTGATAAATCTGATAATAATGCGACAGTGACTTTGTTTGTTACGCTTTCACTCCGAAACTACTCAACCGATCATCATGAAATTTTGTGAGCACGTTATCAGGGGTACAAAAAAGGGCATAGGCTACCTTTGAACCCGAAAAAAGGGATAGAAAATTAACTTAAACGCGAGTGAAGCTGCGGCCAAAAGTTAGTAGCCTATAAGCCCTATAGCCTATAATCAACAAGAGAGAATACCAGAGATTGGCGGGTCAGTACAAAAAACGAACTCGACTCGTCATTGACATGACTGTATGCTGATTCCCAAAGTACGATCTATTGCTTAGTCTGGGAATCAGTTCACAGAACCTAACTTAAATAAATTAATGGTACCTATATCATGGGTTTTCGCCACAGATCAATGGAGATTTGTTAAGTAGGAGTGGCGCATGCGCCCGTATCGGCCAATTTTTAATAGCAAACCAAACTTTTAGAAGAGTAAAATGTGTTGACGTCACAATATAAAAACCGTAACTTGCATGTAAAATAAGGAAAATAAATTGATTCGCCAAACATAAGAAAACTAGCTAAGTCAAATCTTGAGCTACAATTTATCGTAAGCTTTCTGATTTGTGTAAAAGAATCGAGTGTTCAAATTTAAGGAGGATTTATTTAAATAGCAAACATTGTTGTAGCAGAGAATATCAAGAATGTGTTTTAAATTTATTTTAGAATGTTGTATATTCTTATAAACAAATTTCAGGATTATCTACAGAACTTGGCACCCATTTACATCTCAATTCTTTTGTCGGCAAAGTCAACAACCATGCATATTCTTAATATTAAACTTGGTTCCCATTTTCACATTTATGTTTTTGATGGGATTGATAACATTTCCTTCTTTTTTAAAAAAAGACAACTCCCGCATTAGGAATATTCCTGTGTCGCGGGGGGCTTCACAAACATATAAACAACGGACACAAAGAACACCCAGACTCGATACAACTATTCGTGGATCACGCAAAATTTTGTCTCGTGTGGGATTTGAACCCACAACACGCGGTGGGGCGTAGTGGCGAGGTGACCACTTAAACCATTTCGCCATCTGTGCAGGCAATAATCAACCACGACCCCTACAAAGTGGCTGCCCAACGTATCGCGAGTGCAAACGCTCGTTATTATTATCTACATCTACGTACGAAGAAAATAACCTTCCGCCTGTGTTCACTGTCATTGTGCCGCGAATGTAAGAACTCAACACGTGCTAACATTTCGCGAGTGTTCGTCGTTTGCAAACATGACGCGTACGAGCAAGGAAAAGGATCAAGCGACGCACTTGGACGACGAGGTCACCGTGAACGTCGAAGATGACACAACAAATAATATAAATTATTTATAATACCAAAATCCGCCAAAAAACTGACATGTGACATTTTAACCAGGGTTGCCAGCATGTGATTACTCCTTTACTACTTTAGGGTCCCAAATCAAAATCAAAACCATTTATTTCAATTAAACCAATAATAGGTATTTTTTAATTGCCAGGAGTCAGTCAGACTAAATCAGTCGTGAAGCTAGTTGCCTGTTCCAATACGTAAATCCTATGGAGAAGAACAGGCAAGAAACTCCAAGGACACTCCAGCATTTTTTTTACAAAGTTATTTGTTACATTGCTTATACGTGTAAATGAAATGTGAGGACAATGTAACATACCTATTATTCTAAAATATAAATAGACGCGCTAATTACTACTATAAATATTTAAGTAATAGCAGTCCGGAGATGACCAGCCCCAGCCAAATAATTATTTATTTTGTTTTGAAACAATAATATTTTAAATATGAATTCATATTTTTTTTATCATTTTACAATAAATATCAATCAAGGAATGATTAAAAAAGACAAACTTGACAAGTTGAAAAAAAAAAATTTAATGTATCATGGAAAAACATGATAACCTACAATAACACTTTTTAATGTATCACTTGTATGAGGTGAAGATGACTCTTTTAACTAAATAAAAATGTGTTCCCGAGTTGCCAGAGCATGGTACACCATGCTCTGGATACTCGCTGATAATCTCTGAAACTACTGAAATGGTTTAATTAATTATTTTACTTTTAGTAAAGTAGTTTTCTACTTTCAGAAGTAAAGTAGGTACACAGACATATCTGCAAGTACAGCTAGTCATATAGGTACATTATCATATCACGCTAAGACCCTTATGAGCTGAGCAGTATGCAACCGTCCATTACGTTAAATTTAGGCAAGTAGCCGAAGGCTAATATAAGTAAGATTAGATTTACTTATTCTAAATTTAACACAGTAACACAACTACAATGCAACACAACTAGTAGGTATTTTATTATTTAGTTATGTTGATCACAATGCGGCTGTAATTAATTAAAAATGTAATTCTTACGATTTCATAATCCTCGCAGAGCATTGCAAAAAGAAGTACTGAAGTCGACATAATATTATTATGTTTATATTTGGCGCGAATGAACAGCGAATCGTAATCCATGATCCTAAGGGAAAATCGATTAACTTGCAAGTACCTACAGCGTACTGAATTAGATTACAAAAATAGTTCGTGAAGCAGCCCTGACTCCAGAACCGGTGCGACCGAACATTCGTAACAATATATTAATATCGAAAAGCGGGACAATCTCCATTAATTTGAACCCTTCCCCCTCCCTTGATGAGATTTAGTGCAACCCCTTCGGCCTCGCTCGCGCTGAAATATACTGTATAGTTGCTGGCTTAGATTATATATAGGTCCAGAGTCCAGCTACCGTGACCAGTACAAAACTCAACGTTTACTTTGAAGTAGGCCTGCCATCACTTAAATTGCCGACGCCGGACAAAAACTTGAAAAAATCCGGACACATAGGTGAAATCGACATTCTTTCGGGGAAACCCGGACGGATGGCAGCCCTACTTTGAAGCCACCTTTCGGAGCTGAGTAAACCCCGCCCAACGCGCATGACGGTTTTAGTACTAGAGGTTACCAGAAAATTTAAAGGCTTTTTATCAATTTTTTTTTGTATGTAATATTAAATAAAGGAGGAGTTTTTTTTCTAAAGCTTAATAGGATAAAAAAAAGTCAGTCGTTGGACTGCACATCAGAAGTGAAAACATAACTTCACAATGTATTTGCATATACATACACACACACACACATCTGTTTATACATAATTAGGTTAAAAATAAAAAGTAGGTAATAACATATCTAAATGTATACATAGGGTACACTGGAAGTTCTGCGCTCCTGGCCGCTCATAAATGTTTGAATTTCGAATGTTATATTTCTTAAACTAGCAACCCGCCCCCCGGCTTCGCACGGGTACAAATTATACACCTAAACCTTCCTCATGAATCACTCTGTCCATTGGTGAAAACCGCATAAAAATCCGTTCAGTAGTTTTTCAGACAGACGCGGCGGGGGACTTTGTTTTATAATATGTAGTGATATAAGAAACTCGGCTCCGTCTTACGAATTTTCGATCGTTCACGTGTCCTGACGCGAGTTTAACATTTTTTAGTGCACAACGCCGCTAAAGAAGTTTTCTCTTAAAAAAATCATTATTTGTTTATTCATATCACAGAAAACCACATACCTTTATCATATAAATAAATAGGTAATAAAATAAACATATATTTACTGTCACATATTAATTACTACAGCGAAAGTCACGTATTATATCTTACTTCATTTTTTAATCGATGTATCACGAAACCGGTGCATTGTTTCTCAAAATAATTGAGTTTTAATTCAGCCACACAAACCGTCTAAATTTAAATACATACAATGCATTTGAAATATTGAGTGTTTTGGTTTATTTTATTTACCAGTATAACTTGATCAATAATTGTATAGAGTTTTTATAGTCGTTTTCATGTAATTTATTTTCACATTATTTTATTATACCACGTCGGTGGCAAACAAGCTGATGGCGTAATAATAATTTGATTATTTCAAAAATATCTGTTTTGCTCATCCCACCTAATTGGTTCGAATTAACAGTTATGACATCACAATATGGCGCAATGTCAAGAAATAGAAACGAAATATCAAGAACTAGCAACATTTTACAAGTTATAATGCTCTATACTTCTATTCGTTAGAAGTATTAATAATAAGATAGAAATCCTCTAGTCATAATACTTCAATGAACGCGATTTCGCGGTCATAAGCAGTAGGCATATTTCTAATCTTCGACACCTACCTACCTACAATTTAAAATTTTGTAATATTGCTAAATCCATTAGGAAATTCAATATAATTCAAAATTTGTATGAAATGTGATGAGTATTTTTTAACGATTTGACAGCACAAACAGTCATTTTAAGAAATTATAACACAGCGGCTCCTGAAGTACTTCAGCGGCGAACGTTCTCTAGCTAGCGTGTGACGAGCAGGGCTGCCAGTAAGGACAACTTATTTTATACCACCGAGTCTCAGAACTTATACAAAATCAGTATTGTACAACTATAGTACGTCAATCTTTGAGAATTTCAATAAACCGTCTTCTGGATAAAAACTTCAACGTATTATTTAAAGTTAAAACACCTTTCTTTTCCTTATGGGTTTAACAGCAGCTCATTGCACCGTGGCGCGTGCCGGATGCAAGCCGCCGGACCCGAAGTTTGGCTGTGTTCATCGTGGGCAACTCGTGTGTCGCTCGTTGCTTGCCTCGAACGTGCCACGGCTCGTTCTAATGTGAATCATCCTTGAACGGAAGATCACTGATGTGCACGTAATGTCATACACGATGTCTATAGACGTAACAGCATATTGTTAGTTATTATCACAAGGTAAAAGCTTGCTGTGCAGACGTTTATATGTAGTAATATAAATCTTAATTGTATTATAAACTGTGTGCCCTACGAGAATATAAACTGTATAGCCGATATACGAGGATAACGACGAACGGGACAATTAAATTACTTTCCTCAACAGGTGTATGAAATGAAAAAAATTAAAGGTATTTATTTTCTTCCACAAAGGTAACTACAATTAAATTATATTATACAACAGTAAATATTTTCAACAATTGTTTCCATTGTGAGAGACTGGTGTCTGTGTGGTACTAAAATATAGGCAACTGCTCACAGTTCTAAACTCCGGGTTGACCAAGAAATACTCAGGTATTACAGTAATATACCCAGGCAGCTATAGCTGCAGTAATGCTTTGAATTGTAAAATAAAAATGTAAACTTTGTATTAAAATAATCAGTTTTATTGTATTTCAAGAGAATCAACTGTAGACAGACATTTTCAAACTCAGGCATTCTTTAGCAAATTTTAAAAAAGTCCATGGGAGAGGGTGAATACATACAGCTGGTAATACACAACTGAAACATGTTGCAAAATTATAGGTACCCATAATAGTCTACCATCCAGCGGTCTTAGTAGTACCACAGAATACATAATAGTAGCAGGTAGCACAGACAGACAGTATTACATAGTAGTGTAGTGTAAACTTTAGTGATGAGATGACAGTCAAAACTTTGTAATCACATAGAGATAGAGCCAAAACATGCCTTTAAGGAGAGAGCTGAGCGCGAGGGCGCGTTGTTTATTGCAGTAGCTCATGACATGTAGCATCGAATAGTTTGCTTGTTGTTCACAGGAGTGAAAAGTTCTAACATAACATGGAAGCATTGGTATTACCATATTGATGCTACTCAGACATCGTTTAGGAATTAAATTAATGGGTATTGCGAAAATGTAAAACTAGCAATCAAATTCTTCCCTATGGTTATCGATCGCTCGATAAAATAAAACGACAGGACACCTCTTCTCGTCGCAATGCCGAAATAACTCTTATTCAAATGTAGAAATCATACCATAGCACAGATTCATTCTACACGTTCCAACTTTTGAGCATGGGTGCAGTTGTGCGGAACCCACCGCGATAATATCTACAACAGTTCTCAATCCAAACTGCTATATTATTATCATGTAAATGTTTGCTTAGATAATAAATGAATTCTTGATATCAAACGATACACGGTTACCTTGAAAGCATTACGTTATAACGACATTTGAAATTTAAAAAAAAACGGATCAAAATGTTCTACTCATACCTAAATACATTTTTTAACACAAAGCGATATTTGATTTTGGAGCTTTTTTGACAGTTTTATTAATAAAGGCAACTACACTATTATAAACTACTCGCAAACATAATAGGATCTAAACTTGATAGATGTAAGGAGTGACGATCTGATTATATGATATTGATGTATAAATTACTTCCACAGTATTGACCCAGACCCTTAAAGCGAGTTCACACATGACACTAGCATTGGTCCATTGTGAGACTGCGCTGCACATTGAATGATTGCACCTCAGTCACTATGTTGATAAGTTGATAAACTGTTTACAGACAATAGCACAGATATATTATAGTTTTGCCATAGTAACAGCTGAGCGAACCTTTAATGGGTACTTAACCTTTTTACTTAAAAGATTTTATTCTTTATTAAGTATGTAAGTCTTAGATACTTAACAACAATATGCCAATATAATTTTGTGTAAGTAATACCAATGATACCGAATAATCTTACATCTTTTAATCATAATTATGTCAAGTGGAATTATGAATGGAAATGTATTATATTATAGTAACTCAATTTAATTAATGCTTTTAACGTAAATTAACTGATCCTATTCTATAACTACGTATTTGGAGAAGATATTTACAAGCAAATAATAATGTCGAGAGTTGGGTTTGGCAGAAAAATTATGAAATTAGAATAAATGCTGTTAAGATGACCATGAGATGATCTTGCGAAGTATGCACGGAGTAAGGTTGGTTGACAGAAAGAGGAATGTAGCTATACAGGAGCAGTGTGGCCTGAGAAAAGACAAAGTGACAAAAAATTTAAAGGAAATGTTGAGATGGTTTGGGTACGTAGAAATAATGAGTGCGGAATGAATGACAAAACAAGTAAATAAGACGAACGTTAATGGGATAGCCGGTAGGAGGAAGGGCAGGTCGGCAGTAGGCGGCGGGCTGGTATGAAACGTTCGGTAGAGGAAGCTCGTGAATTAAGTACTGTAGTATATCACACCACTATATTCAATAGTACTGGAGTGTGAGAAGTCCGCATTCGAATAGTTGTTATTTGATTTATTTAATTAGGAAGGAACAGAAGATGGCGTAATGACCAGACGCAGTGTACGTCAGTCGAAGTAGCCGCGCCTTTGATTTGATTTCAAAAAGTTTCATTATATTTCTTTGATTATGAAAGTATTTAGTTTAGCCTGCAATAAAATTATCATTTGATATCCCCACCAAGCTATCACCCCTTTCTCCAGTATACCTCTCCTAGCCCAGCGAGGTCTTACAGTACCTATGTAAGGAAAGATGCAAGTGGCGGGCGTTGTTTCTGCCTACCCCAAAGAGAGCAAGTTTATGTATGTATGTATATTTTATTTATTCTTGCAAAGGTGAATACTAAGTTTTAGGGATTGAGTATCAAAAATCTTTTTAGTGCAACCTTAGAGTGCTCAAGGAACATTGCCACTTAAGGTCCAACATTTTAATAGCTGGTCTGGCAGTCAGGACACTTATATTCAGTTTTTATATTCAATGTAGGTGCCAAAGAAGCACACAGCCTGTTTGAGGGTAACCGGTTATCGTTGCCAAAAAAACTCGCTCCGCAACGTTGCCAAGTTTATCAACAAATTGGGCTCTGACAAAAAAATACGAATACATTATAATATTTTCAAGTAGATGTGATGCTTCAAATATTATGCTATACTATTTTATATTTGTCTTGATATTCCACATTCTATAAAATTGGAATAATTAAGGACCTTGTGCGTGTAGACAAGTCGACATGTGTGCTTTATAAAAACCACATCATTTTACTTACTCAGGAATTCACTGCTGAATATGACTTTCACCAACACTTCTATATAACAATAACGAGACTCTTTATTTCTGTCTTAAAATTTAACATTAGTTTTTTTCGAAAGGCTTTTTGAAATAATTATGCTCTTTGTTTAAATCACTTACTACAAATGCAGTAGATGCACTTCTCAATAATCTTTATACGCGTCCTGCCTCATCAAAAGATTATCTTCTTATAAAGATTACATCCGCAACAATGGTATTTCTTGAGTACTTAGTTTTGTGTGTAGTTTATCTTATGAAATGTCACTTCCATTTATTCGTGATAGATATATGAATATCTATCATTTTCATGCCGATCGTGATATAATAAGAACAAAACTATAAATTTAAAATTTAAAACACCCCCGACTCCAAAAAACCCTTCAGCGATTACAAAATGCCTTACATCATTTTGGAAAAGAGCTATTGATATTTGGAAAAGAGATATTGATACTCTTACACTGCTCAACCGATATTAACCAAACATAGCTAAGAACCACCGCAAGGAAACTGGCTTTCAAATAAAAAAAAACCGCATTGAAATCGGCCCATCCATTTGAGAGCTACGATGCTACAGACAGACCCCGTCGTTTTTGCGTCGGGGGTTAAACATGCTAATAACCTGTTGCCATTGTTGTTAATATAGTAAATAGTAAATGCACCTCAACTACCACTGTCTCTGCGAATCATTTTGATCCATCCTAAGGTTGCCTTAAATTTATTTATTTATTTATTTAATCTTAGGAAGACCAACAGCAGATAATAACAAGCTAACGATGCATAATATATAACAGACAGCCAATTATAGGTCTCCACGCTTAGCTATTGTATATAAGACAATGCGTGAACACTGTGAGTTACACTGTTTAACTAGGCAATAAGGATGAAAATTTGTTATTGTTGATTACGTGTTTGAAAAAAATCAAGACTGAGCTGAATCGGGTTTCGAATTGAATACGTCTAAGTTGTGTATTTTGGTTTGTTCATTTAGCGTTTTGCCCGCTCGCCAGAGAAACGCGTAAAAGAGATTGCATTTAACAATAAAGCCGCCCTTCCTACATTATCTGACTGACACATGACAATGTATGTATGATACTTCCACTGTAACAATCGTTTACAAATGAAGTGTTATCTATCTATCGTATAATATCGTACTTAGTTTAAATACATTATTCTATTCTTCAAAAAATTAAATTTCTATTTTCTATTCCTATGAAAAATTGATTTTTTTCATATTTGTTGAAGTTTGTAATAATTTTTAAATGCAAACCCAAACATTAAAAGAAAATGATTTGACGATAGCCAACTATGATACGATAACCTGACTGTCAAAATAGTTATTTCATACAAATTTCTACAGAACGTATCTTGTTACATTAAAATAAAGAAAAACGGACTTGACAGTCACTAGTTACTAGCGTGTTAAAAACTGAAGAAAATAGAAAAGAACATTCTTTGATGTATAATGCGCTCTGTTTAATAGTGAGATCTATTAATGACTATATTTTAATAAAGAGAAGAATGAGATTATATTTATTGTAATACACAATGCTCGAGAATTCAAATAATTCATAACTTATCTGTTTTTGATAAATATAATAAGCCTGGACTTTTACTTGACGTTTAGTTGGCAGTCCTTTAGACAAGTATTTATATCTATACAGGGTGTACATGACAACGGAACACTTACTTAAATCACTGACAGCCGACAGGGCATGACTAGCATGCAGTTACAAATCAAATTTTTTTAAAACGATCCGTTTACAAGTTATAACCATTTGAAATTACAAGTATTTTTACCTCCATTACTCATAAAAGTAGCTAGAATGTGTAAAGTTAAAGATTTTAAATCATGATTATTTTTTGGATCTTTTCCGTTATTGAGAAAATCCATAAAATCTAACTTAAAAAGTGTTCAATGTTAGTTTTTATGGGTTTCATTTAATTGTTTAATAACCAAATGCACATTTGTACTTAGGTGGACTTAATGCCTAGGGCTTTCTCTACCAGTCAAACTTAGGGTGATGTAGGACTAAAACTTTAAAATTATTCATAACTAGCAGCGCACCGCGGTTTCACCCGCGTAAGTTCCGATCCCGTGTTAGTATCGGGATAAAAGTAGCCTATGTGTTAATCCAAATTTCCAGCTATCTACGTACCAAGTTTCATCGTAATCGGTTCAGTAGTTTAGGCGTGAAAGAGTAACAAATATCCATAAACACATACATCCATACATCCACACAAACTTTCACGTTTATAATATTAGTAGGATCTATACTAATATTATAAAGCTGAAGAATTTGTTTGTTTGTTTGGTTGAACATGAAAAAATCTTCATCTCTTTACAAAACGGCGTGAAAGACATAATTATGTTACTAGAGATGGACACAAACTAGTTCAACCAAAATTTAGGTTGGCAAAAGTGCAAACATCTTTTATGGGGTACTGCGTTAAATTCTATAATTAAATACCTGATAATATTCTTCAACTAAGTGAGAAGAAATTTAAAACTTGTATAAAACGCACGCTATGTAAACGAGCATATTATAAACTAGATCATTATTTAGATGATAAAAATGCTTGGCAAAATACCGGTCCTGCTCCACAGTCACACTGTCAATGAGATTTATTGATATTTTGATTATTATTATTATTGACATTGTAAATTTTATAGAACATTGGTGTTATTTTATACACTGTTGACATTATAGTTATGATACGCTTTTTACATTCGGATAATTAAAAAAAAAAATTAAATTGTACATGTGAGAACTGTGTAGTCACAAGTATTATGTTAATTTTCTATGTTGCCTAGCAGCTCTGTGATTTTCTTTTCCATTTTAGAACAATATTAATTTATGTTACATTGTCCTCACATTAAATTGCGCTTATAAGCAATGTAACAAATAACTTTGTAAAAAAAAAAATTAAAAAAGAGTGTCCTTGAAGTTTATTGCCTGTTCTTCTCCATAGGATCTACGTTTTGGAACAGGCAACTAGCTTGACGACCTACTTATACTGACTAACTCCTGACAATTCAAAAATACCTACAAAGGGTTTACTTGAAATAAATAATTTTGATTTTGATTTTGAATCTCAGAAACTACTGGTTTGAACTGAAAAATGATTTTAGTGTTGAATATCCCATTCATCCAGGAAGGCTATATAAAATCAGGCTACTACTATAGGAGCGGAGCATCAATGAAAAATGTTGCAGAAACGGGAAAAATTTACAAACACGGACGAAGTTGCGCGGGTTAGCTAGTAATTTGATAAATCAAGACAAACTAATATTTACTTAACTTACATGTCCAGATTTCTAAATATTACTACATAACATACACACACTTTCATATATAGGTACACAAACATATACAAAAATATACATACATATAATATATACAATTAAATACACTACGAAAACCATACCAACACAGTCGTGTACTAGTGTTGTGGCTATATCGCTAAATCGTTGTGGAGGAGTTCTCGCACTGTCTTCTGAAACGGTGTGTGTAGTTGTGGGAAATCTGATTTCTAAAGGGAGCGCATTGCAGAGAAGGACTGATTGTACATAGAAAGAAAAGTTGATGAAGTCGGAGCTTTAAGATAAATAAATTATTTGTAGAACGAAGATTCCTATCATGAGTAGAGCACGAGTATTGGTAGTCGGGAGCTAAGTAAGAAGGTGGAGATGGCTAGTTTGAAAATGAGAAAAGAGAAGTTAGAGTTCGCAAATTGCGACGTTGGTGAATAGGAAGCCATTTTAATTATGAACCTAAAGCAGATTTATATTTATGGTCATACTCACGAATAGGGAAAATAGAAAGAAAGGGAAGAATAGAAATAGGTCGAAAGTGGTGCAGAATAGAAATAGGTCGAAAGTGGTGCAGAATAGAAATAGGTCGAAAGTGGTGCAGAATAGAAATAGGTCGAAAGTGGTGCAGAATAGAAATAGGTCGAAAGTGGTGCAGAATAGAAATAGGTCGAAAGTGGTGCAGAATAGAAATAGGTCGAAAGTGGTGCAGAATAGAAATAGGTCGAAAGTGGTGTTAGAAGAGAAGGATTATTTGCCTTGGGCAAGGGTATGATGTACGCCTTACGCCAAAGAGAGGGAAAGGTCCCAGAGTCAAGGGATAAATTAATGATAAAAGCTATTACTCGAAGAACATGATCCAGGACAGTGACAATCAAGCCACGACTGATGCCATCGCAGCCCACGGCATTGGAACGAATGGATGGATGGATAAAACATACAATACATTAAGTATAAGGATATATATTCTACTTAAATAATGTAAAAATATATCTAAATATACACATGCATACGCCTATAGAATAAACAGGCCTGAGTTTTTGGAGCGTATTTCTACACCACCCGCCAGCTGGTACATATTACTATCTAATTTAGAATACGCAGAAAATAGACAAAAAAACAACTACAAAATAAAAGGTATTTATGCTACTCAACCACAATGTAATTATGTAAAATATAATATATTATAGTCCCTAGTCACTCTCAACCAGCTACAATGTATTCGATGTAGAACAAAAGGAAGGTCATCTTGACAGTTGACATAGCTGTGACTGTGGATTTTTTTTAACATTCATTTATAAAATTAATAAAATCGAAGATAATATCTAAACTAATAATGAGTAGCTGCATAACTGTATTATAAGTAGATGTTGATTGGTCACATCAAAAACTCTTATTTATTTTATTAAAAATAGGGGCAAACTATAATAGATGATAAAACAGTTAGTGAACTGTTTTATCATCGTTTAATAAAAATGAGTAGACATTAATATAACTGGTTATGCCGGTAAAACAATTTCGACCACCAGGCAATCTCTAGTACATAAAGACGAACTAGTGGTATCGACGTGACGTATTTGATGTGGACAAAAGGTGAACAAGCAAAGAAGACTTGGTACTGAAGTTCTAACCTATTCTTCTTTTTTCTCTTTTTCATGTTTCGGAGCTTTTGACGAGCCTTAGTGTTTTTTTCCTACCTCTGGATAGGCATTAGTAAATGTAAAGTTAAAGTTTGCGTGTTTGCCATTCTAGTGGTAGTTAGGCGCCATTCATTTATTACGTAAGACGATTTAGGGTGGGGGGTTGATCATGTTTTATTTTGTCTTGAGGGAGTCTTGATAGTTCTTACGTAAGATCACAAAAATACGCAAAATTAAGATTATACTTTGAAAAAGCGCGGGCAACCGATGTATTAGATGATCAACATTGGTATACAAGACATGTGCAAGCGTCCCAATACTTTATACAAATTGTAAAATGCACTGATAAGGAATGCTGTGGTGATATAAGGAGTGATCTTTGTAAAATGCTTCCGCAAGTGTTTTTTCCTCCAGTATATCTACCCTTTAAGGAGTGAACCTTCGCTCATGTTTCCCGCCCCAGAGGATGTTTAACATCCGATCAGTGCATCTTTGTTTGTGCGACAATCATTAAACATGGAAGTTGAGGCCCCATTCAAGACTGTTCCTTACAATTTTTACTGTCCATCAATACAAAAGGCGCTCAAAAAAAGAATTAATTGTTTAGTATGCTCTAAATACTTTACGTCGAAAAAGGTAGCGCAAGTTCACAAAAAACTTCATGGCCGTATTTCAAATATTGAAAAAGGTTTAGCCATATATTCAAGGCGAGGCAAAGAAGTTTTGTACCGCGTCGGGACTGATGTGGAATGGCTGGACGTCGACGACGTTACAATCCTGAATAACCAATTAGAAGCAACACCTATTGGATGTTCCACTTTCCGAGTGGGTTCTGAGCCCCTGGACTAAAAATCTTATTTAGGTAAAGATGAATGATTAAAACCAAAGTTTATTACTAAGTTTATTATTAAATATTAAAACAAACCAAACCTGTATGCATTTTTTCCTTTAGATTCTTACGTACTAAATATAAAACAGGGGGGGAGGGGTCGGCCTATTCTTATTTTTTCTTATGTAGAGGGGAGGAAGTCAACGCTAGAAAAATAGTATTACGTAATAAATGAATAGTGCCTTATAAAAATAATAAGTACAGTAGAATCTATCTGAGTCGTAGTAATCGAAAAATCGTTTCATTGAAACCGATGACAATACGGACGTCCGTCAGCTACAAACGTGACCTAGGGTTGTAAATGATTGTAAGCCATACATAAACCATTAGCACAGATTATTGAACAGAATGCCATTAGATATAAGTGAATATTTTCCATTAAGGCATTAATTACTCATTTGGGGTTTTGTTTGATGCAACATAATGTTTTTAACCAAGCATTTTTAACACCCGACGTAATAACGACGGGTGTTATAAGTTTAACATAATGTATACCTATGTGTGTCTGTCTATACCATCATAGCTCCCAAATGGATGAAATGGTTCGGTTTTTTTGTTTAAAAAGTGACCTGATCGAGTGTGTTCTTGGATATTATTCAAGAAAATCTGTTCAGCCGTTCGAAGATCATCAGCTCTTTTGTAATAGTTGAAGGGATTTTCAAATCGGGGGTATTAAAAATTGATGTTGTTATGTTCTCATTAATTGTAAAGTATAATTACATATGTATTTACACGAATTAAGGCGATCACGATATTCGTGATCGCCTTAATCCCGTAAATACATAATTATATCATGGAACGCGAAAGTTTAAAAGTTAGTATAATTATTGTAAAGTAAATTGAAATAGAATAACAAAGTTAGTAAAATCATTATGAGTGTAAGGTTAGCGTATGATTTAAATATTTTTTCGTCTTAACATTTATAAATAAAACTATTTAGTAAGATGACGCATAGTTCATATGAGTTCTTCCGAATGCCTTCTACACCTGACATTAAATTCTTACTTTCTTACTCTTTTTTTTTTTAAAGGCAACTCCCGCATTAGGAATTACTCCTGTGTCGCGGGGGACTTTACAAACATACAAACAACGGACACAAAGAACACCCAGACCTGGGTGGGAGTCGAACCCACGACGTATGGCATAGCAGTCAGGGTTACTAACCACTAGAAAAACAGGCCAGTCAATTAACCCCTTCATAAGTGATATTTAGGACCTGGATGAACAAAATAATTTGATTTTTTTCGTTCCTTTTTCAATATTAAATACCTATTGAGTTAAGTAGAGAACTACCAATTTATGAATATCAAAATGTGTCGAAATGAAGTTGCTATAAGGAATGTACAGCCTACTGCACTATGCGTAATACGACGCGGCAAAACCAATTACCCGTCTTACTACTTTACTGGTAAGTAGTAAATTTGGGAGTGACACGGGTAATTAATAAATAAATAATAATATCCTTGGCACGGCCGTCTTAGGCCATGGTGGGACCCTTGGGCACACGAAATTTAGGGCCCTGTTGGAAAGTAAAATTTCGTTCCGCGTTCAAATCTGCTATTAAGTATATCTTCAAATATATTTTTTAAGATCTTCACGTAACTAAGTGATCAATTAGTAAGTTGTGCTTGTAACATTGTGGTTGGTGAATCATTTATTATTCTCAGATGGTGAGCAGTTTCCACTACGAATGGTAATCTTTAAGCGAAGGAGCACCTTCAATGCTCAGAAAAATTTCTTTTAATTTAACTGACTTCATTAACTTTTGTAAGGTCGACTGCCTTAAATGGGGCCTTTTGGGCCCGGTAGAATGGGGGCCCTGGGTACGTGCCCCGTGTGCTCTTATGGTAAAGACAGTACTGATCCTGGGACATATTACACAACGCTGTCTCAAACGAAGCAGAGCTTGTAGGTATTATTACATGGGTTCAAGTACACAGATAAACATACATAGACTGACAGCACGGATAGCGCGATGGTTTAAGTGGTCGCCTCGCTACTACGCCGCGCCGCGCCGAGTGTTGTTAGTTCATCTCCCACACGGGATAAAAATCTGCGTGATCCACTAATATTTGTCCCGAGCCTGGATGTTCTACATGTTCGTTGTTATCCCTAATTGGAATTGTCTTTTTAAAAAGAAAAAAGATATTTTTTTTTTGTTTTGTAAATGCGTACATATTGTACATAGAAACACCCACACCAATGCAAATTATACATATTGACGATAACAACTATTTGCACTGAGCGGGAATCGAACCCGTGATCCCCGCCGTGGTAGTCGAAACACTACCGCCACGTCACAGAGGTAGTCAATAAACGATGTAGTTATACGGATATTTTAAAAATATTCGGTATTTGATTCGATATATCGATCTTTTTTATTCGATCGGTACTAAGGTACTAGGATCGATAGATATGGTTTTCTAAAATCTGTAGAAAAGAAAGTTTTACTTCTTTGATTCTTGTATTAGTTATAGATAGACAGACATTATACTTTGGAATTACTATAAAATTTATATACATATTTTTAATTGACGCTATTTTATTTTTACTAGAACTTACGTTTGTGGATGTAACGGCCTACCTATAATTAAGGTAATAATGTAAAGAAAACTAGAAAAACGACAAGCTTTTCATATATTCTGAAACATTTTCCCTCGAGTCCGTACTGCCGTGGTAATTGAAATAGCAGTAAATCAGTCAAGCTCTTCTGACTTACTGCTATCTCGGTTACCATGGCAGCGTAGTATGGCACCTTTTTTAATAAGTACAGTAACATAACAATGGTTCTTAATGTTATATTTAGTGACGTAAGACCTGTAAATGAAAATAGGTTAACCAGTAGCTGCTTTTTGCACTGCATTACTACGTGGTCTTGCATCAACAAGCTGCCTACAGAAATGACGCACCGCACATTTTCAACTGATTAGATAATTCAGGATAGGAACAGCTGGAAGCATGAATGGGCTCCGGCTAGAGAATAAAGGTCACTCTTAACATATGCAGCGTCATAAACAGCTTTAAACTAGGATTCTTGATTCAGTATTTATACTAGGTCCCTCCTTAAAATGTCATGTTAGAAAGTCTATACAATGACTGTTCAACTTATACTGGTCAATGAAATAAACCAATAAATTCAAAACTTAATAAATTATGGTCAAATATCGACCAATAACCGCCCAACAAACATTTTAGTCGCGTAAGTGAAACTAACGCTACTCGAAGTGCTATAAACGTCGTAATTAAGTAATTTCATTATGTAATACGGCTTAGTGTCTCAAAACTTTATGCGACTTTTTAGTTGTATTAGACATCTTATTCGACTTCTATGCAACCTGTTGTATATGACTTTATACAACTTTTAGCGGTATAACCAGTGCTGTCGTCTTAGTAACGCCTATACAACTTTTACACCGTTATTAAATCGTATTAGAGTCGCGGGAACTACTTTTACGAGAGTGACAAAATGCACTCTTAAACGATTTTCAGTCAATTTGATTACTTTTATATAACTTTACAGTGACCGGATGTCGTATTAGTGTATAAAAATTCAGTAACCAGACATTCTTTTATGATTCTTAAAAATAACTGTATGACTTTAAAATTAATAGAAAAAGCTGGGCAATTGATTGTTTACACGAAATCTCTAAATTAACCCTAATTACGTAATGGCTGACATATACTAAGTGTACAGAATGCATAAGTTGTATAGATGTTGTATTATGGTCGTGTCTTGAACTCTAAGTGGTAAAAAAGTAACTGTTAGCACGTTCTTTAAAAATATTTGTGAAAATATTGCTTAATTTAAAAAAATTATAAGGCGCGTTCCTTTTATTGAATTTAAAGTTTAAGTTAATTAATTAAAACTTGCTCATATTACTCGATAAAATTAATTTCCCAACAGATTAATGTACAGGACACTTTAATTTTGAAGATGCAAATAAATATATATAAATATACAAAATGGATGCTGACAATGAAAATAATTTATTACAATATAAAATTGATCGTCACAGTCAATCAAAATCCCTCATATAAGTCGCGATAGTACATATGTAATTCGATAAAATGCCGTGAAGCGGTTTTAGTAAACACTATTACTCGATGAGAAGACTTTTATTTGGGCTTTCACGAGTGACTAATGCAACCACTTCGCGACTCTATTACGACACTGGTTCGTATAAAATGGGCCTTTTCTCGGTCGTGTCGACGTGATAGCAACGTATAGGCGACCAGCTTATGGAACCAAAAGTTAGTTTTGGCACGTCGTGGCAACCTATAAAATGTTTGTTGGGCGGTCTCTAGATATTTTTAAAACTATGAAATCAATAGATTCGGTAACACTACAGCTATTACAGTAAGGTAAAAAAGTTAATATTACGCAAATTACTTTTGTGCATTATTAAGTATGTGTTCCGATATACACTGAGAGCACTGTAAAGTGTGACGTCAATTTAGTATACTGCGAAGCCGTTCCTTTATAGTTAGCTATACTGGTACACGTACGTACGTATAACGGAACGACTTTCACCCCAGTACGAGCACTGAACAGTGCTCTCAGTGTATATCGGAACATACCTACCCTAAGTTTGTGCATATCGTACTTTTTAAGTGACAGTTGACAGATTAAGGTCATTGACATTCCTATTCTTGTAATTTAAAACGCATTGTACTGTAACACACCTCTGCATCGCCAAGGCTTTTTCACTACGAGACGATTTTAATCGGGAAAGTGGTGTATCTTACTAGAGATGATCAATTAAATCTGTGGTATCTGGAATGAAATATTTGTTGGGGCGAACATTTATTCGGACATTCATTTTATATATTCCATAACTGCCGACGAGCTGACAGTTACCCATCACCGTTGATGTCAAAGCTCCAAGTGTTCGCTCGTCTTCTGTTTTTGTTCAAATATAAGATTCAAGATTTGTTATACCAACGAAACAGAGAATACGAATTCAGGAGACCTTCTCACATACCAGTATTTATAATATTTATATCACAAAGGTTGATGCGCTACAGTAGTAGTAATGTATGCTTATGTTAGTTAGCCAACTTATCCTCTAAAAAATAAAATTAAAATCCGGACGATTAAGTACGTGTCATTTGTGATTTTCTAGCCTAATTTTCACAAAAGTTTAGCAGTTTTGAATATTTAATTGACCTTGGTAAATGTCTGATTGCGATGACAGAACGATTGGAATCGTGGAGCTCCCTAAGATGTGGTTGCGTTCCTTGATTACCAACCTATCTATTCTACTGGGAAATGGTTCTTTATTATAAAGACCACTCTGGACGCCTACATGGCACTTGGAGATAAACTTGGATCTTTCGTTATCGTTTCGTGTCTTCCGCCGGCACCACCAAATCAATGTGTAAAAGTCTTTCAAGATTTATTTAAATAAAATCATTTATTTCCGAATCAAATCGCAATCTAACATGTATGAAGGAAAACCGTGGCCGCCTGCCACAATGCCCAATGTTTACTTAGTTACTCTTAGAGCATTGTGGCATGCTGATAAAACCCTTTCATTTGATACCCAAAAGGTACATTTTAAAAATATTTTTCTTTATACAGAACTTAATCTGTAAGTTGATGCCATATTGGTTTTAATATGACGTCATTTAGGCGCTTCTGAGAATAGCTCATTTGGCAATGTACTTACATACATAGCTTGCTAAAAAACATAACCCTCCGTCAGGTAAAATCTCATTCTACGGGTGCAAAACTACAAAGGCATCAGTGCAAGGTCAAGCTCAACGATGCTCGCTATACCTACAATATTACGGAGGCGAGGTCAGTCGATGCGCAATCAGCGCAATGCACAATACGTGCATGTTATAACAAAAATATTGTGAAGAACACTCTCCCAATAATAAAATTCTTAAGACTGTAGAAATTAATAAGACAATAAATACAAAATATTAATGACTAGCTTTCACTTGCGTTTATGGTCACTACTCCGCTCCTAAGAGTCGTAGCGCGATGTTAAATAGCCTATAATCTTCTTCAATGACTACTCTACGCAACACAAAAAGAATTATTCAAATCTGAATGATAGTTCTAGATTAAACAAACAAACATTCAAAAAAATCTTCAGCTTCATTATATTAGATTAAAAAGTGAGACACGATAACGAAATACTAACTCGAGGTTCGCCATTATCGCAATTATCATAAATATTTAGTTTTTTTAGGGTTTAACACGAATACCACAAAAAACAATGCTTAAGTCCAGCGTATTCTTGATAAATCGTTCACACATCAGATGAAGTTATTACATAAGTGGGTATATAAAAAATATTTTTTAGATCATTAGCTACAAATCACATAAGTGGGTAATAAATTGTCAGCCAACTAATCTGAAAATAAATACATATATATAAGAATTAACAATGGCGACAAATAGACTTGTTTTTCTAATGACATCATTTATTTTGACTTCACGCTATGCACGATGATTAAAATTTCCATACCGATATTGTTAGTTTGCCGTGACATAGGTTGGATTCCACAGTCTTTTCTCTCAACATAAGACCTTTGCGAATGCGAGATGACTGATGAGATACTGCGGGGTTCTATAACCGATGGGATTTCGGATTCTGGAATCTACTTTCCAAGCTCTCTTTATTAATGGCGCAAGGAGATGCTGAGGGGCGAACTGAGACCCCACGGGAAACGGAAGCAATCACAATGAACTCCACCAAGTAGGAACTGTTTAAATGGATTGAACGATGTTAAGACTCGTCATGGAGGAGTGGATCGGGAGGCGTTAGAATAGGACCGTCTCTCTTACTGGCTTAGAAAGATACTTTGCAAAGTATCGCTGACAATGAAAGTCACTTTGATGGAATGCTCGGCAATACCGCGACCATACGGCGGCCGCCAGTGCACCTGCTCTGCATGCATGTTCGCCAAAAAGAGAGCGAAAATTTAAGGGCATTGAACCAGAATGTTACATCGAGAAAAACTCTATAAACACTGCAATAGTCTGAGCGTGGCGAGAATGGCAGCCCGTCGCGCTGGCAGAAGCATGCTTATTTATTTCTTAGCCCCTTCTAAATAGCTGCCTATCACGGCTTGGAACACACAATATGATGCGAAAGCTAGAGTGTACAACATTTTCACTAACGTATTAAACCCGTCATTTCACAATGTGTACACGTATGCTCTTTAAAGTCAAAGTCAAATATATTAATTTTACAAATTAAAAAAAAAACATTGATATTTTTTTAAACTTATATATCAACACACAATAGGTTGCTTTGTCGAAAGTAAAATTATTATTACAATAAGTAACAAATAACACCCTGTTGCAAATAGTTATTTAATAGTTCGCTATCTGCCAGTGTCGATGTTGTATAAATGCCCGTTTCTAAATAGTTGAGCCTTATGAGAAGAAATCGGGCAAACAAACTCACGGCCACTATTTTAAATTGACAAATATTTTTGAAATTTTTAGTCAAATTTATTACGGCACTGTTTAGTTGTAAGATTCAAATTAAGTAAACTTAATTAAGCTAAGAGTATGAATATATGCTGAAAACCAAACAAGATGAAAGTCAAGTAAAAAAAAAGGAAAGAAAAACATAAAAGATGGCAGATAAGAAACATATTACCTAGCTCACATTACATTTCTATTAAGTACTAGTAGTTACCGCGCAACTAAGCTCGCGTTCCGGAGATTAGCCAGAACAAACAGACAGACAGACAAAAAATTTAAAAACTTATTTTTGGGCATAGGTATCGTGCAAATAACTGAATGAGCTTAAAAAAACTATTATTGAGACATTACAAACAGACACTTCAATTTTATTTATTTGTATTGAGTATTCGTGATTTGAAATAGCCTGGGAATCCAGAAACAATTCAATCCTAAGCGCCTTTATCCTCCATGTAATCCACTATTGTGTAACAGCCCTTCGGCATAGTTTGGTTATGTTTTACTATGGAGTTAAATTTGTTCAGGCTTAAAATTTGTACATTATTTTATTTTATTATAAAATCGCACCCAGGCTAGAGGCAGGTACAACAAATTTTTGTTTATGACATATGGTATAAGAGCGTAAATATGTTACTTTAAAAAAACTGATCTTAATTTTTATGAACCCAAATCAAGTTTTCATAAATATACTAATACTAGCGACCCGCCCCGGCTTCGCACGGGTGCAATGATGATACTAAATATACTACAGAATGTCTTTATATACAACGTTCATAGCTTTTTTGCCATTAGACAATACAAACATGTTTTCTTCAGAGGTTACTCTTGAAAGAGCGACATATAATTGGCCATGTGAAAAACACTCAACGCTCAAATCTAAGCCTGCAACATTGAAAGTTTGACCCTGCGATTTATTAATGGTCATTGCAAAAGATATCTTTACCGAAAATTGTCCGGCCCTCTGGCCGGTACCGCCGCAACAGCTATGTCCCTGCATTTGAAATCTGTCTCCTCTCCAATCTATCTTCGAAAATATTCTGATTAATAATGTATTGCTTAAAATCGCTTCGTAAATAAGCCATTATTTCTCCTAAAAGTAAAGGAAAAAGTAAAAAATGGTTATTGTAGGTTATCCCTAAGAGATAGACATATACCATCGCGGACTTTTTTGTAGACCTTTTTAAGGTGTATAATACTGTGGTACATTATTTTGATCTATTTCGTAGGGTTCAGCCAGCGTTTGCAATGTAAACGCAAAAAAAAATGTGTTTATTTTCGACATCACATTAGAAACCTCTAAAGTTATCAGTGTTTCTCTACTATATTATGCATGTATTATACATATAAACCTTCCTCTTGAATCACTCTATGTATTAAAAAAACCGCATCAAATTCCGTTGCGTAGTTTTAAAAATCTAAGCATACATAGGGACAGACGGACAGCAGGAAGCGACTTTGTTTTATACTATGTAGTGATGCTAACGGCATTATGTTTATTTATTTAAATTTCTACCTCAGTGAATAACGATTGCTTTTTATAAATTGTTCGGATAGCCCTCTTCTGCAGCACAAAGATAGACTGAATAAATCTATGTTTGTGTTATATGCCTCGTCTGAATACTTCCTCTCGCCGATATTTTCTGATCGGGTTCTGCCTTAGTTCTGTACTAGTATGTATATAGGTCCTTTTCACATAGCTTCGATCTACACATGTTGATATTAACTGTGCGTTACGTAACAGACAATGTTAAGGTTTCCATGCCGCGTTAGACTTGCACTATTATACAAACAAAACGACATACTCCAGTCTCGTGGCATTACTTGGCAATAAGGTTTAGAAAATAATGGGCCGCATTAATCCCAATAACTAGACATTTATTACAAACCTTTCATCTTACTGGCTTCTTTACTTGAACTGAGGTGATTCTCGATGACAAGAAACGCATTTGTTTTAACAATGCAATTAGTAATTTTGAAGAAAGATATTAGACCTTTATATGAGTTTGTGTTATGAGTTTCTAGTTTCGGGGGTTCGACGCACCTTAAAAATAAAAGTAGACTACGTAGCTACTACGTACTACTATTATCTATTTTGTCTCTTTCCTTCCGTATAGGTGCAGTGCGACCGTACATACATCATCATCCTGCGCGCCTTTTCCCAACTATGCTGGGGTCGGCTTTCAGACTAACTACGATACGGCCGAACCTTGATATTTTACGAGAAGCGACTGCCATCAGACCTCCACAACCGAAGTACTAGGCGATATCGAAGTTCTATAGTTAGACCAGGTTGTCGGACTTTTTAGGGCTCCAACTACCCGTAACTAATGCCACAGATTTTTGTATGGCAACCGGGACCGACGGCTTAACGTGTTCTCCGAGGCACGGAGGGCTCTCAATGTGTTAAGAATGGTCACCCATCCTAAGACTCACCTGGCTAGTATTACTTAACCTTACAATGTGCTAACCTACTCGATTACCACTCAACCAGCAAGCTACAACAATATAATCCATTCTACTACGGTAAAATCGATCTTACCTTTCAGTTGTAACCTTGAAAATGGAACAAATAGTAAAGCCGCTAAATAGTAACAAATAACAAGTAGTTA
Source organism: Euplagia quadripunctaria (assembly GCA_963859945.1). Classification (NCBI taxonomy): domain Eukaryota; kingdom Metazoa; phylum Arthropoda; class Insecta; order Lepidoptera; family Erebidae; genus Euplagia; species Euplagia quadripunctaria. The sequence goes on along the minus strand of OY982559.1, from coordinate 28,774,445 downwards.
ATCATGATATTGTTTCACGTAAACATCAACCAAGCAGCAATATAAGTGAGGAACATTATTATGGTTTAACTAATGTTGTTAATCCGCGTGGATGTTACTTTCTATCCGTTTTGAACAGTACTTATTTCCTGTATGAAAAGTCCTTTTTTGTAACAGTAAGGGGTTACTGTGTGCAAAATTTCATGATGATCGATTACTTAGTTAAGGTGTAAAAGTGTTTATAATATTAGTTAGGTTATACCTATACCTAATTACTTACTACCTCACCGAGGCTCATAGTCTCATGGTGAAGTAGTATGTCGGAATCTAAACAACTAAAAGCACTCGGCGTTCGTCACAGGTCGTTCTTTGCAGATTGACAGATTGCAGAAGCTAGGGTATGACTTGAGATGAGAGTCCTAATTAGTACATAGAACTGGATCACTTACGCTAATTTGCCGATTTTAAATCTCTCAGGTATACCATGTAGGTATTGGTTTAATCAATATAAACATACCTTATGGCTAATTAAGTTTGTTATACAATTTTTTAATGAAATTACATAGTAATTTCAAATTACATTTGCAATCAGAATGTTGTTGCAATTTTACTTTTACGGTTGGCAGAATTGTTATTACCTTTTTAGGCATGAAATAAATAGGTGTATGTCATGTAGTCATTCAGACTCAGATTCAAATTCATTTATTTCTGTAAACATGTGTCATAACTCATAATGGTGTTACATTTTTTTGTTGTATCAACATGTTATGTCTATAGGCGTACAAAAATTTAGTGTTTTAACGGTATTTAAATGTGTTTTAAAATACTTTTAACACTTGTCTAAAAGTTTTACAATCAATTTTAATCTAGTCATATTTTTGTAAACGTCAACACCTTAAATAAAAATGTTTGAAAAGACAGAAAGAAATTTTTAAAAAATAAAAAATTAGAATGTGCCATTAAGGAAATCAGCTATATCATAGTAACATTTACTGCTTAATATATCCTTTAAGGATATTTTGAAAACGTTAATGTGTAAGTCTTTGATAGTTTCAGGTAATTTATTATACATCTTAGGAGCTAGGCAAAAGATGCTCTTGTTCATAAGTGTCGTTTTGGCACTTTGTATTCTTAGCCTACTGATGTTCCTTTAACTGCGTGTGGCACCATCAGCCAATCGGGGAAACAGATCAGGATTGGACTTTACAAATAGGGCAGTTTCATATATGTATAATGACGGAAGTGTTAGAATTTTATGCGTTATAAAATATGTTCTACAACTATCTGTTTTTTTAAGATTGAACATTGACCTAATACAGCGTTTCTGAACTTTAAATATAATCTCCTTATCGGTGGAGTTACGCCAAAATATTATGCCATAGCGCAGGATGGATGCTACCAACCCATGGTAGGCGGTAAGTAGGGCATCTATGTTAATTATTGGAGAGAGCTTGTACAACGCGTATGCAGAACTGCTAACCTTCTTACAAATTTCCTCAATGTGCGCCCTCCAATTCAGTTTGCTATCTATGATTATTCCAAGAAATTTAGCCGTACTTACAGCAGATATGTCTTGCCCATTGTGGCTTACTACTACATTTTGTGGAAGTGGTTGACGTTGACTGAAGTGCATTATTTCTGTCTTATTTAAATTGATTTTCAAATTGTTAATGTCGAGCCAGGAAATAATAGATGTCAAGGTTTGATTTATACCAGTTTCATATACGTCAGAACTATTTGATGGTATAACTACGGTACTATCATCAGCGAAGAGGGTAATAGGGTCCTGTAGATTGATAGAGTATAACTTTAATTACCTATTACGAATTGGCGTTAGGGTATGGCTAAGCTGTCGGGCCTTCATCCAACAAAGCGATGGGCCGCTAGGCCGAGACCGAGTCGGTAGGTCGTCCGGGCTTCGTTAAAAGTAAAAAGCTGGTCTGGAGAGTCTCGGTAAGGGAGTGGATGCTTCCACCCAAGGGGTCACGGTCGAGACTCTCCAGCATCTCCTTGAGCTTTATTTTTTTTTTATTTATACTTTATGCACAAAATGTGTCAAAAGTGGACTTAATGCCGTAGGCATTTTCTCCCAGTCGACCTTTGGGCGATGCAGAGACAAAACAAGGTAGATGCACAGAGATTAAGAGATATTTATTCTAAGTCAGATAAATTATTATTTTAGTATCCACAGTACTTTACTATCTACATGCTAATATAATACATACACATGTACATATATATAATAAGTGATAATGATACTATTACATATACTACATAATATATAAATGAATATATATATATATACATATATAAACTCGTGAAGGAGAGAGTCTAAGATTAAAAAGAATCTGATAAGGCATGTCTCCGCAACATGTATTTGAAGGTAAGCCGAGTTTTTGCCATCCTGATCTCGAGAGGGAGCGCGATCCATAACAGGACAGATTGAACAAAGAAGGTAGAATGTACGAAGTCGGAGCGATGAGTGGGACAATGGAGAAGCCGGTTATGTGAAGATCTAAGATTTACAGTATGATTTGCACCTAAATATATGAATTGAGAAGTTAGGTAGAAAGGAGGACTTGGAGAGAAAAGTATAGAATATAGAGTGGTTAATGCTCCTCTTTCTAGTTTTCCTTATCACGGCTTTTGGGACCACTAATAGACCTCCTCTCTCGGAGGATCATTGCTCGAATGCGGAGCATGGCCACGTCGCATATCTGCGTAATAGAATTGCGAAGGCAGCCAGCCATAAAAAACCGGGCAACTGCTAGTCTGACTCGCGCACCGAGGGCTCAATACAAACTTGTATGTAGATACTTCGTCCAATTTCGGGAATTGATTCTCGCATACTATTTTTGAAAGACATTTGATTTTGCCGTTGTAAAAATACTCATCACCCCACCCCAAACATCTATGCGTCACAGTCTAAAACATTTCTTTATGTGAACGACTTTCGGACTTGTGCCGTGAGACCTTGCTTCTCGCTAAACCTAATTATTCTAGGTCAATTTCAATTTATTTATTGCATTCCATAATATAAATTTGTAGGTGGTAGGCTTAAAAGTAGGTGACAATTATGGACCCTGTCGGGCACAGCACTATTAGGAGAGAGGACGAGTTGTTTAGTTATGCTTTAACACGTTGAGTGCCAGATGAAATAAAAAAAAAACACATTATGATACACCATTCCTTGGAATGAAAATATAATTAAGTACTACAGCCATTAACAATATATAATATATTTTTTTAATCCGTAGAATGTGTAAAGAAATAATATTTAATTGTAGAAAAGCCAAACACATAACATGGTCATAATAATTTTATTTAATGTTTTTAAATAATTATTAGCATACGGAAATCCTTTAATCGCGGTACATACAGTAAGTATTTTATGAGTATAAACATTTAATTATTGTAACATGCAGATATTAAGAAAGCTCCAAACTCCACGCAAGGAAGTGATGTTTTTAAATGGAACTGATAGTAAAGTACTTTTTTTAAAATTCTGAATGAAGTGGACTGGAATGAGAGTGCCAGTTGGCCAATTGCAACTCTTCACGTTAATATCCGGGTGATCACTAGGTTTTGTATTTTTAGAATTGTATCTCTAAATTTTTTCGTATTGCTTAGACAATAATTTAAATAACAATTGGGTCATTTTCCGGTAGGTTAGTGTAGATGTACCTAGATGAATTGGTAAATCTTCATTCTGACTTTTAAGTTTTACAAGGTTCTAGTCATGTAATCTGGCAGAAACTGACGAGTACTACATTGCATTTGTATGAAGTGCATCTCATTTTATTTGCTCATTATCAAAACTCGTGTCAGTAAAAATAAACTTATGTTAGATTTTTTTTTTTAAATCGTATTTTTTCTTAAAAGACTTCTTAAACTCGCATTATCTTAATTAGTATAGTTAGTATTACAATTACAAAATATATATATATATATTTGTGAGCTTCCCTAGAAGCCATTTCGTTTGATATGGCTTCCGGTTTTTCATTCGGACGTACGGAACCCTAAGAGAAACATTAATGTGAATGTAAGGGAAATCCTATGTCACTACTACCACTTTAACCACGTTAAAATATAGATCCTGTGATTGTGTGTTTTTTGTTATGTATGTATGTTATGTACCTATAGCTATTTTCAGACCTGCTTATAATACAAACCTAATTTTACGGAATCTCGGCCAATTAGGTTCGGACAGAGTGTGGTCTTGCCATAAGCCATGTTAGGTACATTGTATATAGATTAGGGTACCGCAACGTAATCGCATACTCGAAACAAAGTACTTTTTTATTGAGATATGGCATAGGCGTTTGTCTTCTAACTGACCTGATAGAAAGTGACGATGAAGACGAAGATGGTACACGCCTATCCATAAGAAACCAATTCACTCTACACTTGAACGTTCCAGGATTATAATTGATTGGAAAAATAGACGCAGGCAGTTCATTCCCCCAATTAGCGACTCAAACCAAAAAAGAGCTGTCAAAGTGTTTAGTTCGACGTTTTTGTGTTTCGACAACGCAAGGATGGAACCTCTGTCTGCGCCTAGTGGTCCGATAAAGGAATGGTGAGGGTTAAATTAATTCGAAGACAGCTTTCGCACACTCAGCAAAGTGAATCCTATAAGAAACTGATAAGCAGGCGACTTAATATTTATAGTGCAGATGTCGAGTCTTAAAGGAAATAAAAATGTCGTTTGTAAACACAGCTTTGTTGTGGTCTATTTTATCATTTTTTTTATTTTTTTCTGTTTTCTTTTAGGAATTACTCCTGTCGCGGGGGACTTTACAAACATACAAACAACGGACACAAAGAACACCCAGACTCTGGTGGAAATCGAACCCACGACCTATGGCATAGCAGTCAGGGTCACTAACAAATAGGCCAATAGGCCAATCATAGGTACTGCTTGCCTACCTGTGTGTGACAAATAAATTATTTTTTAATTAAATTATTTATTTGTTTGTTTATTTAACAGCTAAAATATTGAAATTAGCTGATTTTGTGTTAAAAGTCTCGTAAAAGTGAAGTGATAAAAGAAAGTAGATATCTCATCTGCCTAATTATGTTTAAATTAAGTATATGTATATGTGATATACACATATATTTTTTCTTTTTATTTCTCTAATATTGCCTAAATTGTATTTACTTATAAACACCTCGCTACACTACACACAAGACTTACACACAGACTGACGTTTACAAATTGTTTTGCTTATAAATTTAGTTGCATTGCACCAACACCATTTTTATGATATTCATAAATATTTATAATATCATAATACCAGTGCTGCAGTTTCTCAGGCTGCAGCAGTATGCTGAGATGCTTACAATAATTGCTTGTGGTTTTTTTCTTTCTCATTGTAACAATTATGTGCTGTTCTGTGAATGTCAGAATAAATGTTTCTCTTTCTTTCTTTTCTTCCGTTGTATAGATGTGAGATCATAATATATCAGTATGACGGCGCAGGAAATTTTAGAATATACCTACCCAAATAAAATGCATAAAAGTATGAGGAAACAAGTAGTCTTTCAATAATATCCGGGGAAATGACTGAAAGTATTACTTATTTGAGATTGACGAATCAAATGCACTACGTGTACGATGTTCGATGTAGTACTACGCCTGAAATGTTGACGATTAAACTTAAGTGCGAGTCTGACTCGCGCACCGCGGGTTCCATTATAGTCCGTGGGCCCTGGAACATTTTTTTTAATGATTACCTACAAGCTAAAACTTAGCCGACCTATTCGTATTACTGAGTCGGACAAGTTTTTGCACGTGCCAAGTCTGAAATAGGCAGCGTTTTTACTCCCCAGCCCTGCAAACATGTCGATTTAACGATAGTATGTTTTTTATTACCTACCAAAAAAAATTCATTCTAATTACAAGATAATAGCGGTAAATTGAAAGAAATAATGCTTGTCGGACAAAATGGCCGCCACCGTTGGCCGCAGCGCTGGATGGCTTGCTCATTAACGTGGGCGCTATTCATTTCCATTAATATAATAATAATAATTTATTTATTTTTGTAAATAGATATTTCAGATACTTTTACACGTGAATCTGTTCTGGTAAAACAGTATGATACCGATATTTCATATGACTAGCCTTGAGAAGAAGTCTTGAAATAAACTTAAGGATCCAAGTCTACACAAAGTCGACATGTGCAGCTAAAACAGCTGTTCATGAAGGTATGGCTGGAACCTCTGTATGCTTTTGTGTTTATTGACCGTATATGTGAAACTAATATCAAATGTTTTCAAAAAATTTTTACAATATTCAGTAATTCATCGCGGTTAATTGCTGACCAAGATAAAATTATGATCTCTACCAGAGTTTAAAGACTTTTTGGAATGAATGAATGAATTCAATATCACGTTGTAGCAAAGGGAGCTAGTAGGGTCCAAAGAGCAGATTGAACGATTGACGAGCCATAGAGCATAAGATGTCTGTTATATCTTATATATTTAATAGGCCCTGGCACACAGCTTTACACGAATGACAATTGGTTATAAATTACACAGAATTATTCTCATGCAATTAAAATATTTCAAATTGCCGATGACATACTGGTAGACGACTAGGAGGATGTTAGATCGATTGCTAAATAAAATGGATGGGCGAGCGGTCCCGTAACAGAAAAAAAACGCGTTTTGATGGAAGTAAAGCCATTCCTTTAAGGTCGATAATGTCGTATTAATGCGGACACACGCTTCTAAACTAGGCCCTCAGTTTAAAGGACCGATGGAAATTTTAGGAATATTGCTTAATGATTGATACAGACTTAAGCACAATAACATTATTAACACAATAAAGAATAAAAAAAGTTACGATGCCTTTGGTCCTGTCGCCACGGCTCGAATTGACCGTATGCGCGGAGGAATCCGTGGAAGCTGATTTACGTGGAGAGCTTCTACTTTCTTTATGAATATTGTGGACTCTGTATGATTGCATAATGTTGATATAATTTGTGATTTATTTCATGATTTAATTATTGTGATGGTGTGTTTGTGAAATTTATTTTTCCTATCTAAAACTTCCTTCCCAAAACGCTGGCTGGCCACCACGCGTTTCCTCAACACCTGGTCTTGTGTGTTGGCTTGATCCCGTAATGGATGATGCCTTGTGGTGGCCAGATCCCGTAGTGGGTGATGTCTTGTGAGAGCAAATGCATGAGTTAAGCATTATAAAAATACCCAAACCGCTATAGATTTATAAATGTATATTTATTATTACAAATTAGTGGTGGAGATGCTGCAGGACAAGATAGTGTCACGGAGATTATAAACCGACACGAGTATAATAATTTTCTAAATCTTTCCAGCGGTATCGGAGTAATCGAGTAATTTACAAAAAAAATACCGACGAACTGAGAACCTCTTCCTTTTTCGCAGTTGGTTAAAAATTAAACCAAAATTTGGTTAAAATTTCCAATGTATAAATAAGTTACATAGTCATTTAAGGTGAGAATAAATAAATACCTACGTGTGCTTACATTATAATGACTTCCTTAGTAAATACCTACTTGTTAGAGACGTGCCTGGGGACTTTGTTTATAATATGTAGTGATAAAACTAGCTATGAAGCTAGTTTTATCACCACATACTGTCTGTTCGTGATAAACTCAAAAACTACTGGACGGATTTTCATGCGATTTTCACCAATAGATAGAGCGATTCATGAGGCAGGTTTAGGTGTATAATTTGTTAAGGTTTTGTGTAATTTGGTTGAAATATGATGATGATTGTTGAAAATGTCTGTTATCCGTGCGAAGCCGGGGCGGGTTACTAGTTAGATATAAGTAAAGCATGAGTGAATTGCATAAAATATAGCCTATAAAAATACAAGGTTTTCGTGCGCTGTGAGGCTGCGCATAATCAGAATTTTATAGTCTGTCGTAATAAATTTATACTATTTATCAAAATATAAATTCCAACGCGTATTTCAAATGAAAATCTTAGAACCGGGTTTTGTAACATTTTTATGAGTTATAAATTTTTCCGCGTAATTTAATAACGTTGGATCTGATTGGTCAATCGGAAAATTTGTAGATAGATAGATAGATAACACTTTATATTGCGCAGAAATGTGTTTGTTTCCTTGCTACGCTTTTACTAATCAACTGATTATCGTGAAGTTTTGCATACACGTGTCAAGGGTACACAATAGGACAATAGAGTATAATTAGTAGAACATGCAGATACATTAGTTGACGAAATCTACATTAACGCAAGCGAAGCCGCAGCAATAGCTAGTAATGTATATCGCTAGGCAAATTAGTATAATGCTGAAGAGTTATTTTGTTTTATTGTTTGTTTGTTGTTATCTCTGCAACTACCAGTTGAATTCGAAAAATCGATAGCCAGATTCATGAGGAATAGTATAGGCTATGTAACATCACGCTACGACCTTTAGGAGAGGAGCAGTGACCATAAACGCTTTGAAAAGTGCAAGGAATTGCTAGTTAGATATATACATGCTAACTTGTTAACTTTTAGAGTGCGTTCAAATGATGGGCGGCGGCTGCGCGCCCAACGCGCGTCTGCCGCCTGTATAGTGTTCACATGGCGAGCGTTTTACGGGTGTCGACCGCGCAGTGTCGCAGTTCAGTTCGAATTCTGTATTCGTTGAAGATGGACATAAAAACAGCCTTGTGTTTGGTAATTTTATATCGACGTCAGACACAGGAACACAAGAAGAGACGGCAATATTGGGTTCATCCATTTTAACATACAGACTTACTGAAAGCCGCCTTATAACTTAATATCCTTAACTTAGGCTACATGAAACGAAACTCAGTTAAGGCTTAGTAAAATTTCACAAATGTAACTATGAAAAATTAGAAGTCAATCTAAAATACTCAGTATTTTTCGTTATCAATCGAAAAGTCGATATAATACATTTGTCAAGTCGAAAATGTATGTAAAATGTATGTTTCTATTGAAACTTCGGAATAAAAAAATAAAGATTGGAAGACAATTCATCAAACACTTTCCGAGATTTGCGGCAAGAAACATAGGGAAGCTGAATTTTTAGATATATACATAACATACATATAGATTGAATTGAAAATTTCAAGACAATTCAATAAATACGCATGCGCTTGAAATGAGATTTGCGACCGTAAACATACGGAAGCTAAATAAAATTGATTGATTTTTTCATCTATAAAAATTTTGAATTAATATTTAAAATTTGAAATTTTGATGTGAAATAAAAGTAAGTAGTAGTGCTTTTGGCATTTCTTGTATGTTATATTTTTATTTTTATAAACTGCATAAAATGAAGTGTCATTGAAATCATGCTTGGTGAAAAATGGTATTCGGACTTTTATTTACATGGCCGAATCATTTGACCACCAATGATCTCAAAGCGAGCGTCGCCGCCATGGGCGGTGCCGTCGCGTCAAGCAAGCGTCACGCGTCGGATCAAAACGCACGGCGGCATGTGAACGGCTTGAACAAAATGCGTGTTCTTGTTGAGGCGCGTTGACTTGACGCGCGTCAACGCGCGGCAGCAAAACGCGCCCCCGATGCCCGTCATGGGAACGTGGCCTTATGGGCCTATTTTTCCTATTAACTAGTGTTGTTGACAAAAACATCAACTATCAACCGCTAATAAGTTACCAAACTAGGTAACTAAACAAATATATGGTTATTTGTGATATATTTGTGCGAGCAGGTCAGTTTCTTTGGAGATGACTAACAAAAAGGGGCACCTTCATTAAATAAAGACAACTGTACAATTCTATTGTGCTTCAAGTATTTCTAAACTTACAATTACACCACGTATGAAGATGAATAGAATAATCTTTATTGTTTTAGCACTTTTAACTTAAATTGGCGGTAAATATATACCATTAACGTTTTCTCTCTAAAACTCCTATTACATAATAATTATGTGGATGTATAATTGTTGAATTTTAAATAAAGAAAGAAATACGATCTTATTTATACATGTGTACATGCCCAAACAAAAAAGACTAGGCGTATATACATAATCACCCCCCGTAATAGGGTACTATAGAACTGAGAACATGTCATTGTATTTAAAAATGCCATTAGCTGTATTCTGTTGAAAATCATGTGTCGCCATTTGCACACGCGTAGACTGTCGATAATCATTATTTTACACACATACAGAACTCTACAGAGAGATTCACTCACGGAGAATTTCTTAAATATTGATCCTAAAAGCCATTTATTAGCCGATATAGCCATTTACAGCCATTACTAAATACAGCCCTAACTTGATCAGTATAAGGTAGCGTTTCGTATAAATTATATACCTACCTACGCGAGTACGAAAATGTTTGCACGTGTTTCTCTCAGTGGTGAACTGGTGAGCGTTGGCTCATAACTTCGGCTCGCGTGCCCCGCCCACATCGTACTTATAAAGTTCGTACAGGATCAAAGCAGAACTAGAAGTCATGAAATTTGTGCCCACATCGAGACTTCTTAGACTACAAAACCGTTACTAAGACTAAAGAACCAATGATATGGCTCTTGGCAAAAGCTAATTTTATAATTTGACTTCTTGCTTGTTGGGTATAGTCGCTACATCGTTGATAGCGGAACTTCTATTCTTGAAGGCAGACTACTGCCACGGCGAATAGGAATCGGTTACTCGGAAAAAGACTGTATAACGTTAGGAAATGTGGGTGTTTAATAGTGTCTGGTTGGTAAGCTCATTAAAATTTTAAATAGTTTTAGTAAAACCTGTATTACTACGTCTCCTTTTCATCGGTATATCGGTAAGCTCATTAAAATTTTAAATAGTTTTACTAAAACCTCTAATACTACGTCTACGATTCACGCTGCCAGGGATACAGCAAAGGACATAAAACTCTCGCTACCCCGATCATGGGCAAGCAATGGAACACCGAGGTGGTTTTTAGTCGGTAAGAGTACGACAGACCCCTTCGCCCCCCAAAGGGGGATCCGCCATCCATGAAGAATCCATGAAAAGAAAAAGAACGCATTGACGTGAAATTTGGAATACTAACAGTATATCTTAATGCAACAATTTTTAAACAATGTGTTACAAATTTAAAATTTAATTACGTGGAAACGGCTACATCAAGCTACACGCATCCAGTATGTATAGACCTGCCATGGTACGTAAGTCTACAATGGCGATTAAAGTTCGTCCACCAGCCGATCTCTAGTTATATTAGGCTTGGAGTTTCTCTGAGAGTTAGGTTAGCAGTCGTCAGTATAAGCTTTGTTAAGTACTCATTGCTTTATGCTAAATAAATATGGCTAGTCTTAGCACAATCTAGGCTGCAGTGTCTGCAAAAGATAATACAGATTTATAACTGTATTATCTTTCTAGATCGCACGTGTCATGGAGCGTATCTCTCTCGCTCACTCCCTCTCACTCTATGACACTTGTTTGGTGTCTTTGGTGACGCATCGAACTGCGGAAGTCAGTTTGTTCATGTTGCGAGCGACAACTATGAAATCAAACTATTTTACTACTATTTAATAGCCCCTCTACACTACTCGCGAAGTTGCTTCGACGAAATACTTGTCGAAACAGACTGAAGTCTCGACGTCACTACACACTCGGGATAGGGGGCAAACTAGCAGACGGGCCACCTGATGGTAAGCGACTACCGCCGCCCATGTGCAGCTCCAACTCAAAAGTCACAAGTGCGTTGCCGGCCTTTAAGGGAGGGAACTTTGCTTAAATGCATAAAATGTCGTACTTTCGATAAGTATAATTTTTTATGAAAGCTTTATTTTGTTAAAGTATAATAACGGCATTGCAACAAACGATAATTTAGGTATTTTTTAACGTAGTAACGTAGCTTGTGCAGTGCACACTGCACAAGCCTGTCCTTTTTACACGCTTCATTTTAGCTTCACTTGTATGTTTGTTTGTAACCAACTCCTTAGGGCGCGATTTTGACCCACTTTAAACGGCCAGATTTCATTCAAAGACCAATGACAATACAATAATTCGATTTAAAAAATTTCTATTTTTTAGTCGGATTTTCTATAAAAGCGTGTTTCTTTAGTTTTTTTTAACTATTATATTATTATTTGTGTGGAATAGTTACCACAAGTCGGATACACTTTTTGTATCAAACTATTACAACAGGTATTCACAGGAACATGCACGTAATGTGGAACTATCGAATGCCACAGTTTGAGGCGATCGTTGACTTTGTAGTGATATTATTTAAATTTGTTGAAGTCTGGTGGAAAGCTGTCAGAGTACGGACGTTCGCAACACACAACAATGGATGAAACCTCAATAATATATGTATTTACATATTAAAAAAAATACTAGTTATATTTAGAAGGTAAATTACTAATTACTCATATTACTACTTTTACAGGTAAAAAAATAAGAAGTAAAATTTATGATAGTTCCACGTGCAATTTCTTATCCGCCAATTTTTTTGATTAATTAGATCGGCAAATAAAATTAATTATAACAATATTCACTCATGGTTAAATGAGTTTGAAACAAAGTCTTTAACCATGAGGTATATTGTTTAAAAATATTTATTTTACTTTTTTTTGCCAGCAGCTGCATTGAACGGTATAAAATGGTAAAAATACCTTAATGACTTTCCCAAAAAAAAACGCAGAGGTGATTGGTTTTATGTATTCGATTCGATCGGATATAAATATTATGTCCATTTTATTAAAAACATTTAGTTTTTCAAGTCAAATCTCAATTCTTTCTTCAATTCAAACTTTTAAACATTAAAAATTTGATTATGTTGAGTCGTTGTGTTAAGCGCTAAAACACACCAAATTACGTTGGTCAACTCGACCTCAAGACTGTGTTTTCCTCGGTCAAGTAGACAAAGTTGAAATACGAATTAACTTATGGAACACCGGTCACCATTATAAATACCATTTCCTTTGGATGCTCGCAAGGTTATGAGCACTGGTAATGGCCCTGGATTGACATTTACCACCGTTTTGACAAGGCAAACGAGTCGTCTAGGAAAGACCACGGTAATAAAAACATACGGCCTCTCTTTTTCATTGCTGTTAAAATGTAAAGTTCTGTTACCGTAATAGTTAAAGCGTTTGTCTTAAAACACAACAGAATTTTTTTATAAAAATCGCATTTTTGTGTTACTGAGATACAAAAAACTACACATCTTCTGGGATAAAACGACATTTTTTATCAATAGGTTGATGTTGCTTTATCCTCTTGCACTGAGTGTTCTCATTAACTATAATCACTTCACTCGGCTGTCGGTCAGCCGTACTCTACTTTCGCGAAAACTCTACACTTTTCGTCACATCTGGAGATAACCCAGCAGATGCAGCTAGCAGAGGAATCTCAGCTTCCTTCTCAGTTGAAAAATCACACACTGTGGTCGCATGGGCCACGTGGACTGTAAATCCAGAGGTCGCTGGTTCACATTCGGCTCGAAGGACCATGTAGAAACTGGGAAGTCAATTAAAGTGATTTATTAATGGGACCAAGGAATTATAATACAAAGGAGTGAGGAAGCACACTCGATGGCCGTTAATATAAAGTAGTGTGCGGTTTCATCGTCTACTAACGATGTTCACAATCTTACGGCGACATATACATAATACACAGTTTCATTTCAAGACGACAATTAGAAGAAGGTTAAAACTGACGTCACAGATTTGTTTACACAGTTAGGTAGTAGCAAGTACTTACAAGTGAAGCTAATAATGCGTGTTAATAATTATTTAAAAAAACCGACTTCAACAAAAAAAAACTATTCCATAAAAGACTTATATATGTTTTTCTCATGGATGCCATTGTCAAAACTGGACCAAATTGAAATAGGACCACACGGGAAACACCAGCTTTCAAATAAAAAAAGAATCATCAAAATCGGTTCACCCAGTCGAAAGTCGAAGAGAACCTCCTCCTTTTTTGAAGTCGGTTAAAAATAAATTTAACAGTAATTTATAAAATGAATACGCACTAAAGCTTCATCGAAGGTAGGGAAACCCGTTTTGATTATATTTTGTATTAATGTCAAACTCTACTACGAGTAAACAAAAATTGAAATCGGTTGTTAAACAGAGGAGACGAAAGTATACCCACTGAACTGTTTTGCTTTATCTTATTACGAATAGATAATACATAATGGTATTAAAGAAACTAATCAGACAGTAGGTACTGTCTTTCCGGGCGACCTGACATATTCGGCTAGTTTAGATGCTTGGCAAGCATCTCTTGGTTGACCATTTGCACGCGACCTGTGATTCATTGAGGCAGTATTACTATGTGTCAGAATATTGCCATAAAGTATATGGCAATATTCTGACACATAGAAACAGTCAGATATACAGATTGTGTAGAAGATCATGCGGTTGAGAAATAGCGACGAGGTGACCATGGTCTGTTGTCTCAGGTAAACCTCCGAACGACCGTAATTTAATCTGTAATACTGACCGGCCATAGATAATAACAGGGTATAGAGGTTGTTTGAGGAAGGACCCTTTATAATAACAGCTGGGGTTGATTATTTCGTTGTTTGCGAATTTATTGAAAGGACACGGAGCTACTGTCGACATAGATTGTAACCTTGATCTTCAAGGGAAGAACGGGAGGATCTTTGAGAGCTGCAACAAAATAGCTTTTGTAAATATTAATCCAAAGAGCCCGTTTTGATTCATGACAATAATAATGGTCAATTGGTCACGGTCACTATCTTTATATATTTATTTCTTCTGTGCGTGTGTATGTTACTGAACTCCTCCTAAACAGATGGAACGATTTTAATGATTTTTTTTGTGTCTTCAGGTGGATTTGAGAATGGTTTAGATTTACAATTGGACCCAGTAGATGGCGCTGCTTTACAGGAAAAATATTTTTTAGGTTCCGGAGGACAACGTTTAACATAGCGCTTTTGACATACATAACTGTCAGTGGTTTGACAGTTGGCGCGATTGACGGAATGCGCGCTGCAAATATCGTTTAAAACAGATGCACCGGTCGGAACTATGTTATTGGAATATTTTTTTTTTATTAATTATACGAATTAGAATTCAATATTCATAGTTAAGACAAGACAACGTCTGTTGGGTCAGCTAGCTATTAATAAAAACTTTAAGATTACAAAGGCAACACTAAAAATATTTTACCATATCATGCCATTCTTGTGAAGACTACTCTTCACAAGCTTGTGAGTGCACTAACAACTCTGAACATGCAATGCAATTATCATCAAGGTTAAACTAAACATTATACTTTAATCAAGTACCTACAACTCAATAATTGTACAAAATAAAGGTTCTCAGTCATTGTACGTATCTAAATACCGGCTATTAAACTCCTATGTAATTAAATAGTTGTATATCTATATTTTCTAGTATGTGTCGTATATTATTTAGATTTCTAAGTGGTGCAAGATAACACTAAATTGTTAGTAAGCTGTGCCCGCCATTTTGTCCGCGAGATATACTTATCTATACTAATATTATACAGCTGAAGGGTTTGTTTGTTTGGTTTCAACCAAAATTTATTTATTTCAAAACTAAATGCATATTTGTACAAAGGTAAACTTAATGCCTGGGGCTTTCTCTACCAGTCAACCTTAGGGTGATGTAGGACTAAAACTTTAAAATTATTCATAATCTATACTAATATTATAAAGCCGAAGAGTTTATTTGGTTGAACGCGCTAATCTTATGAACTACTGGTTCGAATTGAAAAAATATTTTAGTGTCGGGTAGCCCATTTATCGAGGAAAGCTATGGACTATATAACATCACACTACGACCAATAGGAGCGGAGCATCAATGAAAAATGTTGCAAAAACGGGGAATATTTACAAACGTAGACAATGTTGCGTGGTTCAGCTAGTAATAACATAATATTTATTGGCGCCACAGAGTGTACCCCTGACACGCTTCGCCCCTTAATAAAGTAAAAAACACTATTACCACCATCGAGATATTATGTACAGTAATAACTCAGTGAATACCACTTGTTTTTATTCTAACTAAAGAAAGCCTGGCGGCCGAATTTCGCCCGTTTTGAATATCTTGTTTTATTTCGTTTACCAATATAACTTGAACTGTCAATTGTATAGACTTTTGTACCATCGAAATACATACATAACTTTATGTACATATTATTTATAAAAAAATAGCTTTTAGCACTTCTTCTACATATATTATAAACTTTATTTATTACAAATTTCACATTCCTGTCTGTGCGCGTTTGCTTAAGAAATGCATACGAATAATTCTCCTCACTTATTAATAAATTGATAATATTATTTGTATTTCATTTAACTCACTTATAATTAACATGAAAAAAAAATATTTCTCGATAACATCTTTACACACAACAGCCCTGTTCCACCAAAACAGTTTTCTTTTGGAATAAATTATTAAAGACTGGAACAATAGATTGAGAAACTCATTAAGCTTTTAATTAGCTTCAGCTTTTAATAATTTAGTTTCCATAACCAATACAAAATCAACACTGAATAAGCATAAATAAGCACCACAAGTCCACAACAGCAGTCATCGAATTATTGATTCTAAGGTCGTCGAGTTTTTGTTAAAGAATTACATTATCTACTACTTAGATTATATCTTGTCGAATACTAATCGTGGTTATTAAACGAACAATCACGCAATTTATGCTGAAATATTAAGAAAATACGTGTCACAACTCTTTTATGTCTGAAGATAGCAACTTCTAAAGCTGTGCCTCGATTCCAGATAGCGTACATACTACATAATATAATTATATTAAATACACATTTGTAAGGAGTAATTTACAAAAGTAAAAATATTTAAACAAGTGACATGTTTGGTAAGCACCTAAGCAAGTAATATAAGGCCATTTATCACAAAGCAAGTGTAATAAATTGTAGGCATTTAAAAACGAAAAACATCATTGCTTACTACTTACTGCCTCCGCAATAAGTCATTAACCCGAAACACCTACTTAGAGGCAAGAAATTTATTAAAAAAACTGGCCAAGTGCGAGTCGGACTCGCGCACCGAGGGTTCCGTAAACATTTTTATTATATGATGTAATTGAAAATTGACGGTTTCCGCAATTTTTCCTTTATCTGTGCTATAAGACGTTGCGTTGTACCAAATTTCAAGATTCTGAGTTCACGGGAAGTATACAGGGTACTTCCCGTGAACTCAGAATCTTTCATTCTCAAAAACTCAGGTTTTGATTCCCTTGCGAGTGTCGAAAATTTGCGGCATAAACGGCTGTATCTTTTGATTGCGTTGGCTTAGAAGTTTGATTTTTTCACAGCTTAAAGGGACAGTAGACTTGAGTATTTGATATAAATTCCAGCTTGATACCTCTACGCGTTGCTGAGAAAAAGGGTCTTGACAGACAGACAGACCTTCGGACGGACGGACAACAAAGTGATCCTATAAGGGTTGCGTTTTTTCCTTTCGAGGTATAGAACCCTAAAAAGTGTGGAAAACAATTAGTTACTAAACAACTGTTTCTAAAAAAAAACATAACTAAGCCTAGCTAATTCAGCTTTAACCTTTGACCAAGTCACATGTGCCAGTCACGAACGCGACTCCGGGAATATATATGTATCCCACTAATATTATAAATGTGAAAGTTTGGATGGATGAATGGATGGATGTTTGTTACTCTTTCACGCAAAAACTTCTGAACTGATTGCGATGAAACTTGGTATGTAGATAGCTGGAGACCTGGATTAACGCATAGGCTACTTTTTATCCCGATATTCCCACGGGTTCGGAACTTACGCGGGTGAAACCGCGGGGCGCTGATAGTAAATAATAAAAATAAATAAAAAAGACATGGACATGGATCTAAGACGTCATTTGAAATTAGAAAATATATGGTACAAGAGCTAGCAATGTCGGGAAAATGTTTATTTTATAACGGCTAGTTTTCTTATAAATTACTAGCTGCGAACCGCGGTTTCACCCGCGTAAGTCCCGATGCCGTAGGAATATCGGGATAAAAGTAGCCTATGTGTTAATTCAGGTCTCCAGCTACCTACATACCAAGTTTCATCGTAATCGGTTCAGTGGTTTTTGCGTGAAAGAGTAACAAACATTCATACATCCATACATCCTCACAAACTTTCACGTTTATAATATTAGTTGGATTCTCTATTAAATGTAGAGAGGGATGTACTTATTCTAGCACCTGGAAAAGGTTGCCTTTATCGCTTCCACTTCCTGCAGGTAAAATACCTGATTTTAAAATCTTTGGACTATCCGACAACAGCCAGTTCGAGTAACAGGTATGCAACATGCCCCAGCTACTGATAACACTCCCCAATTCATTCGTATATTAACCGGGCATTTTGGGAAATAAAGGTGGGAAAATAGAGGTGGAGTATATTGAAATTGATAGGTAGCTAAGAATGGAAGACAATCCCATACCTTCCATGGGATATTGCTTAATATTTATTTTCTTCCAATGTCTAATTTTCTTAAATACCTACCTATTTCGCTCTCGTGTGCATATTTATATATTTTGCGCGGAACCCTAATTCTTTTTCCAAAATAAAAGTAGCCTAAGTTACTTCTTGTAACACCAGCTATCTGCTAGTTAAAGTCCCGTGGAAATCGGTCCACCCGTCCGGAGATTAGACGGAACAAACAGACGGACAGACGAAAATATTTAAAAGTGAGTTTTAGCTCTAGGTTTCATTAAAAATTTATTCCCCAAATTGACGGGCTTACAAAGACGGAAACGGTCGTTTAATTAGGAGCCAGACCAAGTAATTAATGTATATCTTATTAGGCGAAAGAGACATATTTGCATCATTTTTTTAGGTTATTTCGCTCACTTAGCAATGTGAAATTTGGTATACTTAAGTAATCACTTAATATACATATAATAATACGTGAAGGGATTTTTTTGTACCCTTGGAATTTATAATGGAAGGAAGTAAGCAGCTCAGGGTATCATACGAGTAACTGGAACTGTTTGTTGCTGAGAAGTTAGAGATATTTCAATATTTTTCTTCTCCGTCTTTCTCTTTCTCTGGCGCCCTTAGATGGCTCAGTTAGAGTTGAAGTAACTATATCGCAACCAACAAGAATTACGGATAATTGTTTGACTGGCCTGTTGGCCTAGCGGTTAGTGACCCTGACTGCTACGCTATAGGTCGTGGATTCTTTGTCTGTCCGAGTCTAGGTGTTCCTTGTGTCCGTTGTTTGTATGTTTGTAAAGTCCCACGCGACACAGGAGTCATTCCTAATGCGGGAGCTGTCTTTAAAAAAAAACTGTCAATCGTAGGAGTGCACGTCAGAAGTGAAAACATAACTGACACATCCGAGCGTGACGGTTACGCGAGTTCGGTGCTTTTCCCCGTACCAAAAGTCTCCAACGTGCCTAAAGAAGTTTTTACTTCAAAAATAAAAGTGAAACATCGTATTAATTATAAGCAATTTGTGTTATTGTACATGTACTGATTTTCTGTTAATTTTATCTTTTTTTTTAAAGACAACTCCCGCACTAGGAATTACTCCTGTAACGCGGGGAATTTTACAAACATACAAACAACGGACACAAAGAACACCCAGACTCGGGTGGGAATCGAACCCACGAACTATGGCATAGCAGTCAGGGTCACTAACCACTAGGCTAACAGGTCAGTTTGGCAAGTACCTTATAAAAATGTTCTTAACCTGGTATATCTTTCGATTGGGAACTTTCCGTCATCAATGATTGTATGACAGTAAACGCTGTCATAAACTAACACCCAAGTTCACAAGATCAAGTATTTTCTCGTGTGAAACGAGTTTTCAAGTAATAAAGTAAGTTATTCTTATAAGTATTCGCGATTTTCACACCAGAGCTCTATAAAGCTTCAACACATATGGATGTTTTTATGCGAGAGCAAACATCAAATTAACACTCATTTTACAGTAGTACAGACGTAGCACGTTAATAAAGTAACTATAAATTGTTTGCCGGTGAATGCGTAAAAGAAGAGGCTCTCGCACCCGTTTGCCCCTTGAGTTTTGCCCCCATTACCTAAAAAAGTTCTTCCTCTCGGCCTCTCGCTACGGGGCGAAAATATTTTTAATATTTTTGAGTCGCTCGTTCGTTCCCTTGTACCTAAATATACAGACGTCAAAAACAGTACAGACATCAACGAAATTCTAAAAGTAGACAAGTTATACACCACAAACCAGAGTGGATTTAAGTAGCCACTAATAATACTATAGCTACTATCAATTATTTAATATATTTACTGAATCAATCAGTCTAGAGACTATTACACATACCTTAAATAACTAGCACAAAATGCAGAAGCAATAACAACTGAATTAAAAAGACGTAGAAATTGTTAGATATAGCATGTAAAGAGTCGTTCGTCATCTCGTCCCAAAACAAACTCGGCCCATTGGGACGTGTTGACGAATATCAAAATTTATATTTCTTTCATTCGTCATAAATTCTTTAAAATTTTAGTCAATTTAGTAAAGTCAAAAAGAAAACAAGGTATTAAAATAAAAGACAAGAATTTAGATGGATAAAAAGAATTTTCCAAATTGGTTCAGGCTTCATCGAGTAATCGGTGAACATACATTAAAAAAAGATTCCGACGAATTGAGAACTCCTTCCTATTTTGAAGTCGGTTATTAACTATTTAACACTACATTCAAAACCGCGTATGGGACGAGATGACAAATGAAAAAAATTTTAGTTTTGAAATTCGCCAACTCGTCTCAATGAGTTTGTTTTGGGACGTGCTGACGAACGACCCCATGTAAATATTATTTGTAACCGCCATGATACAAATATGTATCCGTTACAAATATTTCTATTTAGAAAAGTTGATCTACTCCTGTGATTTGCTGGAAATACTAGAATATACATATTTCAACTATTATTATAAATATTGTTTTACACTTTAATTATGGTTTAAACTTAAAACTATACTTATATTTTTTTATTATGGACGTTGTTTCATTTACTTTGTTTCTTAAAATAATTAAGAGTATATTTAATACAGAACATTTGACATAACTGTACTTTTACAGGTTTTTTTAATAAGGGGCGAACTAGGCCATTATGACTTTAAGGGGTGAATAGGTTTGTTTAAACTAGGCGGGCGAAACTTAAGGGACGAACGGGTGCGAGACCAAGAACAGGTGCACCTTGAAAGTGATACATAAATGTGTAACTTATCTTTGAAATGAAATGGAACTTTATTCGCGGAAGCAGGGTACCTAAAGGTCTTATGTCATAAAGTAAGAAGTTCATGTTACGCCTTTGTTGAAGCATGCAAATAAGGCATGTAAATTTGATAAATGATAGAACATTTTGATAAAGATATATGCACCTTATAATGTACAGTTAAGAAATAAATCATTACATTTAATGTCACATTTGGTTATTCAAAATAGGGTTGCTTTTGTTGAAAAAAACCTAACGTGACGTGGTATTTAGACATATATTATAGATTTCTGTAGTTAATACCTACTAATAAATATATACAGCAAATAAGTTCCACAATAAGCAAATGCATTCAAAGTACAATGTACACTGAAAAGCCATCTTAACAGACGGGCTGCAAGTCAGCTACAACGGCTTAACTGCATCGAAACTGCCAACCGACTGCGTAGTCCGCTTGCAAGCGGCGTGCAGTTGACATACAGTTCAATAAATAGTGAAATATAAATACAAAAGCAATTTACACACTATTTCAAAAATGTAACTGCACAAAAACGGCAACCAATACGCGCAATCATCCAATGTCCTTTTCAGGTTAGGGTTGAAAAGGCACAAGTCGTATCACAGATGTTGCGTGGCCTCGATTACAGTTTACTATCTTCTATCAGGGTGCTTGATTACCAACCAGGGGCGGATCCAGCAGCCTGCCTTGGAGCGGGGGGGGGGGGGTTGGGGGTCGAAACCAAAAAATGGCTGATGGTTTAAAAAGTTACTGACTACATTTTTTTTTGGTTGGAAAGACCTTAACTTTAACTATGTCCTATAATTATTGTTTAATTAGATGAAATTATTTTCAGTTCATAAATTTGACTCAGACATAGTTTAGAATTTATTGGACGCAATTTTTCGTTTTTTAAGTTTTTAAAAAGTTTGACGTGGTTTTAGAAAGCTTAGGGGGGGCGATTTGTCCCTATCGCCCCCCCCCCCCCCCCCCCTGGATCCGCCACTATTACCAACATAGCTGACATGTTGACTAGAATTCTCTAAGCTCTTACTTCCTAAGAGGCTTGACATTATATAAGTCAATTTCAATAGAAGTGATCATTTTTGATAATAATATTATAATTAAAACATAATTTAATTGGCATGAGAAGTATAGGCATTGTTTTATGCGTACTACCGGCAACATATGCAATCACGGATGTAAATTTTTGATTGTTGTTTTTTTAAATAACATGTTTTGTTACCGATAACAAAATTTCACACAATACCTTTAGGAACGTGATAAAAACAGTGCCGCATTGCAAAGTAAATAATAATAAGTAATAATAACTTGAGACACCTCACACACGGCCGTCTGATCCCAAACTAGGCACAAAAAATTATGGTATAATAAACTAAACCAATACATTTACATCCATAATAAACTGATAACACATCCGAACACCAATTAAAAAAAAAAAAAAAACATCGACCACAGATTATAAATTAAAAAAAGTCGCGTAGCAGTAGCATAAATACTAGTACCTATCTATATGTCATTTTAAATAGATTTTTTTAAATAAGGAATAGTGACTTACCCGGTGAATTATTTATGTAGTGTTGTAGATGGCGTGTATAGTCGGTACAGTTGCGCGTTATGCGCGCGAGTTTAGCGCGCGTTCACAGGTGACTGAAGAAGGCCGCGCACGCGCCCGCCGCCACTGCAGATAAAACAAACTGTTCTATACGCCCGATCAGGTTTACGGCTAATAACTGCTTGAATCATCAGCTTTGAATGGATTGTGAAATTATTTGTCAACGAGAATTGAATTTTTAACTGTTAATTACGAGTACAATGATAAAACGTACTGTTCCTGCTTCTGACGAGTGGATAGGCTGATACATTACTCTTTAGAGTTAGCCTTGACTTTGCGGGAAAATCTAAACAGTTGAGGCTTTAGAATATAGTAAAAACACACATCAAAAGTGTCTAGGGATCAAGTTTTGATACCTGCTTACCAAAAGGTGGGCTGTATGCTTGTTTACTACCTTAGCGGTATAAAATAAGTAATTCAAGTACACATAAATAGAAACATAGATAAGAATGCGCGGATGGCGATGGTTTCGATAAGATCTTGTAAATTGCAACTGCGTCAAGTGGGTTCGATAGTCACGTCTGATATTATTAATGTGTTTTGCAAATAATTCAGTCAAACTATAGTAAAAGTATTGTAGTAATTAATATAGGGAATGGATGAACGCGACTCAATACATATCCCGCAGTCTTTAGAAGACGCCTGTGTTCAGCTATGAAAGTGCCTTGGTTAAGAAAGTTGAGATGTTAATGGTATATGTAGAGATTGAAGCAACGGTCTCGAAGTTGGTAGTCTTTGATATATATACCGACGATCTGGTCAATAAACATTTTTCGGAGCCTATTCGCACCGACTTGCCCATTTAAAAAACATTTTCCCATTCATAGTGAAACGATAATTTATTTTCAACCTTCATTTTGAGGTATTAGAATAAAAAAGAAACAACGTTGCTCCTTTCTTATTCTAATAGGTATACTATAATAGGTGTGTAATATTACCTAAATTATTTTTCTGTGGCTGGGGCATAGTTCTATATGATAGGTACCCTCTGTCCTTTTCTGCGCCTCTAACAATGTAAACAAGACTTCATAATGATCGGTTGAGAAATCAACACGTGAAAGCGTCACAAACAAACAAAATCAATCTCAAATTTATAATATTACAGCTAGGATAGTTAGGATGAATTGTACAAGTTTTTTTGAAGTGAAAACTTCTTTAGGCACGTTTGTGCACGTTTGCTATGGGGAAAAAGCACTGAACTCGTGACTATATATATAGATCCACTAGAGGGCGCTAATGTAAACATTGAGTTCTGTCACCTCCTTATTAATTAATGTAACCAACCTGCTAATGTGACGTTTTAAGTTCTTCGTTTCTCGTTTCTCGTTTAAATTTTCACTTCAGTCGGCAGGCCCATGACTGCCTATTTTTTGTGCGTTACCGGCCGTTAAGGTGGGAATAGGGGAAGGATGGAAGAGGGAGAGAGGGGGGGAGGGAAGGGTTAGGCCCACCGGTAACCTCACTCACTCGGTAAAAAGCAATGAAATCATTGCTTCACTACCGGTTTTCTGTGTGGCAGTGGTATCACTCCGGTCGAGTCGGCCCATACGTGCCGAAGCATGGCTCTCCCACGATAAAAAGTTCTCAATTTATTAAACTTTATGGTTATGTATTTGAATAATTAATTAATTAAATATAACGTGTTATTTATAGAGTAGTAACACTATGCGTTTTAATAGAACAAACAATTAAACTTTGATTTACATGTCGGTTATATCTACTAAGTATATACTTTACAACAACTGCATAACAAAATGGTTCATTAGTCACATGTTTACATACATTATTGCCATATTCATAAGTTACTGAAGGAGACCAGCTGTGTCTCGCCGTTGTAACCGCGTGACGTATATTTATATTATGTATGCCTCTTCCAAACAAGCGTACAAAAGGACTATTCAAACTTGACTGTCAGTAATTCACTATCAAGTCATGAACTGGTCATAAACTCAAAAGTAAAGACGAAATTATCCATAAACTCTCAATCACGTTCAACACGCTTTTGAGATTCTTGTGCACGACTTTCTGAGTTGCGCACCATGCCGTGGTAACACCCGAATAAAAAACCAAAAGTGCGAGTCTGACTCGCGCACCGAGGGTTCAACAAACTTATCTTTTTTTATTTGAGCAACATTGACGTTTAAAGTGATGAACGTTATTGCTATTAACCGACTTAAAAAAAGGAGGAGGTTCCACGGTCAACTGTTTGTATCTTTTTTTATAACTTATTCAATCAAGTGCAGCAAGTTGCTAGACAAACTAAAAATCTTACCACCTTATCTCAATAAAGTATCGGGTTTATTAAATTAAAGTTAATATAATCTAACGAACTGCAGCTCGGTAATCTAGACACGGCAGCTTGTCAAGCCAAGTTCAAGGAAAAGGAACAGGCGACGCAGCAGCCGTGTGTTATATTACACGAACCATTAGGATCACTTTTGACAGCTTAATAACTCATAATGTATTTAATATAAATAAGTACTTGAATTTTTGTTTATTTATTAAATTAACTAGAACCCCAAATTTCATAAATACAGCTTAAATAGTCATTGAGATATTATCGCTTAAAAATCGACATTTTTACCACTAACTGTTAAGAGATCAAAACCCTAACCCACTGCCCGATGACCTAGAAAGTTGAGATTTGGCGTCCAGCTGGGTAATTGTGTGTATGCAAAGTCCAAAATCGTAAAACAATGATTTTTTACGATTTTAAATATTTTCCAAAATAATTAATTTTTATTCATAGCTTAAGTCTTTCAAAATTATTTTTTTTTGAGGGAGAGTAGGTTCCACTATGAAAGTTCGCTTTTATCATTTTGTATACCAAATTATTTTTAAAAATGAGACAACTAATAAAACACAAACTGCAACTGGAAGCGCTGGCTTGGCTATCTGATATCATTACTAACGATTGAAAGAATTCTATTACGAAAGAAATACATTCTTACACAATCTTACTACTATTTGAAAATAGTAAAAGTCTGTGAATTACAAGAGCCCAGATTCCTGTTGTCTATGATCTTTTAATAGACACTTTGAAAATGTACAGAATCACTACCAAAAATGTAAGTTACGTAAGGAAGAATTCATCAATGAATGGGCAATGCGCTCTAATATTTCTAATGTTCAAGAAAATGTACAAATAAGCACAAACAGAAAACCATAGATACAACGTGAACGCAGGAAAAATGTTAATTTTACTGATCACTTTTGAATGATGAATAATAATAATTTCTTTACAAAAAGTAATGATATCCCATACACACGGCGGCGGCGGTACAGAATTGTACTGCAACGTCAGGGGTTCGATTTTCACTTAATGCTAATATTTTAAATACATGAATATTTACATTGATCTCGATGTTTTATGTATAAATTTAAAATTTAAAACACCCCCGACTCGAACATCCCTTCAACGAATACAAAATGCCTTACATCATTTTGGAAAAAAGCTGATACTCTTACACTGCTGGACCGATATTAACCAAACATAGCTAAGAACTACCGCAAGGAAACTGGCTTTCAAATGAAAAAAACCGCATCGAAATCGGTCCATCCGTTTGAGAGCTACGGTGCCACAGACAGATACACACACACAGAGACATCGACGTCAAACTTATAACACCCCTCTTTTTGCGTCGGGGTTTAAAAACTAGCAGACCCACGCAACTTCGTCTGCGTCACATAGGACAGGGAGATAAATTTTCCTCGTTTTTGCAACTTTTTCATTGATGCTCCGCTCCTACAGGTCGTAGCGTGATGTACTTATATAGCCTATAATCTTTCTCGATAAATGGGCTATCCAATACTAAAAGAAGTTTTCAATTCGAACCAGTCGTGCCAGAGATTAGCGCGTTTAACCAAACAAACAAACTCTTCAGCTTTATAATGTTACATAGATATGTAGTTACAATATTAATATCTGTTTTCGGAGTTCTAGAATCCATTATTACGATGCCTAGCATGTAAAGCGCGCTCCGTAATACGTAAAAGAACATAAATAATAAATTAAACGCTAAAATTGTCACCGTGTCATTTCAGTAAATAAAGAGCGTCATAACTCTAACGTAGTGTTTGTATACTCTTTGGTCAACCTTGGTTTCAAGCCATCTGGATAATCGTAATTATTCACTTGCAAAACAACCAAATTCATGGCCAGCCCCCAATATAGTTATCTTATTATATCTCCTATATCTTAGCTATTCATAAGTTAGTTTTAATAGTCTATACTTACATTTCTAAGAAAATTTCGCGAACGCAGGCACGTTTATGTACTCATAGAAGATTTTTAGAGATTTTTAAACAATATATGTTACAAGTTTAAAAATTACGTGAAAATGGCTGCATCAAGCTACACGCGTCCAGTATATGTGCTGACCTGTCATGGTACGTAAGTCTATACAACGACAAACCAAGTTATACTGGCCAATGAAATGAACCAAAAATTAGTTTTGGTCGAAATTCAACCACCAGATCTCTAGTTCTAATTATTGAATAATTTATATCTCAAATTTGATAAAAGAAATAAGTTATTATTTATAACAACACTACGAGTATCTACCGCCCGCTGTTTTGTCCGCGTGGTATTAGTACTTACTTCTCCCATTTCACCACTTCAGAGGTGATCATATATTTAAATGTTATGGACATCTCTATTTTAGCAAAAATAGCTTCCACATAAAGGCAGACATATGCTGTCGCAGACTGTTTTTAGATCTGTTTAAGAGAAACAATGCCACAATATACTCTTTTTCTGTAACAGAAACCGTTTCTGGAGTGCATGCGAAGATAGAGTAGACTCTCATGTAGCGGGTTATTATTTTTACTTAAGTACTTGACATTAACGTTATATTTACCAAATCACACAATCAAGCACTATCATCACTACATATTATAAAATAAAGTCCCCCGCTGCATCTGTCTGTCTATTCGCGATTAACTGCAAAAATACCCAATGGATTTTCATACGGTTTTCACGCACGTATAGAGTGATTCATGAGGAAGGTTTAGGTATATAATTTATTAGGGTTTTGTATAAATTTGCTGAAATATGAAGACGATTGTTGAAAATGTCGGAAAAAATCATGCTCACTGGAAGTTTTAGGTACTGGCGTGCGCCACGTAAACCATAGTTGTATGGAAACAATGTGTTACGGAGTTATTCCTCATAATAATATCTATTACAATATAATAACGCCATATGTCTGTCTTCTAAGATTAAAACACAATAACGAAAAAATGTAGGTACATAATGCTCTGTTACCCGTGCAAAGCCGGGGCGGGTTTGAGGACACGGTATCGAATAGTAAGTATTGATACTGTACTCATGTAGGGCTGCCATCCGTCCGGGTTTCCCCGGATATATCCTAGTTTAGAGGGCGTCCTGGGAGCGACCGGGCGGGGTTTCCAAAAACTGTCCGGGTGAAACCCGGACACTCTGTGCCAGGGGCAACTTATAATTATTGGATGGACAAGCGTTTAATTTTTAAAAAAATGGAATCGGCGTTTTTTTTAAGGTGCCCGGAAAAGAATCTCCATTTCACACATCTGTATGGGATTTTTGAGGAGCTCAAGTACTCATGAGTAGTATCGAAAAAAAAGTATCGTACTCATGAAAGTATCGACACAAAAGTATCGATACTTTGAAGTATCACTCACGTCATGACGTTAATGTCAGTCAATGAAGTCAGTTTAGCTTCAGTAGAACAAACACATGAAAAAAACAAATATAGTACAATAATAAAAAAAAAACAACTGTAAATTCACAAACCAAAAAGTGTATTAAAAATAAGTATATTAAATTATTTATTTATCACTTTAGGCACACGTTGCCATTCCTCCATACAATCGCTTAAAAGTAGAAGTTTATTGAGCCGTTTTGGTGGTGACCGGTTTTGGATTTTTGTTATTACCGGTACTTACTGCCTTAAATAATAATCGTTCTGAGGGGCTGACGTCGGCGTCATAAGGCTTTATAAACATTTTTGTGCCAACTTGTATTGTGGCAATTTTGTGAAAAAAGCTTTCATATCTTCCCATTGTTCAAACGTTCTACGGAAAGTGGTGAAACCTATATAACCTAGATAAGGAATGGCTCATTTCATCCTTATTTTCAGACTATAAATAAAATAAAATAAATTATAAAAATCTTTTTAAATTATAGCCTATGTGACATTGTGACGTATAAGCTATATTACTTTAAAGTTTCTTCAAAATCCCGTCAGCAGTTTTTGCGTAAAAGAAAAACAAACATCCGTCCATACTCACAAATTTTCACGTTTATGGTAAGTGGTATTCGAATGTAAGAGCTTAAAAACTTTCTCGAAATAATTAGTAGTCGCGTCTATATACTGTTAGTATCCACATTCAGTGAAACAACTTAACCTGGCTAATCTAATAACATTAACACGATACCTACTTTACACGTACCTAATCGACTGATTGAATAATTATGATGAGAAAAGTGGTTGCGGTTATGGAATTACTCGCATTTGATCGCCCTATTTGTGTTTTGAGGAAGTTCATTTCGCATCACAGCCGGTGCGATTTGGCTGCACATCTTGCAATCCAACCAAATTTGTTACAAGAAATCCTTATCTACAGTTTAGATATTAAGGCTACTATCCGACCTTAGTATGTGTGCTGTAGCAGAAAATGTCACCTCCCTTTTTAATTCCTACGCCTATACCCCGTGAACGTTATCACCGCAGCCTTTGAGAAATGCTGTTCAGTTGAAACAGAGCTTTAGGATATGAATTACAGATAGTAAACCATAGATTAAAAACGTTTAAAAAGGGTCTCTATGGTCGAGTATGGTACGAGATGAAGTTGCCATGTTTCTTTAAAACTTTCAGTAATTATGTGTTCTCCATTCCGCTAGAATAACTCTCTAGGGCTCTTGCATACCGTCTGACATAGAAAGTATTCAAGTAAAGGTTTACGTCGTGGAATTACCTTGAAATGAAATTAAGGACAGTTGACACATAGGTTTCTCGTTTGCTCGGTATATGAGTGGCTAAAGAAAACTTTAAAGTTTAATATTTTTCCTTGAAGTATATTATTACTCATATATATTTTGTAAGGTCTTGACACGATGGCCACACTTCGCTCGCTGCAATGTAGACGCATGTCATAGAATTTAGTTTTATCGTATCTTGTCGAATGTCGTTTTTGGAATGTTCAATAAGATCTTCGATTAAACGGATTTCTAAGGCTGCAACATTTTCATCAATGAAAGAATATCATGTTTTCCTTCTTCATCACACGCGTGTACAGGTAGCGTCTTAAACAGAATGATAAACTGTAAATGCCTCACGTTGCTGGGACCGACTTATGACAAACCCTCTGTGAACCCTGCGGATTCGAGTGTTGTTGAGATCGCAAATCGCAACCCAGCAATATAAATTTCAGAATGAAACAAATTCACCGCCCTCCACAATGTTTTAAAATAAATACGAGTATATTCTATTTTTTCTTTTATTTTGCTAGAGTAATCTATATTTATAATTTTTATGTAAAAAAAAATCCAAAACAATGTGCCATCAGTGCAGAGCATGTGCCTTTGTGTTTCTAGATAATATTACGTTAGGGTTTTCTTGTTGTCATTTATTAATCATTCTTAATGTGAATAGTGACGCAATCGGAAAATGGTCTTAATTCCCTGATGTGTAACAACCACAATACAACTCTACCAATAATCTAAGTTGTATGAGCAATAACACCTCTAATTATCTTGCTTGTTTTTACCGAATGACCATTATAGCTGCACAGTTGACAGAGACGACAAGTGACAAACGTTTTGTTGTCTCCCTCATCGTGGATCACCGAAGGTTTTTATTATTAATTAACAGCGCTATCTAGACCCAAACTCAGCAGCGGCTTTTTTTATAGGATCGGGGCAAACGAGCAACAGACTCGATGGTAAGTGACTCTGCAGCTCGAGTCAACCCTTTAAAGTGGGAGTAGGGGAAGAGAAGGAGAGGGTAGGGTTACGGCCCCCGGTAACCTCACATACATGACGTGACGGTTCATGGCGAAACGAAAATATCAAAAATATCGAAAATGTGCGGGTGGATGAAGAACCTTTTACCTCACGATCTCAACGACGGAGGGCGTGCACCGCTGAGCTAGTAAGCCTGTGTGAATAGGTATTCCTTTTTATAAACCCTACTAATATTATAAACGTGAAAGTTTGTGAGGATGCATGGATGTATGTATGTATGGAAGTTTGTTACTCTTTCACGCAAAAACTACTGAACCGAATGCTATGAAATTTGGTATGTGGATAGCTGGAGACCTAGATTAACACAGGCCACTTTTTATCCCGATATTCCCACGGGATCGGGACTTACGCGGGTGAAACCGCGGGGCGCTGCTAGTTCTTAATATTCGCGTGACAAACTAACAAAGATTTAGGTAGGTATTTCCAGTTTATTTTAAGAGAATAGCCAAATTTAAAAAGAAATGAATCTTTTGTGTTGATAATAATGATAAACAATAAAAAATTTCATATGGAGAGCTTATCTGCAGATAAACTCTCCGTATGTACGTTGACAGAGCGAGGTTAGTCTTGCGAACGAATTTTTACTCATGTGATAGAAACACGGGTACTACTAACTAATGTTGCAACGGGCACACGTGTTCTTTCACACAGACAACAAATTTTATGTCAGTAATTACCATCACCACAAAATGTTCATTCTAATCTCGCTGACAAGCTGGAAAATAGCACTGACGATGCATAAGAAACCTAAATCGACAGCTCTGTTGTCAATAGCGAGCTCATGATATGGTAACCACTAATCCCACTAATCCTACTAGTAAGGATGTATGTATGTATGGATGTTTGTTACTCTTTCACGTAAAAACCACTAAACCGATTGCGATGAAACTTGGTATGTAGATAGCTGGAGACCTGGATTAACGCATGGGCTACTTTTTATCCCGATATTCCCACGGAATCGAGACTTACGCGGGTGAAACCGCGGGGCACTGCTAGTATTTAATAAATATAATAAAGAAAACTGACTTCAACGAATGTTGTCATCTCCGCCTCCGCCTCTGCTTGAAAGGCCTCTGTTACGACTCTAGTTTCTACCAAATTGATACAGATAGTGAGCATAATTTTTTTTTAAGTTTTGTTAAATTATTGATATTGATATCGATAATTAATTATATTATTGTGGATTATTAATATTGATAATTCTATTCACATAAAGTGAAGTGAAAACACAGTGTGGAACGTAAAAAAAGTGACACACACACTTTTTTACGTTCCACACTAAACATTGTAAGTATGTTTACGAAAGTGTTAAAACAATAAATGGTAGGATAGGTAGGTAATGGTAGGATGATGGTAGGTATTACCATCCTACACGGTACATGGATATTTTAAGTCTAATATTTATCTGAATACTGGAGGCACAATAGTATTTTACAGTTGTCCAATAAATATTAATAAAGGTGCCCCTTGTTGTTCGCCATCACCAGAGAAACTGACCTGTGCTTTACAAATTTTTCATAAATCTTTACATACAGGGTCTAAGAAACATCGTACCGAATCCTGAAACAGTGTATTCAGACCATCATTCTGAGTCAAAAATCATTGGAATTTTCTTCTGGAAAATCATCAATTTTATTTATTATTTTACATTTTTTTATGTATACGGCCAAAAACTACAATGTAATCAATCAAACAACATTTAAACATTTTATGCAATCAGCTGGTCTTGACGGCATCGAACGTTTAAGGTCATTCACTGTACCGCAAAAAAGAAAAACTTCACATATTGCGGGTACATTGCGTAGCGCCAAATGAAACTAATGACTATAAATTAGTGTTGTAAAAACGCTCTAGTCGGCGCTTAAACACTCGAGTCGGCGCTCCAGCAGTTTATAAACGCTTGAGTCGGAACTCGAGTCGGGTCCAAAACGCTCGAGCCCACTGCTCGAGCGTTTTGGTAAAAAAAGCTCATTCGGAGCGTCGAACTCGACGCTTCGACACTCGAGTCGAGCTTGAGCGTCAAGCATACAAGTAATTTTAAAAGAGATTTATTCCTTTTTATTTTATATTTAATGAATATACTACATAATTTTATTCCAAAACTATATTTTATTATAATCTAAAAGAAAAAACAATATTATTTAGTATTTTTTAATTGTGTAAGCAAAATTAACAGCAAATGAAAATATGTTTTTGTTGTTGTTGTTATTCTATATTTTTTATTAGGTAAATCCCATAATTCATCACTAACTTCCATGATCTCATTTTTATTGCCACTAATAATAACTGTTCCCTGAATGACTAACTACTCTATTTGCAAAAAGTTACTGTCACAATATTCTAACAGTCCATATAATTATTTATTAAATATACCCATAATGAAAAATTAAAACGAACGCTTCGACGCTTGAGCTGGCAGCTCGAGCGTTTAAGTTGCGAGCCTTAACGCTCGCGAGCGTTCAACGCTTGAGCGTTTAACGCTCAAGCGTTGAAGAGTCTTTAACGCTTAAAAGCGTCGACTCAGCGCTCAACACTCGACTCTCAGCGCTAATTTTTACAACACTACTATAAATCCTTAATCTCGCTTTTTTATGATGAACTGACTTTTGTATTGTGTTAAGTATAAACAGAAAGAGTTATTATAAGTTTTTTCACGTAGCTCTAACTTACACGCTGTATAAAAAAATCGTGTCACATTGTTTGTCCGCGATGAACTCCTAAACTAATCAACAAATTTAAATGAAATTTTTACACTGTGTGCAGTTTGGTCCAACTTGAGAGATGGAATAGTTTTTATCACAATATATAGTCGCATTATTTTTTATTGCAAATTACTTAACGCGTAATCGGGTAGCTAGTACCTATATATTTGTATATATCCTGATTGCTAAACCAGAGGTCGTGGGTTCGATTTCCACCCAGGACAAATAATTGTGTGATGAGCACGACGATCATTAGTTCTGTGTCTGGGTGTAATTTATCTATAACATGTATGTATTTAGAAATATGTAAGTATGTTTATCAGCAGTCTGGTTACCATAGTACAGGCTCTGCCTAGTTTGGGATCAGACAGCTGTGTGTGAGATGTGTCGAGTTATTATTATTCTCTTTATTCACTTAAATATACATGTAAATTACATTTTTAAATACATTCAGATTATATCAAAATACATTTAAAAATATAAAAAATAACCGGTATCGGGTACAGGGACCAAGCTACCAGTGGTTAGGTAGGCTAATTTTAAATACGGGTACCATAACTGTAGAACGGCATCAGGCCTCAAGTGATACCATTTGCACACAATTTGCATTGCATTGCATTTGACAATGCCCATGCACACCAAGATACTACCAAGGCCAGCTAACAGTCCAGACTTAAATCGACAGAAGGGTTAGAGAGAATGAATGAGGGGTTTACAACCAGCAGCAGCTGATAGACGTTTTAAAACGTGCCTGGGAGGAGGTTCCAGATGAAAACGTGAGGAATTTGATCCAGAGTATGCAAACGAGGCTTTAGAAGTGCATTGCCAAGAGAGGAGGACATACTCGTTCCTAACAAAAAAAAAAGTGACAAGTACAGTACTTTTCATTTTACATTGATTTTCTTCGTTCATGTTTTCCATTTCCATTTAAAATAGCTAATCTTATAATAAAATTAAAAATTAAAAAATAAGATCATTATTTTAGACAACTGTTAGCCTAAATTGTAAGCAATAACATTATTTTGTAGTTAATTAAGTTAAACAATTTATTCCCTTTACTGTTTTCGTGATACACCAAAAAAACTTAGTGGCCCTTTTAAATAATATATAATAATAATAACTTGAGACATCTCACACACAGCGGTGTGATCCCGAACTAGGCAGAGTCTGTACTATGGTAACCAGACTGCTGATAAACATACTTATATATTACAATAACATACATATTATAGATAATATACACAGACACAAAGTCTAAGCAAACATTGATGAAGATATATGTTATAAATAATTTTATTATATTTGTCACAAAGCAGGTACGAAATAATTTACCCTAAATACTTAAATTAATTCGATTTTTATTGATTCGACTAGATACAGACTAGGTTTTTTTTGACTAAATATTTAAAATTATGCAAGGTTGATATTGACGCCGACACCTGTCACGAAGTCATCCCTTATAAGGGGTAGAAGGGCTGTGTGCCTGAAACAAATAAAGTAAGTAAATAAATGGACTTTGTTATGTGACATTTAGAATTAAGTACTATATCTCGTCTGGCCGAGCAACAGGCAGAGCCTGTACTATGGTAACCAGACTGCCGATAAAAAAATGTACACTACTTTAGTAATATAATATTACTAAATACATACAATAAATTAGACCCAGACACAGAACGAATAATCGTGCTCATCACACAATTGTTTGTCCTGGGTGGCAATCGAACCCACGACCTCTGGCTCAGCAGTCATGATCACTAACTACTAGACTACTAAACCAACAGGCTCATTATACGCACACGTTTAGCATTAAAACTAACTATGTATGTTAATGTATCTCTCATTTGATACATTTGCTATGCAGTGAATCTTTACGCGTGATAAATGTACCTATGATAAGCATCAACTTCGTGTTCAGATCTTGAAAACAGAAACGTACATATACTCAAGAGGTGAAATCATATGCCTCGTTTTTTAGATTGGCTCAGTGGGCTAATAAGCTCGTCTGGCTGATTTAATGTCGTTCCAGACTAAACAGGAAGAACAGCATTACTGTTAGCCA
Organism: Euplagia quadripunctaria; assembly: GCA_963859945.1. Taxonomy (NCBI): domain Eukaryota; kingdom Metazoa; phylum Arthropoda; class Insecta; order Lepidoptera; family Erebidae; genus Euplagia; species Euplagia quadripunctaria. Next base: position 28,738,930 of record OY982559.1, on the reverse strand, counting down.
GTATGTTTTGTGATGTAATTTTGTCCGACTCGAGAACTGGCTCGGACAATGTAGTCGAGTCGTTTACCTATAGCTTAATGTTTGGAAGTAGGGTTAAAACAGAAAGTGATGGATAAAACTGACCATCCATGTTCACCTGAATCGGGAATAAACACCCATTGATTGTTTTTAAAAATTGTAGTTAGGTAAGTACTTGACTTTGAATATTAAATGCATAATTCAGATCTTGATCGCGGTAATATTTACAAGGTACTATAGCTTTAGGTTACGCGACGTTTTGCTCATTTTTTTTGTTAATTAAAGGATACTAGTGACCCGGTATCTTGTACCGGTTAAGTTGAAGGGACAGGTCTATAAAACCATCGTTAGGCCTGTCCTTTTATACGACTGTGAAACGTGGCCGGTGCTGGAGCGACACAAGCAGGAACTGCGTGTCACAGTGATGAATATACTGCGGTGGATTTGTGGAGTAACGCGGAAGGACCGCGTTAGGAACTCCCGCATCGCGGCAGCCTTCATGTCCGTGACATTGCGGATAAATTGCAGGAGTGTCGCCTTCGCTGGTATGGCCACGTTTTATGGCAACCGGATACTTACGTAGGGAACAAATGTCTGGCCATGCCGCCTCCGCCGGGCTCCGGCAGGAGGGGTAAACCAAAAAAGTGCTGGCTTGACATCGTAAGGGGTGATATGCGTGCCAATGGACTTACTATCAGGGATGCCGAAGATCGTGCGAAGTGGAGAAGAAAAAGTAAGAAAGCGGACCTCGGGCACCGAAGCCGAAGCTTCGGTTGTAACCGGGATTCAACGCGATGGTGATGATGATGACTAGTGACATCACTGGTGAACAGTCCTTATCCCCATTAAATATAGATTTACAAACTTTTGACAACTACAAAACTTTTCAACCGATATACGTATCAAGGTCCTTTATCTGCTGATATAACGGCTAATTGTGTTAAGGAAACATTTTCTATAAACATTTCTAGATCGTATTGGTCCTTGCTGGGCTTCCAGGGATAGGCTTTTCCTTGATCACATACTTAAGACCGGACTGATGAGGACACAGGAAAATAGATGAGTAAATATATTATAGATTAATGTTGATGAACCGTCAGAATCAAATCTAGTCATAATCATCTCATATTTTAGTGTAGATCATATTTAATTCACTTGCTCCGTCTCCGTCTCGCTCGTATCTACCAAAGGGTCACAGCAGACGACATATGAAATTTTTTTTTTTCAACAATTCAGTTCCGGATCCTTGTTGGAATGGCTATCGACACGTATTGGGCATGACGTCATTGAGTATTTTTGTTTTTATTTGCGTGTCGGAGTTTGGAAGACAAGCCGTTTGCCTAAACGTTTTCCTTGGTCACAAAGATGTTTATCTAAAGCATATATTATATCGCTCAGTGAATATTGATGAAATTCACATTATAGTATTCACCTACACCTATCATCTTCCTACCTATCAGTAGATACATACTCACACTAATCAGCTTAAAATATGGACGCGTTAATATCAAGGTCTGCCAGGCGGATTTCAAATACAATTTTAAGTTAGAACTGGTTTGAACTTTGTTCGAGTGTCTGTGTCTGTCTGTGAGAACTGACTATTCATCACTTATGAATATCAATTCAGTACAGGTTTCGTTTTACCTTTTTTTTAGAACAGTAATAAGACACACTTGAACAATTAAATCGGTGCGTATGTTCCCGAAAGCAAAACCTACCAATGATAATTGGTAGGCTAACTGTAGCCCAATAATTATTGGGAGCCAAAAGTGGTCGCCTGGCCACTACGCCGCGACGAGTGTTGGGGATTCGAGTCCCATACGGAACAATAAGTTCCATAATCCACAAATAGCTGTCCCGAGTCCTGGTGTCTTTTTTGTTTGTTGTTTGAGAGATTGCAAATTCCCCACGACACAGGAATTGTTCCCAGTACGGGAGTTATTTTTTGAAAAAGAAGAAAGAAAAAAGCTGCAGAACTCGGTAACCAGTAGGTACTTCTGGTTTAGTGCGTCTGAAATGTTGGTGACTAGGCGTATCCAAAGGGGGCGTTTAGGGGCGCTGTCAACTGTTCTACTTTTTACAAAGTGAAGAAAATAGCATAAATAACATAAAGGTTAAAAAAGGCGTATGGCGGATGGGTCCATGTCCTCAAGTTTTTATCGGTACCGGTATATTTACTCGCTATATTCCCGGTGACTCCAAGAACGTTGCTATGAAATAAAAAAATCATCAAATTTACTTCTTTCACTCCCACCAGCTCCAAAACGCCTTTGAACCTATTTATTTGGTTAACGTGGAGCTGTTGGAATAACCCAAAAACACCAGTCCTGCCTTAATCCAATAATGTTTGGCAGAAACGCATAACGGACGGACACTAATCGACTTCAGATGTCACAATGAAAATAATATGCATTTATAAAAATAAGTCTGTATTTCTTTATTTTTTGCAAACCATTATCATCGGCAGATTATTCATAACTTCATATTCATCTCACACATAACAAGAGAACCGGTGAACCTCCAACGTGAACCTTCTCCTTACTTTTATGTTTTCTACCTGTTTTAACCCCCACGGCCCGTCACCACTGCAGTGGCTTTGAGTGGGGCGGTGTGTTGGTATCGAACAGAATAAAACCACACGGTGTACCATACTACACCCATACATATGAGAGGACCCGGACTACGTAAGAGCAGATATGGCCAAAAAGGGAGTAATCTGTGAACTGGCGAATTATAGAGGAGAATGGAAGAAGAAAACATATTGCGCCGACCCCAAATGGAATAAGACCGCCCATTGTACTGTTACTTAATATTAAATTTCTAGATTGTATAATACTTTTTTGGTGTGCAATAAGTACCTATCTATCTATCTTTTTTTTTTCTTTTTTTTTTTATTTATTTTAATGCACAAAACACATTACAATCGTAAAAACATTAATAATTAATACATTGATTTGATCTAGATCGTAACGTACAGAGTATGCGCAACACAGGAAAATCAATCTATTATCAAACACTATACATAACAATCTCTAATACATTCATGTTTAATATCTAATTATCAGGTCAGGTTTGAACGCCTCAGGCACTCCTAACTGGGATGTGAAGCATCCAAACCGAGACCACTATGAAGAATGTTTTTCACGATAGTAATGAAACTGTTAAAGTTGCGATCACAAATGTCTAATAATTTATTGGCTCTCGCCATGTCGTTATATTGGCGGGCCATCCTTGTCAGTGGATTGTAATAGGAGATATTATTTTTGTAAATTTGAAGAGCAAATAGGTTTGTATCATTAGCCCTACTGGCACTGAATTTAATATTAAAACTGATTTGAGAAAGTAACTCTGGTGAATTAATAATATAATGTATGATTTTGTAGAAATAAACAAAATCTAAATATATGCGTCGGGATTCCAACGGTTGTACTTTAAATTTGCAGAGTCTATTTTGGTAATTTAAATCTGAACGACCAGGGACCAGGAATCTATCTATCTAAATAATAAAACTCAGTTCGTCAAACACACTTTAACACAGAAATAATAAATTAAAAAGAAAATGGGATGTAGGACACGAATGGTAATTAGGTTTTGATTAATTATTATTAAATAAAAAAATCATCAAATTTACTTCTTTCACTCCCACCAGCTCCAAAACGCCTTTGAACTGCTTTATAACTTGCTGCCTTAATCCTGTAAGTCCAATAAGTTTGGCAGAAACGCATAACGGACGGACACTAATCGACCTACAACTTCAGATGTCACAATGAAAATAATATGCATTTATAAAAATAAGTCTGTATTTCTTTATTCTTTGCAAACCATCATCGTCGACAAATTTAACACAGTAATAATTTATTTAAAAAAAAATGGGATATAAGACACGAATGGTAATTAGGTTTTGATTAATTATTATTAAAATTAGTGTATTATTAAGGTTAATTCAAATTCAAATGTCTTTATTTGTGAGACAAAGATACATTAAAGGTCTTGTTGGTCGTCCAACCAATGCAATTATTTCTATAAAATAAAAAAACATATCTTGGTTTTAATTATTTAACCCTATCAAGAACTCTGTGACTGAATAAAAACATTTCTCAAGTAACCATTCCTTTAGGACTATTACAAATTTCTTATATGGCATCTCTTTAAATTAATTTGGTACCTATCTTATTATATACATATCCACACATTACATGACAATTCTATTTATATAATGAATTTCTTGGAATTCTCGGTAACACAATACACAATAGAATTTATTTATTATTTATTTGAATCACGAGAGTTTCTCGGATAAATATCTTTAGCACAAGTAAACAGGTTTTTATTAAGTTTTACAATGAAGGGAAAGTGAGTAAATGTAGCTTTTTAAATAAAGGCGCTACTCCATAGATTGCTCTTACACACTTTTTTGAACAATGAATACCTTATTTATGTCAGTACTATTTCCCCAGAGTATAATACCATAGTTTAACACTGAAGCTACATAGCCATGCTACGCGCTGAGGACAGTTTTTTGGGTTGACATTCGCCTGAGCTTAGCTAAAACGTAAACTAAGCGGTTCACTTTATTATATATCTTTTCTATTTCCAGAGAGAGAGATTTCCAATTAATGTGTTGGTCTACTACAATACCTAAAAAAGGTTGTGTGATTTTCTCTATTCCGTGCCATTATAATTATGTTAAGTTTCTCGTGTTTACGTTCGTAAGTGTTAAACTGAATATATTTTGTTTTCAGTAGATTAACATGTAAATTATTGTCGTCAAGCCATTTTATTATACATTGAATTGCTTTATTAATATCATTATTATATTTATTTATGTCAATATTGTGTTTATCAATGTCAGTAGTGTATTTATTAATGTCAGTGGTGAGTTTATTATTGTCAGTGTTGTAACTACCGTTGTCAATCTTAGTTGTATTGATGTCAGAGAGCGTATGAATGTCCTTAGTTTTAGATGTCATAATTAACGAAATGTTATGTGCAAATAACATACATGAATAATTAGTTATGTTAGGAAGATCATTAATATATAAGAAGAATAATAAAGGGCCCAGCACACTACCTTGTGGGACGCCCGAACTATTAAACTTTTAATTTATGACTGTAGTTCCTGCCTGCTATTTATGCTGCTAATTTCAACGCATTGTTGTCTATTCTTTAGGAATGTTTTTAACCATGACAAAGCAGTTCCACGAATGCCATATTTTTCTAGCTTCTTTATTAGTATTTTATGAGAGACATAATCAAATGATTTTGTCATGTCGAATAAGACAACTGTTGTTGTGTTACCGTCATCAACACTGTCAACAAATTGTCATGAGGTTAAAATACGCCAACGTTGTAGATTTGCCTCTTTGAAACCCGTAGTTCTCTTTTTAGAGGGCTTTTGTTTTCCAAAAATTCAACGATGCGTTTATACATAGCAGATTCAAATATCTTTGAGATTATAGGGACCAGAGTAATGGGCCTATAGTTGTTTACTAAATTTATATCTCCTTTTTTATAAAGAGGTTTAACAACTGATAATTTTTTTTTCGCGACTATACATACATATTTGATGTGTAAACTGTCAGATAAATAAGTCAGCGACCGCGGAACATTTTTTTTTTTGTTTTTTTTTTAAATTTGCTGGTATCAGGTCCAAACCACTGGATAGAAAGAACTACACCAACCACAGGTCCTATCCACCGACCGACTATTTTTGCAATGGTAATTAATTTTAATTACAAGGTTATTTACTTTTTATTTAACAATTCGGACGGTTTTATAATTCTACAATTCGCTATTTACGTTTAAAATTTAATATTTAACTTTTACTACTTTGTTGTAATTTTAATTAATTTTAATTTATACAAGAATTTTACTATTTATTTGTTTTGTTTTAATTTTGAAGTTTGTTTTTAATCTTATAGGACTGATTGTTACTTAACATTTTAGACGTTTATAATATACTAGCTTTTACCCGCGACTTCGTCCGCGCGGTGGCGGACATCAAACATCGCAGAGTGTAGGGAAACTAATTTAGGGTACACCAAAGGCTCCGGCCATAAGACCCGGTGACGGAACACTGTGTGGTCTTAGTCGTTTCGAGTCCGACATATAACCTTGTTGTTGGTCCCGGTGAGGTGATGGCCCGTGGGGGTTAGATAGTAATTGAGGAGTGAAAACCCACCAGTCAAGTTCGGATTGTAGACCAAAACGATGTCGCCAAGAACACAGCCGAGGATAAACCTCAACGAATTGCCATAGACATATTTTACATTGCTGCCGAATATTCCCAGGAATGCCCCACGGCCCCGTTTAGAGGTGAACTGGTGGAACTATTATTACATGCCAGCGGAAGATTGCAATTTAAGGCTTAAAGCTTTGGAAGTACTTGCAACGCCTGCTAAGTATATCTCACTGTGGAAGGTGTTCGGTTTGCATTCCCTATCTATGGCTATTCGTTGAGGCCAATGTCCGTGAAGGTGTTTCTTTCTCCGGATCCCGATAACTTCGTCACATCTTCACTAAATTCGTATGGTAACAAAAGCGGTTCATATTTGACGGAGACCTGAGATAAAGTACACAAAAAAATCCTACATGAGCGTCAAAGTTGAGAAAATCCCTTTTTTTAAGTTGGGTAAAAATCGATGCGTAATGCAAGCAAAATGTAAGTTTCTTACAAACTTTCATCCCCTATTTTAACCCTTTAAGAGGTAAATTTAAAAAAAAGTGACACAGTAAACTTTCTTTCTGAACATTATCTTATAAATCAATTTTTACATTATTAATTTAAAAAATGATAAAGTTTCGTGCAAACTTTTACCCTCTTTTTTGACCCTTAAAGGGATACATTTTCAAATTCCTTTCTTATAGAACGCCTACATCATGTAAAAAATACGTCCTGCAAATTATTATTACCTGTATACGAAAATAATGCTTAATTATGTATTTATACGGGAATTAACGCCATCACGAAATAGGTATTACATCCCTTTGAATTGCATGTTTCCCGTATAAATACATTATTAAGTGCCCAGGGGGCGTTCAAGTATTACGTAACGCAAATATTGAAGATTTTTGACCCTCCCTCCCCCCCATGTAACGAGCCGTAACGTTTTCCTGTCATTTTTTGGGTTCATCCACCATTGTACTTTTCAATCATTTTCCTATTTTAGCTATTTTTTAAACTTATAATCTCTTTCAATAAAATAACATGTTTACTTTAAACTTTGGCAATGCAATTAGAAACGGAAACTTAACTGAAATTTAATAGTATTCTTAACAAAAACAAAAAAAATCATGTGTATTATTCTAATAAGCAGGTAGATATGTAAAGATAAACTATTCAATTGGATTATTGCTCCTCTGTCCACGGGTTTGCCAGCCACTCAGACTCTTTCATTACTGGTATCTGGATTTTAATACCTTAGTTAATTTTTATTTAAATAAAAAACAATGTTACGTAACGCGTTGTTCGAACCCCCCTCCCGCCCCTGTAACGCATCGTAATGTTTTACAAGACCCCCCCCCCTCCCCCCAAATTGCGTTATATAATACTTGAACGCCCCCCTATATCATTAAAAGTTTTTAGTAAGTTTTCATGTAAGTTATGTCAGGTTATACATATATAACATGGTAGGATACACATATTTAATTGTAATATTATAGGTATAGATACCATTTGCATTGTGATAAAGATAATATTGCATTTATTCATACTGGTAAATAGCCGTAAGAAATATGCCTCCAAACATTAAGTGTACAATATTATTTTTCTATACTTCCGCCGTTGCCATTTTGTATTGAGTGATTGTATAATACTAGTCCTTATATGTATAAAATCACATCGTTATAAATTATTAGACAATTGTATTGAAACTCTGTTTAAGTTATGTTTAATTTACAGGTAACCTCTTATTTACAATATCAAATTATATTTATTGTTATTATTCCACTTCCTATGTAAATAGTGGGGATTTCCGCTAGAAAAGGCAACATGGCAGCGATTGGGACTCTGAAACTCTGAAGGCATTCGGACTTTGGAATGGAAAGTGATAACATGTGTACGAAAATCAAGGCTACGTTCATGTAAAATATACCTAGTCTAATGTATGAATAAATTGTGAAACTTAATTATATACTACATATGGTGTTTGGATTTTGAAGTGATACCCCTACAGTTAGTTTAAAAGTTAGTAATATAATAATGTTTTTTACGAAAAATTGAAGATAATTATAAAATATAATATTCTCAAACATATTTTTCATTTATTATAACGCCATCTATTATGGCATTGTATCTTACTTGTATTAATAATTTATAACCTTTGCAGTTTTGTGTATTTTTTAATTTCCTTTATTGGATTTTAAATATTACCTACATTATTTTTATACTGTAAAACAATAGGTACTTATAGTAAGTATTTTTTAATATCTTGCAATATTTTTTCAAAAAATTCTGAAATGTACAGTCATGAACTTTATACGTGGGAGAGCCATGCTTCGGCACGTGTGGGCCGGCTCGACTCCGCTCGATACCACGGCCTCATAGAAAACCGGTTGTGAAGCAATGCTTGCATTGCATTTCACCGCGTGAGTGAGGTTACCGGAGGCCCTAACCCTGCCCTCTCCCCTATTCCCGTCCTTCCCCCCTCCCCCTCTTCTCCTACTCCCACCTTAAAGGCCGGCAACGCACTTGTGACTCTCGAGTTATAGGTGCCCATTGCCGGCGGTAGTCATTTACCATCAGGTGACCGGTCTGCTCGTTTGCCCCCCATACCATAAAAAAGAATTAAATTATAATTATATAAATTGTGTATTTAGTAGTATAGTTTCTTATAACAACGCCATCTATTATGAAAGTCTTACATTTTAACGCCGTGTACCTGACTTGTTGCATGATTGACGTTTGACTTTTAGTGTTAACTTGAAGTTGATCAGGCCAAGCAAACACGTGTACCCATACTAACTTTGCGACCCCTTTTCAACCCCTTTTGGGTGGAATTTTCAAAAATCCTTTCGTATCGGATGGCTACGTCATACAAAGAACACACCCTCCAAGTTTCAGGTCTCTACGATCAGTGGTTTAGGATGTGCGTTGATCCGTCTGTGAGTCATTTAGGACAAAGCATTTTATATGTATAGATAATGTATTCTCTTAATAAACTCCCGAGTGAAAATTTGTCCTCAATCTTTGTTATTCCATACTCTTTCTTCAATTATTCCCTTTATTGCTGATATGCATAGATTCTACAAGGTGTACCTGACAATAAGAAAAGCATGTGGAATAGTTAAAGACATATTAACTAAACTAACATGCATAATTTATGAACTTAAGTTTTTATGGGTTTTCTCAATAACATTTTGAGTAATTCCAGAATAAAAAGTATGTTCGATTTGAAATCTTAAACTTTACACATTCCACCTACTTTTATGAGCAACGGAGGTAAAAATACATTCAAATTCAAACGGTCATAACTTATAAAAGAAGTTTTTTTTAATTATTCTTGAACTGTTTGCCAACTGATTTAAGTGTTGTGTTTGTCATATACAGCCAGTACAAGGAAATCTTGAAGAAGTGTTGAACAGCAAAAGTATGTTATCCCTTTGGATCGACTATTTTTATTCTAGATGGAAGTTTCATGAACAATTGCAGAGTTGCCCAACAATATTTGAACCAAAACAGGGATATGGAATCTCTGCATAGTCCAAAATCATATAAAATGTTTGTGGGTGAAAATGAAAATAATATCCGGGCTACGGAGTCATTTATGTAGCGACAATGCTGTGCGTCCTCTGACAACTTTTCGCCCAAAGTCATGGTGGCTGATGTGCACAAAGACCTGGTTTTTATTGTCTATGCTCCCCTTGTTAAATTTCTATATGATTTAGGTTGTAGGTAGGTAATGGAATAAAGATTAATTTTATACTTTTACTTATTAATTGAAACTTGTTATGTTTTTAATTCTATTTAATGCACGTTTTGAGGTAATACAATATTCTTTATTGTTGTACAATTCTTAAAATCGATTTAGCGCAGATAGTTACACAGTTTACACACCTTATATATAACGCAGCCTTTTACAATCGTTCCCTCAAAAAAATTAGAATTCTAGAAAAACATTGTCTACAAGTGGTCGAATGTGACATATCCACCAGTTAAACAATATTTAATCCTATTACATTGAGATAAATTACACTTTCCCAATGTGTTGCATATATATTTTGGCCTGTATTGGCAGCTTCGTTACATATGACGTTTTAGTCGTATATTATACATATTTGCCGATGTACCTACGTCCTAATGTATTTGAAGACAAAAGATTGTCCTAATATTTTGGACACTTCGGGTGTGTGAATATTGATTGACATGTATGTCCCTCATTATTTGTACTGCTGCTTTGTATATGATGCTGACTGTACAAACTTACCCGACAAACGTTGTCCTATCAAAATTTCAATGAATTTCATGAAAAAAAGTACTTTTCAAATTTCCCCATTTTCCATGCTATTTTCCTAATATTTCTTTCTTTAAGAACCTTTAACCTTCGTCGGGCTGTTTCTAACATTGGAAAGAAAAAATAGCCAAATTAGTCCAGCCGTTCTCAAGTTATGAAATTACCTACCAACGAAGATCATTAGTACAACTAGTATAATCAGTGTCATTCTATATTCTAGGGTTTAGCGAGTTTGCATTTGCATGCATGCGAAGTGTGTAGATGGTACGTGCAATATGCGGACAGTGGGTGAAACACGTGAGTGAAATAGCATTATAGCTAGGGATTGTCCTTGTAATTATGTATATGTACGGGACTTAAAGCGATCACGTAGTAGGTATTACATGCCTTTATATTGCCTGACGTTTCGACCTGGTTGCACTGCCGGTGGTCACAGATACTGCAATCTGGTTATTAATAAATATTAATAACTTACATTTCGTCATTCTAAATAATGTAAATGGAAAAAATAATGGGAATTAATCCAACGACAATAATATTATAAAGTACAGATGAAACTAATATAAAATGGGTTATAACATTGAAAACCTGCCTGGGGAAGTCCCTCCTCCCTTAAGTACTCATTTCGTACGTTTTATAGTTCAGTTATGCCATGCAGGTTCATATTAATGACATTACTATGCAACGGTTTTCGCCATGGACACAGGCAGTATATATGTGGAGAACTCGACAGCACTCGTAACTAAAAACGACTACCGGTGCAGAACTGGATGACTAAACGGCGCAGAAGATTGTGGTTAACGAGATTTCTAGCGTATGGTTATATTTCTGCTACTTCATGGTCTTCTGGGTTGTCATAACCACTGGTAACCACTGATGATGCGAGTTCTCGTAGGCAATCGGTGACTTAACTTAGTTGATTAAAAGGAGTGAAAACGTTTTTTTTCCACTTCAATGTTTTTGTATATAGTAACATTTATTGCAGATATATAGAAACATTGTTACCTTGAAGAGTAAAGCAGAAATAGTTCATACCCCACCCTATGCACTACCTACTTCCCCTAACACAAGCCTTTAGCTTACATGGAGGTTTAAAAAAAAATGGGGTGTGGCTGTGTTATGGACACGGCCGTGTGTTGTGCGTCAATACGTAAAACTATTTTACACTAATGTTTTATATTTGCAATCGATATATTTTGACGAGAGCTGACGATTGAAACTTGCAACGAACGTCGCAGCTTCTCCGAGTCAAAAGTTATATTAAATGGAAATCTCGAAACTCAGCAAAATGACCTCAAAATGCCGGCGCCCTCTACCGCGCACGATGCGTCGCAGTCCTCACTTGATCTTTTAGCTATCCAGTGGAGTAATTAAATTTCGGATGGAGATGATAGATATTATGTAGCTACAACACCAAACTGTATCCCCCGATTTTGTTATCATTCGTTTTTTGAATTGCCTCCCACTAAGTAATTTTAAAGATGTATTTACGTCAAAAACTACCAGTAACTGAACTCAATAAGTAAACTAGTGCTAATAGTAATAAACGTTCCAGTCTTAGTTCCTCAAACCGTAATTTAATAGGCAAACCAACAACTCCACTTTTCCTGTATTATAATAAAAAGATGTAAAGTATCCAAAGCTATGTTATTAAAAAAAGTGTGTTTGTGCAATTCACACACGGCAGAAGTGAAACTTCAGAAAAGTAGCCTACGAGAGAATGAGAAATAAAAAGTAAAATCAACACAAATAATTTACAGACAAAGATTATAGGTACTTGTATTCTATCTCATTCTCTCACAGGTTAAATCCTATTTATGAATATGTTTGTGTCTTTTCAAAGATTATAGGAAACACTATATACTTGTATTTCATCTCATTCTCTCGTAGGCTAAATCCTATTTATGAATGTTTGTCTTGTTTGTCTCTTTTTAGAGGGAATTTTTCGTTTCATCGAATTTCAAATCATAACGATTCTAAAGAAGTTTTATTTCAATAGCGAACGATATAGGTCAACAGATTAGATTAGACATTTTCGATAGTTTATTTTTTGGAACGATGCTCCTTGGCGCTCGTTACACTTCAAACGCCCTCGGCGGCCGGCCGGCTAGCTGGAAAAAGTTTTAGCGCAACGAAAATGCTGACCATTTATTTTAGATTTACGCCATCTGTGGATTCCGCGCGATACTACTGTACACTAATTATCCGTATAATTATTTAGGGCAACTTTCACACATGGCGCAATTTTTTATTTAGTTTTTACACCATTCGCTATATTTTGATACAATTTATTCCATCAAATATATATAGAGACAGAAACCTTGTTCCAACCGGGGGTCCCAAAAACACCTCACGCGTTTCTTTTTACCAAATTGGAGTCAGCTGATGAGATGAAAATGGTGAATCACATTTTGAACCTTTCTGGTAAGACAGGGGATAATGTGGATCTACATAGTGTAGTGGGAGGGCTTGTGGTAGGATAGGGAGATTTAGTAAGACGCGCACTATATCCAAAAAGCCGAAGACCACTTACAGTACAACACAGTACTATCTATATAGAACAAACTGTACAATAGGAATGGTTAAATAATTAAAATAAGAAAGCGAATAAAACGTGAAACATATTTGGTAGGTAAACAATAGGTAGGTATTCTGCACTATGCAGTCATGTAACACTTAAGTTGCATTTAAGCACAAAAATATTAGTTTACAATTGTAAGAGTTTACACCAACAAATTAACTCTCCTGTTTAGAGTTTGTACATTTTTAGTCCGATATATTGTGTTTGACATATATTGCAGTTGAGTTAGAAAATAATTTTAGAATAATGCAGATGTACTTCCATAAGTATTACTTTTACAACACACTGTCATTCTAGACATTTTAATGAAGTTAAATTTAAATTAATATACATCCATTTTACAACATCGTAAGCATCGAAATGCATAAGAGTCCTGCCACATAGACTTAGGTACACTCATCGGTACACAAGTGCGTTATTTCTTTCAAGTCCGAGTATATATAACCTATGTATACTTATCGTCCTCTATGATCACTATATCTATTAAAGAACGATTTTATACATAACTAGAATATCAGTTGCCTAGCTACATTTCATTCAAAACTGTCGTACCTCATATTAAGCTTTTGTTTCTGTCATCTGGGTATGAGCCAAGCTCACACAGCCCCGACTTTTGTCATCTAGATATAACTACTAAATGGTTAAAGTCGTCATCGGATCGAAATAGCGCGCGACTACCCTTAGGATTTTGTAGTGGAGTGTGTTGGACAATATTAATGAATACAACACGCTTATCTTACTCACTATATTCTCCTTATATTCATAAAGACACTGATTGTAAATACATACATTATCATACATAACTGAAACAGAAAAACACCACAAAGCAAGACTGTATAATACTTTAATCTTATAAGGAATTAGCACTTTATGAAGTACAATATTTTTATGATCTGTACTGTAATATAAAATAAACATTTTAAATATACTTAAGAGTTAGTCCAAAAACTCTGATTCGTCTGACAAATCCTGAAACAAAAGATATTTTTAGTAAATATTCAAGTAATACAGGGCCACAGAATAATACAAGTACAGAAGTTTCACTCTGCAAAGGCGCTTAAATAATTAAATACTCTAGCTACGCAGCAATAAAGTCCAAATCATAGTGTATCAACAAAATGGGAAACGAAACAGTCATATGGATTATATACTAACTCCCTTTCCTCCCCATTAAAATTTAAGCTACATGCTAGATACATATTTTAACGAAAACTTCCTTATTATCGACTTCTATGTATCTACTTTTATAGATAGGTAAAATAATAATTTAAATGTGTGTATTAATAAAATAAACACATAATTACATTAAGCAAATATTTTAATTTCTAGCTAAGTATTAAAAAATCCATACACACTACATGTAAAACAGCAAGTTTTTTCTGCGACACCACATTCTATATACCAAATGTCGCCGCCATCCAGTTTAATAACGAGGCGGTATTCGAAACGCACGGACGGTTCAAATACAATAACACAGTTTGGTCAGGGTTGATGAATGAAGTACATTACGGTTTTTAATCGTCCCCCGTGACTTCATGGAGGGCGTGGTTTACCGCCAGACAACATTCTTATCATTGTGGTTAAAACTAACTAATATCTAAAATACGAAATTTGTAATGCACGGTAGAGAATGTAAATGAGTTTAAATTTACTTCACCAAAGAGCAGAACTACAATACTAAACAACGAAACGTCATTTCTTCGGTACATTGTAATTTGTAGATGTTCATATAAAAAAAATTGGTTCCAATCATATTAGAAATAAAACGTGACGTGCGATGCCAGGCAGGTCGCTAACACCTTGATAATGGGCCCCTGACTAATCCGAGCAGGTGAGTATGTGATACCGTATATACATACACACATCCCCTGTATTAAACTTCCAGATTTTGCCAACTATAATTTGGTACCACCACTTACGTAACCCCAAGCGTATTGCCGTTAACTGGACACTTTGGGAATTCAAGTAGAAAAAAAGGGAATATATTGAAAGGGTAAGAAGGTAAGACAATGGAAGGTAAGAGATATTGTTTAGACGGATGGGTTGGGGAGTGCTAGTGATAGTTAGAGCAGGTGGCAACAGCCGGTAAGTCGGAGTCCTTAACACAATATATATTTAATTAATTAAATAAACTATATATATATATAATAATTAAAATAAACAGACTCGTAAATAACATACCGCAGCATCAACTGTACTCTCAAGGATGATGTCATCAATCTCTCGCTCTAATTCTTCCATAATGTCAGAGTCTTTGCGCTTGGTGATCACAGGCGTGTCCTGTGTGGTCGCTGACACCGTTTCGACCACTGTACTGTCGGGTGAAGTGCTGGGAAATAAATATATTTCATTTGTTATTTTACTTTAACTAGAATTCAACTTTTTTTTAACATATACAAACAGAAATCGAAATCAAACCGACTAATGCCATACGGTGAGCAGTGTTTCTCTGTGCCTACAAAAGTCAGTCACGGCATCAACGGCCCATCAGTTCTTAATGTCTAACTGGACGACATTCAGATTGGCAGGAGTCATCGTGCGGAATACAACGGATGAAGGACATAGATCCCCAAGATAAGATGCCTCCGCATACCCTCTTCCGATATGATCGCAGTTTATATAATGCGAAAAGAAGAAAACGAATAAAAATATCTTACTTATCAATCTGTGAGGGTTTGGTGGGCTGAGCTGCCGGCTGGGATAATATTTTGCCGAGACGTTCGGCTTCAGTTTTTTCTTCTAGAAGATTCCTATCAGTGTTAGAAAAGTTTGTATTGTTGGGAAGACTGGCAAGGTCCGCGCTGGCTGCATAACCTATTTCATTTTGAAACCTTTCGAGCTCCAGTGATTGCTGTACAAATAAAATATTTATTATTATTTTATTATTACGGTGGTCGAATTTCGACCATAATGAATTTTTGGTTTATTTTATTGGCCACTATTACTTGAACTGTCACTGATTAATGTACCATGACATGTCAACATATTTACTGGACGCAATGTAGCTTAATGTAGTCGTTTTCACGTAATTTTTAAATTAGTAAAATTGTATAAAAAAATATTTTTTAACATATCAGGGCCAAACGGTAAGGTGGTATGTCGGACTCGAACCGGCTTCAGGTGTACCCTAGAAAGGCCTTGGTCGCCTGTTGAGCGAGGCAACCCCAATATGACTGCTGAGGGTCAAAGACCACACTGATTTAAAATAAATAAATAAGAAGCACAAATAAATTTGTGCTTTTACTTGTGACTACACGCCATTCAATAATATACGTACTACTTGTCATTTACACTTAGGTAAAATTACGTCACTGCTATGGTGGAATAAGAATATTAACTTTAGCGAGAAAATGGTGCAAGGCACTCCAAGTTGCCAACCAAACCAAGTTTGGTTTCTTGCCACACTACAACATTCTTATTGGCATATGTATTTGTAAGACACATTTTTTATTATAAGATAAATATTATTGAGATATTCGTACCGCGAACTCTGGGAACAAGTTCTCGTACTGGTCGGGGTCGGCGAGTGATTGGCCGATCTTTTTATTAGAATTAATACTTGATTCGCGCCATAATTTAACCACTTCTGACATTTTGGAAGGAACGTAGGATCTGAAAATAAAAATTGCGTTATAGTAGGAGACGACTATGTGACGTGGCGGTATAGCATTCAACTGCAACCCCCCGGTGGCAGGTACGAATAATTTGTATGCAGGAATATACTAATATAATTTTATGCAGACATATAAGAATAGACCGCGGTAGTAATAGGACTATCGTGTAAGTAGAGGCGATAGCTCGATAAAAAGAGAACGCTGTTATACGTGGTTATTCTATTCTTGTCTAGGGCGGGTACGTGGTGTGTGTGTGTATGTTGAAGCGTTGTCTTGATGCATGTGCAATCGCGGCTGAAAAGAGACAGGAAGACCACGTATGGCAGCGTTCTCTTTTTATTCATTCATCGCATATCACGCCCCCTTCCGCGGTCAATTCTTATATGTCTATGATTTTTTGTAAATAGATAATTACATGGGGTACTAGAACATACACATACATAAATAAATGAATTAATAAATTAAGGAAATTTATCATCGAAACCCCTTCTGGCTCAAGAACACCAAGCGTAATCTAATTAAGTTGAAAAGTTTGTACCTTAAACTTGTTATCTCTTGTACTACATGACGGATTTGACTAAAATTCTTTTTCATTTGATAGCCGAATTCTTGAGGAAGGTTATGGATTATTTAACATCACGCTACGATCCTCAGGACCGGAGCAGTGACCATAAACGCGGATGAAACTGATGCCTGAATAAATCTTTGAGTCATTGAAGTTGTTATAAGGATTATAGGTACTTACCTTGAAAAGAAAGCGGCCTCAGGTAGCTTGTTACGTTTGATGAGAAGTTGTAAACACGCGTCGAGATCGTTCAACATGAAATTTGCGACAAACGAAATGTTTTCCGAACCTTCTTCAGCAGACATTTCTGCTACACTCTTTAGAAGCTTTTTGTCACCTACAAAAACAATAAGTATTAATATTTTTTTTTTATATAACTGTTAACTTCGGAATAGGTATATGGGATCTGAGAGAAAGGATGCGGCAAGAAACTACTAGTAATCTATTTATTTTGTAATTGTAGTAGTAGGTTTTGTATTAAAAGAATGAATGCATGCTACTGGATGGATGAATTGTTAGTGTGTAGAAGGACAGATTTTTAGGGCTCATATTATCGACTAGCTGTGGGCACAGCGCACGCGCAGCTTGGCTCGCGTGTACATTATTATATTCTTTTTCACAATGAAAGAGGCATAAGTTACTCCTTATAACACCAGCAGTTCGGCGATTAGCCGGAACAGACAAAAGATTTAAAAATTGATTGTTTGGTATAAGTATCATGTAAAAATTCAGATGCATGTAGTAGAAACTTGTTATTATGACATTACAAACAGGCACTTTAAGTTTATTTATATGTATGTATGTATGGTATTGTTGAATGTTCACATCTAGCTTCTCTCTAACTCAACCTATTTAAGTAGGCAAAAATTCAAATGAAAGAGCTCGTTCCAGCGAGTGTTTTAGACCAGACCAAAACGGACCGCGTACCTTAATCTGAACCGGAGATATAGAGAAAGAAAGCCATGAAGACAAGAAATGTATTGGAGGAAATCGCGTTCCAGTATAACTTGACAAAAGTGGGAAAGTTAGGTGATTTAAATGAATTACTATTGATTGACTGTATTGACTTTTCATTTCTTTTTTAAACCGGACGACTGCTAGTTTGTCTGGTACGCCGAGGGTTCCGTAAGCAAACAAACTTGTATGCAGATAGTATGTCTATCTCAGGAACCAATTCTCGATGATTTTAGCCCATCTTTTTCGACAGATATTGCGGTTCTAAAAACATACATCGATGTACGACAAAGTCAACTTTCCAACCGCAAAATATAAGTTTGTAATATATATAACAACAAATTAAAGACTTGAAGATTTTTTCCTTTACTTGTGCTGTCCGACCTTGCTCAATGGGAAGTACCCTATGGGTTTTTATTTACCTACGAAATATTCAAATTTGGTCAAATCCCCTTAGATTTGACCAAATTTGAATATTTGATTCTTTGATTGCGTTGACGTTGGCTTCAAGGGAACGTGGACATAAGTATTTGGTATTAATTTGACTTTGATGCCTCCATGGGTTCCTGAGAAAAAGGGTCTCGACAGACAAACAACGGATAACAAAGTGATTCTATAAGAGTTTCTTTTTACTTTTTTTAAGGAACGGAATCCTAAAAAAAGCAAATCGGTTGGACAGAACAGACGGACTAGATATGCATGCTTTTATAGATGAGTCAGGGGCGATATCATAAGATGGATGTACTATGTGGTAGGAAAAATTTTGAAATGTTCTTACCAGTACTTGTGGCGAAGAGCAACAAGGCGCTGTAATCCTTAGCGCTTTGATAGCAAATCTTGGTGAGTTCAGTATCAGCGGCTGCGGCAGCCGCAGCACCTAGTCGCGACCACCGAGCCGAAGACGAGCGCGACGGTCCTTCTGCCGTGGCAGCTTCCTCCGCCAGCTGCTTCGCTCTCCGCAACTCTCCAAGTGATAACGCTAGCTCGAATTGGTGTTCTGGTTCCGTGGATACAGCTAAAGCTTGTTGTTTGAAGCCCTGTACACAAATAGATAGATAAACTCTTTAATGTATACAAAACCAGAAATTAATTAAAATTTGTTAACAGAAGTCTTACACCGCAAAATCATTTAAATAAATATCGCCTCTTGCTCCGACGCAATAAAGTCGCTACTCAAAAAACACAGCGCTTTACCTACAGTTATATTTACCTAGAAGTTATACCTAAAGTGCGGAGTGAAGCTGGCCTGACAAAATTATAGCCTAAAACAAAAAAACCTCGTACAATTGGCGGCCTTATCCCGATTTGCAATCTCTTCCACGAATGGAGAGAGAGATTAAATATGAAATGACAAGTTGCAATTTACGACTAATTGATCTCTCTCTCTTATTAGATTGTTGTGACTATATAAATATCAAAACCTACTGCCAAGTGGAAAAGAGAGCGCTATATTGCTGTTCCGCTTCGATAGTTAGTTAAATATTCTGTAAGTTTCTCAGGCTTACTTGTTTCTCTAAGAAGTGAGCGACCCTCGTGCGGTGTTCGTGGGGAATGGTGGGTAGAACACGGTCAGCCGTCTCGAAATCGCCGCGCATCACCGCCGTCTGGTACTCGAGCACCGACAGCAGAAGTGAATACGATACTACGTTCAACTCTTTGTCATTTAGGTACAGTCTGCGAAAAAAGTTTCATATAAAGTACACGCTTTACAGCTCACGATGGTGGTCCCACCGAGGACAAGTTATTGTGTGATGAACACGATCACTTGTTCTGTATCTGGATGTAATTTATCTGTAATATTATAATGTATGTATTTAGTAATATATAAGTATATAAGTAGCAGTCTGGTTACCAAAGAACAGGCTGTGTCTAGTTTGGGATAATACGGTCGTATGTGTCTCAAGTGATTATTATTATTTCTCGTGGTAAATGATTTTGTATAAAAAGTATTTCTCTGTTGAACGATTTAATGTGAAGAACAATGACAAAAGAGTGAGTCCCTTATTATCGATTGTACATTATTTAAATAATTTTATTATTCCCACAGAACTGCTGTTATTCATAGCAATGTATTATTCCAGGTCTGTGTAATGATACGTCATTCCAGTAGAAATTAAAATCTCTTTGGTTTAAAAGGTTCATTACAATTTATTTCATATTTTATTAATTTTTATTAAGTAGTTAAAATTTATATTATACACGAACAAAGTATTTAAATTTAAACTGTTATTAATTACCTGTTTTCCTTAGCAACGTATCCGAGGATGTACATTGTGTGGTCGAGATGCGAGATTGTCACGATTTCGCCTCCAACATAATAGTTTATTCTGTTCACGGAATTTGTGTATATGAAACAGTCGCCCACCCATAGCCCTGTCTTCACTGTCTCGGTCACCGCACCGACCACCTGATGACAAACATACCTCTTATAATTTATTATGTAACATTATAATATTAGTAATCGCTTATTGATAACTGATCTTGAATATTGGTAATACTTATGATAAATAAATATACATAGAAAACCGACCAATAGGTGTCGGAATACCGTAGTAAAGAGAAGTAATCACCGGTTCACCAAAAAGTAGTACAGATCTGTCACATTTCGTCCTCATATAGAAAAAGTAACTAAATATTGGTCTATGGATACGTGGTACTGGCAATAAATGCAGCTGATATTCAAAAAGATATATAAATTCCATTTTCAAAGTGACCAGTTATGTCATGGTCTTCCACTATGTAGGTATAGTTTGTTTCTTGAAAAAAAAAAAATATTGAGCATAGGTGAAAATTTAATTAAAAAATGTCTTAACAAATGTAATCTTAGTGCTAAGTTTTGGGAAACTCTTGTACGCATTAACACTGCAATGATTAATAAATGTTGTGAATGTGAATTGTTTGAAGTGAGGACACTGTCCTCACTTCAAACAATTCGGTTTAGATATAAAACTTCAGATTTCTCTTTAATGCTTTCCTGGACATTTTTGTGAGATCTTTGACATGACTGTCAATTCAAATCAGTATCTTTTAATAAAAGTCAAGACGGTAGGTTCGGTACATTTTTGTATGAAACATAAGTATTTCATGACGTTACGCCTAAAATAAAACTGAACGACATTTTCGCAGTACTTTAAGTTATTACATTCCCCGACTTGGCAAAATAATTTATTTTGAGCTAAGACACATTGTTTTTTATCGTGTTTTTCACCGGAACCAAGGGTGAAGTTATATGTCAAACTCGAACGGACTAAAACCAAACGGTGTTCCGTCACAAGTGAGCTTAGGCATCATAAAATAATAGCTTTCTATAAGTGTTTTTTTAGGTCGAATTATAAGGCGTTTGAACTGTGAAAATTAATAATACAGAACAACATTCACAATAAATATTATACCTACTCTCTAATGCTAACCTGACCTTTTGACACATTTTCTCACTCTTACTTAATCTGTCAACCAAGTCTGCAGGAAATGATAGGTTTGTATATATAGATCCATGTTAAGATCAACCTGACCTTTTGACACATTTTCTCACTCTTACTTAATCTGTCAACCAAGTCCGCAGCAAATAGTAGGTTTGTATATATAGATCCATGTTAAGATCAACCTGACCTTTTGACACATTTTCTCACTCTTACTTAATCTGTCAACTAAGTCTGCAGCAAATAGTAGGTTTGTATATATAGATCTATGTTGGGATTAAGCAGTTTATATGGACCATCACCTACTTCGATGGTCTATGTCCGAAATTGTTTTAAAAATCGCACATAAAGCCATGTATTCACTAGGGGACTATCACGTGGTATGACTCTGGGACTTCGTGGGACATTATCGCTCGACATTTGCCTCGTCCACATTACCCAGTTGTCATTTAGATGTCGCCCAAGGAATTAGAGTATGTCTCGCGGAACACAAAGTAACAGAGTCCTCATTAATCAAAAGCTGTCGGGCGACATAGCGTGCAACGTCACAAGACACGTATATTTTGTGTAGGACAAATATCCCCTAGAGCAGTTCACGCGGGCGAATTCGTGGGCAAAAACTAATGTAACTATAAAGCTTGTGGTGTTATTTGTAATAGGGTATTTGACTATAATGGAAATATAGAATGAATGAACCAAATGCTGTTACCCTAACATTACTAGCCTATTGACTACTGGTTCAAACAGTTTATGACAAATTACCATTTTGTGAATCAAAATTCTGATTGCTATTAGCGAGCTATAACCACTTTTAACGAATCTTGGTGTTCTATGGAATACTCAAAAATATTTTTTTCCGGTGTTTTAATAGATGTATTAGTACACTGTGGCACTACGCACCATTTCTTTTCAATACTTTTTGTAACAATAAAGATAACAAATGAATGTGAGGTGCATTACGATTTGACAGCGAATGTTTGTTTACGAGCAGTTGACGTCAATATATCACGTGACCCACGTTTAGGCTTTTAGGGCCCTTTTTATTAACTTTGATGGTGATTTTCATAGAAAATAGAGCAGTTTACAAAGAATGGATCACATTGCAGGTTTATAAATCTACAATGAACAATTCGACATATTTTTCTAGAACTTGACAAATACCCTATTGTAACTCGTTATCTATCTGAAATAATACGTACATTCTAATGAACTTTTTTTTAGAGAATAGTGATAATATGGCTCAAAAATGACTAGTATTTAATTTTTTATGGGATAGGGGGCAAATGGGGTTTACCTGATGGAAAGCTCACGGGCGGCGGTAGTCACACCGCCCATGAGCTTGCCATCAGGTGCCACAAGTGCGTTGCCGGCCTTTAAGGTCGGAGTAAGGGAAGGGGGGGAAGAGGGGGAGAGGGAAGTGTTAGGGTCTCCGGTAACCTCACTCACTAGGCGAAACACAACGAAGCATTACATTACTACCAGGTTTCTGTGAGGCCGTGGTATTACTCCGGTCGAGCCGGCCCATACGTGCCGAAGCATAGCTCTCCCACTAGACCTGAGCCGAATGACTGTGTTCACATCGGCAGCACATTGGTGGAAGCTCGAACCCGCAATCACTCGATCGCAAGTGTAGCCATTATCGTATAGTGTAGTATTGATGACATTAATTCGAATTTGATAACGAATACTATATAACTGTTATCTGTCTGAAAATATCTTCATGGTGATTCAGGTATGAAATAAATACTTTTAATATAAATTACATGTAAAGGCGCTCGATAAGAATAACCAATGGTCTTATCAGCGGTACCTGCTGTTATCAAAGCAGTAACAGTAACGTACCTAGTTAAATGTAACTAATAAATAATGTTGTCTTGACTTATTTAAACGTATTTTTTTCCCACTAAGAGGTCAATATTGAGTCAGTTGCATGAAATTTACTCTCAACACAACTCCACTTACACACGTATTAAATTCACAATATTTGGGATAAAAAACGCTTTTAAATAATTTTCTTTGTTTGAATGAAGTCGGTAGCAGGGATGGATGCGGAAGGCGGAGGACCGGGTGCTATGGCGTACGTAGGGAGTGGCCTATGTCCAGCAGTGGACTATGATAGGCTGATTGATTGATTGATTGAATGAAGTCTATCGAGGATACATCTGAATACTCTAAATTACTTTTAAACAACAATAGTCTCCTACATACTAAGGTCTTGCCTGCTAGGGAGATATAAAGATACGCCAAAAAAGCGGCAGAAAAGGAAGTTGGGGAGGACTAGCACTCTCCCGTCCCGCAGACGACACACCAGGCGACGTATGGCAACTAACGACCTTCAGCGTCCATGAGCCCGTGCTCATGGTGTGCCTGTCCCGGTCCCTGAAAGTGCCGAGTCAGGAAACCCGACTCTTAAGTAGAAGTAACGAAGAGTGATACTGCACACTAGTTAAGTTTAACGGGAGTTCCGGGAGTTCCTTCCTAGGTTAAGCCTGAGCCCCCGGCCACAGACACTATTACGGAACACCTTGTGGTTTTAGTCGATTCAATTACAACATAAGCACTTTGCCGAGTCCTTGGTGAGGTGGTATCTGATGGGGTTTCCACATAAAAAGGGACGTAAATTTTTCTTTTCAACTTTAGTAGATTTTTTGCTGTAACGAAAGTAGTTTATACATTCTTATAAGGGCAACACTGTGATCTGGTCGACCATTTCGTTGAGTAGGTAGACCAGTTAATTTTGACATTAGGGCAGTCCCATATATGAAATAATGTTAAGACACACGTCATGGAAGCATAAAGAAAACTGCATCATATAAACTCTATTCTAAACTCACCTCAAAAGCGTCTTCAATGCCGTCCTCTGTGATATTAGTATTCGTCTCCTTGGCCCTTGTGACGATAGCAGCGTTGTACTTGAGCACGTAGTAGGAGTCGTCCGTGGCGAGACACACAAGGTTGCCACTCTCCGACCAGTACACGTGACGTGGCTGAATCTCGATGCTGTTGTGAACATACGATAAACATAAGCATACATATTAAAAATAAATTAGAAGCCGCAAAGAGGTCCAAATGTGATCGTGATTCTTTAAATTATTTATAATCATCATAATTCAACCAATTTACACAAAACCTTAACAAATTATATACCTAAACCTTTCTCATAAATCGCTCTATCTATTGGTAAAAACCACATGAAAATCCGTTCAGTAGTTTTTCAGTTTATCGTGAACAGACAGACGCGGCGGGGGACCTTGTTTTATAATATGTAGTCACAATCAATTGGTTGAGAAACAGAGGAGACAAGGGTAGTTAGTTTTGTTGTTACCCATTAATTTATACAGGATGTTACAGAAAGGTATGGTCATATTTTACGGTCGTAAATAACGTAAAGCGCTAACAATTTTAGGAAAATTCGGGATTGCCCAGATTTTTCAGAAAATGTGTGCCTAAAAAAATATAAAACAAAATCAAATGGATTTTTAATCCATTTTTCTAAGCACATTTACCTATTTGTCGGCTACACATAACGCTCCTAAAATTTGACCGCACCTTTCTGTAACATCCTGTATATCTATATATACTGTAGAAAGTTATGGCGAACAACATTTTTAATCTTTATTTATTAAGAAGTTTTTGTCAATAAAGGCACGTCAATTTCATTGTACCTTATAAACGAAAGAGGTGTTTAATTTATCATGTTAAGGGTGAAATGTGCGATTTCAGGTATAATTGAGATGTTCATTTCATCACATTCGCAATTAGGACATGGGTGTTTTAACACATGAAGAAGCAATAGATATCAAATGTCAGAAATGAAATCTCTAGAAGACAGATTATATTGTTCATTTTAAGTAACCAGCGTTCTATTATCAGCGGCGGAAATAGGTGACGTTTCAATTAAGCGGTGGGGAATTTTCTATTTGTTTTATTATCAGTCCAGGTTCAACCTCCTTGGCGATAATCAGAGCGATGCGGTCCAAACTGGACAGGAGGGACTTCCAAATAGTCAATGTGTAGATACCCCCAAGTCGAATGTTGTGACTGAGTAATTAGTGTATGGTAATTAGGTGATTTCCTACGGTCAAAATATTATTTTTTCTCTTAAATCAGTTAGTATAATATCTTGAAATATTCTGAAAATTGTCGTTAAAAGCGAATGAGATGAATGCGAAGACATCAGTCAGGCGTCACGCCTTGTCATACAAAATACGATATTAGACTATCAAGTTAAACTAGTGTATCTGTACGTCAAAACAGTACGTTCTGTAGAATTTTGTACGAAAAAATGAGATATGACGTCATACCTAAAATCACTGGCATTCAATATTTGGTTTTACAATTTAAAAAACGAATATTGTTTTCAGATATTTATTTATGTATTATTTATTTAAATTCAAATTTCGAATTCAATATCTTTATTTCAATTTTATGAAATAAAGATACTGAATTTGAAATTTGAATTTATGTCATACTTAATTTGATGAGGCGTGTTAAACAATTTATTTTAACCAGAGGGAACTACCCTCTTGTACTAAACCGTTGGAAGTTAAGTAAAAAAATTGTGATTGGACTTGACAGTCTACAGCCAGATCTACCTCTACCCTATTTTGTATTTTTAAAGTCCACCCGTAAATAGGTCACACATATTACGCATGCCAATTTTGTCCTACGACTTCGTATACCTGATTATACTTAGCTACTTTAATTATTTCATACACCGCGAAGCTGGTAGTTACTTGTGACACCTTGTAATGATAATATTTCAAGAGAATCCTTACAATTACTTTTTCAATCAACCAAGTAGTCGGCAGGTTGCGATAAACCAATTTCACTGGTAATTCGCTTCGCAATTCTTAGCATACTACAAGTCAAACAATACTTTTAACATATAACACAAAAATATCGCTTAAAGTAAGTACATACATACATCCTTACAATCATGTTTGTATCCCCTAAGTGTTAAATACCCACATTTGTATTTGTGATCTGGGGCCATCAAGTCGTGGTTTGTAATGAGATCTGAGGCATCGGATATGTAATCGAAAGATTGCAATTTGAATCCCAATCGTTGGAATATTTAAATATTAAATTAGTAGAGTGCAAAGAATCTATTTTATTTTCTTTATTGTTTCAAAAATCCCTTTGTGAATGTACCATGCCGAATATTTAGAAATCGGTTTATATTACTCCTGTGCCTAAGAAAGGCCCAAAAACAGATGTCACAAACTATAGACCAGTTTCTAAATTGTGCATTCTGGCAAAAGTATTTGAACAAATAATATATGAACAGATACATGCGGCATTAAAGGGTAGCTTTAGTGGTGTGCAACAGGGTTTCTTGCGCGGGCCCTCAACAATTACAAATCTCATTTTGTTAAACGATTTTATAACAAATGCTTATGCTGATATTACAGCAGAGGCAAGCAGGTTGACGTACTATAAACAGATTATTCTAAATGTTTTGACAGAATCCATTCATAAGATGGAACGTATCGGCATCATGGGAGACCTCCTTCGGTGGCTCACGTCGTGAATGTCTAATCGTTTACAAGCGGTAGTAATAAATAACTATATTTCCAGTGAGGTTTTTGTGTCTAGCGGCGTCCCTCAAGGTTATCTGATTGGCCATTTGTTGTTTTTACCTGTTTAAAACTGTTTCCAACATTCCCGCCTTTTATGTTTCGCAGATGATATGAAAATATTCACAGAGGTCTCGTCAATGCCAGATACCATTGCGTTACAATTCGACTTAAACAGACTTAATGATTATTGTCCGCAAAATATGTTAGATCTCAATCCTTCCAAGTGTTCAGTAGTCTCCTATACTGGGAAACCAAATATAATCTTACTAGCAACCCGCCCCGGCTTCGCACGGGTACAAATTATACATCTAAACCTTCCTCATGAATCACTGTCTATTAGTGAAAACCGCATAAAAATCCGTTCAGTAGTTTTTCAGTTTATCGCGAACAGACAGACAGACGCGGCGGGGGACTTTGTTTTACAATATGTAGTGATCAGATTATTACATTACAGATCAAAGGCTGCAAAGGTGTCACAATAATTGGGATCTTGGCGTTATTCACGACACCTCTGAGAGCCGTGAGCTTGCAGACGTTACTTATCTTATGATCCTTGCTTTCAAAACTATATTTTGATGTACCATCTAAAGTTATTAGACACTATACACCTATGCATGTGCCCTTAGCCTCAACAAATTACCATCAGAATTAATTTTAATGGCGAGCAAGCAAATTCACAACTTATGATCTTGATATATACAACATTAAAGTGGAGTCGGTGAGACGGATGCTTAGTTTGGAATTTTTCAAAAATTATAGTATTAACATGAAATAAACGGAATGACCACTTTTCTAAAATTTATGTAAGTAATTTAAATGTCCAGTAACATATGTTGGCTTTATGTTTCTTATTCACACTGCGTAATATTGATGTTAAAAACTGTTGATTTTCCAAATAATAAATAAATAAAAATGTCATGTTCGAGATTCGTAACTGCTAGTACCAAAAAAAATATTATGTAACGAATTAACAATCACTCTTCTTTTGAGAACACTGTTTTATTAAAAAACGCGCTAGCTATAGTCAAATTTCTAACAAATATAAACGTTTGATAAAGGGGAATCCCCTTGTTGAGCGCATGAATGTGTACTGTGTAAGCCAGTTGCGAATAAATACTTGAAGCTAACACACGTTGTTTACTTGCTATAGATGTATACATACGATAGTAGACCTTATCACCGTTGCATAACATTCATAGTGGCCTGTACCGAGCCGGATTGTGAGTGACGGTCGACCGATACGTGAACAAAAGAATTCTGGGAAGCGGCCGGCCGGCGACCTACCTGCGCCTATTCATCAAAGCTGTTTATGTGATTTAAATAAATAAGTTTTATTCAGTACAATAATATAGTGACAACACGAACTATTTGGGCTTATATTGGACTATTTACAGTGGAATTTGACTTTCATACTACTGGTTCGTGTTTGTGAACATATAAACCGTACATTGGTGTGATTTTACGTGTAAATACTGGTAAATAATCATGGCACAAGCTAGAGAACTGATTAATGAATTAGAAGACATTTTTATCCGTATTTCTAAGATTCGCGATAACATTAAGAAGTGTCCTAAGGCGAGGCTAACGAGGGGCTATTTGGAAACAAAGTTGCAGTGTCTCGAAGAGTATTGGGGGTCGTATAAAACTGTTAACGGGAGTTTATGTAAGATTGTATCAGGCGACGATCGAAAACAGTTAGAGTATTTTAGTCAAGATGTTTATGGCAGTTGTGAGGACAAATATACTGACACAAAGGCTAATATTTTAGATTCGATGAACCCCATACTGTCACAATCACCAGTAACGAAGGAAAGTTTATCACCCCATGTTAAATTGCCCAGAATTCAATTACCCACGTTTTCAGGTAGTTATGAGGATTGGCCAGCGTTTAAAGATTTATTTAAGTCACTCGTTCATGAAAACACATCACTCAGCGAAGTTCAGAAATTGCACTATCTCAAACTAAGTGTTATTAGTGAAGCCGGTATCTTACTCAAACATATCCAAGTCACAGATGCTAATTATGACAAAGCATGGCAGATGCTTACTCACAGGTATGATAATAAAAGGCTTATTGTATCCTCCATATTAAAGCGTATGTTTAATCAAAGAAAAATGCAAACCCAAACGGCACATCATATGAAATCGCTATTAGACACTACTATGGAGTGTTTGAACAATCTAAAAAACTTACAAATTAATGTTGACACCTGGGATCCCATGCTCATATTTTTATTAGTACAAAAACTTGATTCGGAGTCTCATAAGGAGTGGGAAGAGTACGTAAGTAAAACCCATGAGAATGACTTGCCTACATTTGTAACACTACAAAGGTTTCTCGAGACAAGATTTCGTACATTAGAACTAATTATACCTACTTCGTCGAAAGAGAGGTCTACTGTTCGATCATACCATGTTACCAATACATCTGAAAGAAGTTGTCCTATGTGTAAAGACAACCACGGGCTTTGTTATTGTAAGGAATTTGGAAAAATGGAACCAGCTGAACGTAGCGTGTTCGTGAAAGAAAACTCCATTTGTTTTAATTGTCTGGTCCCTGGACATGCAGTCAAAACATGTCGATTATCAACATCGTGTAGAATCTGTAAAAAACGACATCACACTCTGCTACATGAACCACGTTTGACGAGTAATATTGGTGGCTCATCACAAGACATAGAACAGCCCCACATAATGCATTCCAATGTAGAAGAGATAGAGGACATACAAGTCAACACGATGGTGACGTCACGCAACTCTACTACTGCAACAACCAGCACAACTTTATTAGCTACAGCAGTAGTAATCGTCAAAAATCAAGAAGGGTATTCCACCATACTTAGAGCATTGATTGATCCGGGATCACAAGGTTGTTTAATCACGGAAAGAGCGGTGCAGTTACTGAAGTGTACGAGATATCCAATTAAAGGAACTATACTTGGCGTGGGATCCACATCATCAAGGGTTAAGCACGTTGTTCAAGTCGAGGTATTATCAAGATGTCAAACTGAAAGCCTACAGATAAAAGCATATGTTATCTCCAAGCACTTGACGGCAAAGATACCCACGCGCACAATGTCATCACTCAGTTGGTCGCATCTAGAAGGACTCAGCCTGGCTGACTCAGAGTACCATAAGCCAGGCTCCATTGACTTGCTTCTTGGAGTCGATGAATATGCCAAGATCCTTCAGAATGACATCATCAAAGGTCCACCTGGTTCTCCGTGTGCCCAAAGGACTTCACTAGGCTGGATTTTATTTGGTAAAATTTACAACGACACAACTCCAGAGCGGTCAATTATAGTAATGCATCAGACTATAGCGATAGATGACATGCTTAAGGTTTTATGGGAACAAGATATAGATAACAAAAGAAAATTTACAGAAGAAGAAGAAACCTGTGAAAAGATATATAAAGACACACACACAAGAAACGATCATGGACGATATGTAGTGAACTTACCACTTAAAGTCGATCCTCCACGAACCTCAGAAAGGGACACCAGAAGTATAGCACTGAAAAGGTTGCTGCAATTGAAACAAAAATTAGATAAAAACAACATTTTAAAAGAGTCTTACACGAATGTTATTAACGAATATCTGGAACTAGGACATATGGAGGAAGTACGAGATGATGAGTGTGACAATTGCGCGGTATATTTACCTCATCACGCCATTGTTCGCGAAGACAAGGAGACAACAAAGGTGCGTGTTGTTTTTGATGCCTCAAGTAAAGATTGTAGTGGTGTTAGTTTGAATGATGATTTGATGTCTGGTCCATTGCTTCAAGACGACTTAAGAAGTATAGTTATGAGATGGCGTATGCATAAGATCTGCTTCACTAGTGACATTGAAAAAATGTATCGGATGATCTTAGTGGAAAAAAAACACACCGATTTCCAACGTATCTTATGGTACCAAGACGAGTTAATCAGAGAATATAGACTCCTCACCGTTACGTTTGGAACTGCGTCAGCACCCTATTTAGCCATCAAAACGCTGACACAGATCGCAGAAGATGAAGGCAGACTTTACCCTGTGGCAGCAAAAATACTAAAAGAAGACCTGTACGTTGATGACGTCATGTCCGGATTTGACTCGGTGGAAGAAGCGATTGAAGCTGCTAAGCAATTACAAGCTATTCTACAGAAAGGTGGGATGAACTTACAAAAGTGGTCATCTAACAATTTGGAATTCTTGAAATCTATCAATCCTGAACGAGTATCGACGAACGCAAAAATAGATATATCAATCGATGGTACTGTAAGGGCTCTTGGCTTATCATGGAATCTAAAAGAAGATAATTTTCACTATTCCTTGAATTTGCCACCTATTCCAAAGAACATCACTAAAAGAACGATTTTGGCAGATCTACAACGTCTTTTTGATCCATTAGGCTGGATAGCACCTGTTATTATCATGCCCAAAATATTAATCCAACGATTATGGTTGGAAGGCGTTGATTGGGATGATAAAATAGACGATCACTTAGAAAACAAATGGATAGCAATCAGAGAAGACTTAAATAATGTTGGGAAAATTAAGGTGAACCGATGGCTTACTAGTTACCAAACTGGTAAGGACAAGCTATCACTTCATGGATTTTGTGACGCATCCATGCACGCAATCGCAGCTGTTGTATATTGTCGAGTTGAGAATCCTGATGGGTACGTCACTGTAAGCATTGTAGCTGCTCGTACCAAGGTAGCACCTGTGAAGACCTTAACATTACCACGTCTAGAACTATGCGGTGCTGTGTTACTTGCCAAACTACTACATCACGTAGCCCAGGCCATGAGAATTCCATATACCCAAACATACGCCTGGACAGACTCATCAGTCGTACTGGCTTGGCTTTTTGGAGACCCGGGGAGGTGGAAGCCGTTTGTTGCAAATAGAGTAGTAGAAATACTGCAACACATAAACAATAATCGATGGCATCATGTCCGATCAGAACATAACCCGGCCGATGTTGCATCAAGAGGTTCTACGATTACTGAATTACAGAGGAACACATTATGGTGGCAAGGACCAAATTGGTTATCACAAAAATCGTTTACATTTAGCAAACCAGATAGCACGGTTACAGATCTAGAAAAAAGAAAAACTAGCAACACAATGTTTCTCACTTTAAATATCGAAGATGGAACTGAAACAGTAATTGATGTCGAAAACTTCGAATCACTTACCGAATTAAAAAATGTTGTTGCATATTGCAGAAGATTCCTCTATAGTAAAAAGTGGGCCAACAAAGATAAAACATTAACTACAGAAGAATTAGACAAGTCACTGAGAATTTTCATTAGAAAAGCACAAATTGAAGATTTTGGTGAAGATATAGAACGGATAAACAAACATAAAGCAGTAAAACAGAGAAGTAGTTTAAAATCTCTAAATCCTTACCTGGACGAAGAGAACCTACTTAGGGTAGGTGGAAGATTGCGGCATGCCAACCTCAGCTCTGAAAATAAAAATCCACTAATATTAAATAATAAAAATCCACTTACATTACTCATCGTAGCTGATGCTCATCAGAAAACGCTCCACGGAGGACTCCAGTTGATGTTATCCTACCTGCGAACTAGATACTGGATTATAAAAGCTAAGAGCGCTGTCAAAACTTATATTCATAAATGTCTAATATGTGCTAAGATTAAAGCTAAGGCTAGAACACAAATTATGGGAGACTTACCAAAGGTTCGAGTAACTCCAGCTCGTCCATTTTTGCACAGCGGCGTGGATTTTGCAGGTCCGTACAATTTATTGATGTCACGAGGAAGAGGCGTGAGGACCACAAAATCATACGTTGCAATCTTTATATGCATGTGCACAAAAGCCATTCACATCGAATTGGTTGGAGACCTCACTTCACAATCATTTGTTGCAGCATTCAGAAGGTTTGTTGCACGTAGAGGCCGGTGTTCTGACTTGTGGAGTGATCAGGGGAGGAACTTTGTTGGCGCGAATAAAGAGTTGATGGATGCGTGGACAGAGGCTTGCCTTAACTTCAGGGGGGATATAGCAAACACACTTGCACAAGATGGTACCCAGTGGCATTTCATACCACCCTATAGTCCTAATTTTGGTGGCTTGTGGGAGGCAGGTGTAAAATCAATTAAATTGCATTTAAAAAGAATATTAACTACAACCCTAACATATGAAGAACTATTGACAGTCTTGTGTCAAGTGGAAGCATGTTTGAATTCGCGCCCTTTGTGTCCATTAGATGATACTGATGTCGACAACCTAAACCCATTAACGCCGGGTCACTTTTTAATCGGCGAGCCCACGGCTGTTGTTCCTGCACCAGATTTACGAGAAGTTAATGTCAGTCATTTGGCAAGATGGCAATACTTACAAAAGCTGTTGAGTGATTTCTGGCATAAATGGAAAAATGAATATCTTACCAGACTACAGCAACGCCCTAAATGGTTAACGGAAAGACCTGAATTTAACATAGGCGATATTGTGTTAGTAAAACAAGATAACATGCCTCCTGGTAAATGGTTGATGGGACGCATAATGGGAAAACACCCAGGACTCGATGGCATTACTCGCGTATATAGTGTAAAATCTGGGACTGCTATAACTAAAAGATGTATCAGTAAATTGTGTCATTTGCCAATAGGAGCTAAACCGAATGAAATTGCAAGGGTCTAATCTGATATAATATAATCTTTCTCTTTATTTTATCTTTCTTTGTTGATTGCTTTAGAGTAATTATTTTAAGGATAGTTTTTTTCTAACTAGAAGTTGTAAGATATGGGTATAAGTGATATAATATGTGTTCTTTATTAAAAGGGTTATATCCCTTTTGGGGGGCGGTATGTTGAGCGCATGAATGTGTACTGTGTAAGCCAGTTGCGAATAAATACTTGAAGCTAACACACGTTGTTTACTTGCTATAGATGTATACATACGATAGTAGACCTTATCACCGTTGCATAACATTCACCCCTATAGGGTTTAATTTATAATATATATGTATATACTGGCAACCCGTCCACGCGTTGCTATAGCTACGTAATTCGTAATAAAAAAAAGACCCCTATCTTTTTTATGTTGGAAAATTTATTTCATTTAAATCGGTTCCTTAGTTTAGGAGTTCATCGCGAACAAACAACGTGACACAAAATTTTTATACGTATACAATAGATATTATTGATCCGCACAAGAAAGTGACATTTGTCAGTACTTCTGTGGTGATTCTGCTTAGCATTTCATCGACACGAGTTTGATATAAATTAGACTTGTACACTCATTGCATTGTATATAGGTCAAGTTACTTTAACAAGTAATTGATGTGTTGAAAGGTTAAGGATTCGGTTCAGACAAGTTAACAAAATTATTATTTTTATATGTATTTAATTCTAGCTGCACCCGGCTTGCGTTGCAATATAAATTTTTCTTTTTTTTAATAGAGAGTTTTTAGGCCAGGAACCCTCGCGGGCTTCCACAGAACACCCTACCATAGTTTCATCACAATCTGATCAATGGTTTCGGAACGCATAGAGGACAAACAAACATACATTGTTCTACATATTTATATAGATATAAATATACAAAGATAATATATATAGATGTTATTCTTGTTTAACAACAAAAGTAATCTGTTTTATAAGAGAAATTAATTTTATTATAAGAGAAGAAAAACATATATTAATAGATATTAAGACAAGAAAATAAAGATAGAAATTATATGAAATTCATACATAACATTTAAAAAAAACTTAAGCTACCAATTCGCAGATCGCTTCGAGCATAAAACAATATCAAATTAGGCATCGGTAAACACAATACGCATAAGCTTTAAAGATACGCCAGCGATAATTCAAAGCAATCGCATATCTTTCTTTATGACCTCTTACCTCGTACAAGTACCATCTCTTACTTACAAATATACTGAGATACATAAGTTAATTACCGTCTAATCAATTCCAGGTTCTCCCAGTCATAGAAAGAGAAAGCCATACCGCTGATGGACTTCACGCCGAGCATGCAGCCGCCGAATATACCTGACAAATAAAAGAATTACAATTACTTCTCTTTCTCTGTTCAAGACATGTGATGATTCAAGATATGTTCTTTATCTGACGTCATGATAAAATAATTATATACATATAGAACATTATACAACATTTATATAGTTCCGTTTAATTATTTAAAAAAGTTTTTTATAGCTACTAACTCCTCGAATTTGGGCTCATATGGTGATATGATTCGTTTTGACGAGTCCAACAGATTAGGATTGGTTATGATGGTCTGATGATGAAACCAGGTGGATAGTCCCACTAAACCTTAGTAAACTATAGTTACCTCTCCACTGAAAATTTGAGCATTGGTCACGTATTAGAAAAGTACCTACTAAACACGAATGTGGGTCTATGTTAAGATTTTTAGTATGAGTGTTTTATTTGTGTGTTGTGTTGTTTCTGAGGATTTTATGATACATTATATACATTTTTTAATTACATAGCATTAACTCACCTTCAGCACCATACTCAGGCTTGAAACTCTTTCTTTCTTTGAAGTTTTTAAACACCTTTATCGTACTAGAGTTCTCTAGTGTCGCATACTCCGAGCTGTCGAAGGCCCAGACGAACTCTTGCGCAGTGCCAAAAGCCTTGTTTCTGAGTGCCATAGCGGTATAGATTATGTATTCTCCATCGCCGCACACTACCACGAATCTACCGTTCGGATTGTGAGCTATAGTCTGTGGATAGATTTCACAAGAACCCATGTCCTTAGCTGCGACGGGAACACGTTCACCGTCTTTAATTTCTGTACCTGAAATGTATAAAGTATAATGTGTAAAAAGAAAGTTTTAAACGCCCGAAAAAGGTGCAGTCTATTTTAAAAAATATATCGTATTTTTAAATAGTCATAGACAAATAAATTATGTCTAGTACCATAAATTATTAATTCGCTAACTATTGTACTGAATGTTGCAAGATTGATTATCAAAAAGATATTTTTATTATATTTATTTTTCAGATATTTTCAATCTTTTATTTACACATGTTTAAGCCTACTCTTTGAATGAACTTAAGTGACATACTATTCGTTTCGTTTCGTCATTTACTAACAAATCAGTCTTTAAATTTAACTAGATTATTTGATAGTATATAATTACTGTAAGACATTATATTACCTTCGGGCAATGCCTTCAGGTTGACTTGCTGCATCTCTGAATGCTTTGCCCAGATGATCTTGCCACCGTTGACGTCCATGGAGATTGCTGGCTCCTCACGACCCACTTTTATCATTATTGTGCCTTCGTCGTAGCTGACAAACAAACAATTAGGTTATTAATGTAGAGAAAACCGAAGTATTTACATTTTAAAGTACCAGTAATGTTATTATACTGTGGACATGAATTGTGCTAGTCGCATATCTCTTTAGTAATTTATTATTATTATTTTTTAGATTCATATTAAACCTGTTTAAACACACTTGAGATTCTTTGCTGAAAACTCATATAAAATAGGGTATATTCATAGCTTCCGATAAGTCAAAGAATTTACAAAAACAAACCCAGATGTAGAGACCAGTGAGCCGTAGATGTAAGAACTGACATACATTACTACTTTATTACAATTAAATTGATCAGAAGAGTGTAAAACATTATTTATTTTAATACTTTAGTGCTTAAAATAACCAGATGGGATATATCCGAACGTAGTAGAAAGTGTTTCACTCACCCAATAGCAACATTGTTGGAGTTATGCATGGACGATATTGTCCAAACTCGCTCAAAGCCATAGTTTAGCGAGGACTCGAGCCTGTAGGTGCCAGCGTGCCATATTCTAATGCTGCCGTCTTCAGAACCAGTCAGCAGGATCGGCAGTTCGGGGTGGAACGACACAGCTGATACATTTTGCGTGTGGCCTGAACAAATAAGCATTAATGAACGTAAGGGTAAGGATAGGACTAGCTAAGGTAAGTAGCTTATTATATCTAACCACTTCTAATCTTTATAGATCTTTAATTTAATGAGTGACTTCTCTAAAACAGAAATAGACTTCATTTAAGTCGAATATTGTTTGACATACATTGTTTTGTCACTGTTGATATTTATTCTTCAATGACAATATTACTGACTGGATTGACTGATGTTACCAGTACTTTTCAATATTTCTCAACATATTATTCAAAAGTACATATATGCGAGTAATGTCGGGGGGCTTCTTTTTCAGGGTATACCAGGGTCCATCGACGACTATTGTCCGCCGACCCTTGTCCATTAGACCGATTCATGTCGGAATAGAATAATTTTAGTTTCGATTCTAGCATCATTTTACCGTAGTGAGGAGGTAATGAGGAGGAAAAAAACTAAGTAAACTAAAGCATACTTACATAGATGTGTTATGATTTTGGTTTGTCGTCTGTACATGTGAATGTTGCGTAAATAGAAATAAATAAAAACGATATGTAAATAATGTATTGTAACTTACTTTCTAATGTTTGAACACATGTTTTATTCTGGTAGTCCCATATTTTGACGAGACGATCATCAGCACCACTTATGAGGTACGGTTTGTCTCCCCCATGATAATAGTCGACGCAGTTCACACCTTTTTCGTGTCCCTCTAGAGTGAAGTTAGACACTGAGGAGCCTAGCTGCCACACCTGAGTCAAACGAACATCAATTAGAAGAGGAATCAAGAAAAAGAAGAGGAATTTTCTTAAGAGTGTTTTAGATGCAGAGTTAGACAATTAAATAAGTATCGAATACTTATAGCTTACACTGTCACTTTCACTCAGGGCATCAGGGCCTTCACATTTCAAATCTTGTAATATGGATAATTTACACTTCGTTCATTGCTTGGTTTGTACTGGTTTAATAAATATAAATAATGAATAGTCAGTGTAGAGCAAGCAATGTACTCGTACTTAACAAAGTGTAAAGCAAACAGCAGCTATTGAATCTTTTACATAATACAAAAGAAAATCCTGGCAATAAATGTGTTTCCAGATATGATGACATTCATTCGACATTAAAAAAAAGTGGTTTTTTGAAACTTACTTTGACAGTAGTATCGAGACTGGCACTAGCGAATGTGTTATTGTCCTTTGGATTGATGACAATCTGCATCACATAATGAGTGTGACCCTCGAACACTTGCTGGCATGCCCAGTTGCGTTCCCAGTTCCACAATTTGATCAGTAAATCATCTGCAAATTAATGACAGTTTTATTGCTGATAGACTTTCAACATATTATATGTTTCATCATCATCATTTTCCTCCCTCAATGACTTCCAAGAAGACCGGTATTTATAGCTAAGTCATTGCAAATAGCATTTATAATTTAAAAATGGTAATCTTTATTCATATCACTTTTAATACACCAAAAATATTGCCACTGAGCAAGGTTCTAGTAAAAAATCATCACATTATTTTGGCTGAAATTCTTAAAGACTTTCCACATGAAGCAGTACTCCACTTTAATCAGGTCGTCGGCATAACACAAGCAAATAATGCATCATTTGTCTGTGATGGTAGTTTGTTACAAAGACAACTATGAGATCAGTTCAGTTCAATATGCACTTTGTATTGTACTTACCGCTGCTAGTGAGAATGTAAGGCTGTGTTGGGTGAATTGCAATACATCTGACATAGTCAGAATGTGCCTCGAACGCATGCACTCTCTCCAGCGTATTATAGTTGAACACACGGATCTGCATATCATCTGAACCAGTGATGACCCAATTTTTGCGAGGGACGAACTTCGCTGCACGGACTGGTAGGTCACATACCTATGTAAATGTATCAATACATAGATATAAGTAGGCCCACAAATAACCAAATAAATGAGCACAAACATCTCTTGCTTAATCAGATTTGCATTCTTGTAAGTAAAACCCAAATACGTTAATTGTTGACATTGCTGAAGTAGTAGTCACTTAAGAGGAAATGCAATCTTAGTAAATTGTATGCATAACAGAGCTCCTCCACACATGTGATACACAGTTACATATTTCATAGTGATTCAATGGCAACATATAGTTTCATAAGACTTTAAAATTTAGTCAATAAAAGCTTGTTTGTATATTTGCACTAATATCAGACTCTACTAATTGTCTTTTCATATTATACAAGGTTCATAGTGATGAAAAAATGTGAAAAATTACACAATTTAAAAAAAGTTTAAACAAAAACAAAAATTGAATATTTAAGATTCGGCCAATCAACTGTTTATGTTTAATAATCACAATATGTTTAGTAAACATTACATAGCTTAGACCTTACATACATACACTATCACCA
Organism: Euplagia quadripunctaria; assembly: GCA_963859945.1. Taxonomy (NCBI): domain Eukaryota; kingdom Metazoa; phylum Arthropoda; class Insecta; order Lepidoptera; family Erebidae; genus Euplagia; species Euplagia quadripunctaria. The sequence continues at coordinate 28,699,477 of OY982559.1, read as the reverse complement.
ATAGTTCATGATAGATGTACTAAATGTTATAAGAGACAAATGTGAATGATGACATGTACAGATATGCTCAAATATTGTACGGTGCCATGAAAACATTTACAAGTTTTATATGAGCGTCCATTGAGCAAATAAAAAATCAATTGTATATTTAAAAATGGAATGTAAGATCTCCAATGTGAAACCAATTGAAACATAGTGCATATGCAAACTCTTTACTTAAGGGTTCCATCCATGGCATAGTGAATCTGTGGAAGCAATACTTTGACAGGTAATTGAATAAAGGTTTTCAACTTCGACCTTTTAAGAAGACTGGGTTAATGATGACATTGAAAAAAAATTTGTACACTTGTCAGGTAGATTAGTTTGAAAACAAACATCAAAATATAACTTAAACAAATCTGTTGCCCTCTGGTTGATACTATTGTGAACTCGATTGATATTACAAGTGGAACAAGTTTTATTCAAAATACAATTTGATTCTTTTCTGTACCATAGAAATCCAACAGAATATATAAGTATGTAAGTACCTTTGGTCGGTAACTTGAATTGAATACAAGTATTTTAAAATTACTTATCCCAATAAAAAATAATAATGTGAAAAAACCATTACTTTTTAAACAGATATATTGTGTTAGTGAACAATAAGAATAATCTAAGTAGTTATTCAAGACTATTTTGTGAGTAGCTTATGAATGCTTTAAAACAGGTATTTTCAAGAAAAAATTGTATTTGTTTACTCAACATATATTTTTGTTTCAACAGATAATCAGAAAGTTGATATTAAACAATCTTAAAATATGTTATGGAGAAGAACTATAAAATAACATACTTACTACAGTTACTCACTTATTAAAACTTACTAACAACAACTGAATATTATTGGGGTTTACTGATAACAAACATTGATATAGAAGCAACTTAATGACATTACTATATTATGAAGATAGGTATAGATAGAAGAAAAGCTGAGAATCTTATTACACTTTGAATTTTATTCCATGGAAGTGGAATTGAACTTAATCAATTTAGAATCAGATTAGCTAGGAATTAAAAATCTATCGTAAGTACTACATAGAAAAGGATTTGCCATTGGTTTTCATTACCTGCATGCATCATTTAATATATAGTAATCCAATTAATTTATCTTCCTTTTTATGTACTCATATACAACTATTTAGGTGTCTAAATAAGATCATTTCATTAAAAAAACTAGTACCTTAATGCGTTATTAATAACGTTTATACTTTTACTCAATAGAGGAAGGTATTTGTTTGTGTATTTTATTTTATGTTACCAAGTATGATATCAATGCTGCAATATGTGCCAAGAGACAATGTTGGTGCCAGATCTTAGTTGCAGTTAAAACCTGCTAGAAACTCAATCAGGGACGTGAAAATAGTTACCTCGAATCTCTTGATCTGTGCGTGTGTTTCATAATTCCATATGTTCACATCACCGTTGTAGAGAGAGCACAGAAGCCATGGCTCTGTAGGGTGCTGGTCCACGCACTTGACGCGGTCCGACCTCGCTGTCAATTTCCTCTTGATATCCAGGCGCAACGGCTTTAAAAACATAACAACGCTATACGTTAACCGCCCCGTATGAAACACAATATACACGTATTACACGCAAATTACATCAACTGGAGACCGACTAAGTATTGATGACACACTGCCGACAAATATACAACTACGTGGCGGAAATTTCTTTGATGATAAGGTACGGGTACAAACACTGTGGATACATAATTATCGTGAATTAAAAGTTATTCTTACCATTTTTAATAGTTAAAACATGAAAATTTATCATACAGGATCAGTGAAACCGTGGAAGTTTGACAGGGTGGGTGGACGTGTCACCCGGTGCTGCCAGACTTCGAAAACTACTGATTTTCCGTTTTTTTTATATATTTCTAGTTTTGACGACAGTAATTAATTAACTTGAAAATGAAGATTTGCCATGGCACATTTTAAGGTTGAAAGCAATATTTGTCTGAAATTCTTTACAGGAAATATTTTCAGCATGGTAAGATTTCTGTGTCAGTATTTTGAAATTTAGAAAGTGAATTTAAAAATACTGACACAGAAATTATTTAATAAGTAACTAGATTTCAATTATTAAACTGAATGAAGTATCACTCAAAAAGCCATATAAAATCCTATTATAAAAATTAAAAATTCTAAATTCGTATGAATACGCAGAAATCCATGTATATGGCAAGGTATCGTGTACATATCTTTTTTCAGCATTAAAATGTACGTTCGGATACATCTTTACTACAATTTTTTATTATCGAATTAAAAATTTACCGGTTTTGTCATCTTTTGATTTGATTTTATTTTTTAAATGGCCCTACCAATAGGATTTGCAAGAAAAATAGATATTTTATCTTAACTTGATTATAACTTAACTCTTGTATGATAGGACATCTCTAAGTGATAGTTAATATTTATAGCTCATTGATATTCTGCTATTTTGTTTGGTTTTTGGCTGCATTTCATACAGCACGCACCACGCACCATGCAGGAATAAAGCTACTAATAACGATGTAATACTCTAATCATTCTGGTTAGTATTTATCCCGCGTGTTCCCCTTGGTTACCTCGCACACCTGAGGTCTAAATCTACATATTTTCGGAATATATGCCTCTAGTTTTGAGAGACCATTAGTCCTGTAATGTCTGATAACTTTTCGTTTCTACCATTACTATCATATCAGTTGATTACACTTGGTTGTGCTAGTGCCTAATAGGGCACCACCGTGCGAGTCATAAACTAAAATTGGTGCCAGTGGTGGAAGTGGAGTGTGGATCTCAGTAGCGCAGAAATGACCTTTCCTCCCTTTTTTTCGTACAGTTTTGAAACTGAATTTGATTTGTTGGCTATCGGTAAGAATACTTATACCTAGGTGTGAGTCTCTCTTTAGCAGAAGCGAGCAAGCCGGTTTTAACAGAGGTACACTGAACAGATATTGGAGTTTAGGGAACTAGTGCCAATTAAGTCTCGGTTTCCTAGGGCCTACTATAGATTCTTTAGTTTAAAAAAAAATTAGATTTTTTTTTATACTCAAAAGGCTGGATCTGCCTAGAACACAGATAGATAAAGCGCCACAAAACCTGAGTGCATTTTCGTTTGTTGGGCTGAGTGCTTTCGGTTTCGAAAGGGGCGTAGAAGGCTTTAACTATTCCGTTCCACGTAATGACCAAGTTGGAGGTTTCAATTTCTGACGATGATGTTTAAAACAATGTGAAGTGGAATCAGAGAGACTTAGTATGACATGCCAGTACTATATTCTCCAAACGGATGGCCTGTTTTTTTGCAGGATCATCAACATGCGTCTCATACCGTTTTGTGTTACAAACGTCCATAGGTAGTCTATAAGTTACGGTAACCGGTGACCGCTTTCCGTGAGACGGGTATACACTTAGTTATATTTAGGAACTTGTCAATCAGATGCACTGTAAAAATGTGCTTCAGTTTTATTGTACCTGATGACCAGATTTATATCCGAGTTAAAAAATCTCAATCTCTGGAAAACCAGGCCAGGCATTTAAACTTAACAGTACAGTAGTTCTTCGTTAACCTTAAATGTATAAGCATTATAAACAAATAATATTACTAGTACAGTATTCTTAGATGGAATAATTAATCAGTCTTGTTTTACATACGTGTGTAACTAGTTTCATACCTACCTACTACAAAATTGATGATCTGTATTTTAACTGGTTGAAAGACTCGACTGGAGTAACTTTGGTAAGTGCACACCAACTGTGCAATAGTTTCAGTTACGTAAATCGCATCCAAAACCCAAGACTGATCATTATTCAAAGTAGGGACACTTTCATGCCGCGCGCAGATACAACGCGTGCTTAAGTAATACTGATACAAGCTCTGCTTGGATAGTGATGTGTTATTATTATAACCGGTAATAATATATTATATGGGTAAGTGGTAAGTAAGTAGGTAAGTAAGTGGGAGTATATTATACACATCGCTATCTAGATCCAAACAATAGAACATGGATAAATATATTTACTTAAATGCATTTCTTTTAACTCCCGACGCAAAAAGAGAGGTGTTATAAGTTTAACGTGTCTGTCTGTGGCATCATAGCAAATGCCTGAACCGTTTTTTTGTTTATTTTTAGGTGGTGCGAGACCCCAAGCTGGCGCCCCTATAAAGTCAAAACCTTAGTTTTCCTATTGTTAGCCGTAAAAAGAATTTGATGACCTTTTTTTGTCCTCAAACAAAATTTTTGACAAAAATATTTTGGACACCCCCTACTTTTTGAGGGTTGTTGCGCCCCCGATCTATTGATTTCGGCGCCCCCCGCATGATGGCGCCCGGTGCGGCCGCACCGCTCTCACCACCCTAGGGCCGCCCCTGTCTTTTCCGATCGTTGAAGAGATTTTCGAGTCGGTGGTATTTTAAATGTTTAATTTATGATTATTCTAAATGCACTATTGGAAACACCCAGACTAATGCAGAGACATATTCATGCACACAAATATTTGCACCCAGCGGGAATCGAACCCGCGCCCTCTGACGTTCAGGCGAATGCTCCAACGCCGGTCCAAATCGGTCATCTAGTGTAAGTAACATGTATAGGTACACTGTATAGTAAATACGTTTAGTTTTGATCCAAAAGTCACACCATTTACTTTTTGAAAGGTATTTCTACAATTTTGCAAGACGTTTTCAAAATTTCCTTACTATAAGGGCTTAGGTACACTGTCAATTCTTTTAGGGTTCTGTACCTGAAGAGTACCCAATGGGACCCCATTACTAGCCTCCGCTGTCCGTCCGTCTGTCAGCGGGCTGTATCTATGTTTGTGCGTTGGAATATGAGATAGTTATGGTAGGTTTATTTAAAGTCTAAGAGGTAGGTCTTATAACGATTAACTAAAACAAAACACATCAGTTCAACCTCTTCCAACTTCATGGACATTTATTGTAGAATTTAAATACAAGATTAAAATCAAGCGAGATATATTATTACACTAATAATATTTTCTAATTTTAATGATACTACAGATTACTCTTACCAAGTAGTATACTAATAATTATATAAATTATATTATTAATCATATTTTACTTCCAACATCAACACAAGAAACGCGTAACAATTCATTTAAAAAATAAATAGTTATCTCTATATTTGAAGGCTACTGTTGTGTACGGGATTATGTTGAACGTTGATGGTAAAACATGTTGTATTCACGGATTTGTACGATCAACAAATTGTAGTAATAGACTAATATACATATATGTAACTACATAAAGACATGGGATACCGTGAGGATCCTGCCGACTTCTATATTTAATGATTATACAAATGAGGCGATGATGAATACAGTTAATTAAATAATAGTATCCTAATGTATCTATTAAGACACAGTCGGAAACCAGGGCACAATTGGACTCGAAACAAATTTCTTTTGTTTTGTGGCTGATACCAGCATTACATTTTTACATTTTTTTACGATATATGATTTTTACAATATAAATATTATATTTATTTACGAGTAGGTGTCGGTAGCAATGTTCAAAGGGGTTGGGGAATTATTTTCAGAGGCAAGGGCAATAATTAAACGAGAGTGGTCAGCTGACAAAGCAGCTTTTCAGAGTACTTAATAGAGGTCATAAAAAATATTTTCAATTTCATTTCATGTTAAGGATGACCTATACAATTTTCTTTCTTTGCTTTTTTCTTTTAAAAAGACAACTCTCGCACAAACATTTAAACAACGAAGAACACCCAGACTCAGGACATGTTCACATCAACGATGTTTTTGTATTATTTAATAATGAAGTCATTAAAAGACTAAAGGCCGAGTCAAACAGCGGGCGTGGCGGGACGGCGACGCAGCGTGAGCAGGTTGTATGTAATGTACTAGTTAATAGAGATGTCACGCAGCTGCGTCGCGCTACTAGAACATTTCCGTCGCTCAGACCGCATCGCCGTCCGGTCCCGCCCGCTGTCTGCCCCAACCTTAATGTAGGATACTAGGGAACGAGGCATGAAACGTTAACGCAACTATATTTGTATATATTTGGTATTATAAAATTGAACATACTAGCATCAAAGTAGTAATATTAAAGGGAGAAACAATGGGACTAGGCTAGTTTCATAAAAATTTACAAATATCTACATTTTTCTGGTTTTTTTGCGTATTTTAAAGGCATCTAGAACAATAACAATTAATATAATGAGTTATTATCGTGGAAGTGAATTATTCAAAAGGCAGTAAGTCAGCATGGATATGAAATCTAACAATAATTGACTAATATACTCCTTTATATATAAAAATAAGAAACACAATACAATACAGCATACATAAGTAAAAAAAATACTATATTAGGTTTTAATAAATATGACCTTACCTTACATAAAGTAATTTTTTCCAAAATTTTCTTGCACCTGTTCAGTGTGAAAAATGTACCATAAATATTATTTATAAACTCAATCGCTTTCTTGGTACGAATAATACCTAAATAATTACTACACAATTATGGAGAAATTATGTAATTTATTAATAGTCTAATAGATAATTTGATAATCATCTAGTTTAATATTCTTTACAAATTTTAACTATACATCAAGTTTTTTATAAAATATGTAACACTGTACAAAAATGGTATATTATACTATATTATTAGGCTATTTAGTAATTAGCTATCACTCTTTTAGCATACGAAATAATAACGTTACACTTAATTTTATAATATTATTTACATGAACAGGGCGAGTTTTTAATACTCAAGAGCCACTACTTAAACTTGACTTAAATTATTTTATTAACATAGTAGATATCACTAATGAATAGCTATAAAAAAACTCATTAGTTTACCAGGAAGTTATTTACTCAAATAATTACTTTAGAATCTTGCTTTTGACGAGTATTTTATTAATTTGAATAGCGCCACCAGTCACCAGGACAGTAATGTGCTGTTATTTATTTTACATTGCGTATGAGCAGTGCTTGAAGCGCCCTTCTAGTTTTTTTTTTGTACAAATTTGAGATCAAGGTAGCGCAAGAGAGAACTTTAAAATAATAATTTAGCAGCAAGGAGTTAAAAGTAACTATAAGACTATACTTTTGGCTGTCATTGTTAAAATTTTGAAACGTGAGGAACACACAAACGTTCATTCTAATCCAAGCTTATTCGAATAAATTTAACATGCGTTAGATTATTGCTGGTGTCTGACGTCTGACCGCCGGGAGATTGATAGACAATAATTATATTGATTCTTTAGAATAAACAGGGTGCGTCGCCACATGAGACTTACAAATTGGCAGACTAAACAGACCCATAACCACAAACATCATCAATTATAGGCCGTGGTAAGACACCATATTGAGTTAAGTAAATATGCTGGAGACGATGTATGTAACAATATTTGGCTCGAATATTTAAGTCATCGACTTTGAACTCCTCGAGCCAAATACTTTAAAATAAGGCCTCGAATTCTTATTACAAAGTATATTTATATAATACATGCTTCAATTATTATCATATAGCGAATCAATTGTATATTTTCTGCAGTTAATTGGGCAGTAATAAGGCAATGAATTTATACTATCGATAAAGTTTTATTGATTAACAATCGAGTTAATTTTCAAGCAATGGGAATGTTTATATTTTAGCTTGCAAATAAGTCAATATATACTTTGGTTTAAAATAGCAGTACGATCGAGGACCTGAAGCACACTGCTTCAACCAGACCCTTGGAGCCAAGACTTATGTCACAAGCCATTCCTTCTATATTATATAACCTTCTGCCAACCGATGACTAGACAATCATTTAGCATTGGGAACTAGCGGCTCATTCGTTAGCAAAAGTAAAACCTGGAATTAAATTGCACCAATCGTGGTTACAGGTGGGTGGTTAAGTCCCGAATTACACATTTGATATGTATCAAAGTCGCGAAAGGTCTTTGACATCCATATAATACTTAACTATAATTTATTATTGACTTTATTTATTTTATACTTATTACTTGGCTTCATATTTTATTCTGTGATATATATATCTTTTGTTATTGTCAATAATGCTAGCAATTTTAAATTTGAGTATTACTTTATGTATATGTTTAACAACTTTTAAAAATACATATACCATGAGTGATTTGATTCGAACCACATCCGCATTCTCACGCTCGCAGTATACTGAATGGCGGGACGACACAAGTCCCCGAAAACAGTGTGGTCTCAGCTAGAAATATTTAAACATATTTATGTATCTCAAACCGTTACTAAGGCATGGCAACAAGAACTATAGTAACAACAGTATTGTTATTGCTTGTTAAGAAATATTTCCATACATTAATAAAAATAACAAAGCTTAGCATCAATAACATATGTTATATGAAATCCAGGTATGGGAAGTCAATTTCACTAATTTTGATACCAATTAATATTCATTTGTATAGAATCACAGTTGGCAATCTTACCCATTCGTTTGTTTGCTAGCTTCGCTATTAGTGCTATTTATAATAATAATAAATAATTGAATAAAGTAGTGTTAGTATGTACTACGATCGCATGCCTACCTGCTAGCTTGCTTACTTAACTTCACGTAAATTCTGATGCTCCATTTCTATATATGTTCGCCAGACAACTATTTTAAAACATTTTTCAAGAAGACAGACCGATCTAAGGGGCCAATCATCTCCTAAACTCAATTTTAATTCCTCTGTGGGTAGGAGCGCGAGAGCATTATCCACGTTACGGCCATGAAAATTAATTTAGCAGATATTTGATCATTTTTAGAACAAATAAATTATGGTAAAAAAATAAGAAAAAAAAGTTGACATGTAGTAATTTAAAAGAATTAAAAATGTATTTTTTTTTAAATAATACTAAAGTTAGCCGACGTTTTATATTCATTTTATATTTTATTAATTGAAATTAAAAAATATATATATAGTTTTTCAGTTTTGTACAAATGAAATTGACAATGACGATTTAGATATTCAATATCAATATTGGCTCGATGATGAATTGTCTAATTTCAACGACGATGATAATGAAGATTAGAAGCCACCACTTAGAAATGTTGAGAGATTAATATTTTTCTACTTTGTTTTTTGTAAGATTAATTCCCAATAAATAATTAATTGAAAAAAATTGCTGTTGCTTAATAAATTTATTAAAACTGTCGAGATTTTGACATTTGATTAAAAAAAATATTGAAGTTTGTTCGATTTTACTAAATCAGCTTGCATGGTAAAATTCTAGAATTATTTTGGTCGGATGAGCACTTTATCTTTAATTATTTACCTGGTTTTTTAATATTAATAATTAATTGATATGAGTAAACTGTTAGAAAGAAAGAGAGAGAGCGAGAGATGTTAATATAGTCTCATGCGAGTGGATAATGCTCCCGCGCTCCTACCCACAGAGGAATTAAAATTGAGTTTAGGGGATGATTGGCCCCTTGGATCGGTCTATATTCTTGTAAAAGGTTTTAAAATTTCTGGCGAACATATATAAAAATGGAGCATCAGAATTTACGTGAAGTTGTCATTATTTTGGGAGCTTTAAAGCGTCTGCAAAGCAATACGGCCGACGGAAAGTGTCTGCGAGTATTGTCGACTTACTTTTAACGATATTGTCTAAAATATAACATGTCTAATGAAAACCAGCTTGGAGAATTTACGTGAGGTCAGTAATGTTTTTATGTACCTTGATTACCTGATACCTGGAAATTGGCCGTCTAACCAAGCTAGCAGGTAGGCATGCGATCTTAGTACAAACTAACACTACTCAATTGTCCACAGTGTAATTCGTCAGAAAATACGTGACGTCTGGTGGCCCTAGGATCTTGCTCTATATCCCACATAGTTTTCGACAAACAATGTATCTGGTTTTTAGGCTCTCCCAATCTTGATCCCACGACTATAAAGCCACGCTTGATTCCGCTGTTTTATATGTACTGGTCATTAAGAAGACTGCTCACCAAGCACTAGAAAGTGTATTTGGTATTATTCAATTTCAGTCAAAACCAAGATTTTAGATTTACCTTAGGCGTTCACTAATCACGTGATGTTTTAACAACTTTTTAACCTCCCTCCGTCTGGCGATACATGGTAAGATTTTAGACTAACCCCCCTATCCAAAATCATGTGTATTTTTTGGTACGAAGCATCTTAAAAAAAATCGGTTTAAAAATCACGAGTTCCAACGAAAAAAATATAGCTCACTACACCCCCTTTTCCCTTTCGAGCCGCACGTGATTAATGGACGATCCCTTACAACCCTTAAGCAAAGTGGTAAGAGTAACAGTAAATTAACGGATATTTCGATGTCACCCACATTCAATAAATTCCAGTCTTACCAGACAGATACCAGTTCGGTTTGCTACCAATACCTTGACTTAGCATTAGAAAAAACTTAATTATTCTTGGCATGTTAAGAGCATTTGAACACAGTTTGCAATCGGCATTGAACTTAGCACGCCTGAGTGAGAGAATATATTATATATGAATATGTACAAGAAAAACGAGTAACATTTATACATGAACTGAGAAATAACTCGAATAGATAATATTTACAACACAATATCTAATATGTTTGTTACAAATAAAGACACATATGGTGCTTGACATAGAACAAACAATCACACCTGTGTATTTACCAAGTCCGCACTAAGCTACTTCCAGTTGAAAGGAAAATATTTCTAGCGTTAACTAGGATACTTCCTATAGTTAAAATAAATTATTTTCTTCGTAAAAATTAAGTGTTAATGAGATTTTTAATTATTTCCAAGTCAAACATTAAAAGTAAATGATTTGATGACTAGCGAAATATGACGTCACAAGTCGTTATTAGATATAAGCTTTTACAGAACGTACCGTTTTGAAGTTGAAGAAAATTCTTTGCTTTTTTTTTATTTTTATTTATACTTTATGCACAAAATGTGTCAAAGGTGGACTTAATGCCCTAGGCATTATCTCCCAGTCGACCTTTGGGCGATGCAGAGACAAAACAAGGTAGATAGTCAACTACTATATATTTCAAGTAAATTAACAATCTAGCACCATCTAATCTCTTTTAAATTGCTCATTCTTGTCAGCCGATTTATGGACATCCATAAATCTTACATGAACGCTATATATCTAGCACGGCTAGCGGTATTCATAAAAACGTAAGGACCTGACTTTGATAGTCTCTTTTGAGCCTGAAAGGCTGGTCTTTCCCGAAACACAAGTGATGACAATTATCTTTATTTATATTTTAACGCGTACTGTAAAATAGTAATAATACGATATGTAGAATCCTATTTCATGCTAGTCTCATTAAACTTTTCCTTTGAGATAATCCACCTTGATGGTGACATAAGATTTACGAATATTACTTAACTCCTATTTACCACTGACGTCATTAAAAAAAAATGATAACGCGTAGAAACTTCTTGCTTCCAACTGTGTAATGAAAACAAAAATCCGAAAGGTATTCGGCCGTATATATATCTTCCTTTTTGAACAAAGAATTATCTAACTACATAGTAGCTAGAATTTCTTCTTTTATATAATTAATATGACAATAAAAATAAGGTATTCGACTACCTGGTCTCATTATACAATAGCAACATGGTTTATTAGTATTGTCACATGACCTTGAGCGCACAAATCATGTCATTCCATCTGTAGAACACATTTTTTTTTTTACTAACACTTATTAACGAAACTTAGTAGGTAACAGGTTTATTAACAGTATTGTCGCTAGCGAGGTAAACGACCACTCTCTATTTGAGATAACTTCGGTAGAGTAGAAGCGAGTGTGCGGTATCGCGCTCTTGTTCGAGAAGGAACATCATATCGCGCTGGTTGATGCGTTTCAGTCGGGTGCGCAACGCCATCTGGCTGCGACCAGTCTGTTGAACAAGAAATCGTTAACTGTTGATAAAAACACTACATTCGTGGTGGCATTACATTAGTGGTTAAACTGAGTTTCAATACCAATAGGTATTGATTACGACAAGTCTACGCGACAAAGGGGAGAGTACGCACTTTCGAAAAAATATGATGTCTTGGTACTTTCTGGTACCGAATTTCGTAAACTGTGGTTACGTGTGTTAATTTTTTTTTTAACCACAACTCCCGCATTTGGAGTATTCCTGTATCGCGGGGGTTTCGAGAACATTCAAACAATGGACAAAAAGAACACCCGGACTCGGGAGGGACACCTATTTGTGGATCACACAAGATTTTGTCCCGTGTGGGATTTGAACCCACAACACTCGGCGCAGCGTGGTGGCGAGGTGACCGCTTAAGCCATTGCGCCATCCGTGTACTATTGTAATGTTGTCCGGTATAATTAAAGCTACTTACATATCCAGACCCAGAGTGTCCCGAGTTACTAGATACCGAGTCACCAGCAGCGCCTGGCCCTTCTAATCTGGGTTTCTTCCTTGGCCCAATAGCCTGCAGCGCTGTCAAGTTAGCCTCACGCTGCCTGAGCTCTTCCAATTCAGCTCGCTGCATCTCTTTTGCCTTAGCTTTTAACTTGGCCTGTTCAGGGTCTTCGTTTTTAGATCGAGATTTGGCTGCTCTTAACAACATTTCTCTTTCGGAGTCCTCACGTCGTTTCTTGTCAACACGGTCTAGTTCCTCAAGGAATTTTAGTTGACCCTTCACGTCTTGCGTAGCCTCGTAGCGGTTGTCAGTCTATACAAAAAGGAAAATCATTCATTAAACCCAGGACTGGACGCCACATATATTATTATACAACTACGATTAATGATGATCAGGAAAGTCAATGATTACGAAGACCTTCACAGAACAGTTATATAGTACATGAAAATATTAAAGATATGATTAGGTCCTGCATACAAAAACTACGATTGAAATAATCACCCAGTGTTGTATTGCCAGCTCGGTTTTTCTTTTTTTGGTAATAAAAAGGTATTGAAACCTTTGTTAAAGATTATAGAATCAGTCCTCATTAGACGTTTTTTTTTTAAAACATCACTACTATATACCATTGTTATTAGAAAGTAATTATATAGATACACGCACATGAATTGACTTAGGTAATTAAAATTATTATCAGCCTAGCTATACAAAGACAAAACGAATGGCATTCGTGCAGCGCAGTTAAAGCGAGTAACTACTTACTATTATAATGTAACTGTGTTTGAACGGAGATATGTACTACACACATGAAAAAATCAGCTATGGATTTTGTAATTATATCATTAATACTCTATTTGAGGGGCTTGTGGCTAAGTGATAACCGAGTAGGTTAGCACATTACGAGGTTAAGTAATGCTAGCCAAGTTAGTCTTAGCATGGGTGACCATTTTTAACACATTGAGATGCCCCCTCCATGCCTCGGAGAGCACGTTAAGCCGTCGGTCCCGGATGCCATACGAACATCTGTGGCATTCGTTACGGGTAGTTGGAGCCCTAAAAAGTCCGACAACCTGGTCTAACTACAGAACTTCGATATTCGTCTGATGGCAGTCGCTTCACGTAAAATATCGAAGTTGGGCGGTATTGTAGTTAAGACTGAAAGTCGACCCCAAGTTAGTTGAGAAAAGGCGCGGAGGATGATGATCATTAATACTCCATTTGGGGTGTAAGGGTGTTTGTTGTATATTTAAACTGGCCAAAATTAAAGTATTGATGCCAAACTATCAATAATTAAATTTAAAAAAGTATCATCGACTTCAATGCGCCTAAATTAAATAAATAAGTCATTATTATTAAGTTATCATAATAAATTGTAAAAACTGTATTTTTCATCCCTTAATTTTCATTCCCTTAACGTTGGAATATTTTCTTTAAATTTAAATGGGACCAACCTTGAGTACAACCAATTCAATTAAAATGATTGTGAAAAATTCTCGGATCGGATCATTTAATGTACCTATACAATATTGTACTGTATAAATATATTTGCTACACGCAGCACGTCTTATACAAACTCGCTTAATACATGCAATATTCGTGTTTCACAAAGGACATCTATTACATAACTTTCGCTGTGCATTATAAATATTTTTGCAAATCGCATTTCCAACAAATGTAGTTCTACTATCGCTGAATACATTGCCTAAGCAAGGAAAAGGTCCTGGGTATCTGGTAACAACATAGTGACGATACTACTGTAAATAAAATATACTAGTTATAAACTTTAGAAAAATTCGCTCATTTAGGTGAAGAACAACCAATAATGGTTTAGTCTTAAAGAGTTATAAAATGTATTTATTTATAATTATTTTGTGTTCATTGCATAATTACATCACAGTTATAAAGTAGGTACCTATGCAAGTTATAAGAGACTGGTGTCTGTTGTCCCTCCGCCAGACAGGTATAGGGTATCTGACCATATTTTTAACATTTTAATAAATACGAATCTATATATATAAAAATGAATCCCTATTTCCCTTGGTCCTGGCATCACGCGTGAACGGCTGGACCGATTTCGCTAATCCTTTTTTTTTGTATTTGTAAGAAAGTTGTGTGGCAAATTAAAAATTTAAGAAAACTTAACGACCATATTAACTTTTCTAATGTAACCTTAGCGCTTTTGTCATAACTATCAGTCGTACGACAGTTGGCACGATTGACAGAATGCGCGATGCAAACATCGTTTAAAACAGATGCATCGGTCGGAACTATGTTTTTGGAAAATTTTTGTTTTTATTAATTATACCAATTCAAATTTAATATTCATAGTTAGGACAGGACAACGTTTGTCGGGTCAGCTAGTATACAATAATAATAATTATATCACAAGAAGAAATTCATATTTCGGCTGCTATCGTAATGTAGAATACATATCGAAAGAATAGAACAGCATTAATATGATAACAATATCATTTACCATAGACACAATAACAATAAAAAAAAAATTATAATATATATATCAGGGGTTTCAATAAAAGTTCTGTTTCATTGCAATTTAAACGTCAAACCCACGAACAGACCCTCTTTTTACAAATTGCCCTAGTAAGTGGATATTTATATAAATGCTTTACCTTTATAATATGATCGATCCTGTGTTGTGCGATGACAGCGAGCTTCTCGATTAGATTTTTCAGTCTTTCCTGCAGTGCGTGTGTGAGTAGACCGGCCACCTCCGGAGACGGTTCGTCCAAGTTATGTTTGGCTACAATCGATTTGATCCGCGCTTGCATTAGACCCAGCGGCACCAAGTATTCTTCCTTACATGACCTAAAGTGAATTCAATATTGGTTCTGCTTAGTAATGTAAACGAACTTCTTATTCGTTTATTTGTTTTGTCTGAATAAAATGACGCTGCTACTCTACGTTAAGGGGGTAAGCAAATATTACGCTACGCTCTGATCATTTATCATCATGAACCTTGCATGCAAATTGTACAGAAAAGGTCTTAATATGGTGTTTCATCGCGAAAAAAATTACTGTACCCGAGGGATGGAAAAAAATATTTATCGTTAGCGAAGAAAAGCTAGTTTACAATAAACGTGTGTGAAACTGCATCGCGTCACTAGTATTAATAAAAGGTATTACTAAAGGATAACTTTTAATAAGCTGGATGACTGTTTCATCCGCATTAAACGTTCATACTATGTAACTGCGTAAGTCGGATCGTTAAAAATGTATATCCGCGGACGTATATCATTACAGATTAGTGTCTAGATCCGCGAATATGGATCTCATGTTTTTTTATCAGTTGATGCCGATGCGCGTGACCTTCAAACAACAGTTGTCATTTAGGACTAACAACACGACATGTTTCGGATTTTAATACACATATGACAAAAATTTGGGGTATGACCTCGTTATAAATATGGTCCAATTAAAAGAAATGGGTAAATTTTGTATTGAGTTACAATTGGTAACTTTAATGTTTGAAGGGAATGCCAGTGCACACCCTTCAAACAAAAGTTTACCTATAAATTATAACTTATTGAACCAACTTGAAATAAATAGCAGGAAATATAAATGATGTACCTGATCTGTGTTCCAATCATTTCCGTCGACCCAAGTATCCTTTGCGTTTCTTCTGCCAAGTTGACACCACCCATCGCAGCTACATCATTGATATCATCATCACCAGCCATTTTGTCGTCTCCAAATGGTTGTGAGAAAGTAGATGCCTTCTTCTCCTTCTCTCTCAACAACGACTTTCCTGGAGTCAGGACGGTTGATAAACCAGCTGATACATTGGATCGTGGGAAGTTGGCTTTGCTGTTGACCGTCATGGCTTTTGCTCCACCGCTACTGACTTTGTTGACATTGATCTTGGTGGCTGGGTGGAGTGGAATATTTTGCAGTACAGCTATGGTGCTTCCAGGTTTCTGTTGTGCAGGCTTCTGGCACAGATACAATATGGTTAGAAAAGTGTTTCTCCCCACCACAGGAAATTATGTTTCGTGCAAGGTTTGCTTGGAAAAAATTAATATTGAACACAAATAAATCTACATACATCATATCGTGGCAAGCTGACACAAGAAAATAGTTTGATTTGAGGTCAGTCAACTACTCTACAGCATGCACGATACAATAATTTGCCAATATTCGAATAACTTTTCATGAATCGCATAACAAAAAATACGAGAAATGAAAAAACTCGCAAATGATATATATGTGTAATAAATAAATCAATAAGTGTAATAAGAATGTAGTAAATGTAATTGAGGAGAGATTTCTGCTCGAATTGGATCTACTATAGCTACAGTACCTGAAGACAAAAGACGGCTTAACTCGCACTACTACCATTTCTATTGGTGAAAAAGAACGGAATTCCATTCTGGCAACACGAGAGTACCCTACAGATTTAAGCATATTGCCACCGGTGACCGCTTGCTACCAGGCGAGACCTATACTTGTGTGTTAACTTATTAAATTAGTTAATCAAAATACACTACGCATGATATGATTGCAAAATCGATAAATATGGCATTCGTTGATTACACCATTTTCCACACAGTATGAGTTCGGTGACACTTGATTTCATCCATTTCACGCAGTTAATTTTATAAAATAAGTACTCAAAATGACCCGAATTTATAGATCTGTTTTAATGTTCATTTTAAACATACTTCTGGTTTATATTCCTCATCAAAACTTGTAATTTAAAATATATATTTCAATACTGAATATGTATATGAAACAGTTAAATATATGATCAAAGCATGACTTGAAATGTGTCTTCGTAGAGATAGACACCATTAAATCGTTATAATCTAGTCGATTTTTTCTATAACATTCATAATCTTTATCGAAATATGCTTTGCATTTTTATTTGCTTTGTGTGTTTACACGAGTTATTGTTTTTTTTTTCGGTGAATTGTAGTAACATGACAAAAAACGGTTTTTTTGCCGACCCTAATATAAATTTTATCGTTTAGATTATTCAAACGATATTTTTTAGTTCGATTTGATTATCAATGTACTCAAGCTATGTGAAAAATGGTATGAGTAGTATATTTTTGGCTTAGGCTTTATAAACTCGTTTAAAATAAATAAAGCTTCCAAGTTTTTACGTCAACCGAAAATAGAATATAAAAACAAACGACAGTAGGTATCATACTGATTATTCAATTCACAATGTGATGAATACGAAAATCGAATAATCGAATAGATATTAGAGATATTAAATTAGACAAAACTATTAGAGTCCTAATTGTTATTATTCCTTCTTTACTACTCATGCTTTGTGATCTCAATAGATATTTTATTATTGTAATAAAAATAAATACTCGAGGTTTTGTGGTAACTTTGTTGTTATCCGTAAAATATGTGAAAATAAAGTGTTCCTTTACACAAGAATGGCTAAACTTATGCTAATTGAAAACAACCCGTTGATAGAAAGAGAACGAACATATATATGGTATACGTGGCTGTGTTTGATGACGCATGCGCACTATAATATTCGTATTTGATTGGCTTCTTCTATTATTGACGTGAGAATGCAACTCATTCTTCTGCTTTACTATGTTTCTCCACTGAGCATGAGTAACTAGTACCAAGTTAATTATCTTTCTCTATCTATCGACGGGGCGACGTTTTGTTTGGTTCGCCTATACTACCTACGTACCCAGAGTCAACAGCAGTTACCCACCGAATGAACGACCAAGGGAATAAGGCGTCAGTGTATGTACGTACGTACGACCATCACGAGAGACAAAGTCTCAGACAATCTGTACTTAGCAAATTAAAAGAGTCTGAAGATATTTAATACGTCATAACTTATTTTGTGCCACATTACAGTAGCAATCATGCAAATAAAAACAATTTTATTTCCATGCGATCGTTAACAGTTAAGAAAGCTCATAAATATTGCAATGGAGGCCGTAATTGCTCCTTGCACACCATAAACTTATGTCAGGAGAATGTACTGCAATGTGTGAACTGATAGTTAAACAGTTAACCTGATTTCTGGGCTAATCACTATGAGTTATATACGGCACTGCCATAGTGCGTAATATGTGCGTGTGGGACAAAATTATTTGGCAAATTGTGGGTGTTTAATAGGCCTCTGACTCGAGGATACAGAGTGTGTGTATGTATTTTAAAAGACACTAATAAATAATACATAGTATGAAACTTATTATGTATTTAATAAATAAATACACCAAAAGTAACTATACAAAAACATTTACAAAAAAAAATTAAGCTGGAGACGTCCCGCATACGACCATGTGGAACTATCGCACTATTAAAAATAAAACACGAAGCATCGGACACATATATTAGGGCCGCCATCTTTTCAGACGAACGAGGCCTTTTTCTAAAATTAAAAATATTGATGAGAACTTTATAGGGTATATTTTGGTCGGGGGTCATGAGTAGCCCATTGGGCATGGGCAGGCAGTCCAGACAGATGGCAGCCCCACGTGTTAAAAGGACAAACCTGTGAGACAGTGGAGGGCGTGGCACAGACAAACGCATTAGCCATTGAGTTGGGCAGGGGGCTCGCCAGTGTTAAAGGTAACACAGGCGGCAACAGGGGCGTCAGAGTAGTGTTGCCACTTGAGTTAGAGTCGTCATCGTCGAGGAGCTACCCAACACCACCAACTTATTAGTCCTCGCAGATTGACATAAGATTCAATATGCAATCGCCCGACTATATACGAGTTTAGAGAGAGACTTAAGTGTAAAGCGATAAGTGCATTGTTGAGTTGCGTGTGGTAAGCATTTGTGTGAATGAGTCGATGGAAACTTGATCTTGTGTCAAGCTGCGATATATTTACAATATCATTATCAAGATTTACAACTTTCCTCATTATATGTAACGAAAATTATTAAGTAAGAGATGTATATACTTTTCTTTTATAGTAAATGACTAGTGATGTATTTAGTAAATTAAGCTGCAAATTGGTGGGCACCCTAACATATGTTGATGTGACCATCAAACGTATGTAATTGAGTTCATTTTTTGTACTGATACTACTTAGTGATGAAATAGTACATTACAATATAATTTCTTCCTGTACAATGTGCGTGTATATTACCGTACATTGTATTTATGGTATGGTTTGTTTGTTCCTGAATACTATGATTACATATCAGTACTAAGTAATTACTTCATACTAGAGGTCGCCTGGTGGTCAAATTGGATCATTATTCATATTAGTAAAGGCAATGACACGTCAAATTCGTGTGAGTGATTATTGAACACGTTTACTAGGTTATTTAGTAACTACATAATATTATAATTACCAGTACAAATTCTAGTGTATAATTATGAAGTTTAACCAATAATAGAACATCTACCACGTTGCGGATCTAACATCGGACCGACAAGAAATTTTTATCCTCCATTTTAGAGATTAAATTCTCATGAAGGTGTATCTCACCATATTACTGACTCCTTAGAGATTTATAATTCGGAATATGTGACCACGTGATAAGAGAAACGCGTACAAACATTCAAAAACCTTTACAAGGCAATCCTTCCGCCCAAAATTAAATATGGTTGTCATCAATCGGCTGAGTCAATACTCAGCCGATCGATGACAACCATATTTCATTTTAATAAGTAACCGTAAAACAGTCGCCTCTTTAGCGATTGTTACGAGGGCCAAAACGCTCTTGACGCTCTTGGCAGAAAAAATCTTTTAACCACTACAGCATCAGTCAAAATAACTTTTAACTGATTAGAATGTAAATAGAAAATATCTAACCTAATTATTTGAAACTATATTCGTCACTATTTTCAAATTTGTTATTATTATTAATTATTAAAAACAAACAATAAAAATAAATGACTTGACGATATTAAGTGTGATAATAAAAATGGCTTCTCTACTGATTATACTTGATGGCCAACAGTATTAACCAATTATCTGTCGTAACAGTGCGAACTGTCGCACTCAAATGTCGAAAGTCAACTCCAAAATCATTGTTGCTCTGAGTTTAAAGCACAAGTTTAAAAAGAAGTTTTAAATTACTGTGTTTTAGAATAGGTGCCAAGGTATGAAATTTTAAATGAGGAAAGCAGTTTTAACTCCCAACGAGCAAAACAGTCGTGAGAGCGAGACAGATGACCAATGCAAAGTGAACTAGAATACAATGTGCACAAATTTAAATATTAAATTTTTAGCACTTCAATAAGCTACAATAAATCGTACTGGGTGAATGTTTCCTCAACACAACTACTTCCAAGGGCTGCAAAAGCATGCTCTCATTTACACAGGACATATTTTTGCTAGTTGGGTTGACTAAAAAACTTAACCTATTTCTAAAAGGTCCTTTTTTTAACAAGTTTAGCTAAAACACGAGTATTGTGTTCTTTATGTAACCGTCACAACTTATAAAAATAGTTAATTAATTCGAGTTTTAAATAATGCTCAAACCGATTGTGGCGTAATAGAAGGTTGTAACGCTTATTATACTATTCATTTATTATTATTTATATTTTATTATTCATTTATAGTGCTCTTAATCTTATATCCCACAACCGCAAATCCCACTTCGGCTGTCTCTGTGCTTAGTCCAAAGGCTATATTTTCCTAAGTAAACTAACAATTGTGTACTGAATAAGTTGTGACCAGTGTGTATTCACATTAAGTTCTACATACTACAAAAGGTTAAACTTACAATTTGGACGGCGCTGTTTGCAACTAGGGGTGGAGCAAGTGCTGGTATGCCAGTGAATGCCACATGAGCAGAAGGTGGATTTATTCCCTCAATCACCAGCTCTTTGGTCACTAAGGACTGACGCAGCAATGGCAAACTTTTCTGTAACAAAAAAGGATTAATAGCTAAACATCATTTTTTGAAAGACTGCCTTATACAATCTATAATAATAATAAAGCTGATGAGTTGGTTTTTTGGGTTCTTCTTCTCTCTTCTTCTTCCTTCTCTGTCTTTTGTACTACCTATGGAATTTAAAGAAAATCTTTTTACACCTGGTAGGCCAATCCCCAGGGGAGGTTAGGTATTTACCATCAGTTAGACTACTTAACATCGCGCTGCGACTATTAAACGTGGGTAAATCTACGGGGAACGGTTAGTGAAACTCACATCTAACACAGGCATTTAGCTTAACTAAAGGGGTGAACAAAAATACTACTAGTGTGTGATCCATATATGAAATGTAAACAAAAAAAATTGGTGAAAGATGGTAATTCTTTCCTGCAGGGTTTTTCATTGAGAGCTTTCGAACTTTGAAATAAAATAAAACAACCTCTGTAAGTGATATTACTACAATTTATATTTTATTTTAAAGTGTTTCCCGTTCAGTATAGCAAGCGCCATCCTATTAGACCCACATGTTTGTGAGATCCATACCATTTATTCTAGGCCAAAAAAAAATCATTAAACGACGGACTATGGACTCTGTAGGACGGCCATGAATGTCATAAATTGACTGATTGACTGATTTTGGTAATAAATTTTAACAATTTTAATGCGTTGTTGAAGTGTGTAGCATTCCGTTGTGACATGTCAAGACCAAGTAGCCTTCTTAGCTATCGCTTTACCAATACGGACGCTATACGCTGTCAAAGTTCGAGTGAAAAACCCTCTATATACCAAAGTTACGAAGGTAAAGGAATAGTCCATACTTTTAATTAATGTTTTTTTGTAAATAAAACATCACACTATTTGTAGCGCTATTCTTAAATATTAAATGAGAAAGACAATCTAATACTTGTATATTTAAATACGTACCTTCAGGAAACCAATAAGACAAGGCTGTGGGCTGGCATTCAAGAGCCGTTCGAGTCTATCGCAAAACTCTTCAGGTTCCACCTGAGCGTCAATAAGCTCTTGGATGAGATTTCTTACATTCCTCTCAACCGAGGGAGGCTCTTTACTTGATAAGTCCAGAAGATTCGCCAGAAAGTTCCTACATTTCTCTTTCGTGTTGTCAGAAGGTTTCTGTCGGGAGAATAAGAATGTTAAATTATATTTCAATTGAGAATTACATTTTATTGCATATTTGAGTTTTTGGAAATTATATTTATAAAATAGACAGTTGTGCTGTGCTGCAGTGCAGTTGCCACACTCCACTTGCAGTTGGCGTGGCAACCAATTATTAATTGTGTGGTTGATAGACCACTTTGACTCTGGGTGTGCTTTGTGCCCATTAATGGTATATTTATAATGTCCCCGTGGAGATTTTTTGCTAATCTCATATCTTTGGGAGAAAAAAATAATACTTTTATTGTGATTTTCCATCTCTTTCTTTCTTTTTCCTTCTGTCTTCTCCTTATAAGACAAAAGTTACTTACGATTTGTGCTGGTGCAGAGACAGGCATCTGCGGTATTGTCTGTGTCGGTGGCGTGATAGTTGGGATGTTCGGCGCCGAAACGGCCACGGGGGCAGCGACCGGCGCCGCGGGCATCTGACCAGGCATAGGGCCCGGCGGTGCCAGGCTCGTAGACACCGTTGCCACGCCAGGATGCTAAGAAAGGTGTTTCCGCTTAGTATGTCCCTCATTCGCATTATATATACACATGCTGGAGACATTCGTACATTCTTAAGCATTTAGCATGTTTTGATGTTTGGCTCAAAATATGGACATGTCATTATAATAGGATTTTATAATCATACCCGTAGATTTAGAAGATAATAGTATATTATATTAAAAAAGCTGAAATTATTTGCCGCTAATTCAAGTGAGCTATTGTTGAACAAAATTTTAAGCCTCCCCACCAAATAGATTCAATAACTTGCTCTTAGCAGAATACAATTGATAACCATCGAGTATCCTAGACACAGGCACATTACTTACTAGTGTACCATATGTTCTAGTTTATATAGACATTAAGAACAACTTCCGAACCTAATGTACAAATTTCAATCTTGATCGCATGGCAACATGCCCCTAGGAGTTAGATTTATCTATCATAGTAACATGTGCTTAATCACTACGTGCGCGAGATAGGGACTGCTATCGATTGATACAGAAGCTGAGAGCGTCGCCGAAGAAGCCCTAAGTGAGACGGGCCAGTTTAGGTGTGAACTACGCACATCAATAGATCGGGGAGTTTTGGATGCAAAGTTTTGACCCAGTTCTAATGTATGACTAACGGTTGTTATGACAGAAAAATATGCATAGTGAAACAAGAGGAAGCCAAGGACAAAAACTTGATACCTGTCAGAGGGCAGCAGTAACTGTCAGAACTGCACATAGTGAGAAGCAATAGAAGCAAAGCTACAAAGGCTACCTTGGACGCTAGCCGGAATCCTCAATATGGTCGAGTAGTGCCGAGTGGAGAAATAAAAATTCTAGTTCGTGGCAAAGAAAGAAATAAATGATACAGATATCACAGAAACAAGTGCCTATTATTCAAAATGCATTTTTTTACAGTTAAGGTGCCTTTGAATTTTTGGAGTATGCAATAACCTTTTATTATCATCATTAACGGTTTATATTTTCAACTTCATATTTAAAAACATATAAAAATTGCATCCCACTGGCATCTGGTGCAAAGGCCATGCTATACTATTGGTGGGTAGGGATTTAAAGACAAGCACCTCCTCACTATCAGTGTAATTTCAAAGGAACTATCTGAGCTGAACTGAAATGACTATTAAACAATAATCATTAATAATAATTACTATTTATAGATAGCACTACTATTTACTTCAAAAAAAATAAAAACTCATTGGTGGTAAGTGGGCAATCTTTAGCTAGATAAGTACGATACACATACTGAAATGCTTAGATAAAAAAATAACTTAGCAATATCCTGTTTAACGAGATGACACTTGTTTTGAAATATACTATTTGAAAATAGTTACAGCTTACATGAACACAGTATAACAGTAAATGTACTTAAAGCATTAAAAAGCTACTGCAATGAAGGAAGTCATCCAATGTGTACCAATCCTATTAAAGTATTGGCTAACATATTTGCGGCTAACACTAAAACTAACAATTCAAGGAACATGATTAGTACTTAATTATACACAGTCATCATGACCTGCCAATTAGATTCTTACCTGGTTAAATGATCATAGGACATGCACCTCCACCATTATCTTTTACATGCATGATTTAGGCTGAAATAGGACATGTCTCCTCTAACAGGAGATTCTAAGCAAGTGCTAAATTTTGTCCAATTTATTGCCAGGGGGTGAGTAGCAGAGTGACGGTGCCTACTTACTGCCGGCACGGACGACAGCCGGATGGTCTGAGCCTGCGGCGCCGTGAGGGTGCCGGCCGCGGGCGCAGGACCCACCCTCAGCAACTGGTATTGACCATTCTCAGTCTTTAACAACAAATGACCCTGCTGCCCAGGTTGTAGACTCTGCAGAGTTTGCAGCGTTATCTAAAAATCAACGCCTTGTTTCAATTTTACTGAACTCATTTATTATAGTTCAATCTATTTATATGATTAAATATAAAAATGTCTTTTGCCAATTAATAAAATCTGAGTAGAATTCTAAAGCAGGTCATTTGTTAGATATATAACATTTAGTTGGGATTAATTAACTAGTAGACATTCAACATTTTGTGCAACATCAAATCTAACACATAAATAATACACTGAGTATGGGAGTCACTGGAGTTATAGAGTTAGCATGGTGTAAGCTGGTGTTTAAAATTAAGTAATTCATTATAGTGAAAGCCCATACAGCACAAATTGTATACCAGATGTTTATAGATTTTTGTGAAAGGAACAAGAAAACCCACAGAAACTTTAAAGTTAAGGCCATGTGCCTTACCTTAAAGTTTGAGAAACATGTGGTAAACCAACTGTTCCATGTCAAATAATATCACACGAGTTTCAAACATACTTGCTTGAGGTTATCTAATGCATTTTGTTTAGGCGCTTAAGACACCATCATTAATAATTTGACAATTTTCGGCCAATTTACATATTTATACTGAAATTTCAAATGACATATATTATTGTGTATTACTCCCAAGCTTGGTTACATTTGCTCATACTGCAACATTTGGAAGTGCTCTGCAAATGTGCTTATATGTCTAAACATATGGTGCAGTACTTATAAAGCCTTTAACAACTGTCTTTACAATAGAAAGGGTGGGATTATTTCATTAGAAGCAGACTTGCATACACATACACATTACTGAATTTGTAATTGCATTGGTATATACTGAGACAGCTTGCAGACAAGTATATATTAATAGACCATACATGCAACATGGGATGAGCAGGAATGTGTATATTAATAGTAATGAATTGTAATGATGTTACTAACACAAAATCATGGAGTAATCTGTGAATGTGAAAAGAAAACTCAAATCGGCATAACAAGTTTAGGAGTGGTGTATTGCACAGGCTATTTTGTATAGCGTGGTGTATGCATATTGAACATAAGTTTACTGATTGCTTTGGAAATTGTAACCCATACTTAAAATAATTTAGTATTTTTACCCGTGGAACCATGTCATTTACAAAGCAAGTGTTTATATAGAAGAACAGAGTAGTTAAATGTGCAAGTTGAGACTGAAAGAACACGAACATTGAGGGAGACAAGTAAACAAACCTGGCACTGCAGATAACATAATTAATAATGACATTTAGCAACATAAACGGTATGGTGGCACATACACATAAGTCTACGCGCCATCATGTAATCCAAGCAACATTTATATTCATTCAGCCTCAAGTCGTGTCTGTACAAGAGTATTTTCATTTGTGATATTAATATGAAGATACTGAGCAAAAATGCCTGTACAAATCAAACAGACTGCCAACTTACTGGAGCAGTTGCTCTCGTACCAACAACTTGAGGCGTCCCGATCACCACACGTGGTGATACTGTTGCAACCGACTTCTGAGCGGCAACTGCCGGTGTCCCTGGCCTCATGTTCAAAATTTGAACATTAGGGAGAATAGCAGGCTGAGCAGAGCCCAGGTTTTGTGTGGTCACAACAACATTCTGCCCTCCAGGCTTGTTCAGTGTCATCACATTAGGAATTGAAGCAGGCATGCTAGAGTTCACAGTCATTGGGACAGTCACCATTCCAGGCTGCATACCCACTTGGCCAGTATTTGCGCCTTGCTTAATGACGAGCGGCGGCTGCATTGTGAGAGCTTTGTTGCCCTGCTGAGGTAACACGCCACTGGTCACAGCGTGATATAACTGGCTCTGCGACGAAGGCTGTCCGATGCAACCGTTCGCCAACGATTGAGCGGAAAATGTGAGACCGTTCGGATTATTTAGAGGTTGTGCATGTGAGTATATCACTTTTAAAGTTTCATTGGAATTATGAACACCACCCGTCAATGAGAGAGATGTAAACGGTAGGTTGGATGAATGCACATTATTATACGAAACACTAGAATTTGATGCTAGGCTTGAATGTATGTTGTTCACTAAACCATTAGAATTTAGTTGATCCACTATATATTTTTGACTCCCTATAATAGAGCCCGCATTTGACGTTATATTACAATTTTGTGACGGTATAACATTCACAATATTATTTTGAGAAGACACTGAAGAAATGGACGTGACTAACTGATTTTCTAATGAGCCTACAATCGCGTTTACAGCATTCTCATCGACGTTTGTAGACAAAGCTTGCTCTAAAAACTCGGCTGACGCCATTTTATACAAATCATCGGATATGGATAGCGTTGAAAATAAACCGATACAAAGCGTAAAAATCGGTTTTGTTAACATAATAAAATTTAAAGGTGTATTTTTTAAATTAAAAAAAGTAAAGATTTTTATTGATTACATATTTATCAGTGAAAATATTCAGTATTTTATAAAAATGTAAAGTCTTGTAGTTTTTATAAGGTACAGTAGAATTCAAGTAGATATAATGTTCAACTAGTAAAACACTCACTAGGCAATCCGATTTAGTTTAAAAGTTTTTAGTTTATTTAAAGGTGTTAACGATTAAGATAACTAGGATAAGGTGAATTAATGTTAATGGGTTAAACCTACTACCGTTCTGATAGTAAACTATTAAACTCTAATCTAATAAATAAGTCTATAAGAAAAGATTTTAGTGGATGTACGTTAGGCACTTTTGGTATAGTGAAAAACACATAGGAGTGACAAAGACTGTCACGCTCGTGCATAATAGTTATATACCTATATTTATGTAAGTTATGTTTTGCGTTGACTCTACACGCAAGATTGAGTCCACAAAAATAAAGAAAAAATAAATTATGTTTTCACTAGTACTATACTACGTATTCGTTACCGAGTAACAGGTACATAACATCACTTCAAGGAACGAAACGTTACTCGCTTTTGCATCTGACGGACTGTCTTAAGTTGGCGGGGAGAAGTCGCTTTTTTACATTTTTTTTTCTCTTTCAACTGTTCGTTAACTGTTCTTAACTGTTCGATCA
The DNA here is from genome assembly GCA_963859945.1 of Euplagia quadripunctaria. Lineage (NCBI taxonomy): Eukaryota > Metazoa > Arthropoda > Insecta > Lepidoptera > Erebidae > Euplagia > Euplagia quadripunctaria. Next base: position 28,671,737 of record OY982559.1, on the reverse strand, counting down.
AAATTTTTATTTGTTCAATCTTTGTTTTTTTTTAAATAAAATTAAAAGTTGTCCTCAAGTTGGCGGGGAGAAGCCGTTCTTTTACATTTTTTTTTACTATTTGAATTGTTAGTTAACTGTTCATCGTTGTTCGATCAAAATTTTTAATTGTTCGATCTTAGTTTTTTTTTTATAAACAAAATAAAAAAATTGCTTTCTTAAGTTGGCGGGGAGAAGTGGTTTTTTAAACTTTATTTCTGCTATTTCAACTGTTCTTTAACTGTTCGACATTGTTTGATCAAAATTTTTATTTGTTCGATCTTAGTTTTTTTTTAAATAAAATAAAATTACCCTCAAGTTGGCGGAGAGAAGTAATTTTTTTAATTTGTTTTTTTGATATTTGAACTGTTCGTCATTGTTTGATCAAAATTTTTTTTTGTTCAATCTTAGTTTTTTTTTAATATAAAATAAAAAATTACATTAGTGTCATTTTTAATTTTTTTGGTTATATAGTTGGCGGGAAGAAGTCATTTTTTTTTGCTATTTCAACTGTTCGTTAACTGTTCTTCATTGTTCAATCAAAATTTTTTTTGTTCAATCTTAGTTTTTAGTGCAAATGGGTGGACATAAGGCCCGAGGAGGCTGTCATAAGTTGGCGAGGAGAAGTCGTTTTTTTACAGTTTTTTTTGCTCTTTCAAATGTTAGTTAACTGTTCTTCATTGTTCGACTAAAATTTTTTTTGTTCGATCTTAGTTTTTTTGTGCAAATGGGTGAACACTCTTACCCTTCTCGTTTCAGGTCTAAATCCAAACCGGGACTCATCGCAAAATATAATTTTATCCCATTGCTCCTGGGTCCATATCAAGTGTTCCTTGCCAAGTGCTGCTTAACAGGATCCCCTGAATTAACATAACGCTGCCAAAGACGACTAATCACGCTCCTATTGACACCAACATGCCTTGGGACTGATTTCTTCCCAAATGGCGTCGCTCTATGACATAAAAATTACTCAGTACAACATTTTTCAAAAACTGTAAATCTCAAAATGTTAAAAGAGAGATAATATATATATAAATATATATAAAACCAAATTTATCAAGCAACGAAAACACATGAAATCGTGTAAAAATAATTAGCTTTTATTTTAATGAAAACAAAACACAATCGAAAAGTTTATATATTTTTAAAATGAGCCAGTATATATTTCCGAGAACAAAAAAGATTGAATACGAATCTACTTTGCTAAGAATCAAAGAAAAAAATAAAATTACATGCAGTTTCTGTGAATTATGCGTGTTGCTTAGACTTTTTTGATCTGTGTATTATAACATATAATATATGTCGCAAAAACAGATTGTAGGTCGCCATTATCTTCGCCAGACATCTCGTGGGCGTGTAGTGGGTAATCGTGCGAAATGATAAAACAGTCTTGAGTTTTGAAGGTAGATTACAACAACAAAATAAGGTTAGGTACGAAACGTTTCGAGGGTTCGGATACTCGTGAGTTCAGGATCTTCACTGCCGGCTTCCAAAGGACCTAAATATAAAAACAATGGTGACTCTAGGTACCCACATCACTGGAATCCAGGCCGAATGTTTGGATATTTCCATGGCTGCAGCAGCTGTCACTGCTAGGAAGGTAAAATATCAATCGAACCGTATACTATCCGACAGCATGGCAGTATTATAAGCCCTCGACGACAACGCCATCAGCTCGGGTCTAATCTACGAGTGCTACCAGTGTGCTTGCTTGATGAGGTATGCGACCTTAACAAAGTATTACCCCCAAATGGATAAAGGGTCACAGCGCCCCTAGAGGCAACGATACAGCAGACGAATTGGCTAGGAGGGCATCGGGGATGGGCGTCATGGGCCCAGAATTCATAGTACACCTACCCTTCGGTCAAATTTGGACATTGGTAAGGAGGAGCACTAGATACCAACACAATTTCATACGGACAAGCTATGAAGGCTGTGGGCCGTCAAGAGCGGTCCAACCGACCATCAGCGCCCGGGTGTCGAAGTTGCTACTCCTGCTAGACAAGAATCAGCTGCGTACGGCAACTGGAGCTAGCACCGGACATGGCTCGTTTAACAAACACCTTTTTGTTATAGGTGCTACGGACAGCCCACTGTGCAGAGCATACATGGAAGCCGAGGAAACAGCAACCCATGTTCTGATGGACTGTCAGGGGGTTGCAGAATACCGGGCGCTTAGCCCTGTGCCTTGGCTCACCATGGTCACTCTTCGAGATGGATGGGATGACTCTAATAGTTTTTATTGAAACTAATGCAAAATACACACTGTGACGTGAAGTCTCGGAAAAAGATGGTGTAAACCCTTTTTTTTGTACGTCTGTAAAGCCCTCGAGCCGTTACCCCACCGTTTTTGGTGGGGTAACGGAGTTCGGCTTCTCAAGGCACTCTGAGCGCTCTCGAAACTTTGCAAATTGAGATCTGAGCTCTGCGACTTGCTTCGTCAACCGGTCGTTTGATGCCGTCAGCCGCTCATTCGCTTCATCGAACCCAAAAACGGCTGAGCTTGAGTTGTCCTTACTATTGGTGGCCTTGGTGGTCACTTTGTTAATAATGGCCACTGCCGCACTCATCCTACCCTTCCGCCGGTGCACGGCTCTTCAGCAGGAGATCCGCGATATCCTCCTCAGCAACGATCTTGCCCTCCGCGTGAACTCACGTGCCGCCGTGCCGCCTTTGAGAAGGCAGAACCTGCCGGAGCTGGAATCGCTTCTTCGAATTCTTTGGCTGCTCGCCACTTCACGGCAACATATCTTGTGACACGTCACTATCCTCCTTTCTGGAGCGACCGAGCTTGCGATTTTCATCGCAGAGTTCCACCTCCTTTTCTTCGGCCGAGTCATCCGTTGAACCGGCAGCCCTAAAACGTTATCGTTCCGATCTTCGTCTGCTCCCAGGAGTCCGATTAACTTCTGGAAGATAGGTGACCTTAACAAAACGCCCTCGTCGATCGACGAGGTGTCCGCCATCTGCATGTTCCTCTCCTTCCTCTATACTATGTCCTTCCTTTTTTCTTCTGTAATATGTTTTTAAGTTAAATTTTCCATTATTTAAACCCACGATTGGTGGAGAAATAAAGGTCCACCTGGGCAGAGATCCCCCAATACCCGACCAAGCTTAGATTTATACCCAACCGAAGGATCCGCAGATGCCACGGCTGGGAGTGCGCTTGCGACTGAACCCATCAGCCACGCATCTCCTGGTCACGCACCAGAACACGGGATTAGGGGTGATTTTGTGAGAGGTTTACTTCCTCGCAGTCTGGGTGGCTAAGCCAAGACCATCGCCTCCGATCACTGTTATTGTTTATATAACTTTGTAGCATAAAGCTCAAACTACATAAATAATAATATATTAGTTTCTTGTGTATCCGAAAGTTTTTCCAAGTAATATTAATAAAGTATGTTATGAATATGATATCGAATAGGGAATGAAAAAAAAACCTGTTTAAAGCAAGTGTCGTGTGTTCCAGGCACTATACCAAAAAACCCTTTATCGAAAACAAAATAGTGTTATTGCCATCTTGGGCTACATAAATGTCGAATAGGTTAGTTTACATTTTAGATTGACATTTATTTTTGTCATTCGTTGTACGTTGTCAGATTAAATTCTATGTTCTGGATAGAGTTAGATCGCATAGTTATATATTATCACTGGTTATTTCTAAAAGAATTTAGATTACGTTATATAGTACGCGGTTGTGTAATGAGTGAAACGTTAATAGTATAACTTGCTGCAGTAAAGGGGGCGTTTGTTTTCAATTCGGAAATTGGTTTTTCGTGCACCAAGACTCCAGTAATACTAATTAATGTATTAATTTCAACGTCATTTCTATTGGGGGTAAGTAAAAATGTACATGGAATTGAAAACGCATGTTATTAATGAGTTAAATATTCTGAAATCTTATAATGTAATCTCTAATCACTTGTAAACAAAGATAGATAGAGATTTGTGGGTTTTACATTTCGTTATATTAACAGTGTGATTCACCTACACATTTAGAAAATGAATATTTTCAAATATTATTTTAACTTACAGTTCAATTCAAAATTCAAAATTCAAAATTCAAAATCATTTATTCAATTAAGACACTAAGTGACATTTATGAACGTTAAATTGAAGCTACTGTTAAAAATCATAGATCGACGCAAATAGACGCCACAGCATGTACTGGATTGTCGAGGTAAATTAGGTGAAAACACCAAAATCTACTGCCTGCTTGTGTCGATCTATAACTTCCAGTTTCCAAAATGCGTAGAGCCTTATGAGAAGAATACTGGCAAAGAAACTCATGGCCACTCTTTTTAAAAGTCAGATCTTCAGGTACAATGGTATTAGTGTTACATAAAAGATAAGCATGATGCAAGCTGTTGCCACCTGAATTACATTTTATTGAAATGCTCCAAAAGCTAACGCACAAACAAAAAATATCACTCAGTGATACCGTTGAAGGTTCGAACCTATTAAACATAGAAATCATTCAAGGTGCACATCAGTTACAAAGTCTACTGTTAAAACTAATTCGTGACTGGATTAAGAGGCTAGAGTTGCAGTTGAACGAACCAAAATAATAGTATAGGCTAAAGCATCGCTGACTAAGCCGACCAGTCACCCCAAGCAGCACCCGTTCACGAGTATGACGCATGGACCAGCCATCGTCTCCTTCGCCATATCAGAGGGAAAGAAACGACCCGCCCCATGACGACGCCGCAAGCAATGACATTTTAGTGAGCATGACGAGCCATAGTCGAGATACTGATAAAAATCACTACTAGTCAAAATTACCATAATAATCGTCACGCATTACTTTCAACTAACAATGGTTTGTTAATAATTTAGTCTAATTATAAGACAAAGAAGTTTGTGTGTATATACCTAAAGACACCTTAAGCCCAAGACTGTTTGTCGTTTAGATAATCGTTGATCGTATAGTAGGCTTTCCTAATAAGGTGATTTTTTACAGTACGCTTAAATTTATCTACAGGAAGGTCGATTACATCTATAGGAATTTTATTATAAAAACGTATACCAAGACCTTCGAACGAGTTGTGTACCTTATGTAAGCGATGATAGGTAGCAACGAGTTTAGACTTGTTTCTTGTATTAATATTGTGTATATCACTGTTTTTCTTATAGTCATTGATATTGTGCCTAACAAACATAATATTTGCAAATATATACTGTGATGCAACAGTTAAAATACCTATATCCTTAAACAACTCTCGAAGAGAGACTCTAGCACCTAAATTGTATATTGAGCGGATGGCTCTTTTTTGAAGAATAAAAATCGTTTCAACATCAGCCGCCTTGCCCCAAAGTAGTATACCATAGGACATGACGCTGTGAAAGTAGCTAAAATAAACAAGCCTAGCTGTGTCCGTATCAGTGAGCTGACGTACCTTCCATACTGCGTAAGCTGCCGAACTAAGCCTACCTGCAAGGCTGTCTATCTGGGGTCCCCATTGCAGTTTACTGTCTAATGTAAGTCCCAAGAATACTGTTGAGTCTACAATACTTATTATTTCATTATTTAGAGTTAGATTAGTGCCTAGCTGTTTTACATTTGGCATGGTAAATCTCACACACTTTGTTTTATTTGAGTTCAGTAGGAGATTGTTAGTTGAAAACCAATACAATACATCATTTAGCGCCCTATTCACATCGTCAAAAACTGTTTTTTTACGATCGACTTTGAAAATAAGTGACGTATCATCAGCAAATAGAACTATATCACAGCGATCTTTTAAATAATAAGGTAAATCGTTTATATATATGAGAAAAAGTAGAGGACCCAGTATAGAGCCCTGGGGAACGCCCATAGTAACAGGTAATCCAGAAGACCTCGCACCATTGACATCTACATGTTGAATTCTATCTTTCAAGTAGGAAACAATTAGTTCCAAAGCAATACCATTAACACCATAATGCCTAAGTTTAAGAATAAGCGTGTTGTGTTCTACACAGTCAAAAGCTTTAGAGAGATCGCAAAATACACCTATCGCATCTTGCGAATTCTCCCATGCATTAAATATATGTCTCAAAAGAGTTGCACCAGCATCAATTGTTGAACGACCCTTTGTGAAGCCAAATTGTTCTTTGTGCAATAAATTATTTCGATTAAAATGGCTTTCTAGTTGTTGCAGGATAACTTTTTCAAAAATTTTACTTATAGCCGGCAAGATTGAGATTGGCCTAAAGTTACTTGGTTCAGTTGTACAACCCTTCTTGAATAAAGGTATTACTTTGCTATACTTCATCAGGTTAGGAAAAACACCAGAATCAACACATCGATTGAATGTTATAGCTAGAAATGGCGCTATATCAATTATAATAGTTTCTATTAATTTAACAGAAATCCCCCATAAGTCCCCTGAATTCTTAGAGTTAAGAGACTTAAACGTTTTTATAATGTCTGTGGGGTTTATGAATTCAAATTTAAATAAGTTCTTACATTTGTTTACATTGGCCCTTAACAACAATTCAGACCTGGACGCACAAGAATTCAAGGTACTAGTTGTACTAACTGGTATATTTGTGAAAAAGGTATTAAAAGATTCAGCTATGTCTAAGTTGTTTGTTATAAACCTATTATTAATATTTAATTTTAAATTGTTATCTCGAGGTTTACTACGTCCAGTTTCATTATTAATAATGTTCCATGTAGCTGTTATTTTATTATTTGAAGACTTAATCTTATTACTTATGTATAAAGACTTTGCCATAGAACATGTTTTCTTAAAAATCTTTGAGTAATTTTTGACATATTCATGAAATTTTGGGTCAAAATTACTTTGTTTCATGGCATATAAATCATACAGCTTTTCTCTACTTTTGTATATTCCTGTTGTTGCCCAATCACAGAATGTCGTCTTTGGCCTTTGCATTATTATTTTTGACTTAAATATACTGTTAAATTCGATTTCTATCATATTGAATAAGTCGCCGTAAAGCTTATCTGGATCACTTTGAGTCCAATCTAAATTGGAAACTTTATCACTAATGTTATTACTAAAATTGAATAATCGGTTACTAGTCATGGGCCTGCATATAGTTTTGTTTATTCTATTTTCTTTTATACAAGGAAATGTAACAAATTGCCCACAGTGATCAGATGTTAAATCACTTAAAATTGACCTATTTAAATATTCCCCATTGCAAAAGATGTTATCTAAGCAAGTTGCCGAGTGAGAAGTAATTCTTGTTGGCTCAGAAAATAAATAATTTAAGTCAAATGATTCAAATAGGCTCACTAATCTTATACTGATAGGACACTTTTCTAATATATTAATATTGAAATCTCCACAAACTACCAAAACCTTACTACTGACACATAAACGCTTCAAAACTTCTTCCATAACTAACTCAAATATGCTAAAGTCACTCTGTGGTGGCCGATACACACTAACTATAATATGGTGTTCCAGTTCCACACAGGAAAGCTCAACAGTGCGCTCAACAGACAAATTTACAACATCTTTCCGGTTTTTGCACTTAATGCTATTACGAACAAAAATTAAAGACCCTCCATGAATTGACTTCTTTCTTACATACACACTTCTAGCAGAATAAAATTCATTATTTAGTATTAACTGGTGTGCTTGTAGCCAATGCTCTGTGATACAGAGCACATCAACATTATATTTTTCAAAAAATAATTCTACTTCCAAGTCTTTCCTAGATAATCCTTGAATATTTTGATGAACTATGTTTATGGTCATTGACTTTTTTACTTTATTGCTACAATTTTTATTTATTTTTATATTTTTACTAACAGTACCATTATTGAGTAAATGATTTGATATGCAAGAGATAGGCTCTATTGTCTTAGCAATTAATTTAAAGAATTTATGTCACAATGTGCGGCCAAGCTATTGCCTGAATGAATATTAGTAAAGATATTATTAATTAGCTCAGAAGGAGCACTATGTGAAGCCAAATGTTTGGCTACAGTGTTCTTACATTCTAAGGGGTGCTCTATAGGAGCTGTCAGGTTAGCCAAGTTCTTGGCTATTATTCTAAAATAATATGATAACGAAACAGTTATCTGTCTTTTAAAATAATACGGCAGATAATAACTATCTGTGGTCGAAAAAACAGTATCATTGACAATCCTATTGATGTCGATTAAATGAAATTTATTATAAAAACTACCATTAATTTGGCTTGTCAAATTAAACATAGTCATGTTTAAATTAATCCTAATATTTTTTTCATGTTGAGACAACCCTTTGTTAATTGGCAGTGTAAATAGTACTATTTTATTTACATTGAGTTCCGATAATTGTTCAAAGTATTTTATGAATGTTTTTTTATTTACAGTACCCCTATTGCCACTGAAAATTATGAGACTAGTATTTGTATCAAAAGTTGCACTAATAGCCTTTTCTAGAATCATATTATATGGTAGGTTTGGCATACAAAAGTTGCTGAATGAATATTCCTGATTTGAGTTTGACATTGACATACCTAAACCTTTACCAATTTCATCGCTAAACATTATTATTTTGCTATTGGTACTGTACAATTGATGTTGAATAGTTGTATTGCTATTCTGGAAATTAACTACATTACTGACACATGTTACTGGCAAACTGTCTAAAGAACTAGTGGTTTCATTGTGGTTATCAGAAAACAACAATGAATCATTCCTACAATTGCATGAATTAACTAGTTTACCTATTGCCAAAACTTGTTCCCTACTTTGTTTTTGTGAAATCTCATATTTACTACTAATAGTTCTCAGATGCTCCTCAAGTTTCTTAATTTCTGTTTGAAGAGCTCCTGTGTCCTCAAAATATTGTGAAGACATGTTATCTACCTCTATGGAGTACATATTAACCTGATCAATTAATTGCATCCTCTGCCTATTTAATGCTACACTATCTATAAAGAACTTATGTTTAAAAATAAGCTTCTTTGTTTTTGTAATAAATTTTTTAACACGAATGTACTTTTTTAATTTGTTCTTACTACATTTGATGACTTTTTGAGATTTATTAACTCTGAAGGAGTCATTGTCATTTGTAAGATCTATAATGAGAGCCGAATTATGGTTGTTAGCTACCAACGGTGAATTGGGAGCAACCAGCTCCTCGTACAGACTCTGATTTGATGCAGCTACTATCCTGTCCTTGAAGTCTTCAAATGATGATATGGTGTTGTGTGCTTCATGTAGCTGGCGTTCTAAAACCCTGATGCGTTTCAGAGCTTGCTCGTACTCATCTCTGCATGTGTCGAATGAGTCAACGAGGAGCTGTAGTCTGTCCCGAGCATTGGTAACCTCAACATTTTGTGAGTGCAATGAAGACAGCTTAAGTCTAAGATTATCATTTTCATGTAAAGTATCCAAGAGTGTTTGTTCACTGTCATTTCTCTCTTTCATCAGCTGATCACACCTCCCCTTGGTAGCTTTTAGTTCTCTTAATGTCATTTGGAGTTTGGCCTCCTCCTGACGTGCCAATGCTTTGCGAGTTTGAATCATTTTATAGTAGGGCTATTAAGAACTAGGAAATATTTTATAACTTTAAAACTTGGAGAATTGCAATCAACTAATGGGAGGTAGTTTTAAACAGTATAAGGTTTAATAACTGTTAATATTTCTGTAAAACTATACTTGCACTGTGAATAAAGTATGTTTATAAGAATGATAAGATGATAAATACCTTGAAAGAGATGACAATAAATTCACAGTGATCACTTAAAACATATTTTTCACAATTTCGGTTAAAACGTAACTGTCACTTTAGTAGTATCCGTAAACTTACAATTACACTTATTATACTCTTAATTACTATGAGATTTATAATTATTCTTATAATTACTAGAATGTTTAGCGTGAAATTGGTTGTACAATGTTATATTTATGCAAATAAATATATTTTTTAAATAAAAATTATCGGAAAAAATTCTAATCAATGGCTTTGGTTGGCATTTCGGACAAGATAAACCCTCCAAGGAAAGCTGGACCTTGATATAAATAAACCAGCATTTTATATTAATTCAGGCTAAGTCTGCAAAGGTATTGCCTCGACTTATTTTAGGCTTCCATTTGGTATATTTATGTGTAGATGTAGAGTTTTTCAATAGTTCATTATTTCATTAAGTTCTTAAATTGTGCCATCATGCTACCACATCTAGTCAAGTCACCAAATTCCTAATTGATACTACCTTATTAATATATAGATAACTAGCAACCCTGGCTTCGCACGGATGCAATGATGGTACTAAATATACTACAGAATGTCTTTATATACAATGTTCACAGCTTTTTTGTCATTAGACAATACAAAAATGTTTTCTTCAGAGGTTACTCTTGAAAGAGCGACATATAATTGGCCATGTGAAAAACACTCAACGCTCAAATCTAAGCCTGCAACATTGAAAGTTTGACCCTGTGATTTATTAATGGTCATTGCAAAAGAAATCTTTACCGGAAATTGTCCGGCCCTCTGGCCGGTAAAGCCACAACCGCTATGTCAATGCATTTTAAATCTGTAATATCTTCGAAAATATGCATTGAAATTACATGCTGTAAAGGGCCATTTTGATCTATATTATATGCACAATGTATTTAAGGTACTTAATTGGATAAGGATTAATGCTTTATTGCTTAAAATCGCTTCGTAAATAAGCCATTATTTTTCGTAAAAAGTAAAGGATAAAAAATGGTTATTGTGGGTTATTCCTAAGAGATAGACATATACCATCGTGGACTTTGTTGTAGAACTTTTTAAGGTGTACAATACTGTGGTACATTATTTTGATCTATCTCGTAGGGTTCAGCCAGCGTTTGTAATGTAAACGAAAAAACATGTGTTTATTTACGACATCACATTGGAAACCTCTAAAGTTATCAGTGTTTCTCTACTATATATACATAAACATATACATGAACATACACATATACATATAAACCTTCCTCTTGAATCACTCTATCTATTAAAAAAAACCGTATCAAATTCCGTTGTGTAGTTTTAGAAATCTAAGCATACATAGGGGCAGACGGACCGCAGGAAGCGACTTTGTTTTATACTATGTAGTGATGTTCACACAATTCATTATTGATTGCACAATTTATTTATTTATTTATTTATAAGGATTGCCAACAAATGATACACTTATCTAATATGACAAAAGAAATGAAATTACAAAAACATGCCTTGTGCTCATTGAATTATAGGCAACCACAACTAACAATGTTCATACTCATAGGAGTTGGCAAAAAAAAACCTAGACAGCAACTGCTCCAACATATTACTTGTTGGTTCATGTATAACTACTTAAGAAAATATTTACTTTAATCAACCATGATATATAATTATAAATACACTTTATCTTTTAAATTAAACCATTTCAGGCCTCACAACTATTGAACTTTTATTACATGACATGTGTTATAATATACTTCAGTAGTAGTTTCAACTACTAACTCAAAACTTGGAATATAAAGAATGTTTGATGTGTCCATGTCAAGCAAGCGAGCCAGTTAATTAAATAAATTATCCATATTCACATTGATTTATTCAAACTGATACAATAATTTTGTAGTATAAATCTAACCTCCATCTACAGCTGATTCCGTGAATTTGAGCACGAAATATAGCCAAATTCAACATTTCCTCACAGGTCGAGGAACAAATTCTCACTGAGTGACTGAGAGTTGTTCCACAAATACCAAATTGCATCAATTCTTTTCTAATTAAATAATTATTTAAAATTTTGCTCCTTCATTTTTGTTCAGAGATGATCTGAAGCATTTTCAGCCAGTAAATAGGTTCAGACACTTAAATAAAGTTTCAAACAAATATTTGTGGTATGTGTGTTCAAAGTACATACAAAACGAAAGTTACTGCACTTCATACCCTAGTGGAGTGCCCAGAGGAACGGGAGAGGACTAGCACTCTCCCGTCCCGTAGAGAACGCACCGCACGCCGTAGAGCACCTAATGACTTACGGCCTCCATGGACGCTGGCCTGAAGGAGCCGGTAACCACCGAAACAGGAAGAAATAACCTCGAGCGGGACACGGCTCCCACTCACGACTGCGAGACTACCTGCTTTATGGGAAGGTAGTCAAGTCTGTCGAGGGTCCAGGGAGTTCCTTCCTAGGTTATACCTGAGCCTCCGGCCATAGGCACCCGTGACGGAACACCGTGTGGTCTTAGTCGGTGCGATTCCGACATAGAAACTTCGCCGAGAATTAGCTCGGTGAGGTGGTACTCGAGGGGTTTCCTCACGTTAAAATAAAGCTCAGGCTTCACAAATAGTAGGTAGGTACATTTAAGTAGGTTATCACGACAGTTCAAAATCTAATTCACTTTTAGCTACATTTAAATTTGAGCAACAGGGTGACTGTCTCAATACTAGCAAACCTTTGTTTGTAAGCTGTTAAATTGATAACATTTAACAAAAAAATGGAAAGAGCTGCTTGCTATGCTTCAAATCTATGAGTGGATAAGTAATTTTTAAGAACATTATTATATATTATTCTTATCTGTTACAAAGTTTAACTAGATCGGTCATGCCATACCTACACAATGTTACGAAATATATTATTAAAAAAACACAATGTTCGGGTGGGTATTGTAATAGAGATTTGTAACTGATTAAAGAAATGTTAACTATACTCTGAGCGCGTGTATAATGTGTATACTACAATACGGTGTCTCTGAAATCAGAAATATGGCCGGGAGAGGTGGTACCCACCAACCCCTGACGCTTTTGGGGAATTATTTTTGTCGGAGGAGAGCTAATTCCAAATGCCAAGTCTCTTGTCGGTCTGTGTTGCGGTATGTCTGCGAGAGACCGTGTGGGCTATCTACGAGCGGGTTCGCTGTCTACATTCGTTCGACCTTTGATTAGTAATTTTTCAGAGATTTTTTTCGCAGCTAAGGTCACTATTCTCGTCCATTGAATGTTTCGGTTGAGTCGAAAAGAGATCTGTGCGTATTCACCGATTTAAAGAAATCGCCAAAAATTGAGATTTTTGTAATTTTCTCCTACCGTATTATAATTACTTTTTTTAGGTATCGTATCTGTCAGGGGTCGGCAACCTGTGGCTCGCGAGCCACATGCGGCTCTTTCGATGTAAATTTGTGGCTCTCCAGTTCCATATTTACTATTCAAAACTCTTAAAACCGTGTAATTGAGTACTATGATATAGTATGACTGAGATTTTCAATCACATTTTGATTCACATGTTTATCTAAAAAAAAAGGTCGCTCAATTCCTTTTACGGTGAACAACACGTTTTATCCGCAACAATCCTCAAATATTTTTTTATGAGGACTAAAAAGAAAAGGTCGTCAAATTTATAGGGGCGCCACTTGTATTTACAAATTTAATTGGCTCTTTATTTTGTAAATTAAGTTTTGGCTTTTCCGTCTCAAAAGGTTGCCGACCCCTGGTATAGGTGGTAAAAATCCTAAAAATTTAAGACCAGTTCGAGTTAATTAATTTAGTAATTTGTTTAAATAATGACGAATTACAGTAGAAAATCGCAACATTTTAATTTATTTTTAATTTCGAAAAGAAAGCTCCAATAAACGTGTAACTTTATAGAATACCTCTTTTTTACGTCTACGCTTCTGAACATACCAAAAATTTTTTTTATCAAAAAATATTCATTTGTTAACGAGAAATTCTATTTATTTATTAAAATTTTCTTAAATGGTTATTGCTATTTGAGCCAGTTTCCGCAGTTCAAATCGATTCATTTTGCACACATTTTTTCGTCGAGGCCTATATCTTATGATTCTGCAGTGGACGTATGTATTATTATTATTTAACACCCCCAAAATGGCGTCCGAAAAATGTGCAGTTTCCGAGATATGGTTTTTTGAAATATTTCGAAAACTTATGGTCGTATATACTCATTAAAAAAAGTGTCCTAGCGTAAGTAGAAGCCGAGATATATTTTTTAAAATAAATCGCTATTTGTTTAATAATAACAATAGCTCCAAAAATAATAAAACGCTCCAAATTTTGCATATAACTAAATAGTTGAATACTTACATTTTGTTAATCTATTCTCAATTATGCGAAAAATAGCCTTCCCAACAGGTACACAGTCATTTAAAATTTACAATAATTTTTGCTTAAGCGGGCGATGTTATTCGTCCATGCCAAACGGTGCTTGAAAACTCGATCGAGCTACTTCAAACTGCAAATGAAAAAAAAAATGACTATCGGTCATATCTTACTCGATTTTCACGTTTTTTTTTTAAATCTGGATTAGCGCGTGCATATATTATAACATCGACTGGCATGGTCAAATCAACAAATTATTTAAAGAAATTGTTAGGAAAAAAGAAATATATTTTGTTTTGTTCTACATACGCGTTTTTTCTAATTCCACTGGCCTACATGTGGAGCGAGCGAACGAGACAGTGCGGGGAAGCGCGGGGTTAGGCACTCGGCCTAGTAAGTAGAACTAGATCCGAGTGACTGTCTCGCTCTAGTATTCGGCGGCATACTCGGCCCAGTACACGGTGATGTGTTTACATAATCTTCTGTAAACACATCACCATCTTCTGTCTTTCCACTTTACTCGGTGAGTGTAATCAGCTTTAAGTATTGATATAATTATCACGTATCAATAAAATAAAGGCTAATAACCTAAGCAGTTGTAACACTCGATATCAATCTAAAATCGGAAAAAATAATTCTATCAGCATTTTCACCCATCGATCGTAACCTGTCAACCCCTGTCCTGCCAACCAGTCTGGAGCACTGGTGACCACTCCGCAGCAGAAATACGACACTACGCTTATAGTGTTTTAAAGTCATGATTGTTTCTGCAGTCGGGTAATTAGAATTCTACAAAAAGGTTTCGTATCAACGTATGTACTTTTTATCTCTTGATTACACTAATTATACTCATACACTTTGAAGAGACAAAGCTAAACACATCTGTTGGAACCGTAACCGCTCGGGTAGGGAAGTGAATGTCTTGTTGAGAGGGGGAATTGGTGAAACGACACGCACGAGTTACTTCGCTAGTTTTGTAAGAAGACACTAGAAGTATACAGTCCGCCTAACAGTAAGCGGTTACTAAAATCCATCTATATATTATAATATATTTAATCTAAAAAATTGCCAAAATCGACACACATAATTAATCGTCAGTTTAACCACCTATTATCGATCGTACCTTGTTGAGTTGAAAAATTAAAAAAAAAAATGATAACCCAATTCTCGAAGAATATTTATCATCACGCTACGACGCGGAGCAGTAAACGCGGGGCAAGCTCCGAGAAGCGCCTAGTTTCTAATCTATATAAATAGAAATAATCGCTAAATGTTCGCAAAACTCGAGAACAACTGGACCAATTCGGCTCTTTTCTATTTCAAATTTTCGTTAAGGTCCGAGGAAGGTTCTTATGAAGAGAAAAATTGTAAAATACCTACTATTTTTCTAATTGGGTTTGCTACACACTCGATTTAACAGAAAGAGGTCTGTCGGGTGTGCTACTATTTAACAATATAATATTCCACCTCATAACATAAACTTAGCATAATTATGTATATACTGCGATGCTACTGCTAAAATGTCTAATCTTTCTTTGAGCTAGGTAACAAAAGTGCCTAACGTGAAGTAACAGTAAGTAAAGTTGCAACTTAGTCACTACATATTATAAAACAAAGTCTCCTGCCGCATCTGTCTGTCTGTTCGTGATCAACTCAAAAACTACTAAATGGTTTTCACCAATAGATAGAGCGATTAATGAGGAAGGTTTAGGTATATAATTTGTTAAGGTTTTGTGTAAATTGGTTGAAATATGATGATGATTGTTGAAGATGTCTCTGCTACCCGAGCGAAGCCGGGGCGGGTTGCTAGTTAAATATAATTAGAGTTGAATTGCACCCCACATTCTGCTCACTATATTATTCGTTCCATGTAAAATGGCGCATTATTACCGACTACTGCTTCTAAGCACATTTTAATTTACGGGCAGACGGACATTTTCGGGAATTAACGCGATAATAGGTAGGTTAGACTTACACGGGCAAATTTCAGAAAACTCTTAAAGCCACCACCCTAACTCCCCGAAGAATACCAGTAGCTGACGTTACCGACGATCTCAGAGAGGGACCCTGGCGAGCCAAGGTACTTAGCCCGGTATTCTGCAACCACCCGACAGTCCATCAGTACATGGGTTGCTGTTTCCTCTGCTTCCATACCTGCTCTGCACAGTGGGCTGTTCTTAGCACTTTTAAGTAAAATAAATGTTTGCTAAACGAGCCAAATCCGGTGATATCTCCAGTTGCCGTACGCAGCTGACACTTGTCCAGCCGAAGCAGCAATCTCTACAGCCCGCTGTTGATGGTGGGAAGTACCGCCCTCGACTGCCCGCAATCTTCATGGTTTGCCCATATTAAATTGTGTTGATTTCTAGTGCGCATCCTTACCAATGTCCGAATTTACGTCAGGTAAAGCTATCTAATACGTGTTACGCGATCGCGTTAACTTCCGAAAACATAAATACTTATTTATTTACACTTTATGCACATCTGGTACTTAATTAATAATTAATTATACATCATGAAACGCGAAAGTTTAAAAGCTAGCACATTTTTGGCGTCAAAAATTTAAGAATAGTTTGAACGAAAATTGAATCCCACCTTCACGATGGGAAACATAAGCGAAAACTATTATCCAAGAAAATCATTTATACCGGGTGTTACAGAAATTATATGTAGCCAAAAAATAGTTAATTTAGCTTGAAATAAAATATTTTTTATTTGGAAAAAGCATTTTCACCATATTATGAATTTTCATGTCAATTTCAATGATTAGTTTTTTTTAAACAGACATTTTCAGAAAAATCTGGGCATTCCATCAACATTCTTAAATACCCATAGTTTCATTAACGTCAGCCTCAGCATCAGTTGTTTCAGTAAAATATGTATATATATATATATATATATTATTTTATTATGGACTCTATCCCGCCCAAGAATCAGCGCAGGAATTCCGCCAATGTCAAGTGTTTTGTAATTATACAAGTTAAATAACAAAAACGTAAAAAAATGGACGTCTATTCGTCCATCTTAAAAAAAAACCGTCAAAAATGTATATAATTAAAATATTAATTTCAGGTGATTATATGTGAAGGATAATTACTGTCAACAAGGCATGCATACCCATATAGGGTATTAATTTATATTAATAGCTTACTTTTGCCGCGGTTTCTACTGTCTAAAAGCTATTTTAAACCGGCTTAAAAAAAGGAGGAGGTTCTATGTTCCACTGTATATTTTTTTTTTATGTTAACCGATTACTCAAAGATGCCTGGACCGATTTGGAAAATTCTTCTTTTGTTTGAAAGGGTATACTTCCCAGGTGGTCCCATGGTTATTAGGTTAGGATCTGATGATGGGATCTTAGAGAAATCGAGGGAACTCTTCAAATTTTATAGGCACACTTGTAGCGATTTGGGTACTTTGAGGCGCATTGAAGTCGGTCATACTTTTTTAAAAGATAATTCTATGCTTTGGAACAGTACTTTAATCTAGATTAAATTTACCCTATGTCCTTTTCGATAACACTGGCAACGTATATGCAAAATTTCATGAAGATCGGTCGAGTAAGGATAAGTTGAGGCGTGGTAGCGCGATAGACAGACAGACAGAGCTACTTTCGCATTTATTCGTGTAGATTAGTTAGGATTAACTTCTTCGGTACACAGAAGATAGTGTGGTTGGTTTCTGAGAGATCCTCTTTAATACCTCCCGTTACGTACTAATTCCCATTTTTGGGTCTTTGATTGAAAAAAGTTAACAAGCGAATGTGGGGGAAAGGGCTATACTTATACCTATATTTATACCTATATTTAACTGCTTAACTAACCAACGAAACAGATCGCACTTATCTGTGTTAGTTAAGCAGTTTCTCTTAACTGGGGAGAGATCGCAATTAATTAACGTCATAAAACTTAAACACAAATAGTATGTTTTGTTGCACTGTATGGGCTGTGTAACAAATACATCTTAGTGGGAGAACTCATTTTAGTGGGAGAGCCATGCTTCGGCACATATGGGCCGGCTCGACCGAAGTGTTACCACGGCCTCTCAGTAATCCAGCGTAAAGCAATGTTTGTGTTATCTTTCGCCGAGCGAGTGAGGTTACCTGAAGCCGTTAACCCCCCCACTCTCTTCCTCTCCTTCTCCTACTCCCACCATAAAGGCCGGCAACACACATGTGACTCTTGAGTTGCAGTTGTCCATGGGTGACTGTAGTCATTTATCATCAGGTGACCCGTCTGCTCGTTTGCCCCCTATCCCATAAAAAAACATGTATATTTGTTGTACACATTCATATTTTCATATTGTAGAAATTATTAATCATATTTATGTATATTTTTTAGTTGACTGAAAAAATATTTACTTTTCATTAATATGACATATCATAATTAAGAATAAGAACCAATGAAATAAAGTGTCATTTGTGTTGTGTGATAAGATTCGTGACATCAGTTTTAACTTCATCGCCTTAATATTCAAAACTGGTTCTATGTCTTAATATACCTACTTTAAATACTATTAATAGAACATTTATATACTTCGGTATTATTAATATTATTATAAACAAATCTGACAAGTTCTACTCAGTAGGTATATTAATACGGTGGTTGAGTAGACGCATATAACATTTTGTTATTATGTCAAGCCTCGTATGTTTGCAATATTAAAAAATGAAACTTTTTTTGGCAGATGTTGACATGGAGCGCTATCCTTTGAAGTCTGCTGTACCCAAAATGGGTTCAACTTACCAGTCTGTTTACAAAAAGGTAAGTTCAACATGACTATTAGTATTTTAAATAACTTATTTCTGGGTTAATCATAAGCGGAATCGTAAAAAATCGTAGGTAATAATATTGTTTTTTTTTGGCACGAATGAAAACCACACATACGAATCCGTTACCGTTCTTTTTGGAATAGTTCTTGACGGCTGACCTTATCCGTTGGTTATATTTGGCTTATTTTTTAGTCTTATGGCGATTGACGGATCACACATAAAGTTATACTGATTCCGGTTCACGGTGATTGTTCTCTGGCACTTTATTTCCGCTGACGGACACTGGTCATTTACATGTCTACTGTGAAATTAAAAGAAGATTTATCTCGTAGACGCTACATTTGTAGAATGACTTCCGTGGCTTGGTTTGCATAAGATCCACATAGATTTTTTTTTAAGTTCACCTCGGCCTGCTTAATGCAACCGGCAGTTTCACACAATTCATATAAGAGGCTGCAATAATTTAGTTAATTTGAATAAAAAAAGTAGTATTGTTGTTATAAAAAATTGATGACATTTAATAAAGTAAACGCATACACATTTCATGGTAGCAAATATTTATGTCAGTACTATGGATTCGTACGAAAATGTTTCGACACCTTTTTTATGTCATGGTATAATAACGTCCACTTTTTAATTAGTTATTTCACAGAAATCATAGAAAGTAGCTTGTTCAGGTAAAAAGGAACTTCGGCATTTATTGAATACGCGTAGTTTAATTTTTATTTTTTTATTTTTTATATTATAGGGGGCAAACGAGCAGGCGGGTCACCTAATAAACTACCCGTATCCAAAAAAAATCCATCAACCTGTGAATCTGTTGGCATTTCTATAAGATCGATCAACCTTTATTTTTATGACGAACGTGAGATTGCAACTAGACTATTGTGTAGAAGTATTACCTATGTCAAGGTTAAACGGACTAACTGCACGATGCACACACTAGAAACGTCTTAATTATCTATGGTAGGAAGTGTTCGCCATCCCTAGTCGCGTTATTGATTTTTACCCTCGCGTGTTACCCGCGCCGTTCAGCGCTCAGTCGAGAAGCCTGCGACTATATTACAGCACCCTATACCAGTGACTTAATAGTAACGCGATAAAAATAAACCTTTCCCTATTTTACGTAAAAACTAATTGTGACAATTGAGCGGATTATTGAATTTTTATACGTAAGTAAACTATCTCTATTTTTGTAACTAAGGCAAAATTTTCATCATTCATATCGGCTTTCTGTTGGAATCCAAAGGCCACTATAATTTTTCCCTCCGGCCTATGACATATATTTTATTGTTCTTTATATATTATTATCTGTGAAGTTATTACGTTTAATGTACAAAACTTAACTGACAATTTGTTTATTTTTTTATTTGCAGTGAGCCAGCCTTAAATTATTATTTTTCTCTTAAATGTGATTGTTTTATTTTTGTATCCATTACATTAAAATGATTATATGTTGAGACTTTTATCCATAACAAAATAAATGTCTAAATGATCACATTTTTTGGCAGTTTTTCAAGGCTGTAACATACTTTGATGCTAGTTGCCTCTGAATATTTTGGAAGTAGTCATCGCTTTCATAATGATATACGGATTTTCTGCCTTTTTGACTTAGATTTAAAAACAGAAAGAAAGGCGGAATTTCGAAACAAACAAAACTTTGGTGTTTTTATTCATTTTCCTTTCCAAACATTAATGTTAATTCTTTAATACGTTAGTACATAGTTCTATGTCGGGCTGAAAACACATAGTATTTTGCTAAAATTGCTACTTAGCCAACATCTGTTACCATATTTGTATAAGGTTTTCATATTTAATAATAATAAAAAAACAAAAAATAAAGTAAAAAAAATTTAGTAGGTGTTTGGATTTGTCCCACGAGCTTATCGACATATGGAATGTAGATTATGTTTAAACGTTACATAAATGTATTTAAAAATGTAATTGGTATGTTTACTTAAGTTAATAAAGAGAATAATAATAATATACCTCTTTATTATACACCAAGAACATTACAAAGAGAAAGAGTAAAGCAATCTCTTACAGGCAACTATTAGATAAGCCACACTCTTGGGCTTCGGCCTTAATAAGTCATCCAGCAAAGCTTGTTCTGGTAAGTGTTGGAGGGCCGCGGTCAGTCCAATAAAGCCGTTTTCCAGTGAAAAAAGTGCAAGTACCCAAGCCCTTCGACTGCTGGGAAAATTTCTTGAATGACATTAATTGCCGACTTCTTTAGGCACAAGTAAATAATACTAACTTTTTTATAATAAGTTAATTAATATAGCGATTGATGGAAGCTTGGACAAAGCAAAGACGAATCAGCACACATCAGCTAGTATCTATATCTATATATGTATATAAAAATCGATGTGTGTATGTATGTTCTTATGGACTTCCAAACGGCTGGACCGTTTTGATGAAATTTACAGACAATCTTCAGATTGCCCATCCTGTTAAGTTTGGTAGCGATCGGATCAACAGTTTTTCTTTTTGGTTTTTTGGTACCCGTGCGAACTGCGAAGCTAGGGCAGTTCGCTAGTGAAATAATGGGCGGTCCTATGGCTAAAGAATACATAACAATATCTTGTTGCATATAACAAAGTTGCAAATATGGTAACTTGTTACATTATTAAATGTTTAAATCGGGAGTTATTCGCGGTAATATTTATAACGTCTTTTTGTTTACCATACGTTTTGTTTGAATTTCACCGATCATTGGCACATTATTTGGGAGTAAAATGTTTTCAGCTTGTAGAGTGTATTGTGGTATACGAGGGACTCGATATCCAAGCAAATTAAATGAGCCTGTCTGATCTAGAGACGTAGAGACCTTGAATGGCAGAGTGAAAAGAGGTTGTCGCGAGGATACTGCACTCCACATTTTAGTGGAGTGCTCAGCGAGGACGGAACAGCGCCGCGACATCGCGGCGGCTATTGGAGTGGAAAGCCTCTCGCTAGAGATTAAGGTTCTGTCCACGGTCCAAAGTGAGAGTGCGTGGGAATCCGCCGCCTCTTTTTGTGAAGAAGTGATGTCCGCTGAAGAGGCGGCGGAAAGGAACGGGAGAGGTCTTCCGCCCCGCCTGAGAGCGCAGAATGATCTCTGAACTCCATGAGCACTAGCCTGGGGGTAACGGGTGAGGCTGCCCGTTATTCTAGCAGAAGCAAGCCTGAAACAAGAGATCTCAAAGGCTGTCCCTTGTGACTCTTGAGTTGCGGGTGTCTATGGGCGGCGGTAGTCACTTACCATCAGGTGGAACGTCTGCTTGAAAAAAAAAACAAATGAGTCAATAGAATCATTTGTGACGGAACACCGGGTAATTTTAGCCAGTTCCATTCCTACATACCACTTCACCAGTAGCCCCGGTGAGGTGATGACCCGTGGGCCTACCCACGGGTCATCACTACTTGATTTATCAGTGGTGGAATGTAATGCGTTGTTTAGCTGAAATATGTATAAGCTGCAATACCGATTTTTGTACTATTACATTTGTGCGAGGTATTGAATATAAAGAGAGTTGTAATAGGCAGTATTGCAGCTAACTTGTTCCTCTGTTAAAAATGTGCACTCATTTCTATATCGTTTCATTTTCAATCATTTTACTATTCCACTTTTATTAGTCCCGATTTTTCAAGCCCATCTTACTAATATTATAAAGGTTTGTGAGTATGGATGGATGGATGGATGGATGTTTGTTACTCTTTCACGCAAAAACTACTGAACCGATTGCAATGAAACTTGGTATGTAGATAGCTGGAGACCTGGAATAACACATAGGCTACTTTTTGTCCCGATACTCCCACGGAATCGGGACTTACGCATGTGAAACCGCGGGGCGCAGCTAGTTTGGTCATAAATACCTAAGAAGAGAATCATTGAGGTTCGTTTCTTACGGATAATAAATCATGTTTATGAATCGTTCTCCTGAAATAATTATCTTTTTAACCGACTTCAAAAAGGAGGAAACCTCCTCAATTCGATTGGTATTTTTTTTTTAATGTATGGACATAGATTACGCTGAGATTTATGATCCGATTTACGTGATTCTTCTTTAGTTTGATGCGGAATGGTTGCCATTTGGTCCCATAAAAATTTAACATAGTTTGGCCCAGTAGTTTTTTTATGAACATTTTTGTTTACGTGGATGATGTAATTTTAGTTTGTGTACGGCTTTTTTAGGAGTTTTCATTTAGGTTGATTATATATTATTATGAACCCGTGTCCCGATCAGTGGGTCTTAGGCTACCTGTCATTGAAGCGGAGCGAGCGTGCGGAATAGGCCTACCCAGAGCTACTTAAAAAATTCACTATTTAATACATGACAATAAAAAGCAACCAAATGTTATAGTCTACTTGATGTAATCTAGAAAAATCCTACTGTAGTTTACAGAACAACCTATTACAGACACTAAAAAGTAAAAAATAAAAAACTACGTTTAAAAAGTCGGTGCCAAGCGGCGAGTGTAGGTACCTACTATTACATTTAGGTTGGCACCGACTTCAAGCCTATCAATAGGTAGTACATACAAAGAATAGTATTTTATTAATATTAAAGGTATTATAGGTTTGCATAAGAGGTGTATTAAATTAAATCTTTATTAAGTTATTTTATACTTTTTAGTTTTTGAAGTCGATTTTTTTAAACGTAGTTTTTTATTAAATTTACGGTTCATTAAATTTCTGCGTTCTTTATTTTTTTATGTTACATCACAGATTGGTATTTATAATATGCAACTTGATTATGAAGGTGTGTTTGTATATTCTTTGATGCAGGTAGGACTTCTCAATCTAACCTAACGCGTGTCAAATAAACAGTTTTACTGGCAAATCCGGTAATATTACCGGTGTTAGGTAATATCGGCAAATATACAGAATATCACTTGCGTTCGGAACGTAAACGGTATGTCGTAATAAGATAGGTATTATACGTAGTGGTATAAGCGTATGCTGGATACTATTATAGTTCAATTTATAAAAACCTTTTGCAAAACGAATTTTAAATTTGTTTTCGATGTCATTCCCTTTGATTGACTGCAATACTTCCTGAAGGTATGTCGTGGGCAACGTAAACTTTTTCTTTTTGCCTATGGCGGCATTGCTTCCATCCAATGTTTTTCTGAAGCGATAGTGACCTATTATATCATTTAGCCGAATTATTTGATGAAGTTTTCATCATGATCAAAATCTATTTATGCCTGTCGGCACCGACAATCTCCGGCCTCTCTTTCCTTCATTCCACTCTTACCGGGTTATACTCATATCCCTAGTACGACAATTAAAAAAAAAGTAGGTACCTTAGGTAGGTAATATTATAAACGTTAAAGTTTGTGAGAATGAATGGATGTTTCTTACTCTTTCACGCATAAACTACTGAACCGATTGCGATGAAACTTGGTATGTAGATAGCTGGAGACCTGGATTAGCACATACTTTTTATTCCGATATTCCCACGGCACCGAGACTTACGCGGGTGAAACCGCGGGGCGCAGCTAGTCTTACTAATATTATAAACGTGAAAGTTTGTGAAGATGTAGGGATGTTTGTTACTCTTTTACGCAAAAACTACTGAACCGATACTGAAACTTGGTATGTATTAGCTGGAGACCTGGATTAACATATAAGCTACTTTTTATCCCGATATTCCCACGGCACCGGGACTTACACGGGTGAAACCGCGGGGCGCAGCTGGTATTATATAAAATGGTTAAATTTACTTTGAACCTCAGCCGGTTAAAAGCCGTTTTTAACCGACTTCAAAAAGGGGGAGGTTCTCTATTCGACTGTATGTTTTTTTTTGTATGTAAGTTCACCGATTACTCAAAGACGCCTGGAGCGATTTGAAAAATTCTTCTTTTGTTTGAAAGGGTATACATCCCAGGTGGTCCCATGATCATCGGGTCAGGATCTGATGATGGGATCCTGGAGAAATTGAGGGAACTCTTAAAATTTTATAGGCACACTTACCTAAAGCGATTTATTTTGAGGCGCATTGAAGTCGGTGATACTTTTTTAAAAGATTATTATTTTGTATCCGTTACGAACCCTAACTATGAGTACCTACTAGTGTCGGTCGAAATTCGACAATAACTATTATTAATATTATTATAAAATTAATACAATTGTTTTTATTGATAACACTGAAGCTCGTTATTAGCTACTAAAACAAAAAAGAAAACAGGTTGACAAACATAGAAGTAAACGATTCTTAACTGTTTTGTCTTTGCCTATTAATTTATAGATCAGAAACGTCAAATTGTTATGTACACTGCGTTCAGTTTTTCAAATCAGAAACATAATTTGTATGACACAATCTTCAAAGACAAGACATATCTACCTATTTTCATCACAGTCGTCATTACTATTTAACACCAATTAATTTATATTGATAACATCAACAGACTTTGGAATTGTCCTGACTGATTTTACTAATATTACGAAGATTTGTGTGGATGGATGGATGGATAGATGTTTGTTTGTTTGTTAGTCTTTCACGCAAAAACGGCTGAACAGAATCAAAATTTCGACACCAACGAAGTCATGGGCAACAGCTTGTACCTAATATTATAAATCTTCTTGAAATTTTGTATATCTACACATTGTGAGGGGTTTGTCCAGAGTTCCCGAGTGAAGCTGCAGCCAAAAACTAGTTCAATATAAATATATCGTTCTATTGTTGGCGTACTATGTATAGATAGCTACCTAAGGATAAATGGGATTATTGTCGTTATCCGGTAACATGTCGTATATCTGGACGTGGGTAACTGCAATCCTTTTATCGATTTGAATACGTATCTAAATGAATAGACGGATGTTATATATATGAAATCGAAAATGAACCGGTGTGTAGTTGTCAATGGCTTGCAAGCAACAGTTCGCTAAACTTTGAAGTATAAATTTTTTTTGTTCTACGTCATATAAGGCTCTTAAAAAACGGTTATTTTTACTTGTGTGCTAAATTTAAATCCCGGTGGGATGCCTTTTGTGAGACCCCAACATTTTCAAGTCAAAAATGTGCTTGGTCCGCCGGTTTGGTCACTCTTTGTGCTTATGCACAAAAATGTGATGCAGATTATTTTGCTAACCACAACAACCTGACGACAAGTTTAATGCAGGTCGGTCGTTTAAGATAATATTCTATTTACACTAATGTAAATAATAAAAATTACACCCAGGATAAATAACTGTGTGATGAGAATGATCATTTGTTCTGTAATCTGTGTCTGTCTGAGTGTATTTTTAACCGAGGAAAAGAGGAGGAGGTTCTCAATTCGACCCTATATAAAAAAAAATTGTTTCACACAACACACTCAGCGTTTATTCACGTTATTTATGAACCGATTTTGATGATTCTTTTTTTGTTAGATAGAGTATAATACCTACCAATATATAATAAGGGTGGACCGTGTCACGGAAGTCAGGATTTGATGATGGGATCCTGACAAAATTGAGAGAAAGTAAATAGTTTTCATAACTTAATCAGGTATTTGCGTTTACGGATCATCACATTATGAAGCTGAGCTGATGATGGAAACTATACCTTTCGTACACAATTAGAAGTTGGATATAAAAATCGTGGTTTAGTGACAGAAACCACTTAATATGCTTTGGAGAAAATACATTTGATAGCGTTTAAATTATTAAATGTATTAAAAGATAGTAGTTGGAGTAACTTTTTAACAAAAAAATAAACCGACGAAAAGCAACTAAAAAGCAAGAAAGAAACCTAAGTTAAGTCTTGAGTATTGAGCTTATTTACATAAACTATAAAATTTTATATAAACTAATTTTGAGTCGGCGCCAAATAATAAAATGATTAATTATATTATCTACGTAGAGCCTTCTTAATTTCTACGTATATATAAAATTTCGATGATATAATTAATCAGTTTGTTGTTTGGCGCCGACTTAAAATTAGTTTAAATAAAATTTGGTAGTTTATTTTTCAATCCCTCGGAAATAGTACATTTTTAGGATGATGGTGACCAATAAATTTTCTGTATCAACCCCTTACAATGTGTATGCGAAACTTCATGATGGTCGTCTAAGAAATAAAGTCACGTTTCCTGTTTATAATATAACTCGTTTTTTTCTAGCGGCTTCGGGTTGTTGGTCAACAGTTATTTTTCAAACCCTCAGGTACAATATTTTTTGTTCTGGATGAGAGGTACCCTATTTCCTTTCTGTACAACGTGTACAGGTACAAAATTTAATGATAATAGATTGAGAAGTAACTATTTCAAAACTCTTTCGGAATTACAACAATCAGACCAAGAAATATCGGACATATGATATTGCCTGGCATTATACATATATGATTAAAATATCAGTTTTGAATTTAATAAATGCAAAGAATCCCTGAAAGAAATATAATAATTTCTTTTTTGCGAAATACATGGTTACAGGTTGTTACAGTAATAATTGTGTATCTTACAGCATGTCGCACTGCGGTGTGCTAAATTACATGGGTATTACATATTATTATTAAATGTATTATTATTAATACATTAAAATTAATTAATTATTTAATTTAAGCATTAATACCTAATCAATTCAAACATTTTAAACATTAATAACCAATCAATTTAGACACAAATAATCAAATTAGACATAAATAAATCAATTTCATCAACAACATTAATGATCCATTTAATTTTTTGCATTGCATTTATCATTAAGTCATTTTTTTAAAGCATGTGAGAAGCCTGTTTGTGGTAAATCTCTTGTATTTTGGTATTTTAATGAACACTAGGATACACATACAATAACTGTTTCATATAAGGTAGTTGACATCATTAGTAGTCAAAGTTTAGTTGGGTCCCTAGAGAGATTTTTTTTATTTTTACATACTTTTTCAAATAGATCAGGGTGCTTTTTAACAAACATGCCAATTTCATAGATGTATATGGATGTTAGGGTTAGTAATTTTAATTTCCTGAAAAGAAGTTTAGTGTGTAGTGTGGTGGCACCACAAATCGCCGTAACTTATTTTTTCTGTGACACAAACACCCTAGTTATCTCTGTCGAGTTACCCCACAACAATATTCCACAATATGAATCATAATGAACCCACATATCCATGATATGTTATTAAAGCAGTTTTCTCATCTGCCATTTTTCTAGTCTTTCTAAGAGCAAACACGAATCTGTTTATGCGACTAGATACGAGTTTTACATGGGCTTTCCAATGAGGATCATTCACATAAGAAAATATTAAATTTCTAAATATAAGAGCGTATGCGCTATAACATTCTGATCATTTTGTTTTTTAAATGATTCAAATCCAACAAGAAATGACAAAGTTATTAAAGTTTTCTGTTCGGCTATATCGAAACGCTTGCTCGGAGCTGCGCTTGGTATGATGACGTCACACGTCGCGAATCGCGCCCTCCACTCGTGCAAAATCGCTAGTTTGGTTCATATTATTCACCGTTTCGCTCATGTCGTGGTATGTTAATTATTTAGTTTTTACTATAATTTGATGTTATATTATTAGTATAACAGTATTTATATTGGTAGTGAGTATCTATTGATATCTAAATAGATACGAGTAGGTAGCTACCTATTATGGAGATCGATTTTGTAGGGATAAAATGAAAAGGTAAGTAAGTCTATACCTACCTATTCCTACTAAGTACCTTAAATAGGAATCTAACTACCTACTTACCCACTTTAACTGCGTGTTCTGAGGATGAGATTTTTCTGAATTATTTAAATCATTCAAATATTATCTCTAACAAGTGCAAAGCACAAACCCAACTGCATGTTTTTCGCAGGAAAAAGAAAATGCTTGTTTTGCGTGGCGAACCCTCAGTTTGAACAAGATAAATCTTTAGCCATACACGAAGTTGACTATGACGAAAACTATTGTTTGACCATTTTATCTGAATGGGAGGATACAAATAAAACAATATTCAACAGTCAGTAACGGGCGTCGGGCGGCAGGCGCGCTTTCACACATAATCACAGATCGCGTTTATCACATGACAAAATCACCTGCCCGCTCAGGGCACCTCTTTTTTTATGGTATTTATGTGGTTTAAGGAGGCAAACGAGCAGACGGGTCACCTAATGGTAAATGACTACCGCCGCCCATGAGCACCTGTAACTCAAGAGTCATAAATGCGTTGCCGCCCTTTAAGGTGGGAGTAGGGGGACGAGCGGGAAGAGTGGAGAGGGGAAGGACGCTAATAGGGGAGAGGAAAGGGTTAGGGCCTCCGGTAACCTCACTCACGCGGCGAAAAGCAATGCAAGCATTGCTTCACTGCCGGTTTTCTGTGAGGCCGTGGTATCACTCCGGTCGAGCCGGCCCATACGTGCCGGAGCATGGCTCTCCCACGTACAAATCTCTCTCGAAAAATCCTCTCTATAACATCGCGGTGGTGGTCTGAGTACAGCCCTGGGCTCGAATATCCTTGTGTCCGATTGTTTATTTGAGTAGGTAGGCATTAGGCATGAATGAACGAACATTAAAGCTATCCGCGGCAATTCAAAAGTTATTAAGAAATGATAGAAACGATGCACAATACGTAGGTAATATTATACTCTATACGGTCAGTGGATCTATTCGTGACTTTTAGCTGTTTGACATGCGCAGTGCAGCTTTTTCATACTAAATTGTCTACTGCGCATCGAAACTGCTAACTTTACGAATAATTAGCACTAGATCCGTTGACCATGTTGTACCTACTGATATTAGGTAGATATTCTAGCTAGGATACTGTAGGTACTTACGTCAAAATGATCTTCGCAACAGTACCTATAAACCACTTCGGCTTGACAGAGGAGTTTTGTCATCTCTCCGCATTGCTTTACACCATTTTTTTTAAATTATTTGTGCATCTTTCGGCACAGTCAAAAAAAGCTTATTAGGTGCATTAACGCTTGTATTTTGGGACAATGCAATACTTATCTGACTGATCACTTTAAAAATAATCTGAAAATTCAGCAATCGTCACACTAACTGCGCTGGACTAAAAGCTTACCAAGGTGGCGACACGAAGGCGACCCGCCACTTTTGCCGATACGCGATGAATGACGTCACAGCCTTCACGGTCTTTCTCGCGAGCGTTTTTTAAGTTGGTGCACTAGTGATTTCACTGTATCTTGGTCATTTTTGATCCGATTAAAAAAATTTAAACACAGTATTTATTGTTTTTTCTATAGCTATAAATCTGCATACTTAACAAAAAACGTGACTGATCCTCATTGCAGTGGTTGCCCAGTGTAATACCTAGAAATTTAGTCTCGTTTTCCTCTGATATCTCATGACCACAGAAATTTATGTTTAATTTGGATTACCCAAATTATTTATTAGATATTATAAATTATTATTAAAATTATTGTACAATTTTCGTTTTGTTCAAATCAGCAGTGAAATTGTTTAGTTTGTCAGCCATGTAGACATCTCTACATGGCTAACATACTAAACAATCTATTATTATATATAAACACTATTGATCCCATCGTCTCAACAGTGTT
The DNA here is from genome assembly GCA_963859945.1 of Euplagia quadripunctaria. Taxonomy (NCBI): domain Eukaryota; kingdom Metazoa; phylum Arthropoda; class Insecta; order Lepidoptera; family Erebidae; genus Euplagia; species Euplagia quadripunctaria. The sequence goes on along the minus strand of OY982559.1, from coordinate 28,641,448 downwards.
TTCCAATGCTAATTTGTAATCGTCATTGCTGTTTTTGCTTTGTGTGACAACTACCGAAATATCGTCAGCAAACAATGTGCATTTATGTTTTGTTTGTTTTTTTTTTATTTGGTTCGTCGATTTAATTTTGTGTTAAAAAGTTTTTTTTTCGTTTTTTGTTCCTAAAATAATCAACAGGTATCCGTCATGTTGTAATATCATTAGAACCATATATGTGTGCTAAGTTTTAACAAAATTGGTTCACAGGTGAAAAGTCAATGGGTGAAAAATCATTCATCCCCTATTTTTCCACCCTTAGGGTTGAAGTACTTGTTTAAAATTTAAATGGGATCAACTTTGAAATAAGCCCTAATCTATAAAAAAAAAATATATAAATATACAAATATATATTTATATAATATAAATACATATATAATATAAGTATCGAAATCGGACTACAAAGTTATGCGTGGTCATACATAAAAAAATATATATACGGGTCGACTTGAGAGCTCCTCCGTTTTTTCGTCGGTTAAAAAGAATAATCAAGTATGTGTCCCTCAATAAGAGTCTGCCACTGCTTGTAGTCTATTTTGTATACTAGAATTTGTCATGATAACATCTTTACTTAGTCGTATTTATTAAAATTTCCACGGTTTTAATTTTAAGGTGATGAGTGTGATCACATAAAATGTGGAAATAGAAGAATAGAATTGAACATTCGAAAGTATTGTGTCTGTTTGTGACATTACGGCTACTCGATGATAAACAGTAACCATCTCCGTTTCCCAGGATCGCTAAGAAACTTAAAAAACATTTGTTGTGTAATGAATGACTAATGACTAAGAGCCGAAAGTCATTCATTTATGTAAAATCCATTCCACTTGCCTATCTTTCATTTGTATATTTTTATATTTTTTTTATTCGTAGGGTGCAAACGCCAGTAATGGCAGGGGATTGCACTCGCCGACTGAAGATGACTTGGTAGACATCACGGCGGGTCTACAGCAAGACGCTGGTGTAGGTAGTGCGAATACTACCCCCACCAATCACGGCACGTTTCAACTCTACGAGCATAGTCAGCGAAATTCCACTGCAAGCGCAAGTTGTGAGTATAGCTTTATGCCATCGTAACGTTTGTCCAAAATACAATACTAGTTGTAATCATAGATTGTATAGGCCATACTGAAAATTTTAACACTTCAAAAAGAAATTCGAAATTCCGTCGATTTCTTGCGAATTAATTAATCGCAAAGAGATTTTAAAAATTTAATGAATCTGAATGAAATGACTGTAGATAACTCTTTATTTTTTATCAATTCTAAGCAGGCTAATAAGAAATATTGAAATATTGGATCTTCTGGACACCTTGGTTAAAATGACAATGGTGATAAAATAATCATAAAAAAATGAATGACGAGATAATTTATTGAGAGACGTACCATGGCGATTTGTTTGTATACCAGGAGGGTAGTTCTTTATCACGATAAATATTATATTCGCTCATTTTGCTTAATTAACAGCAACCATTATTATGGAGGTCTTCAATGTAAACCTCCCTACGATATTTGAGATATAAAATTTACGACTCCAATAGCAGTGGTGACAGCAGCATTATAAGGACAAAGACAAGGAAAAAGAGTATTAGCTTCAAAGCTTCAAAAAAGTGTATAAATTGTCAGGGAGAACACTAAAAAAAAACAAGTTTTGGTACTTTAAAAATCAGTGAAATACTATGTAAACATGTACTAACTTTTCAACTTCCGCATTAATTCCTGTATAAATACATAATTACATACATGTAAACATACTATGTATCGTAGTCCAGAAACTTTCAGTGTGATCTAAGTGTTGGTAACGTGGTAGGTCATCAATCTGTCAAGATTTGCTACTGTAGCAAAATATGTAGGGTCAATCCTAGTAGGTATAATTCGTTTAGTCGGCTATAGAAGGAGCCATTACGCATTTTTTAACGATTTCATGACAATTTTATTTGGTTGAAACTGGCAACGAAGACACCATAATGGTTTTCCCACTACTGTTAGGGCAACGATTTTACAACAATTTTCTGCAATTATATCTTAACGTTATGTTCAATAACATATTAACGGTGTTTTCTGTTTTTAAGCGTACGTCGCTCAATACTTCAATACGTCTATTGGTAAGCATTCTAAATAAACTTGCTTGTGTCTTGTCATATTAGTGAGTAAAATAAATAGAGGGCTAGTAAGACTAACATACATAAATTAGTACTGTTCTGCCTATTTTGCTGTTTTTAGTTCGACAAAAGAGGCATGCACAAAATTACTAATTGGGATTATTTTTGATTTAGACAACACTATATGCTACTACGTCCACATTAATACTAATTTAATTGTATTATTACATTCATAATGAACGGTGATATTTCGAGGAAAGATGAGTTGTGATCTAGGCCACAATAAAATAGTAATTATGTAGTTTCAAATAGATGTGCATGTAGACTACGTGTCCACACGGGTTTTTTTTTTCTATTTAAAGTAACTTAAAAAAAAACATAAACGCCTATTAAGATTGGAAAATAATTTATTAGTGCTCATACTTAATCTTCCAAATTTGCGTAAGTATATAGGTTGCATGTTTTATATACAGAGATTAAGTAAAAAATCTACGAGATATGAAAACATAATATTGCTGTATTACATGAAATTACAAATTTCCCTCTAAGATCACTAAGAGACATGGTAAAAATGATGAATTATTAATAAAAGTATGGATGTTACTAAAAGTGAAAAAGCACAATTATGGACATATTTTGTACAAATTATCCATTGTATTGAGTAGCTATTTTAGTCATTTAAATTAGTTTAAATATCATTAAGTATACTAAATATAGACATAACGAACAAATTTTCTCGACTTCAAACACTAACAAAGAGCACTGAGATTTGAAAAATAATTGATTACATACTTAATTGAAAAGACTAGACGACTTCTAAGAGAGTAGGTACGGTGCCTTTTTAAAGTTACCTATTATATTAAAAATGTCACATGTATTGTAGTATTTTCATTAAGTTTGTAATTAATTATTTATCAATTTTCAGTGTCCTTTGTTAGTGTTTTTAAAGTGTTTATTTTAAGTACGTACTTACTGAGTAGATACGATATTTAGAACATTACTTACTTGAATGTGAGTTACCTACCGAAATAAAGTACTTTAGATTTTGTAAACTTTAGTTTAGTAAGCTCTATACTTTATTTAGATAAATATTGTTAGCTTGTCTAGCAACTTTCTGAATAAGTTATAAAAAAAAAACATACAGTACAACGTAGATCTTCCCTCTTTTTTGAAGTGAAAACAACAAATTCCACGTGAAATACTTGTTGAGTCAGTTGTGTTTAAAATATGATGATTATGACTTGAGTTCAGATGAGAAATTGATACTAAAAATGAACGAGTTGGTAAAAAATTTATAAAAAAATTAGTAAATTTTGGCAATATGTTAGACGAATTATCAACGATAGCTAACCTTTCTATAAGTATATTTTTTTAAACGAAACAGGTAAACTATGACATGTAGTCGTTATAAATCCGGGGACAAAATGATCTTTAACTAGTGCAAATTTTAATTTCGGTCCAGGTACATCAACTTCTGGTAATTCCATTTTTATTAAGTACGTTCAACGTTGCTTACAATAGGACAATCAAAACATTTGTTTCCCCTCTAGTGCTGCCTCCACTGGGCTGTTTATCCTTTACGCGCAATTTGAAAAGTAGTTCGAGCTCAACTCTGGACGTTGGTGCATAAATAGATAGTCCAAAATCGAACTAATAAAATAGTCATATCCGTCACCGGTTTGTCTATGAGGTAAAATATTCATGCACTTGCACAACACAATACGTGTTATAACAATCAACATTCTTCATAAAATTAATTTTTAAATCTGATCGGGCCTTATGCTCGTTTGCCACTGACGTAGTATAAAAAAATACCAAATAGAAATTAATTAATTAGTTTAGACAATACGATGACTGACCAAAAGTCTAATGGGCCTTAATGTGACATGAAAATGCAATTAACTTTTTCAATATTTTCTATAGATTAAATCGCTATTTATCACGACACGACTAAATCCAGATAACAAACTGTTCGTTGCGCACATTATGTCCTATACGTTGATTAGATAAAGAGCTTGCAGCCAGTATTATTTTTTAGTTCAATGCAAAGAATCGTTGTTTATTGAAATGGCGATGGTACCAACAGAATTGGATAATGAGGACTTACTGGAGCCTCTTGTTCCCCAAGGCGATGTAAGTAGGTAAAATTGTTTGATCGTTTTTGTTTTTATGTTTTTCTCTCTGGTGATAAGAGCCTTTTATGCAAATTTTTGAGATTTCGTTTATAAGCGGATTATAAAACTCGGTACAGTATGGATACGTTGACTATAACTTTTGATGGCGTTACAGGTAACTAATATGTTTCGGAGTAATCAATCTTAAGTTTAGTGTTTTGCAGATTTCTAATATATCCATCATCATCTATAAATGTATCACAGTCTGCCAGTTTAATAATATAAACATCTAAATTATCGCTATGTCCTACAAAGATATAATATCTGCCTATTGAGGGACTTAAGTATGTAATAAATTTCATATTAAACATATACAATCAATTCCATTACTTGCATGTGCCTATCGTTGCCTATGGTTAACCCAGCGCATTACTGTATTTAGTGAAATCTGTCGACCTTGTATTATTCTTTTATTTATTGGCTAATAAATTGGTAAAGCCAACAGCACGTGACCAATATTGTTGTCATCACTACTGGTCCTATTAACGTTTAAAGGCAAGTTTCTTTTTTATAAGCTACTAAAAAGTAAGAAAGTCGGAATACTCATTTAAGCCTTAATTTATTTAAATGTAGTATCCGCCGCATATTGATGCCTTCGAGAATAAGTAATTAGCATTCCTGCCATGTGTTAATTATGGTGCATTCATTGCTTTCTTTCAAGCGTACCTTACATTTGTTTGCCACTATAGTGGTATAAAAATCATTGCGTGGTTGTCTTCATTATAATAATTTCAAAGTGTTTTGGAAAACCTCGAGCTTCAAACTGACTCGATCAATGCTTTAGTAGTTTGTATACTTATTTATATGGCAACACTGTAGTTGTCGCTTCATCTGCGTCACCCAAATATGTTTTTTCAATTCTTTACATACGTCTTCGTAATATTTATTGTGTAGGATTTAGTTAGTGAAATAAGCAACAAATAGTGTGATATTAATTTTAATAAGGGTTTAGTACGTACGAAACAGAAATGAGCCTGTTTACCAGTAAATAGAAGTAATTTATTGTTAAGATATTGTTAAACACTATTGGATTGTTGTTGCAGGGGACACGATTATATTTTCCGGAATGCAAGGTGAGTAATATCCTATTAAGTTAAATATTTTATACCTAGATATTACGAATCTCATAATATACGAATCTTCAGTCTTGCTTTTTCAAATATGCCTGCTATATAATACAACAATTACACATTCGTTTCACTTTCTTTATTACATCAAACTTATTAACTCTCCTACTCTATTACGAAATGTTAAAACAGATGAAAAAGTGTTTGTTACGTATTTGTAATATTCGCCTTTGTGTAATACTTTTGCTTAGGGTATTGAAAGTGATTACATACCATATGTGACCGTCTTTATTTTTGTTGTACTAAGAGTTTCCTGCATTTCATGTACTTAACAATAAAGTACATATAAATTGTCAATCCGTACACAAAATTACTATAAATTGAATAAAATATTAACTTAGTTAAACAAGAGATTTGTAAAATATTAACACAACCTGGCAGACCTCCAGCCAGTGTATATTTGTTCACCCATTTATCACTACATATTATAAAACGAAAGTCCCCCGCCGCGTCTGTCTGTTCACGATAAACTGAAAAACTACCGAACGGATTTTCATGCGGTTTTCACTAATAGACAGAGTGATTCATGAGGAAGGTTTTGGAGTATAATTTGTACCCGTGCGAAGCCGGGGCGGGTTGCTAGTATCATAGGTGTCAAGACATTATTATGTAGAGTTTGTATACTCATTAAAGTGTTTAAATTTATTTGTAAGTTATTAAAAATATTGTAGGTGATCGGTCCGGAGTACCTGAGTTCTGAGTCCAGCAGTACCTGAGTTTACTGAAGTTGTATATTATTATATGCATATTCATTTTTATTTACAAGAGAATACCTGGTGGTCAAATTTCAATCATAATTCATTAAATGTCAAACCTATTTGTAATTTAAATCAAGCTATTAATATTCAGTATGAGTTAATCTGAAAAATGACTGGCCTGTTGGCCTAGTGGTTAGTGACCCTGACTGCTATGCTATATATAGGTTGTGGGGTCGATTCCTACCTGAGTCTGGGTGGTTTGTGTCCGTTGTTTGTATGTTTGTAAAGACCCCCGCAACACAGGAGTAATTCCTAATGCGGGAGTTGTCTTTTAAAAAAAAGAGAAATATAGAAAATCTGTCAAACAATTCATATACTGGACGTGTGTAGCTTGATGTAGCTGTTTTCACACAGTTTTTTAAATTTATAACACATTGAATAAAAATTTTAGCTTACTGTGTGTGTGTAATTTCACATTCCTCTGTGAGCAAAATTCGCTGAAAAAGGACCTTAGGCCCTTAGGGTACAAAGAATTCTCTTGACATAGAACTGAACTATTGAGAATAACTAAATTAAGATCCTTGTTGATAATAGCACTAAGTAGCTACAAAGATATCTTTACTAATATTACACATACCGAATTCACATTGTTAAATATGTAATACATCTTTCAACAAGTAAAATATCAAAGATATGTAATAACTATTGATCACATCAATTGCCATATAAATAATAATAATATCACGGAATGCAAAAGTTTAAAAGTTAGTTTAAGTGAAACAACATTTGAAACTTACTAACTGGGTTTTTGCAATACCACAAACACTTGGTTATGGTGACAACTTTTAATGAAAGTGTATGTACCGTTACCTGCTAATTTAATAGTAAATATGTATGATAAAATGCAAATACTTTAATTCTTAGGAGACGATGATATCCCTGGAATTGGTCAATATGACGATTTTCACACAATCGACTGGCAACGAGACATAGCTCGTGATCGCATGCGTCACAGATACATTGTGAAAAAGAGGCAAGACTCATTATGGGATCTCATCAAGGTTTGTATGAAACAGCCCTATTGGTTTTTTTTCAGTTTCTGTAGTTTATGAAGTAGGTTTATGTTGCAAAAATATTTTTGTTCAAACTCTTAAACTTATAAAAATAATGGATAAGGTTTTTATCTGTCTGTCTCACCTCAATAATGTATATTGGACACAGTGACAGATAAAACATTATTGCTAGCACAAAGATAAATAGAAATAAGACTAATAACAATGGCATATGTTGCCAGTACCTTAGACAAATCTCTTTTGTGCTGCTACCTGCCTATGAATCATCAGAACAAACAGCAAACAGACTAAAATTATCAAAGTATTCTGATTAGCCATCAGAAAATCCTACTATAATATTATAAACGTGTAAGTTTGTGAGGATGTATAATTATGTTTGTTGCTCTTTCACGCAAAAGCTACTGAACAGAGTGCTATAAAGCTTGGTATGTAGATAGCTGGACACCTGGTTTAACACACAGACTTTTATCCTGATAATCCCACGGCATCGGGACTTCTGCGGGTGAAACCGCGGGGCGCAGCTAGTTTCAAATAAGCTTCCTTGTCCATGAAACTGTCCTTGTTCGCTTTGTATAGTTTTCCTTATTATTGGTAATTTTAATCCTACTGATATTATAAACGTGAAAGTTTGTGAGAATGTATGGATGTTTCTTGCTCTTTCACGCAAAAACTACTGAACCGATTGCGATGAAACTTGGTATGTAGATAGATAGTTGGACACCCGGATTAACGCATAGGCTACTTTTTATCCCGATATTCCCACGGTATCGGGACTTACGAGGGTGAAACCGCGGGGCGCAGCTAGTTATTGATAATCCTACTAACATTATAAACGTGAAAGTTTGTGAGGATGTATGAATGATTGTTACTCTTTTACGCAAAAACTACTGAACCGATTGGACTGACCTGGATAACATATATCCTACTTTTCATCCCGATATTCCAAAAGCATCGAGACTTGCTCGGGTGAAACCGCGGGGCGCAGCGCCTAAAAAAATTTATATAAAACAGCAACTGCTACGTACGTTTTTGTGCAATTATTTATAAGTAATTTGACTCTTCCATTAGCAAAAATAATATATTTGTTACTCCTTACCTTCTATCCTAAACATGATTAGTTGCATAATCAGAGCCACAGGTCGTGGGTTCCGTTTCCACCCAGGACAAATAATTGTGTGATGAGCATGACAATTTGTTCTGTGTCTGGGTGTAATTTATCAATAATATGTATCTATTTAGAAATATATAAGTATGTTTATCAGCAGTCTGGTTACCATAGTACAGGTTCTGCCTAGTTTGGGATCAGATGGCCGTGTGTAAGATGTGTGAAGTTATTGTTGTTATAAATCTCATGATACAGGGCTCGGATTTGCCGGCAACAGCCAGTTCGAGTACAAGGTTTGCGACCCTGAATCTATATAAGCATTATCCTTTCCTTCTCTTCTTGCCTAGTTTCCTTTTCAATATACTCCCAATTTATCCATTTTTAAGTGCCCGGATGGCGGTAATAAGTTTGCCCCGTATTACTTGAGCGGGGTCAAACTATAGTCGGCAAAAGTGGATATTTATTACAACATCTGGTTTTGACTTGCATCATTGACAGTTGCTGCTATGTCCTATTTATAACATCTCGGCTTGATCAACCATACATCCTTCCGTTCATCTCCGCATTGATAAACATTGCAGTATTTACCTCTGATCAAGGCTTCTGCATATGTACTATATGGCCTATGTCTACCAACAACAAATTCAGTGGGGACTAGAAATTAAGGCCCCAGGACTCGAGTATAATTGACGTGCTAAAGGGACGTCTATCCAGACCACTACGTGTTGCCTCTGAAGCTGATTTTACAGTGCAAATTAGGTTTATTATTTGATACCAAAAAGAAAAAAACCATATAAATTATTGAACTCGCCTTGTCATCCTTGTATGATTCAATAGCACTTTTTATCCTTAATACAACCTCACAGTCTTTTACTTTTTGTTAAAAATGTAATGGTATGTTTAAAATGCATTCGAAATCGCTCAGTTTTCTCATTGCTCACCAAGAAGGTATATCTTGCGTGTGATATAGCAGTGTGCCAAGTAGCAAAGTTCCGTTTAACTCCTACACAGTTATATTGTAAGAACTCTTGTATCACAGTATTTTCTTATATTAACCCATTCTATCATCACTACATATTATAAAACAAAGTTCCCCACCGCGTCTGTCTGTCTGGTCGGCGATAAACTGAAAAACTACTGAACGGATTTTCATGCGGTTTTCACCAATAAACAGAGTGATTCATGAGAAAGGTTTAGGTTGCAAAAATATTTTTGTTCAAACTCTTAAACTTATAAAAATAATGGATAAGGTTTTTATCTGTCTGTCTATAGAAATAAGACTAATAACAAACGTATGCCACGTTGCCAGTACCTTAGAAAAATCTCTCTTTTGTGCTGCTACCTGCCTATGATTCATCAGAACAAACAGCAAACAGACTAAAATTATCAAAGTATTCTGATTAGCCATCAGAAAATCCTACTATAATATTATAAACGTGTAAGTTTGTGAGGATGTATTATTATGTTTGTTGCTCTTTCACGCAAAAGCTACTGAACAGAGTGCTATGAAGCTTGGTATGTAGATAGCTGGACACCTGGTTTAACACATAGACTTTTATCCTGATAATCCCACGGCATCGGGACTTCTGCGGGTGAAACCGCGGGGCGCAGCTAGTTTCAAATAAGCTTCCTTGTCCATGAAACTGTCCTTGCTCGCTGTGTATAGTTTTCCTTATTATTGATAATTTTAATCCTACTGATATTATAAACGTGAAAGTTTGTGAGAATGTATGGATGTTTCTTGCTCTTTCAACTACTGAACCGATTGCGATGAAACTTGGTATGTAGATAGATAGTTGGACACCCGGATTAACGCATAGGCTACTTTTTATCCCGATATTCCCACGGTATCGGGACTTACGAGGGTGAAACCGCGGGGCGCAGCTAGTTATTGATAATCCTACTAACATTATAAACGTGAAAGTTTGTGAGGATGTATGAATGATTGTTACTCTTTTACGCAAAAACTACTGAACCGAAAACAGAGTGATTCATGAGAAAGGTTTAGATTGTGACAACTATTAGCACTTTGTGCGTTAAAAAGGGGTAGTCAATAATAACTATTATGCCTAATCAAATCTGATGAATATTGTGATTTTCACGGGCATTCATGTCCATTTTAAATGTGAATAAAAAGCACAATCCCTTTTGTGTACAATAATATTCGCCCAATATCAACTATTAGTAATACCTTTTGTGATCGATGATAAACCACTTCATTATTAATAACTAGGTACTTTGGTGCACCGCTAGTACCTTCGACTACAACGTTGTAGGTCACGGGTACAATTTTCGCTCAGTACAAATATTGTAACTATTCATAAATATGTCTATTTGCGTTGGTATGGATGTTTCTGTGTGTCATGTGTATTTACAAAAAAAGTATCTAAGTATGGTGATCTGTGATCTAGAGCCCATAGTGCAAACTATGCGTAGTTTGGGTCTATTTATTTATTTATATTGGTTTGCTAACAAATGTAACAATAATACAATCACATTTATATCATTGCATAACAGTTATTGGATACAATAGTAGAGAAAACAAGTTTACAAAAAAGTGACTCACAAGAAAGTAATAATTACAAAATGTTAATATTTTTTAAAGCTTTACGGAAGCGAGTTAAATAATCTGCAAACACGTCTACAGAAACACTACAGTGATTTAGTAGCTTGCATGACCTAGGGATAGGGGAAGCAGAACCAAAAACTGTTCTTCTGGGTGGTGGGCAAAGAGGAGTAATGCGTGCACGAGGATATTTATAAGGCACTCTAAAATTAATTTTTGATAGCAACTGCGGACTGTTCTAGAGAAACCTTTTTGATATATCCTAGATTATTATTATTGTTATTATATTATTAACTAGGTTTTTTTGTTCAGGGAGCACACGATGCGTGGTCGGGATGGGTGTGTGTGTTACTGGTGGGCGTCTGCACAGGCATGGTGGCCGGAGTCATCGACATCGGAGCTTCCTGGATGACAGACCTTAAATTCGGTATCTGTCCACAAGCCTTTTGGCTCAACAGGGAACAGTGCTGTTGGTCAGACACGGATACAACTTTCAACACTGGAAATTGCTCACAGGTAAATGCAATTCTTATCATAATCCAAAATACTGATAGAGAATATGATTAAAAAATAGTCATATTCCCTTTCGAATAAACAATACAAAATTATTTATTATATTCTAAGGACGTTATAATCTACTTCAATAAGTTTTAAAGTGGCAAAAAGACCTTTTACTTTGTAATTCACAAAAAGCGTCCATAGGCTACGGTAACCGCTTACCAGCAGGCGAGCCTTATGCTTGTTTGCCACCGAGGTTTGCATATAAAAAAATATATAATATACTATGGACGTACACACTTGTTGTACTTGCTATTATGTATGTTTTTTTAATCGTTTGCCCTCCTCACAGACTAGCTAAATATATTTTCAGTGTATTAGGTTTATAACGAATGCGCGTTGACAATGTTTACTCTAATTTGAATCTGCTCTAATATGTCAAGGAGTTTCATATTAACTTAACGCTTCACAAACATACTTCTATTCCACTTCTTTTTATGTTTTGAAGAAGAAAGTAGCCTCATTTGCAACACATACATAGTTATTATACTATTCGTGTCGACTCGTAGCAGGTTTTGCTAACTAATTACGTTGTTTCAGTGGTTGACATGGCCGCAAGTTCTGGGCGGCAAGCGCGAAGGGCCTGGCGCCTACATCGTTAGCTATCTATTCTACATAGTATGGGCTCTCATTTTTGCGGCTCTATCCGCTTCACTGGTCCGGATGTTTGCGCCCTACGCCTGCGGATCAGGTAATTATTAAAAAAAAAATTGTTGTTGCTGGTTGGTGAAACGAAGTCTGGAAATACAAAACTATTCGTTTTATAATTGTTTAAATATTCAATAATTATTAAACTTGCTCAAGGCCAGTCAGTTTTAATTACACAGATGAATATTTAATAACGAATGAAACTCCTAATCGATAAATTAGGTATGATGTTAATAATGTACATTGCACTTAGATTGAGAAGGTATGAAAACTATATAATTTTAGTTACACCACACCTTTTTAGTTTACATGGCTGAATTGCACTCAGCGGTCGATGCGATTCGATTCGAGGACTGAGAGAATGTTATATTTTAACGACCTCGACCGCTACTGCATTCATACGTATTGTGTTGAATCTTTTAGTAGCATGAAGGTCATGCTTCGTTATTCAACTTGTATTAACAGGGTCATATAATGTAAACTTTCTGTGTATGTTCACCTAATAAGAGTGGTAAACTCATTTATCTTTCTACTAGCTGTTCCTCGCAGATTATGGTCACTGCATTGCTCCTAAAGGTCATAGCTTGACGTTAAATAACCTGTGACTTTCCTCAAGAGTTGGGCTATCAAATGCAAATAGCAGTGCAATTAGGTTTTTTCCTCGGAACCCACCTATAGTGAATGGATTTTAATGATATTTTATTTTACTGAAAAGGTTAACCATTGAGACTTTGCGCTAATGTTTTTTTGCCATCTATACCTTATATATTTGTTAGTAATATCTGTTTTGAATCTTGAGAATAATGGTATAATGAGATCACCTGACAGCTGTTTCTCTGCTTCAAAAACAGTTTGTTGTGCCACACTGGATCGGATAAAAGTGTAAAATAAATAACCTTTAAAATGTTTACGTTCGTACTGACAATGTTAAACACTCGCTGGTGAAATAATGGTAAATATTAAAAAAAGGAAATGTAATGATTCTAGAGGTATCCTACTAATATTATAAACGTGAAAGTTTGTGAGTATGGATGGATGGGATGGATGTTTGTTACTGTTTCACGCAAAAACTACTGAACCGATTGCTATGAAACTTGGTATGTAGATAGCTGGAGACCTGGATTAACCGCGGAAACCGCGGGGCGCAGCTAGTTACCTACATAATAAATCCATTTAAAAATATAACCTCAATTACGTTCAAGCTTAAACAATTTATTACGTGTGAATTGCGACCACTAGTGGCTTTTGTATATATCGTGTTAAGTGATAAAATTATATTCCAGGTCATAAATAGTTGACTTGGTATGGTATAGGTTGATTCTTTGATTTCCTTCTAACGTTATCGCATATCGCACTTTGTTATGGGTTTAACCCACAACTTAATTGCTACACCAGAAAATTAAATTCCAATACATTTATGTTCACAACTATAACGGTTTTTTGGTTTAGTTGAAATATATTTTGAAACAATTACGCCCTGCGTCAGTATACATACATGTTACACGTTTTCACTTAGTCTACAAAAAGTATTAAACAATCAAAAATTTCTATGATAGTGAAGGGTACTTTCAAGCATTAAAAATGAAGCATTAAACAGGACTCAAACTACCGTATGAAAGCTTCAGTCATGTGGCATAAAATTTTACAATTAACTGGCTTTTGCGCATCGACATTAATAAAAATAAGTTACAAATAAAAAATAAAAAAATTAAACGCCTGCCCAGAAAACGAATAACGCGCCATACAGCCGCCATAATGTTTTTGTTATGGCCAGTGTTAGTTGCTTGGGACGATGTAATAATTCTAACGATACCCCAGGCATTCCGAGGTTATGGTAGAATAAACAAAACTTCATTCATACACCCTGCAAATATCACTCCTTTCTTTGAGCAGTCGTGTAAACATTTAACTGGCACACACAACAAGCAACAGTGGCGTAACAATATGGTGGCAGAGCGGGTAAAATGCCACGCGCCCCTGGGCACCATAAGCCCTGAACACAGGAGGCACTAATTACAAAATGTATTAAAAATATTAATTTTGTATTGAATCTACATAAGTTATCTAATTTAATAAATTTAATACAATACACGAGTTAGAAAATAACGGCCAAGTACGAGTCAGACTCACACACATCCGATGAATTAGCCACGGGCCGACCGTACGCTTCCGTACGCTTACGCCATTGAAAAACAACATTATATTTAACAACTTTTTTTTGTATTAACAGCGTATATGACACACTTATTAGTCTCTTATATGTACATAATGACGAATATTGGTGTGTATGTTTATCTATATTTGACATTGATCGCACACGTTGGATAGGGCAACACAAAATTGCTATCTGCATGTTTTTATTCTTAGAGATTTGATTTACTCCGAGTACGATGCGGGCGGAACTGCGATCGACAACTAGTTTCATGTAAAGCTACTAACATATTGTATTATTGAAATGTGTGTTAAGTGTATATATTTATTTCAGGTATACCCGAAATCAAGACTATATTGAGCGGGTTCATCATTAGAGGATACTTAGGAAAGTGGACGCTTATTATCAAAGTTGTCGGCCTCATCCTGTCTGTGTCGTCTGGACTCTCATTGGGGAAAGAGGGCCCTATGGTGCATATTGCCAGCTGTCTCGGTAAGCATGTTATCTTATCACTAATAAACTTAGATATTGATTTCTACTAAAGCTACATTTTTAAAGGAGGTAAGACGCAAAACATACCAAGGCATTTAGGTCGTATAGCCCGACTAGGTTAGTACCTCCGTCCTGCAAGAGACGGGAGTTTTCGTCTATTTGTATCGAAAGTGTCAGGTTAGGCACGCACTCATTCACTCTTTCACTCTCTCATTCTCTAACTCTGCACTCAGTCGGCAAGTGTGCTTTTAAGACAAATCATTTTATACAATCGTTTGATATTGATTGTATTCCATAGCAGACTAAATTTAAGTATATAAAGTGCAATGAATTGATCAAATGAGGCACGGATGGCGCAATGGTTAAAGGTTACGTCACCACTCCGCCGCGCCTAGTGTTGTGGGGTTGGAATCCTACACGGGACTAACTTTGTCTGGAGTGTGGTTATTCTGTGTCCGTTGTTTAATGTGAAGTCCCCCGCGACACAGGAGTCATACCTAGCGCGGCAGTAAAGGGAAAAAATTATACAGGCAAAGAGCATATGACAAAAAATAAAGCATTTCATAGTTTTTGTTTTGTTTACGGCGGAGTGTTGACCATTTTTTTATCCTCAATTCCCGCTACTTCCGTACAACAGAGTAATTAGTAGACAAATGGAAACCAATATCCTTGTTTGTACGCAAGAGTGCCTTCACTATTTTGCCGTTACAAATGAAATAACATTGTATTGGCAACATGGCCAATTTAAATGTTTAAATACATCATGCTTTCATAATTTATTAGTTCTATTGATGAGTATCTTTATGTCATTTTATGTATGTGTTTATATTTAGCAAAGATACTAAATAAAGATAAACACCTTCGATAGGAGAGTCATTATCCGAGGTTCAATTATCTATCTATACATAAATAGCAGTGGACAGTGATAGGCTCGTGATGATGATGATAATGGTGATGATGGTGATGATGATGATGATGATGATGATGATGATGATGATGAAATAGACAAAGACAAAAGAGTCTAGTATCTTTTTCTCCTATATTTGTTAACTGATTTTCTTTTTTGTTTTAGTGTAGCTAGTAACGCGTTCTATTGATATCGGTAAAAAATTAAAATTGATTTTTTGAACATAAACTTAATGAATTGCGGTCGTATTTTATCTTATGACGACCACTAGTTATAAGAAATATATAAAGAAATGGTTGAATACCGTTAGCTAATTTTACATGCCTTAATACTGATTGTTACTTTTGCTCGTAGGTAACATTCTGTCGTACCTGTTCCCTAAATATGGTCGTAATGAAGCTAAGAAACGTGAGATACTGTCGGCGGCAGCTGCTGCCGGTGTGTCTGTCGCTTTCGGCGCACCCATCGGTGGAGTACTCTTCAGTTTAGAAGAGGTAAGTGTTACCTCACCATTGGATACATTTCCGTAGACTAGACATTTCTTGCAACTATGTACTCTAACTTAAATCACTTATTCGTTGCAAACTAAGCTAAAAGTCATCGAAGTGGGATAGCAATATTGCGATCTCTCTCCCACTTGAAGTAGGTTATGAGGTTTTTGTTACGTTATATTATATATTACGGTTAAAAGCCGAAGTATAGTTAGACCTTGTTCTAACCAGCTAAACCTAGGTGCGGTCGACAGCAGTTGGTTAAACCTAGGAGTATCCTTTTTATTAACGGCTAATACCAGGTGTAGCCGTGACATTCGGCCCTCTTTCTACCGTAGAATCTTTTGTATCGTTGTCCTTCTGATGCAGATTAGGCATTACCTATTTGGCGTAATGATTTCATTTCTGGAGAAACAATAGTAACACCAAAAATTTCGTCCCATATACAGTGCATTGATTTAGGCCGCGTTCCAATAAACAAGAAACGATTCGTTTTGCTTACGGACGGTAAAATTTCGTTGAAATTTTAACAAAAAGCAGTCCGTAAGCAAAACGAATCGTTTTTTGTTTATTCGAACGCGGCATTAATGAATAGTGCCAAACTGAATACCCGAGGACGAGATAAGCGTCAGTCAGCGAATGCTGCGTTAAGCGAAGCTCCGGTGATTTGACTCAGTTTGCAGCGAGAGATAATCTTACTATTGCTACTATTATAAAGGTTGCCTATAGTTTGTCAATATTTAACAAAAGTTATTAGTAACGAGAGTAATGGTAAAACTTAAGTACTCACAATATTTTGAGAAGAAGGCTTCTAAAAAAGTTGGAACTTATATTGTATGTGTGATTACATATTATATATAAAAATTATGTACAGGTATCCTACTACTTTCCGCTGAAAACACTTTGGCGTTCGTTCTTCTGTGCGCTGATCGCCGCGTTTATCCTTCGTTCAATCAACCCCTTCGGTAATGAACATTCCGTGCTGTTCTTTGTGGAGTACAACAAGCCGTGGATATTCTTTGAGCTTATTCCATTCGTCGGACTTGGTATAATAGGGGTAAGTCTATTATTCACATATTTTAGTAAAACAGCGAAGTTTTTAAAGTATTTATAATCAATCAGTTCACATATATTATTGTATAGTTATAGGAGAGAATGAAAATGAGTCTTCAATACCTCCTTATATCTTGGGTACAAGTAGCCGTCTCTTTCCTTTTGTATTCGACGAATAGCTAACAAGCTAATATGTTTTCGAGCTATTTTGAACTCTATTCAGTAATAACGAGAGTCACTATTTTAATTATCTGCAATGGGTGAACCTTCTGTTCGCATTCTGAACCTTACGAGTAGTGTGTCCTGAAAGATATAGGAAAGTGTTTTTTTTCCTAGGGCTGCATAGCGACAATATTCATCAAGGCGAACATATACTGGTGCCGCTACCGCAAGTACTCAAAACTTGGTCAGTACCCAGTCACTGAAGTGTTGGTGGTGACGCTTGTAACGGCGGTGATCGCTTACCCCAACCCGTACACAAGGATGAACACGAGCGAGCTCATATACCTGCTGTTCAACCAATGTGGAATATCCAACGCTGATCCTCTGTGGTAAGTGTCGAATTAACACTGTAATCTAACTATAATCACGTAGTACGGCTCACTTAATGTTATAGTGTCAAACAATATCTACCGGTACTCAGTAATATTCCTAACTAGCAACCCGTCCCGGCTTCGCACGGGTAGCAGAGCATATATGCCTATATGCTGTAACTTCTAAACCTATCAAAATTAAATTTAACAAAATAGTCTGAGACCGAGACGTGCGTTTCGCTCTCGTTAACGTCCTGTTCCGGTGTATTGTCGTCATCCACTTACCTATAATAATAATGTCGTGAGCACACAAAACAGCCAACGCAGTCACCTCAGTCACATACATCTAGCAGTAAACGAGGCAAGCGGCTGAGATAGAAACTTGAGAGCGTGGATGGCTAGCACTCTTGCAGTTTCCGGTCACTACGACTCGTGCGAGGGCCTGTATGAAACGTACTTTTGAGATAGAAGAGCTGGCATTAGATACTACTTACTATAACCAATATACCCTCGTGATAGTACTGATATAATAATAACAACAACTTGAGACACCTCACACATGGCCGTCTGATCCCAAACCAAGCAGCGCCTGTACTGTGGTAACTAGACTGCTGATAGACATACTTATATATTACTTAATACATACATATTATAGATAAAAAAAACGTGTGCGTCTCGGGACGCCCGACAGAAGTGATAACTTAAACTAATCTAAGTTGAACTATTTAATATTGAAATTGTTCTGTGGGTTAGAGAGCTCTCTCTCTAACCCACAGAACAATTTCAGAGGAACCTGCCTATCGCTGCCGTATGCGTGAGAGAAAGGGAAGCCAGACAGACTGGCGCGGTAACGCGTTACGTAACGAAGCGGTTTACCCTCCTATAAGAAGTTATCATTTCAATTACACCCAGACACAATGAATGATCGTGCTCACGACACAATTATTTGTCCTGGATGGACCTACCTCTGGTTAACCGCTAGACCAACAGGCCCGTATTAACGCACTTTCTTTTTACAGTGACTACAACCGTAACTTCACCGATGTGAACTCTGCTATTGAGAAGGCGGCGGCGGGGCCGGGCGTGTACCGCGCCATCTGGCTCCTGGTCCTCGCGCTCATCTTGAAGTTGGTCATGACCATCTTCACGTTCGGTATCAAGGTGCCCTGCGGACTGTTCATACCGAGTCTGGCTTTGGGCGCAATAGCCGGCAGGATTGTTGGCATTGGTACGTACTTCTAGTGATTTTAGTTATAAGATCTCAGACTTCTTGGTAACATCCAGTTCGAGGTACAGGTTTGCGAACATGCTCGAATCCCCAATCCATCGATATATCCTTCTATTGCCTTCCCTTCTTATACCTACCTTTCTTATCTCCATCTTTAATTCCCGACGTGCCCCATTGACAGCAATACCTTGCCCCCTCTTCGTGATTTAATACGCCTCTGCCTACAAGACCACATACAGATGTTACTTAGGGACAACCATGGGATTGTCCCTAAGAGAACGTTGTGCTGGAAGATTGGTAATAAGAAATTTATTTGTATTGTAGGCGTGGAACAGCTGGCCTATCACTATCCGAAGATTTGGTTGTTCTCTGGCGAGTGTTCGACGGGCGATGACTGCATTACGCCGGGGCTGTATGCTATGGTGGGAGCTGCTGCTGTGCTCGGAGGAGTTACGAGAATGACAGGTTGGTACATAACAATGATTGGTTAAGAGGATACAGACAACGTTACGGTAAATGTCTAATACGCCATGTTTTCGGTCTTGGTTTGGTTTGTGATCATGTAACTCGTGTCAATTAACGCGCTGATCTCTTCTGTAAAGAACATTGTATATCACTGATTTATGCCCAGTTTCTGAGGTACTTTTATCGAGAGTTTATCTATTTGTTAACTCTATTGGTCCGGTAACTTGCGAAAGTGCGTTTCCGAACACTGCGACAAAAGACCAATTGCGTTTAAACTTACGCTAACTTAACTGATATATGTGTGGCGTTTATCGGTTCCTTAGACCACATCAGTTTACAGGTTATACCGTATTATTAATGAAACAAAACTGGCAGTGAAAGCCAAATTTTAAAATGATTAAATGGTGATTAAAAGTGTAATGTATGTAAGTATAGTCCTGTCGAGAGGCAGAAGAAACTGCAACGCATATTCTATGCTTTTGTGGCCCACTAATGCGGCACCGAAGTATTAACATCATGCAATCACAGGAGATACAAACAATTACTACTGATATGATTTGGAGGTTTCTCGAAGCCATAAATCTGAACAGTGAACTTTAAAGCAAGAGTGTGCTACAAAAGACTAGAAATGGTCGAGGTAGCATTAGGTACTTAAAATAATAATAATCTAAGTATATAAGCAGCATTCCCGTTGTACATCGCAAATATGCGTTGTGTGTTGGAACATATACCGACATCTTTATGATTCTATACTGATACATTCAAGTAGTCATTGAAAAAGACATGAAAGTTCACAAAGCCACACGCTAACAAGCACACACAAAAATTATTACTGCGTTTGCCCGATTTTGTTATTTATACTAAGAGATACAATAGTAGCAAAGACTATAACACACGACAATGCAAGAAAAAACACCCACAAAAAGCAAGCAACATTACAATCACTGATGCTAGCGAGCGTCTGTGATTGTAATAATAAAAGTGAATAAATAATGAAAAGTAATAATAAACAAAGACAATTTACTAACGAATGAGCATAATATATTATTAACACAGCTCCAGGGCACCTTATTTTATTAAACAATAATTATAATATAAATAAAACTATTATTTGTGAAGGAATAAAGTAACAAAATAATATTCCCTTCTAGTGGTAGCTTTTGCAAAAGCTTATCGGTCGTGTAGTTATTTAATCATTCTGTTGAGTTGCCTGGGTATCTATCTCTATGGTTGCCTGCTTGCAGGGTAGAGACATCTTAATGGTCCGTTGCGTATTCAAAAACCAAATGGCAGTTAACCAAAGTTTATCTAATTCATATCTTTATTGAACCAATGATTAACTAGAAATAAATTGAGAACTTCAGACACCGGGCATGAAACGCTTTTCGAATTAAAAAAGGTATTAAAAGTAAATGATGAAACCATAATATTTATTTATTTACAGTATCGCTGGTGGTGATAATGTTCGAATTGACGGGCGGCGTTCGTTACATCGTACCTCTAATGGCAGCTGCTATGGCGTCCAAATGGGTGGGTGACGCTCTGGGCCGCCAGGGAATTTACGACGCCCACATCGCTCTCAACGGATACCCCTTCTTGGATAGCAAAGATGAGTTTCAGCACACGTCGCTGGCAGCTGACGTCATGCAACCTAAGTAAGAATATATTAATTTTTCTTAACCTTCTCTTTTGATGCTCGTGAATGAGACCTCTCATGACCAAGTATATATATAAAGGTACCTACCAATATTCTGATAAACTATGCACTACTGAGGTACCTGTAAAATTAATTCCCTATTTCTAGCATGTATTCATAAGTTCTGCCGTTTAGTATATCTCAATTTATATTATTACTAGCTAGCACGCGTTGGTAAATTGCTATAAAACATATTAAAAAAAATACTCCTTTCTTTCAAGTTGAACCAAACTGCACACATGCAAAATTTAATTAAAATCGGTTCATTAGTTTAAAAGTCCATCGCGAACAAACAACATGACACGAAATTTATATATATATATACATAGATTTTAATGAGAATATTGCCATTGCACTGCTATGTTACAACTGTTACAAGTACTGGGCATTTGCCTGTTTAAAATAATTTATTTCATTATCTTCAAGAGAAGAGGACGCCCAGAGATGAGATGGATGGACAGTGTGAAAGAATATATGGCTAGAATTGTTTGATTACTTTACACGTTTGTTACATATAAGTTATTTAAAGTGTGTTTTCTTATCATTGTATTCTGTTTGCTAAGCGCGCAGTTGCTAAATATCATGATTTATGAGTCTTTCAGTCTTTTATTCGGCTTTGTAGTTAATGAACTCATTACTTAAAATTAAGTTGTATGCCTTTTTACATCAATAAATTGACTTTCTAATTCTAAGCGAGTGAACTAACAGTATCTTATCCTGATTGTAATCATTTATTGAAAACAAGACTGTGGTATAATTATGTTACATATATAAATGCAACATAACTAGCACTGCTCGATTCCTAGTATTTTTATATCTCCACAACACAAAGAAAGGGCATCATCACGCAGTGGTGTCTTGAAGGTGGTCACTTTGACAATCTTGTGCTGCACATTGAGTATTTTGAAGTCATTTCTTAACAGGATGAGAATTTATTTAACTTCTGTATTTTTCTAACATGATATCCCATATTTTCTATAAAAATAAGAATCAATATTTAAATCAGGAACTAATAATTAGAAAATGATCTCTTTTCGACAATCTATATTGCTGCTGCTCGTTTTATTAATATGCTTTGCGATAAGATTATAAGTAATGTTTAAGTCGTGGCGTAACAAAGCTACCGCGCTTGTAATTATTTGTGATGAATGAAATCGATGCGATGAAATGATAAATTCGTTTGATACTCAATCCGAAGAAACTTAGTCAAAAGCGAAGTTTTTATATCGAAAGACCATTTTTCGTATCATCACATGACAACTCAGCTCTACGTGTATGCCTATAAGCAAAAACATATTTATTTTATTGTCAATAGATAAAACAATGCGACATTGCAAAATTCTGCGATGGGATTTGCAGCCAAGCCAGCCCGCAAATGTTTAGCTAATGCAGATTTTTGCAAAACACATTTTGGCAAATAACAGAATTCTTTACGCTCTCCTTACGACTTACGATTGTATAAAGAGTAATAAACAAAAAAATTGTAAAAATATTGAATTTAATCTGTAGGAGGTTAACTGTGAACTACAGATTAGATATAATGTTGTACACCATTAGCTACGCAGTTTATTATATGTGTGTAGTCGTATATATTCCACGGCGTATACAGTTCTTGTCACAATATTCTTAATCTCAATGGCAATATTCTCTAATTTTTTTCGTAATTATGAAAAAACTTACCCGCCAGTGTACATGAAGCATGTGTTAAAAACATTGTGTTTGTCGTAGGCGTAACGAGACCTTGTCCGTGATAACCCAAGACTCGATGAGTGTGGATGACGTGGAGACGTTGCTGAAGGAGACGGAGCACAATGGTTACCCAGTTGTGGTATCTAAGGAGTCACAGTATCTGGTTGGATTCGTATTGCGTCGAGACCTCAATCTTGCCATAGGTATATATATATATATATATTACTTTTATATTTTTGTAAACTGCTTCGTTACGTACCGCGTTACGGCGCCAGTCTGTCTGGCTTCCCTTTAGTACCCCACAGCGCAGCCGTATTAGTTATCACTTCTGTCGGGCGTCCCGATACCACACGTAATTTTTTTTTAATGAGTCCTGTGTTATTTTCAAAGACCTCTGTGGCGTGGCGATAGCAGGTCAGGTCCACTCCGTAGAGTAGGTATAAAGCAGTACACGGAGAGGTCGACTAAACGTGCCAAAATTCAGTGGGTTGCCGTGCGCCGGCCGTGCCGCACTTTAGTTCAATGCTCACTCACGCGCTACATCGCCGTCATTCATTTGTATTCAGTTTATCGAGTTATTAGTACTAAGCCTAGGTTTAATGGTTCACAAAAACAGAGTAATAGGCGCATAACTGACGGGCAATTAAATATTCAGATTAATTAATTATTTAAAAAAGACAACCCTAACGTCGCGGCGTAGTATTATGTATTCTGTGGCTATAGTACTTTTGAGTGCAACGTCAATGGTCGCGGGTATGATTCCCGCTCATTCTAAGAGCAATAATTACTATAGAGGGAATGTTTTGAGCAAAAAACAAAAAACTTACAGTTATCTCTCTTTACGTGTACATAACGTCATAAGAGTGACAGAGATGGTGTATTGCATCGGTTACCTCTTAGCGTAGCCATGACCCCATTTTTCTATAGAAACTCATGTTTACAAATAGGTGTCAATAGTAATGGATGTCATAAATATCGATAAATCAATTAATAAGATAAAATGGGTAATCTTGCTAACTTGCTAGTTTTATTTTGTTGATAAATCAAACCAAATAAAAAAAACACAGAGAAGAAGACAGAATAAATAAAAACCTAAAATCTGGTGCCAAAGTCGCTAAAACGGTATAGTCCACGAGGCAGGTACAAATTTCATCAGTCCTTCCATCCCATCAGTCAGTTCCATTTCCTCTCGGGCGATACTTCGTAAAATGCTTTAAAAAGTTGTTCCATGAAGCCTCGTGAACGTCAGCTGCGGCTCCGTCGGGGGGTGGAGGAGCAGCAGCCTCCCGCGCACGTTGAAAAAAATATTTTTTTTAGTCATTTCCTCCCGATTGAAAATTGTATCAAATTATATCTAAACCAATATCTTAAAGAAAAAGAAAAGTCAGCTGACTAGTGGCGGATTATACGTCAGCTGATCACATGAATGTGAAAGAAATATATACTTATAAGTTCAGTGATTTATTCTCAATTGAAAATTTAGATGATTACAGTTTATATGCTATTGCGAATAAATAAAAATGTCAGCTGGCTGTATCCCGGTGGAAAGATTGTCAGCTGATACCCTGAAAAGTGTAACGCAGGAGCCCGACGGGAGTATCTATCGCCTATTTAGACGCACCAGCTGACGAGTTTTTCCTCGGCATACTGCCAGCTGATTTTTTTGTAACTTAAAAGATCATATTTACGAATTTTTATCCGGGAGGATTTAACGTATCTAAATTTATTCGACATTATGCTCCAAACACTAACTGAAAGATATAATTTTATTGTAATGTTTCGATTCAAACAATATTCTTTATATTACGGCACATCTTAAGATTACACAGCGTAAATATTTGGTCTCAGGCACACCTTAAAGTCTCAACCACTTATGAACCTTCAGACCATGACTGGGTAGAAATCGACGGGTAGAATAAATTAATTGACTTACATATCACAGTATTTATTTCTTTCTATTTTTATAAATTTTTAAGTATCTATAATATAAATAATATTGTTTAATTCGAAACATTACAATAAAATTATATCTTTCAGTTAGTGTATGGAGCATAATGTCGAACAACTTTAGATACGTCATATCCTCTCGGATGAAAATTCGTAAGCTGCTTGTAAATATGAATTTGTAAGTTACAAAAAAAATCAGCTAGCGGTAGGCCGAGGGAAAACTCTTCAGCTGCTGCATTTACATAGGCGATAGATGCTCCTGTCCGGCTCCTGCGTTACACCTGGGGTTCAGCTGACAATCTTTGCACCGAGATACAGCCAGCTCACATTTTTATTTATTCACAATAGCATATAAAATGTCATCTGATAAATTTTCAATTGAGAGGAAATCACTGAACGTATAAGGATATACTTATTTCACGTTCATGTGACTAGCTGACGTATAATCCACCACTCTAAAGTCAGCTGACTTTTCTTTTTCTACAAGATATTGGGTTAGCTAAAATTTAATACAATTTTCAATCGGGAGGAAATGACTAAAAATAATATTTTTTTCTACGTGCGCGGGAGGCTGCTGCTCCTCCACCCCCCGACGGAACCACAGCTGACGTTCATGAGGCTTCATGATACAACTCTCTGAAGCATTTTACGAGTTTTCACCCGAGAGGGTCAATTGGTCATGAAAATCTGTTGCTAGCTCGCGGGCCAGTAACACTGCGTTTGATTAACGATCCGCCGCCATGTGAAATCTGTTCGGGGGTTATTGAGATCTTTAGGATGTAACGACTCAAAAATTGGGTTAAAATTTACAATGCGAGACAATAAAGTTAAATTGGTACTATCAAATGAAAGGGTTCTATTTCTACATAAAAAAAAAACTGTTTCTTATTTTAGGCTTCATAGCTTATAAGATAAAATGTGAAGTTGTGAAATCTGAGGACTCAGTTCGAGACGAACTACCCCACTAGGTGTACATGTGATACATTAGGAGAGCCTTTGCTCATCATGTAGATACAAATAAAAATGCATTTATCTTATAATTGTTTTTAATAATATTGGATCAGATGAATAATATTGTAGAGAAACCGGTGTCGTGTCCCTCCAACATAAAGGGAGGATCCTCCGACCAGGCTAGGTTATCACCTATCGGCCTGGTGGAACCGCGGCCCAACGAGTCGATGTTGGGATGTTGTATCCATATTACTAATCAGCGCGAGAACTCTGAATTCAATTAAATTCAAGTTTCATTTGCAAAAAGGCTACAAACCTGGTTGATGTGCGAGTTACAGTACCAGTCTACCACAATACCGAGAAACTTTGTCACATCAACTTCACACACTGTATTACCTTCATAGGTTATATTGATGGCATCCTGATTTTTACCATATACGTACTAAACTGGAAGTATTTAGTTTTGATTAAATTTACATGCACGTCATTTTCATTTAGCCAAGTAATTGTTCATTTAATTGTAGATAGGATGTCAAGAGTATAATTATTAGGAGTGTCATTAATATATAGTATAAATAACAATGGGCCAAGAACAAATTCATTCATGAGTGCACATAGCGCGATGCAGGTTTAGTACTTAGGGGTAATCAGGCTGGAGCGGTCACTGCAGGCGTGTGGTATCCCTGTTGAGGCCGAGGATGCTGGCTGGCTGAGCCTTGATTACCGCTTATTGCTGTAGGAGTTTATACGATGGTGGCGATGATAATATCTGTCTGCTCTTTGAGGGCGGCTTCCAATCACGTCGGGGTCACCACTGCTAAGGAACGGGTGTTATGTCTCTCCAACACAAATGGAGAATGATCAGGCGAGGTAATCATGGATGACGGACCTCGGCCCAACGGTTATGTTCCTTCCTGATAAGAATGCAAAATACTCAAAATGCAGTGAACACAACTGAGCAAAATTAGAAGGATTCCACTCTCCTCGTTGCATGTTTCTAACCCGTTTTTCTTTTAATTCTGCGTCTTTAATTTTGGAAACCTACAACAAGAAAAGTTTGAGAGTTTCAGGATTGTAGTAATTCACTCATAACTTCGAAGTGTTAATATTGTAGAAGATTTTCAATTTACAAACACAAAAACATTCAGACGTTCCTTTCGACTTATTCTAGTACCATTAATTGCTACATTTGCTACCCTCATTGTTATTGGCACTGTTGCAAATATATAATCATACATATTGATAAGTACCCTTACAAAAATCGATATGTTTACGTGATCAAAGTTACAACACTATACGGGTACATAAAACGTCAGTCGCGGTCTATTTTTATCTAAATTCTTCTCAAAGTAATTTTTAATAGTAATTAACAGAATTAATAGGTGTGTCATTGTTGAACATAACGATCAGTTACAGTTTGGCATACTTTACAAATCCTAATAAAGCGTAATGTGGCCGATAATTATCAATTTACTGAGTATGACTTACCGATGCAAAGATATTTTTTGACCGCATTCGGTCAAAACGCCCATCCGGCTTCTGCAGCCTGTAGCCGCACAAAATGTAGGCATTTTATTTTATCTTGAACACAAAACAATAACCACACAATAAGTTTCTGTAGTGTTTTTTACGAAAAACATTCGACACGGCAACATGTACAGCTGGAAGACAGGAAATCAACAAACGGCGCGTTGCATTTGAAACTGACGCAAGACATCTATTGCTATCTCACTTTGTGTTATGGACTTGACGCCTTAGTGAGAACGAAGCCGTAGATATGTTTTGTGCTCTTACTTAAAACGTTCCCTCTATAGTAATTATAGCTCTTTGCGCTCATTGTAAATATTCGTATATATGAATATGGTCTATTTGCATTGGGCTGTGCGATTCTATGTGTAGGTATAATAATAAATTTACAAAAAAGACATAATAGTGTATGATTCTCTAAGTTATTATCATTCGGTTTTTTTTTTGTGTAATACGGGGTAAACGAGCAGACTGGTCATCTGATGGTAAGTGACTACTGCCGCCTATGGATACCTGAAACTCAAGATTCACAAGTGTGTTGCTGGCTTTTAAGGGAAAGGAGGAGTGAGGAGGGGGAGGGGGTTAGGGCCTCCGTAACCTCACTCTCTTGGCCAAACACACTCGGTTTTTTTGTGAGGGCGTGGTATCACTCCGTCGAGGCGGCCCATACGTGCCGAAGCATGGCTCTTCCACAATTAATCTGCGTTCTAGAAAAGCCGAGTTGTGCTTAGTTTGAATATAGAAAGCGCTGGGTAGCATTTCCCAAAACATTATTAATGATTCTCGCACAGTACAGTAACAATTATTTATTTTTTAAAGCGAATGCAAAACGTACGCTGGAAGGTATAACTGGTCAATCGGTGGTAATATTCGCGGGCACCGGCAACCAGCCTCCTGCTCCACCCCAGTGTCTGCACCTGAACCGTATTCTCGACATGGCGCCTATCACTGTGACAGACCAGACGCCCATGGAGACTGTCGTCGACATGTTCCGTAAACTCGGCCTCCGACAAACGCTGGTCACGCATAACGGGTGAGCAGACTTATATTCATTTACTATTTATAACTTAGTTATAAGGTCACTGCTACTAAGTTTTGTAGCGTGATGTCAAATAAGCCTTAAGAATTGTGCTGTCAATGGAAAAAGAATTTTACAAATTCGACCGGGTGTTACAGAAGTTAGTGGAATATACTTCAACTTTATATTTGTCCGTCTCTGCTTTGTGAACGTAAACAAACGAATTTGACAGTGCAAAGTGAGATATTACTTATTGTCCCTCTTGTTTCAAAACACTGTGTTATTCATGGCTGAGATTATAGTCATTATAACGCGTTTATATGAACCCAACAAAGTATGTTGTTACAGCGATGCGTTGTTTTTTGGTAACTATTTATATTAAAAGAAGCAATGCAGTTTTCGCGTCGATCGTGTAAGATCCATGCGGCTTCCGCGTGGTGTTAGCACGGTTACGCTATTAGGTACTTTAATGTTGTTGCCTAGTAAATAGAATCTACATTTGCCATTAAAATAACATGAAACGCGGCCACCACGTGTACTCCGCGCCGTGTCCCCATTTAGTTTATGGTCCGCAAGAAAACTTTCGACTCCTTTAACCGAGGCCTCATAGTATCTTTCCATGTTAGCAGAGAGGTTTAAAATCATAGATAACACAATTACCTTTGTGCCTGCTTTTTATAATTACATGACGGTACAAGCACTATTTAGTGTACCTAATCGATTGATAGACGCATCATCGCCTTTCTAAATGAGTAGTATTTCAACAGAGGAATGAGAGAGCTCTTAGAGAGACAATAGAGAATAACAGAACAATAATACTAATTATTTTTTGTAAACAACCTTTGTTTCTTCAGTCCATCTGCCTTTTATATTTCCAGCTCATCTCATTCGTGAGGGTATCATTAATTTATTTAACTCATCTAAATTCCGTTCTTCAAAAAAAAAGGACCCCTATAAGACACTTTGCCTATCTTTCTGTCAAGACCCTTTCCCTCAGGAAACCGTGGAGGCATCAAGTTGAAATTAACATCAAATATTTATATATATAAAACTTTTAGTCGTCTACTGGGCGTCATCACGAAGAAGGATGTATTGCGTCACGTGAAGCAGATGGACAACGAAGACCCCAGCTCTGTACTGTTCAATTGATCGGCCCCACGAACCCTCAAAAGGATATCATCCGGAGCCACAGGCAAGTTATTAAACTGTGTATAAGAGCGGACACCTTATCTACTACAATCTACTACTACCGTTACGAATGCGTCGACGCTAATGTCCAACTTACACTACTGTAAAATACGTCGTGTGGAGATTAGACAGTTATAAAATTTCCATAGAACTAGTCGTAAGCATGCTAAAAATCGATTATGCTACGAGATATCACAATATTGTATACATTAAGGGATGTTTTTTCCTTCATATTGTGATAAATAGGTGTGCAATGATATCATAATGTTATAGTTATGTGTTCGGGAATCAACACCATCACGTAATAGGTTTATACACACAAACCTTTGACTTGCCTGACTATGTCTAATTCCCGTATATATAATTATCTATCATAAAATGCGGCAATTTAAAAGTGTGTATAATATATATTTGATATTGTATGTTTACAGCTACATGTTTTGTAAAACAAAATCATTACATTTAAATGTCACAATTATACAGAGTTTTGTGTCTTGCTACGCAACCACGGGTCGACTTTCCAATATAAATGTATAAAATTGTCTATGTGAATATAAATGAAAGGTATCATTATAGAATGTAGCAATGAGGCAACTATCACAAACGACGGTTCCTTTGTAATCTTGTATATTTTGCATAATTATTATGCTATAATTTATTAACGGTAGTGAAGTGTTAAATAATTGTTTTAAATTACAAAAACAATAATTTATTTTTGTTACAATTATATTTTATTATTTAATCTATGAAATACTTGACTATTTCAAGTGGACGTTAGATGTCCAATTTACAAGCCTTTATATATTTTTTTAAGATTTAAGTTTTTAGAAACAAAAGACACAAAATAAATCCAGACTTAGGTCAACAATTTAGGAATGACATAAGTAGTTGTCCAATTTAGGGATTGAACCTACTCGCAACGTACAGGTACATTTAAAGTACTGCGCCATCCGTACAGCCAATCAATCAAAAAGCTGTATGTAGAGACATCACTATGTTCAAGAATTGCCGGTGACATTAGATCGAGGCATATAAGGGCGACGTCGCACTGTCGCCCTGGCCATGGCTAGTTACCGGCATTTTGTATTATTTATTATAAGGGTATTAGCAAAAATCATTATTTAATAGTTTTATCACTTAAATTAACTTTGTATTTTAAGAGCTTTTTTTGTATAATCGTTATTGTCATTTATTTTAACTGTAACTTATATATTTATACATGTTACCTGTGTATATAATTTGATTATTGTTCCTTTGTTTTGATGTAATCTACACAACACACAACCTTTATGTAAATAATGTACCTTGTATGTTTAATAAAATTATTTATGAGTATTTCATTGTAAGTAGTACGTATTTTAATATCGAATTATATTTTACATGTTTGTATATTTGATCTTATATTTCACAACTCCACACAATATATTTTATAAGTTTATTTTCAGTGGTAATGAAAGTCTGCTACTGCCAGAGAACTTGCTTCTGTTATCTGCACACAAAAATCAACCAAGATCCCCTTAAAATAACGTAAAAATATCTATATCATTATAATTACGTTCCTTGCTTCACCTAAGTCATCTAGTATTTTATATAATTAACCATGATATACCATATTTTTGCTGGAGTTGATAGCTCAGAAAAATAGGAATATTTACCTAACTAGGACGACTTGGCATCTTAAAAGGATGGATGTCAACCATTTATTTTTTATAGTAGCTGGGTGACCGAGCTTCACTCCCATGTTTTTTTTTCAGGAAATACACTATAGCCATAATATATATTTCTTTAACGGATAGCTTTTTTTTTAAATTTTGTAACTGCAAGATAGAATCATGCCCTTTCAGTGATTTAAGTAAGTATTCATTTGTCAGATGCACCCTATACAGATAAAAAGCAAAACCATACGTTATTATAAAATTTGATCAAAATTGTTAGAGCTATTTCCGAAAAACACTGAATATATTTATATAAACAAAAGAATTACTGGTTGTAAGTTATTAGATGACAAAGGTAAATTTGATGGACTGTTGAAAAACAACATTCAACTCAGATAATATCATGAATATTATGTCCGAATAAAAGTCGTGTAATGTTCCATACCATAAAGCAATAGTTATGAAGCCTTTTTTTAGAATTAGAATTAACTTCGCTCTGAGACAGCTTCTAAAATTACAAGTCCTTAATGAAACTGGCCATTGCATATCAGTTTTGAAAACATCTATAGAGATACATTAATTTGTGCAATATGATAGTCGTTTGGTATCAACCTGCATAAGATTGTGACGATTTTGATCTAGCTCTTTATTTTCGAGACTATATTGGATTGTGTATTTGTTATATAGAATCCGTGCCCTAATATAGAACAAATAGCGACTAAAGTTTATCCTATCACAATAGTTTTTCTCTTTCCCAAATCAAATAATCCAGTCGCGACTGTAGGTACATTTCAAGAGGCGCTTCTCCGAAGTTGTTCAATTATAAGACTACTTTACTCATATATTTATATTTCTAAATTAAAATTCATTTGACCTGTTTAATTTGCATATTTCCCATTTTCTCTATTAATTATTGTTATAAATAAATATTGTTTTAAAGTGATGAATAAGCTTTAAATGTTTCATATCTTGCAAGAGCTTTTACTCCAATACGCGCTATATGCTTGTCTATTGGTAAATATATGCCCTTCATGCATTTATTATTAATTTTTGACGCAGAAAAATGGTTGGTAGATTTTTTGCGTCATAAAACAGTGTGAAGAATTTGTTGCTACCAAAATATGGGCCCAGCTTATTGAACAAACATCCTTGTCAAGGTTTTTGGGATCTTGCGATGGTATAATGCGAAATAGAGCATCAAGAAATGCCAATGTTTTACACTCCTGGCAGTTTAAATATTATTTTGTGTATTGTACGTTATATAGGATGATAGTATGAGAAATTTTGTGTCATAGTTGAAATAACACGAAACCTATTTTTTGGCGGTGGCGATACATTTATGGTTATTTACTATAAATGTGCTATGCCAAAAATGCCAGGCTAATGATATGGCCACTATTTATCTATCAAATATTATGGGCGCCTGTCTCTGTATCAATTACCTTTCATTTAGTAATGTACTGATCAGAGTGTATACAGTGATGTGTTCAGCTCTCGTAGGAACCAGTATCCCGAAGCTGATAAGCCGTGACGTAGGAGCGCCGTAACACTCCCTTATGACGTGTAATCGACCACTCTTTGTTTATCGAATTTAAAATTGATACAGGGCTGCGCTATATTTTAAAAAGTAAGAACAAATTAATTAGTAGCTAATTCACTTCGACGTTGATGAAATAAATCACATTTCATTTAACATTGGTTTAACATTCATATTATTTCACAAGTCACACGTCGCACCTGAGCAAGAGCATTAGTGTGAGGTCTATTGAATCATCTATATCGCTGTCCTAAAGTATTGTGCTGTTTATAATTATGTATTTTTATATAAAATGGACTGAGAATTAAACAATGTAACTGACTAGTATATGTAAATATTGCGACTAGCTATACACGAGTGCGACGCGCCTGCGCACGTTTTTATAACAGATTTTATAAATATGCGTTTATTACACTCGTTATATTGGCGTGCAATGTTGAATTCACATGTGAAGTGGACATTGGATCTAGTAGTTAGGACATAAGGATTACTTATTTACTATCTGTCATTGTAAAGTATGAGATTTTAAACTGTACTGGAGTTAAGTGATGTTGAATAACATTCTGGTGATATCGACTAAGTTTTAATATGTATATTATTGTGGAACAAGATGTTGTAACTGTATTTATAATTATAAATTGTCAATCTCAACAATTATCCATGATCATGATTATATTAAATAAATAGTAACAATTTTAATTGCAGTTTTGTGTATACTCTGATAATCCTTCACTTGTGTATCAGCCGGCGTAATCCTAAGTAATAATATAATGGACTTGCGAACTTTATATTAAGGGCAACGTGCACATGCTCTACGATTTATTTAATCTAAATAATACTTGTTGTAAGAACGGTCACACAAGTACATTACTCTTGATATCCTTACCCGTCTATAATTCGACCTTTCCTCTCACTGGACAAAAATTGTCGTGCGCGGCTGCTCTTAACCAAATAGTTCAAATTTATCTAAAATGTAGTCGATCGAAAATAATCAGTATTCTTAAATAAATGAAACACGTTTATAAATTTATTTATTTATTTGAATTAAATACATCAACATAAAATTAGTTACAATTATTAGTAAATTGCAAATAATAAGACTCTGTTTACGTTAGGTGCATACAGACTGAAACAACAGGTTCATTGATCAATAGAGTCCATACAAAACCGAGTTCCTCAGCGCAGCCTGTAATCCATATATATCCCACTTAACATAAACAAAAACTCCATAACAGCAAAATAGATAAAACTAAAAATAAATATTGTCAACATTATTACAAAAGGCAAACATATCACAAACGATCATCAAAGAAAACGTATTAATTATGCGGATTGAGAGCGTACAATACATACTAACTTATATGAAAGGGTCGTAGCAGCGTGCGAATTGTGTCGCCATTGCTAAACAGTACGCGCGTTATATTATTTACTTTATGATGTGAGACACTTAGGAACTTAACATATCGCAGTGGCGACTTTCGCAACAGACAACATTTATAATCAAATATTTGGTTCATTCTGAAGCGGCCACGTGCGCAAGAGCATAAGATGTCATTACTCTCAATTGCTCCTGCGAGTGGCCGGCGGTTTTATTTTAGTATTCTACTTATGAGATCAGTTATGTTGAAAACTTAGTATGTTAAACGTTTAGTATACGGATATTTCATTAAATTATTAGTGTGATTTTACCTACCTAATACCGCTTCGCGCCGCCGCAATTGTTTCACTAGTCGACGTGATATGATAACTAATCCTAACAATTATGAACATAACAGCAAAATAGTGTTACAATAAGCTCTTGGTATTCGTGGGTACAAATTGACCTGTAAGTAAGTAACAACATGTCGGCTTAGCCCCACCCTGGTTTCATTCATTAAATTCGTGACTCTATTCTATTTTGATTACATATTCTTAATATAGAGAGTTAAGCATGTCAATTCTGTTGGTAAAGTTAATCAATACAATGTTTTTAAATAAATATTAACACTCGTGCAAATCAAGGAAAACAAACCCATGTTCGAATTGTTCGTGTATGGACCATTGATTGTGTGTCTGATCTTCGGATTTAAAGAGGAACCAGAGCAAGAATATACGACTTTAGTCCTGAATTTTTAAGCTATCAAACACGACACAAACAATTTAACAATATAATAAATAAAGGAACACAGCTAGTGTTCCCTTTATTTAGAATTACTTAGCACTGATAGAATCAGTGTTAACTTTGCTAATGCTACTGGCATGAAACGTGATCAGAACTACGTGCTTAAAATATTAAATTGCACACACAGGCAACATTTTTTTTTCATAAATAAAGCTGTAATCACTAGGGGATACGTTGCGGAGACATGATTTTTATGTGTGGTATGACTTTGTAACTGCGTGGGACATTACCGCTCGATATCTCAATATTTGCTTCGTCGAACATTATCGCCCGATATTTGCCTAGTCCACACTCCACAGTTGTGATTAAGATGGCAACAAACAAAAAAGAAAAACTAGCGAGTACTGCTTGCCACTTTCGGTGGCAACATGTCTTGCGACGTGTCGCCATTCTCATCTCTGGAGCGTCCGCGCTTGCGACTCTCAGTGTCACGGACCTCCAGCTCCATCTCTTCGGCTGAGTCGGCCGTCGAACTAGCAGTCCTAGATCGTAGCGACATCCTTCTGCTCCAGGGTGTCAAATTGACCTCTGGGAGCTCCACCGAACAAGTCGTCTCACAAGAGACTTCATCGTTGGTTGACGAAGCTTCTCCAGCCAACCTCTTACTCCTCCTTCTCTTCTCCTTCTTTTTTTCGTCCGTTTTGTTTTCTGTTAATAATAAAGCATTTTCCATTTTGTACCCACGAGAGGGGGAGAAATAAAGGTCCACCCGGGCAGAGATCCCCCAATACCCGGGCAAGCGAAGGTTTGTGCCCAACCGAGGGGTCCGCAGGTCCCCCGGCTGGGAGTGCGCTTGCGACTGAACTACCCATCAGCCATGCATCCCCTGGTCACGCACCAGAACACGGGATTCGGGGTGATTTTTTAGAGAGGTTTTCTTCCTCGCAGTCCGGGCGGCTAAGCCAAGACCCTCGTCCCCGATCGAAGTCGCGAGACATGACCACGACTCCTTTCAGGATTACGATATGTCGACGGTGGCAAGGAAACTAAATCTTCCCATGCCTGCTCGGTGGCAGTGTGAGTGCACACCAAGCCCGCCCCCCTTTCTCCACTGAGAACAGCGGAGAAACTCCGACCCATGGAAGGGTCCCCCCTTGTTGATTTTTTACCGAGGTTTTCATCCTCAAAGCTCCGAAGAGCGAAGAGCCAACAGAGGAATCGACAGACACGCCCGCTCTGTTGGACCAGCCTCGACCAAGTGGCCAAAGAAATATGGCCTCCTCTTCTCTAGAAAATTAGCCGTTGGCGATGACGCCGTCCTCAAAAACTGAGGAAAAAAGGCAGCGTCATCGCCAACGTTTCCAGGGTGCACCACGTGGAGGTTTTCTAGACAGCACCCCATGAATATTGTCCCCAACCTAACCCAGCATTGTATGGTTCAATGTCGACATACTTCATAACCATTGGGCAAAGTAGTAACGAAACAAAGTAGACAAAGTCAAACGGCGTTATTACTTTAATGGCATATTGGGTTGCACAGTTTTTGGCAGTACACTTCACCGAACTTTCGTAGTCGTTTTTGATTCGAGATAAGTAAGCAAAATAAACCGTCCGCCTTTATTAGCTTTTAATTCTAATCCGAATAGACTATCCCTACCAGTGGGGATAACTTAGTAGGGATATATGGAACAGGCGTAGAAAACAACTATGCTCTGTAGTATCTGAACACGGTGCTTCTATGTATGTTCTTGATCCCGGAACCCTGCCTATTGTACCTTAATTGGCTTAATTAACAAATTGCCCAACAGGTATGTAGCAATATTCGTAATGATCAGACAATGTGATAAATAACGAAATTTATATAAGCAATAATGTCACAGAGCCTAATTTCACTTGTATTCACATTACCCAGGCATCATAAATAGTGCAATGTTTAATCACTTGGTCCATAACATATATATCAGTTGTGCTACAGTAACTTAACATTTAAAATACTGAAACTTAAAAAACAAACAAGGAAAAGCTACTAAGGTCGTTTAGTACTTGAAAATCGTTGCGGGTTACTGTTTCAAAACGAAGGTAATTTAACTTTTAATGATTAAGTTTTTCAAAATCTGGAATGACCTCCCGACTGTACTTCATTATACTTCATTAATATTATACTTCCTTTGTCGTCATAACGATTTCGAGCTTAGTATAGACACCAACTCCGAAAAGTTTTCAACTAAAGTAAGGGTCTACTTTCCAATTAAAGTTAGGGCCTTGAGTTTCAGCCGTCTCTGAAGTTCATGCATTTCTAATGTGAAACTCTCTGTGGTGCGGCGGTAGTGCATTCGATTGCAAAGTCAGGGGTCGCGAATTCGAGTCCTGCTCAGTGGAAATATTTGTATGCATGGATATGTCTCTGCATTATTCAAAATTTTCTATGTATAATATTTATATTTGGAATTATAAAAATATATCTAAGTATGTTTATCCGTGTTCTAGAACCTTGTACTTTTTTGATTCTTATACTTTTACCTTGAACTTGTACTTTGTTTAATTTGGGAGTAAAAACGATGTTTAATATGACAAAAAATATTTAATTTATTATTTAATAGTCATAAAATCAATTGATATCACAGAACACATCAATTGCTTATGAATTACTGTATTTACGAGCCAAATGCTGCATAGATTTAATACAAAAGGTTCGCCAGCCAAAGCCTCGTTCATTTTGTGTGTCTGACTGAACACAACCTGATTGTTGTTGTGGTGTTGTCAGATTCAGACATACCTGATATAGAAGCAGTACTTTATCACAGGTTTTATACACCGGCCTTGCGGTTCTATTGGCTTCATTTGAATGGATAGGACTGGTACATAAAATGCTGAACAGTTTCACGCCCCTAGAGTTATAAACAAAAAAGGGGACCGTATGTACGATGTCGAACATGAAACCGTTTCGGTGAAAGATCAAGACATAAAATTGTGGTTTAACAAATATACACTTACACATCCATAAATGTTACACGTTTCACGTTACACTGCGCTCCTCAGTCGTGCCACGGCGGGCCCCGGCCCGGTGTAGCTTCATTAGCTTTTAGACACGGACGATATAACCCGGACACCGCATCTTAGAGCGCATAATTACGAAACACACTTAGTAGATGAGATTAAAGTACTATGCGCTCTCGCCATCCTTTTCAGTAGAACCATAATTAAGCGCTCGTTATTCTTAGCGGACAAAATAATCGGTATATTCTGGGTTTAGAAAAATGAATGTTATGAAATCTGGCTGGTGAATTCCCAAGAAACCAAAAACACACTCATGAGCTTTATTGTATAAGCATAAAGTTATACATAGGGCACACTGAAAGTTCTGCGCTCCTGGCCGCTCATAAATGTTTGAATTTGGAAAGTTTAACTTTTTGTAAACATAAGGAATCAATCATTGATTAAAAAAAAAATATCGGAAAATCGGGTGTCAATTGTTTTTTATCATAAGTTGAAGGTCGTCGTCCGTAGCAAAAATGGAATTAATGCGAAAAGATTTTAGGGCGATGATTTTTTGTGATTTTTAAAGTTCTCTGACTCCGTAAGACTGCACTGAGTCTTCAATATGCTTTTGGGATTTAAGCAGCTCATTTACCGTAAGGCGTTGGTACGCAGAATTTGATCGTGGCCGTGTTTCTCTTCATGATGAAATTCGTGAAGGTCGGCCCTCAACTGCGATCACTGAGGAAAATGTGGCTACTGTCAGACAACTAATTGAAGAAGACCGGCGTATCACCTATGAGGAGATTTAAGGATATTTGGGGACTGGTATGAGCCAAATTCAAAAAATCTTACATTAATATTTAAGGGTTAGAAAACTTTGTTGCCGCTGGATTCCTCATGAGCTCACTCCAGAACAAAAACGGACTCGTGTAGATTGGTGTAAAAAAAAGGTTAAAGTACGATTACGGACGTTCAAATGCTGTGTATGACATTGTGACAGGAGATGAAACATGGATATATTGTTACATGCTGGAAAGTTAAGTAAAGTACAGTGTCTTTGAAAACGTTAGGGAAAAACAACCAAGAAGTCGCATCCTATTGCACCATGACAATGGTTCGGTGCACACCGCGAACAAGACGTCATTTTTGGCTTCTGAAAAGGTAGAGCTAGTGACCCTTCCCGGACATAGTCCAGACCTGGGACCATGCGATTTCTTTATTTCCCCATAAATTAAACATTTGATGAGAGGGATGACATTTACGGGACCGGAAGTAAGAGGCCGTGATAGCTTTTAACCTGCACGTGAAAAACATGCCCTCCGACCAACCCTGCCGTCGTAAATGAAAACACAGTAACTCCCATTACTTTTAACTGTAGGTACTGTGTTTTCATTTACGACGGCAGAACCTTGGTCCTCATGTTTTCAAAAATGGTTTGACCGAATGAAAAAGTGTTTAAAATGTAATGGAGAATACTTCAAAAAGTAGTAAATATATTACTTTACATGTAAATTGTTTTATTAATACGTTACGCAAAACTTTCAGTGTACCCCACGTATGAGTACTAAAATATTTTTTTCAATGATATCTTTATTTCTCAGTACAGATTTGTATTTTAGCACTTGGAACTTTGTTGTTTTTTTCGTGTCTTGATATTTTTTCACAAGCTTTTGGATATTATGATAACATATCACAATAAAGTATTTTTTTTAACAAATTATTCCAGAATTTACGTGTTTCAGATGTTTTGAACCGCTTCGATTTTATAGTGTTCTTCAATTGTTGAGGTAAGGATTATAATTTTTTATGGTATATAAATACAAACTATCTACTAAACGTAAGTAAACACGATAAATATCATATTTTATCAGGTATCGGAACCCAAAGGGTGCCGATGGAACCATATTACTAAGCTTCCGCTGCCCGTCTGTCTGTCAGCGTGCATGTAATTTAATAGGTAGATGTATTGAAAATTTTTACAGAGTATGTATTTCTTTTGCCGTTATAACAACAAAGAAGAAAAAATAAAATAAAAATTTAAAAGCAGCCCTACGAGAAACGTGTTTTTTCGGCGTCCGGGCTGTATCTCACCTACCGTAATAGATAGACTGTTAAACTTTTCACGTGTTAAGTATTAGTATAGTCTATAACAAAAAATAATATAGGTAAATAAAATTATATTAAAAAACAAAACCTCCCCTCCGACAAGAAACGTTTTTAGAGGTTGAAATGTTCATAGAATGTGTATTACTTCAAATATCTACATAAGCGCCTCCCTTGGTTCTTTTACGAAAGTATATACAAAATACCTTAGTTTTAAATATTGTCCCATTCGCAGTTGGCCTGTTTTTTTTTTATTCATAAGGAACAATGAGGTATTACAATCAGATGGAACATATTTTGTTAATTGATCTTCGTGGATTTCTAATTTAATTTCTAAGGGAATGATTGTTCGGAACCGAGTAAATTGACGTGTATGAAGTATATAGTGTACAAACAACATATTGTTATATTGTATAGTGTAACAAATAAAATATTGTTCAGGTCGCATGTCATGTCTTTTAGGGTAATGTCAGCGGAAAGCTAATCGCCTTCCTATGAATCATATGTTTTTATTTGATTAGATATTAATAACCTTAGTGAACTTATTTTTTACTAAAATCATTGTCGTTGTTGAAGTATAGGCCGCACGATAAGCTTTTTATCTCTTCGGCTAATGTCCTTTATTAAATGGTTTGCTTTTAATATACTAGTCAATTCAGTCATATTTACTTTTCCAATTTATTATTCGGCAATGTGTTTTTAGGGCCTTTCTCTTTTCCTAAAGCTCAACCCCCTGTTTTCGCTTTTATCTTCATTCACCTATTTCTTTTTTTCTTTTATCCACTCCTTTTAAACCGCGCAATACCTTTCGGAAAACATGCACCTCTAAATTAGATAGTTAGAGGCTACATGTTTGATCACTGTTTTGCTTAAATACTTGCAAGGTTCAGGTAGTTTTAGAGTAAAGTTAATTATTTGGTTTCTGAAACTCAAGGTATCTCTAACAATTAATTACAAATTTTAGTTATCTGCCTCTCTAATTCTCTGCTGAACAGGTTACGAATAAGTAGCTCATAACAAAAAACCGGCCAAGTGCGAGTCGGACTCGCGCACCGAGGGTTCCGTAAAATATTTTTATTAAATGATGTAACTAAAACTTTACGGTTTTCGAAATTTTTCCTTTATCTATGTTATAAGACGTTGCTTCGCACCAAATTTCAAGATTCTGAGTTCACGGGAAGTACCCTGTAGATTTTGATTCCCGTGCGAGTGTCGAAAACTTGCGGCATAAACGGCTGTATCTTTTGATTGCGTTGGCTTAGAAGTTTGATATTTTCACAGCTCTAAAAGACAGTAAACTTGAGTATTTGATATAAATTTCAGCTTGATACCTTTACGCGTTCTTGAGAAAAAGGGTCTTGACAGACAAACAGTGATCCTTTCACCGTGAACAAAGGGTTCCGTTTTATCCTTTCGAGGTACGGAACCCTAAAAACACAGTATTATGATATTACTTCGAGTTTTATCGGCTTAAAAGACGCCGACAATCTTTTATTCATTCCTTGTTGAATAAGAATTTCGTGTAAAGTCGTCGTCGTCAGATACCCATTACTAACTACTACAATTTCAAGAGTTAATTCTGCATCCAATGTAATGTTTACTCATGATTCTTGATGTAGTCCATAGATTAAGTTGGAGATGTTAATATTCTAACAAGTATTAACTTTCGTTAAGATTTCACATCTACTACTTTTTATGATAGGACGAATAAATTTCATAGTCATCGAGAAGGAAGTGTAATGTACTCGTATATAGGGTTATCTCTACAAACATTAACATTTATCAAGTCGGTTCTAGGGACTTCCACAGTCAGACGATTCCGATATAAGGGGGAATTCTGCAGGGAATGCCCACTACTTCCTTTAATGGATATGACTAATATTGCATTACACATTAAAACTTACATGGTTTTTTAAATGTAAACAATAAATTAAATATAATTTCCATTGAAAGTGGCCGCTTTTCTGTTTAATAATCTTTCTGCTACGAATCGATAGATTTACGCACTGGCTTTAATGGATATTTAATGATGGATGGTTTTTTTGAAACTGTCATACACGATGTTATCGTAATTTAATTTAGTAAAATTATAAAGTTAATGATAAGAATTTTATTTGTTAACAAAACATTTATTTGAAATTAGGATTTAATACAACAAAGAAACACAACTCCTAACGAAGAAAGAATGAAAGATACTTATTTGTTCCAATTTACATATTTTCATAGATCGAAGGAGCTCCCAGGTGTCAACTCGACTCCTGGGAGCAGAAGACATTCGGAACGTCTGCGTTCCAGGTCTGTCCTGTCATCTGACGGAAACTCCGGTGCGATGGCAGACAGCCAAGAATCGATGGAAGTGGAGGTTTCCAACACTGACTGTTGTAAACGCGGACGCTCCTTAGATCAGGAACGAAACACGTCCCAGGAGATGCTTCCTCCCAAAGTGGCTAGTAGCCATAGAGGGAGATCGCGCACGCCGGTCTCAACTTCGTCGGGCTCCGCCTTCTCAGGGAGGGAGGCCTTTGTCCGAGTAAGAGCGGAGGGCGGAGGAGGAGATTGCAGATCTCCTGCTAAATAGCATATTTCTATGTTAACCCTAAAGTATCGGTGCAGCAAGCGCTTTAAAGACAGCACGGTACCGTGCTGTCTTTAAAGTTGCAGGGACTGATTTCGAGCAAGTCCTGTATATGAGCAAGTCAAGCGCCTAGCTGCAAGGCTTGACCAGGCTTCTCATTTCACGAAATAATATTTTGGTTGTCGTTTAGACATTCTTAGAACTGTCTGATTTGTATCAGACAGTTCTGATGGTCTTCGTGGTGGTCCTAGTCTTTAATGATCGTCAACTAATATAATGTTTTTGTCTTGCAAATGCAAAATCTAGGGGGTTTAAAAGGTTAGACAAATGATAGCTGCATTCTCACTTTTTACAAAGCAATCTACGCCATTTTAGTTTCACTAAAACTTCATCATATGCATAAGTAAAGAAGTAGTGAAATTACGGGATATAGATCTAAATATTTAACACAATAAACGCATTCCAAGCTTGTAATAAGAAAAAGAAAATAATATTTTTATAAACTGTAATTCTATTTACTTATTGTTATCCCTTGCCTCGATTAGGGGGTTAAGAGGCTAATTTAAATAATGCTTTAATATCAGGTCGATAGACATACAGGGATTTACATGCAGGTTACAGAACACATTAAATACACACAAAATTATGCATGAATGACCTTTATCATTCAAATCGAAACTGGAAACAATAAAGTGAAAGTGTGTAGTATAAACATCAAATTTTGTCTCGCAATTTTAATTAAGGATCTGTTATTTCGTTGAATCTACATAGGTTCTGTTGTACTAAGTACTTCCAATTAGTTTAGATAAAAAGATTCCTTTGACGTTCAGTTCATAAATCTACGGATTAGTAACGCAACAGCAAAAGAAAGATATCTGTCACATTTGTTTATGATATTATAATTAAGTATATATACTATGTATAATATACAGCTAAATATTATTTGTGATTTAAGGTAAATGATTCAAGCAATTATCTATCCCGTTCCCGCCTCTGCATGTTGCCGTTGCCATCACTTCCTGTATTACAGGCCTTAAATAAGCGATAATAATATATACTCTAGAAGACCCAGATGCAATCCCGATATAACAGTATTTTGTCCAGTGTCGCAAAAATGTATATCGGGACGAGTAGTGTGATACTTTTTGTGCCATGTTTTGTTATTATAATATTTTGCGTTGCCTACACCGAAGCTCAAATATGTACAAAATCAAAAATGTGAACATTCCATTTATTATTTTTCATTTCGATTTGCATATTTAATTTTCATTATTTAAATATGGACTTTTTCCACGCACTTACTTGATAATAAACCTTTTCAGCTGTAATTTATGTGTATACATTTTTTTAAACTATTTTGTAAGATTACTATGTTATAATTTTTTTAGGATTTTTAGTTTTATGTAAAATGACTGAGATGAATTATGAAACTATTTCCATAAACCAAATAAATATAGTGAAAACAATAGAAGGCTTATCAATATTGTGTGTTTATAGGACTACCGTAGGATTGGGTTTTAAGACCGCAGTAGAATGTATACGGAGATCTGGGTCGAAATGTACGGGTACTAGAACAGTTCGACGCACCATCACGAAAAAACTATCTGTAAGTTGTACACTTATTCACTGGAGTTATTTACCAAAGCTAAAGCAGAACGGGTTTTATTTTTTAGGGATTTTATATTTTGAAATTTTGCAAATTTTTTTCATTGAAATTAGAACTTTAATAAACGATACATATCTAATTATAAAATTCGAGATTTGCTCCCAGAAAATATATTAATCGAAACGTAATCTATACATATTTACTACGGCCCATCGGATGAAATTTGACCGCAATTAATTAATTCGTTAATTAGAATATACAAAAAGAAGTATTCAAATACTAATAATGGCAGGCTGAAGTCGTTTAAAAAAAGAGGTCTTCGTATAAGTTGTCATAAAACAAACAATTATCAGAGAGGAGGTTTAAAAAAGGGTGTATAATTATTGAGGGTAACGTTTTC
The DNA here is from genome assembly GCA_963859945.1 of Euplagia quadripunctaria. Taxonomy (NCBI): domain Eukaryota; kingdom Metazoa; phylum Arthropoda; class Insecta; order Lepidoptera; family Erebidae; genus Euplagia; species Euplagia quadripunctaria. Next base: position 28,597,069 of record OY982559.1, on the reverse strand, counting down.
TTATCTTTCCAGAAACCTGTGAAGACCACTTATAAAGACTGCTGTAAAGGGTATATTCAAGATAAAACTAACGTCAAAACGTAAGCGTTTTTACAAAAGTATTTTTCATAATTGCGCGAGCCAGGCCGATAGACTTACACGTATTATTCATTATCACAAAAAGAACGGAACCGATTTTGATAAAAACTTTACTGTTTCCTAAGTTGAACTGTTGAAGTAAATGTAAGCAAAAAAAATCTATTACTTGTTTCGGAAAAAACGCGAACAAACATACATACACCTTCAAAGTTTGTTTGAAAGCCCTAAAAGATCATTATGTTCACATTAGTCATTAATTATAAATATTTTATAGGAATGTTTTATTTTTAATGTAGTCACAAATCTTTACGGTCGATATTATACGATTCGATATACGATACGTATATGAAAGTGGACTCAGAAACAAAATACATAGAGGATGGAGTGGCTCTATAGTATAATGTGTACCTATTTCATGACATTTCTTTTTTCTAATTATTGACAAGTTCTGTGTTTTTTTATTCAGACTCGTCTGTAAACCTGTATGCCCAAAAGGCTGTCAAAATGGTTTCTGCCGGAATCCCAATGAATGCGCCTGCAACAAAGGGTATCGTCAAGATTTGAAGAATAAAAACATATGCTTGCCAATTTGTCTTAAAAGTTGCGGACAGGGCAGTTGTATCGCACCAGATACCTGTAAATGCAACAGTGGGTATAGCTTCCAGCACAAAACGTGTGAACCAATATGTACAAAGAAATGTGTGAATAGTACCTGCGTAGCTCCCAACAGTTGTAGATGTTTGCCAGGATTTAAAAAGTCAAAATCTGATAACATTTGTGAACCTGTTTGCTCGCAAGGATGTGCCCATGGAACCTGCATTAATCCAGATACCTGCAGATGTGACAAAGGATATAAACTGACTTTAATTAAAGGAACAAAAAAAAGTAGCTGTCAGCCTGTTTGTAGTAAGCCTTGTGTAAATGGCACTTGTATCGCGCCAGATACTTGCAAATGCTTACCGGGATATAAAGTGTCAGATAAGTATAATTGCAAGCCTCATTGCTCTACCGATTGTCTTCACGGTAGCTGTGTAAAACCAGAAACCTGTGTCTGTAATAAAGGATGGAAGCTAATAGTGTCAAAAACCAATAAAACCTGTGAACCAATATGTACAAAGAAATGTGTAAATAGTACCTGCGTAGCTCCCAATAGTTGTAGATGTTTGCCAGGGTTTAAAAAGTCAAAAGCTGATAACATTTGTGAACCTATTTGCTCGCAAGGATGTGCCCATGGATCCTGTATTAATCCAGATACCTGCAGATGCGACAAAGGATATAAACCGACTTTAATTAAAGGAACAAAAATAAGTAGCTGTCAGCCAGTTTGTAGTAAGCCTTGTGTAAATGGCACTTGTATCGCGCCAGATACTTGCAAATGCGTACCGGGATATAAAGTGTCAGATAAGTATAATTGCAAGCCTCATTGCTCTACCGGTTGTCTTCATGGTAGTTGTGTAAGACCAGAAACCTGTGTCTGTAATAAAGGATGGAAGCTAACACTGTCAAAAACCAATAAAACCTGTGAACCAATATGTACAAAGACTTGTTTAAATGGTAAATGCATAGCTCCAGAGACTTGTGAATGTATACCGGGTTACGTGAAGTCAAAAAATAATATCTGCACCCCATATTGCTCCAAAGGATGTAGTCATGGAACTTGTACTAAACCAGAAATATGCACTTGTGATAAAGGATACCAGCTGAGTGCAGTGAGTGCATCTAAAATTAGTACATGTCAGCCAGTTTGTAGTAAGCCTTGTGTAAATGGCACTTGTATCGCGCCAGATACTTGCAAATGCGTACCGGGATATAAAGTGTCAGATAAGTATAATTGCAAGCCTCATTGCTTTACCGGTTGTCTTCATGGTAGTTGTGTAAGACCAGAAACCTGTGTCTGTAATAAAGGATGGAAGCTAACACTGTCAAAAACCAATAAAACCTGTGAACCAATATGTACAAAGACTTGTTTAAATGGTAAATGCATAGCTCCAGAGACTTGTGAATGTATACCGGGTTACGTGAAGTCAAAAAATAATATCTGCACCCCATATTGCTCCAAAGGATGTAGTCATGGAACTTGTACTAAACCAGAAATATGCACTTGTGATAAAGGATACCAGCTGAGTGCAGTGAGTGCATCTAAAATTAGTACATGTCAGCCAGTTTGTAGTAAACCTTGTGTAAATGGCACTTGTATCGCGCCAGATACTTGCAAATGCTTCCCGGGATATAAAGTGTCAGATAAGTATAATTGCAAACCTCATTGCTCTACCGGTTGTCTTCACGGTAGTTGTGTAAGACCAGAAACCTGTATCTGTAATAAAGGATGGAAGCTAACACTGTCAAAAACCAATAAAACCTGTGAACCAATATGTACAAAGACTTGTTTAAATGGTAAATGCATAGCTCCAGAGACTTGTGAATGTATACCGGGTTACGTGAAGTCAAAAAATAATATCTGCACCCCATATTGCTCCAAAGGATGTAGTCATGGAACTTGTACCAAACCAGAAATATGCACTTGTGATAAAGGATACCAGCTGAGTGCAGTAAGTGGATCTAAAATTAGTACATGTCAGCCTGTTTGTAGTAAGCCTTGTGTAAATGGCACTTGTATCGCGCCAGATACTTGCAAATGCTTCCCGGGATATAAAGTGTCAGATAAGTATAATTGCAAGCCTCATTGCTCTACCGGTTGTCTTCACGGTAGCTGTGTAAGACCAGAAACCTGTGTCTGTAATAAAGGATGGAAGCTAACACTGTCAAAAACCAATAAAACCTGTGAACCAATATGTACAAAGACTTGTTTAAATGGTAAATGCATAGCTCCAGAGACTTGTGAATGTATACCGGGTTACGTGAAGTCAAAAAATAATATCTGCACCCCATATTGCTCCAAAGGATGTAGTCATGGAACTTGTACCAAACCAGAAATATGCACTTGTGATAAAGGATACCAGCTGAGTGCAGTAAGTGGATCTAAAATTAGTACATGTCAGCCTGTTTGTAGTAAGCCTTGTGTAAATGGCACTTGTATCGCGCCAGATACTTGCAAATGCTTCCCGGGATATAAAGTGTCAGATAAGTATAATTGCAAGCCTCATTGCTCTACCGGTTGTCTTCACGGTAGTTGTGTAAGACCAGAAACCTGTGTC